>OY730484.1:10970629-12170629 GCA_963422695.1 Xylophagus ater | reverse complement strand
TCAATGAACATATAAAATTTTATGAAGTGGAATTACATATCAGGGGGTCGTTAAAAAATACTCTTAATAAGATATTTTTAATACTTCCCAGTGGGCTGACTAATTTACTATACTCCAGTATTTAAATGTTAAACGAATTCAAGGTAATGTTTGTTTGGAAAAGATCAGAGATAAATAAACTAGAAATCTTAACTATATAAAATTTCATATTGCTATCAGAAATGCTATGATGACCGATGATGGATGTAATAGTTTTGTACTTGATCTTGGAAAAATTTCCCAAAATCCCAGGATAAAATTAATTTAGGAAGTACGTATGAGGTATTTCTTAAATTGATTTTATTCCAAAAGTTTTATATAATTTTAAATTAATGAAAAGGATAAAAAAGAAATTAAAATTATTTAAATTTATGAATTTTAAATAAGTATTTGAGAAATATTAAAATTCTTCATACGCCTAAAAATATGCTAACTTGATTTGACTAGAGTTTATGGAAAAAGTTGATATATAAAAGTTTAATTTAGTCCTGCATACATTCCTAAATAAATAATTTATTAGCTCTATTTATAGTAGATTCTCATTGCGACACGTTGCTTCAAAGTTCTACCTGGCAAATCGTTATTATTTATCGAGAATCAGGGATCATGCCTGGGTAACGCATTGAACTACAAAGTCTGTGGGGTTCGATTTGGGTGCTATTTTTTATCATATTCTTAATTTCAATTTGTTATTTCAGTCTGTGTCTCGGAGGGAATCGTTAACTAGTCAGTCTCGTTGGGTTCGTGTATAACTAAATAATAAGAGTATGTAAGGATGTAAAGCCTGAATACAGAGCTTTCTCGACCAGCAAACTAAAAGGAAATAAAGTACATAAAGTGATCAGATTCCTAGTTTCCTAAGGTTACAATTAAAACACATTAAGTGATTGCATCCATAATATATTCCGTTTTTTTTAGTAAATAATTAATTGGATATTAAAAAAAAATTTATTAAAACTATATAGGGAAATTTAAAGTCCTTTTTCATATTGTTAAAATAAAGAAAAACATTTACTTTTAATGCTCTTACCATTTTTTACTTTTATTTATTAGATAGATACTAAGTATAATATATTCTTGTTGTTATAAGAAAAACTTAAAATATTGTTCTTCAAACATTTTCTTTAAGGGTTTCCTAGGAAAATATGAAAACAAATGTTTTATTAAGTTTGTTCTTAAAAAGAAAGTACGAAATAGACAACAGAAATAAACTTGTGTCTGTTCTATAATAGTTTACGTTTCATTGGACTTGGAAAGATAAGTTTTATTATACTAAGTACTCATATTTTCCACTTGAAGCTTTTCCAGTTACTATAGTATTCTTGTTCTTAGAATAATAGTGAAGAAATGGAAACTAGTTTTCATAAAAGTATTAAATAAAAATTCACTAAAAATAAATAAATATTTAAAAAAATAAAATTTAGTTATATTAAGTTACTAAGAGCATTAAATTTAAGCTTTAATATTTTGAACTTTTTATAAAAAAATATCAAAAGAATATTTTCTTATTGAAATAAATCAAAATATGAAATAGAAAATCATTCAACTTGAAAGAAAATCTTTTGCTGACCATCACAGTTTTATATATTCAGAAAACTTCCTGAAATTAGCACACATAAACAAAACCAAAAAAAAAAAACACTTTTGCATAGATTTCATAAAAGTTTTTGTTTGGACTTCTTTTCTTCATTTATTTAGATCAACATAACCTATCAAATGACTACAACATAACAAAATAAAACATCAAAAAATGAATGGAAAAAAATCTACCTCTTAAAAGTTACCCATCATATCACCTAATCGTCTGGAAATCGATAAGCTCAATTTCGGTATTCAGAAGATCATTAAAGTACTCTTCGCCTAGCTAGAATAACTGCTATCGAACCTCGTTTCTCATTCCATTGCAAAAATTTTTGCTTCCTTCATTCAACTTCACTGAATTTTAATTTTGTTTCAACATCAGGATTCTTTATTTAGCTTTTGCTTTCAGGAAGAAAACATTTTTGTGGGCAAAAGTGTCATTCAAATCTTTCATTTGCGTTGTTCTCACACAATTACTTTTTGCCTTTGCCTTAATACTTAATGAATACTTAAAGTTAACGACTGTTCAACAATCTATAATGGAAGAAAAACTACATTTCCTTATAGACTTATATTGCGTAATGAAATATAATAATAAATTCCCGAACAATTGAACCATGTACTATGAATATTTATACTTTTCTTTTGTGTAGATTCTTGTGTAGTATTATTGATGAATAGTTTCGTTGTATTTGAGGAGTTTATAAGATCCTTTTTTTTGGAAAACATTATTTTGATTTTCAAATAAATGAGATTTTCATTTGAAATTGCCATTGTATACGCTGGAAGAATGATTTCCTTCATTTAAATTTGATGTGCAAAAGTTGAATTTGGTTTTTATAAAAAAATTAATTTTGTTTTCATAAATTGAATTTTACTTGCAAAAATCAGTTTGGGTTGCAAAAAGATTAATTTGGTATGTAAACGGGTGTATTAGGCGTGCAAAGAGTGTACAGGAATTGTTTTTTTTTGCTTGACTGCAAATACTTTTCTATTGCTGTAATGAAGTAATTTTGTCGATTTTTATATACCAGACCATCTATAGTAGAGCTCCACAACGTTTAGATCTTGACGGCACAACAAGCCACTTCCCAATTTCCGTGAAACATCATTAGTAAAAATATACAACATTTTAGTAGTTTTATGGTAATCATATTCATGTATCCATAATAAACTCTGTGAATTTTTCCCTTTTGTGGGCATAGAATAGTGGTACACTCTTTGCAGAACTCTGGAGCTATAGAATGTAATCCCTTATATTTATAACCACGTTATATACAGTTGTATATGAAAATAATTTTAACCCGTTTTTTTGCAACAAATAATGTTTCACCACCAAATTAAAAGCAAACAAACAAAAAAATCTCACCCAGCTCCAGCTGTGACTAAAAGTCATTATTATAGGAGACATAACATAATTTACTACATATTTTCCATTTTTTTTTATATAACTTCGCAATGAAAATCTCGACTACTACTTGTACATATAAAATGCCTTGTTGATGGAAACGATAATATTGATGGTGATTTATTTGATTTATGTGGCCGTGTAAAAATATCGACGCCTATCTTCACTAAAATACATAAAATATATCAAAATGTCTATTTTTTCCTTTTTCATATTTTAAATTCACAGTTGAAATTGGCGTTCATTCGTTTTTTGATGGATCCTTAAAAATGGTTTATTTCGTTTGAATATGTCTGAGATTAGAAATTATGTGCTTTAATGGCAACGTGTTGGATATTTATCATATTATTTTATGTATTTCATTTTTTTCCTTTTTTTTTGTAAAGAATTCAGAAAAAAGGATCAATAAAAAACTGTAATCAATACAATTTCGTACATAGTTGAATTAAATCAACATAATATGTTTTAACATGTATCTAACATAATTACTTATCACAAAATGGACGTGTTTCAGTTTAAAACTGATGTAAAAAAAAATACTTTTAAAATATTTCTGTCATGAAAATCATTTACATCAGGGCTCCGAAAACTTTTCTCATGCGTTTGGGTGGCTAGGTGCAGCTTTGTTTGCCAAAGTTCGAGTTTCGGTTTGAACCAATTGTTAACATCCGTATGTTAACGTCACTAGTTTATATCAGTTTACCTACTTAATAATACACTACTATGCTTCTACCTTATGGTTGGCGGCCAACTCACCGCCGGGCCCCACGTAGAATTTCACATGGTCTTTCTCGAGCCTAACACACTTGCCGGAACAACTTGTATACCGCATTGCGCGCGACTATACCCTTCGACGATTACCGAACGACTAACTCGCAAGCGCAAAGGATACATTGAATTAACCAGTTTCTTTGTTACCTGATCACCAAGTGTATCCTACCTCGACGGTGAGCTGCCTTAAAGCAGAAGGGTCTACATTTACTACAGTCAGGGCTTTCGACTGTTCTTATTTTTTTCGCCGTTAACACAATTTAATTTATCGGAGTAGGTTAGTAAATTTTCATTTCGTCCTTGCATTTTTTTATTGAATTCATTCAGTTACTCAAATAGGTCATGTATGCAAGTTTGGTATCAAGAAACTGGTGTTGTTTGTGTATGCTTTGATTATATAGAAATTGACTGAACTCCTGGCAAAGATCATATACCTTGATAGAATTATTTTTGTCTCAGTGGCAATAAACACGTAATAGACTAAAAATTGCTTCTTTTTAATAAAAATATATTTGAATTATAGTCATGAGCTCATCAAAAGATCTGTACTTTTCTTCCTTTTGGATCGTACCACACCTGACATAATTTCACAGAACACTAGTTGTAAAACTCTGATTTACATCCTTGAAGCATTAAGAAGGTATCGCTATAAAAACAAGCATTATTGTTGTTGTTTTCACCTTGTTCCAGATACATTTCTACCACTTATCCTTTAATTTAATTCCGAGGCTATTTTGGATTTTACATTTTTTGGCATGAATCCAACTTTAAAATTAAAATATCGAAATACTGGAATACTGGGATATAATATATGTTTCCTTGTTTTTTTTTTGGGGTATGTATTATTCGAAATGTGTATAACGAATAAATAAGGTAAAAAATTGGTTGCGGTGAAAGTTCTCTTGTATAATTTTTCTCATTGATAGGAAAATATATTTTCTTTCTAAAGTTTTTTTTTTGTTAATTTTTTTTTAAAGTAATACAAGTAAATGATTTTTGTACAAAAAAAAAAAAACCTGTACACCACCAACAAACAAAATGTTTAATGACATTGTCGAAAAGAAAAAGTTCTTAAAAAAGAAAATTTCCAAACCAAAGTATCGTGTAAGAAGTTAAAACCTTCACAATCATAAGGATTCGGATTCTTAGAATTTTTCTATATAGAACGACAACGACTGGCATTTTAATTAAATTAATTTATTCGTTTTGGATCTAACAGAACCAAAAAAAAAAGAAAAGTGGAACGTGAATGGTTTAATCAGTGATAACTCATTAATCATGGCTTTTGAGAAAAAAAGTACAATATATACTATATGTACCAAGAATAGCAACAAGCCATTTTTAAGACATGAGTTTTATAGTCATTTCGCCTTCAACCGAAGAAATAAGACATGTAGAATGTAAGAAAACTGATTACGGTAATGTTTCTTGGTAAAGAAATCTCTATATACACAAATATGGTGATTAGTTAGAATAGGTTTTTAGGTTTTTTATTAAGGGGGTGGTAGTTGATAATGTTGAGATTTATTTTTTTTTCTTGCCGTGTGGATATGCTTTAAAAGAAAAATAACAGATCGTTGTTATGTACAATATGTTACATTTTATGTACTACGAAAATATTAGATTTAATGTAATTCTGTAAAGAAATAAAGATGAAATTTAAGATGGTTAAATTTAATTTCAAAAGATTTATTGCGATGAAAAAATTTTGTCAAATCTAATAGAATAATTGAAATTTACAAGAATTTAAATGTTAAAAAAGGATGTTCAGCGATGAATTTCTTATTGTCAATGACATTACTTCTATTTGCCCTAAGGTAGGTACTGTCAGAGGATATGTAACTTTGTCACTACATTTGTAACGCATAGAAATAATCATCGGAGAACGGTCTCAAAGCGTTAAATGTATAGAGAATCAAAACTTATATCGATTTCTGCATGTCCCTCTGTTTGCATGTGTCCGGAAAACCATTCTTGACCTTGTCGGATGTCCGGAATCTGAAGGTGGAATCTTTAATCGATTACCTGAAGAAAACAGAACTGTTTCCAGAGTTGGGACAAGTTACCATTTCGTAAACGGTATACAGGTAATTAATCTTTTTTCCCACAGGTTTTCTTGGAAAACATGTGCGATCCCAGGACATATGTCCAGATTCTCCCGAGGGTACAATGGGCCGAAAGGCCTAAGTACGGGGTGCCTTGGCACTCACCTCCTTATAAAAAAAAAAAAAATTGCATGTGTCCCAGATAATTCAAAAATGAGTTGAATGAATTTTGGAATATACGATGACCATTACTTAGATCGATCTGGTTTTGTATTTCAACAAAACAAGGCAAAAGTTAGACTGGCCACAAAGTTTTGTCGTTTATTTATCTTGCATTTTGTTGTTTTAATTTGAAAATTTTTGCAACAATTTCTTTTGACTTAATTACGTAAGTTTACTACATAAATAGACGATGCTTTAACGAATTTCGGTAAAATCGATTCAAGGATAGTGGAGAAAGAAATAGTTGTAGGGAAAATTGGTTCAGCCATTAAGTTATGCCATTTTCTTTCTTCTTAACTTCAAAATATGATTAGAATAGAATTTACAGAATAGGTTTATGCTATTATTACCCATATCACCTGTAAATTAAAGAAAATTCAAGGAAGAGAAAACCAAGTTATGAAGAAAACTTTGAACTACGAGTCCTATTTCTACCACATACTATACCACAAAATATATTTGGCATAACTTTAAATAATATTCAAGAGTTAGTAGTTGGCTACATGACCTTCACCAACTTCTCAGATCTGCGAAATAAGGACACACATATAAGACACATAAGATTGTTATAAAGTCATTTGGTTTCTAATAATGTATGTGAAATGTTATGAAACACAGATGTTACTTCTAAAAAAAAGATGATGTCAAGTCCCTTCAGAGCATTTGTGATATCATTAATTCTAAGGGAATATGGATAACTTAATGAATGAAAACAGCGCGTTAAATAAAGTAATTATTATTAGAAAATAGAATGGATAGGATTTGTAGAAAGGCTAAAAGGAAACTAGATGAGTAGTCGACCAGAAAGGAGAGAATTTAATTTCAATTCCCAGGAGTATTTTATTTTATTTGAGTGCGACGCATAGAAAGTTTTATCTATAGGGGAAGATACTATATAAAATTGAGATGTAAGATTAGTAACTAGTAGTACACACAGGAGTTAGAGTTAAAACAATTTTCTTGTATAAAGGAGACTTCGTGAATGGGTAAATTGACACATCAATTTTATAACACTTTTATGATTTAAGAATTCTAGACGTTTCTGTTGGAAGGATTTCAATGCTAGATTTCGATATATTAAAATTCTGAGCCTTCTCTTGTGTAGTTGAACGCCTATTGGATTCGATCAAGCCTTTTATTTTTCATTTCTTTACTCATATACGAATATTACATATAGTATGCAAAAAATAAATAATTATTTAAATTATTAAAGGGTTTCCTATATATTATGTTTGGTGGCTTGGTGTTGGTTGAAAATAACTTAATATTGTTACGAATATTTATACTTTACATTAATTCTCATGAAAAACCACACTTTATTTTCTTTTTTCTTGTTTGTTTGTTTACCTTTACACTTTATAGGTCGCTCTCTGCTTTATAGTATTATTTAATGATGAGGATGACGAAAAAAAAACCAACAAGAAAACAAAAAAGATTTTCAACCTTTAATTAATTCAATTATGTAACCCTTATGCACGTTTCATGTTTAGCCCCTATACCAATTCCCAACGAGATATTTTCAATCATAATACTCGACTATATAACACAACCTTCCCCTTTCATAATTTTTCCACCACAGAAAATTTTACCCAATTACAGCTGTGGGTAATTAAAACTTTTTCTGCCTTTTAATTTGATATACTTTTACCAAGCGATCCATTTTCCATCCATTCCATTATTGAAGGATTTTAAAGTATATACGGAAAAATGGTGTATAGCGCTGCAGAGATTTTCCATTTCTTTTGCTCTTGTTTTTAAAAACATAAAATTTTACAGGATAGATTTTTCTTTTTTACATTATTTTGTCCGATAGTGGAATTGGTGAAGAGTAGCACCTACTTGTGTAGGAAAAAGGCAGCTAAAAAGGGTGTAAAAGCGAATATTTATTTGTTAACATCTGGCTTCAAAAAAGAACTTTTTCATGGAACATCTTTTTCATAGATTATGTATTGTATAGCAGTTACCATAAATGAGATACAAATTGAACTTCAAAATATGCTTTCAACAATATTTGTATCTAGTACACATATGGAATTATTATCGATTTGCTCTTGAAAAAGATTCCTTTACATATGAAACTCATATCAACGAAATATAGGCGTGTTTTGTAGAAAATTTAAATTAAAGATAAATTGGCTAAGTAGAATGTAATTACTAAAAACATATGGATACTAAAAATCGATCAATGCGACAAAACTTTGTGGTCACCTCTATTTACATTTATTAGTTTGTTTCCGTGGATAAATTAAGTCTCTAATAGGCGAACAAAACATACACGTAGGAATATTTGAAGCAATCAATGGAAATAATCTATTAGAATTTTGAGAACTATAATTTTCGTAATATTAAATATTTCTAAATTTATTTACTAAAAATGAAATTTTCCAATTAGTCTCATGTGTCTGTTAAACTGCAAGTTTAAAATCAACATTCATGAATATGTTGAGTGTTCAAAAGATGAATATGAATATTTTCGCGATACTGCTGCAATTTCAATCAATATTGGTTTTTTATTATACTTTATTATACTATCTCTAGCCCTATATAAATGCATACATATATGCCTGAATATGAAAATCCATGTTATGAGGTCTACGGAATCTGCTTTAGGACTTAGCACGATTTAATAATCTTTGACAAACCTCCTGTAACACATATTTCTCTGTACCATTGGGCGCATCCAGCAGTTCTAAGCGCTTAAAGCGCTTTACAGAGCTTAAATCTAGCAGAGGACTGGGTGCAACTTTAAGCACTTAGTAAAATTCCAGCATAAAATTTTTTTGCTAACTCGAACAGCGCATTCGAGGTTGTTGTTCATGCTAAGAAATGACATGTTCAAAGGATAAATTGAGAGCAATTTTTGAAAATTGTTTCTGGATTATTCAATTTTAATTGGAATGAGTTTGTTAAAACTTTTCCACTTTCCAATAAAATTTTTATTTCACTTTATTCTAAATTTTTATTTATTTTCGACACTTATTTCGTTAAAAAGAAATATATTTTTAAAATTTATTCAAATAAAACTAATTTGACGTTTAGCACAGAAGACAATACAACTATTTTTCGCTTAATTCAAGCAAAAAAAAACGCATCCAGGAGTTCAAAAAATTCTAACTGCTTACATTAAGAATTTTGACTAAGCGCTTAGTAGTGCTGGATGCAGTCGTTGTTTCGGTTGAGATTAACAGAGAATTTTCTTGTATATATAATAGCAGCGTTCTATCGCCCTTCTTCAGTGATTCCAATGTCTTCTTGATATATTATCAGTCCAACGTATGAACATATAATCTTTCATCTCATCGTGAGTTCAAGATAATTTACTATTAAATGAGAAGATTAAAAGGTAGAAACACGGTTTAATTGTAATTGGCTTTTCTGTTGAATGAAACTATTGCACAAACAAGGCGACTGACTTGTATCTTCATAATTGTAGCAGATATTAATTGCACTGATTTCACTCTAACATATATGGTAGACATATTCTATTTATAATGATTTTCTTTATATTTACCTAAATTCGAATAATTGTGTATAAGAAAATTGAAAACTGATTTTCTCTATCAGATTCATTGTGCCAGCAACTAGAAAACTTCTAAGTACAAATGAAAATAAACCAATAAGAAATGTGATATATTAAAATTCATGTTTGATTATCATTTTTCATTTATTCAACCGTAATGAACTTTCAAGATATTAGCCAAATCAGACATGACACCATAGTATTGTGTGTACTATATCAAATCTGTACTATTTCTTTACAAATTTCTTTAATCCTATTAAGATTAACTAACGTTTTTTCTTGACTGAATTAAAATTCCATCCTGACGATTGTTTAGATTAAAAGCTGTTAAAAACTTTATGAAACAGAAAAAAAAGGATTTTTATATTGTCGTCGTAATAAACTAAATAAACAAATTTACATTTTAACAAACTATGAACAAGTACGAACTTTTCATTTACCCAAGTAAATGGATGATGACGATGCTGCTGTTATTTGTTGTACGTTATGTTATTGGGTAAAGTAAAATTAGAAAGCTTTTAGTTTTGATTTTTGAACAAGAAAATTATGAGAAAACTTTTCAAGATATATTTAGAACAGATATTTAATTATGTTTTTTTTTTTAATTTCTTTTAAATTTTCAAAAAGATTTAATATTACTTTAATACAATTATTTATTTAATTATTTTTAATCATCCTTTTACTAAGCAAGAGGAAGAGGAAATATTCCGATGAGTATAAAGGTTCAATTATGTAGATGGAGCTGCATGGAAAAGATGTAAAGATTATAAATTTTTAAACCCACCGAGACCAAACTATTCTCGCAGTAGTTAAATATACTTGTAATATCAGATTAGTTCATATGTTCATACATATTTTATAACGCTCTAAGGGCAAACAATAAAACAAAATATTTATATTTTTAATCAATTCTAATCCCTTATTTTACATCATTAATTAAAATCAATAGTCGATACCTTTTTTTTTTTTTTTTTAAAATAAAAGAGTCTAATTTTGAAGCTAAATCCGGAAACTGCATTTTTTCGTTAGGTCCATCTCCTGAACTAAATTTTTTTCCCAGTTTTATATATGTCTGTTCTTCCAAAAAGATGATGATCAGATTCTGCAATATAAGGAGAATATGGTGGATGATGTATGATTTTCTAGCTGCCTTCATATTTTCAATGCTTTTTATTACCATATGTGGTCTTGCATTAGTTTGGTTGAATACTTCTTTAAGATGTACTTTTTTCATTTCACTTTGATACACTTTGCTAACGTGTATTAGTTAGTTAAAATTAGGGAAGTTCTTCTAATTATGCAATTCCCACAATTCCCCATATCGAGTGGACGTATATTCCATTTTTTAAGTGGTTCCATTCGGAATATACATTCGGTTTTATAAAAATCCGCGTGGTAGTGACCATATTAGGGACTTTTTTCTTTTTTACTCCTCCCCTCATATATAATCAGTATATCTCAGTGGACAATATGAATGATCTAAAATGATACATTTTCTTGTTGGTAAATTTTTCCCATTCAAAAGAATATAAATTATCCTTAACATCATTCGAAACATAACAAGGGAAGAAAATCTTGATTAGAGTTGCAAACAAATAATATCAACACAATCATAAAAAGAAACACCTTAAATGATATAAAATAAAATAATGATTCCTTTTGGAAAAAGGGCAGAAAGAAGTCATAATGATGTGTGTATGTTGCGAATAATATATGATATAAAAGGCACAATGTTGTCGATCTTGTATAGGTCACGATGAATAATATCTTTATTTTGAAAGTTTTTACACAATAAATACTAATAATTTTTGTTATTCTTCTGGAAAATTTTTTGATACAATCTAGAGATCAATAGAATTTGTTGAAGGCCTCACAACAAAAGCCATAATATTATTTTTTTTCTCCACTATATTGTATGTCCTTCATATTAAGAGTCCTTTTATTTGTAGCCAATCAAATTTTATATATGTAGTTTGTTTTTCGTTTATATGAAAAAAATAAAATATACCTTGAAGGTTGACTCGAGGGCACAATTTTACTTCTATATGACATCCAATTTGGGCTTTTTCATACCCTCAAAACAAAGTACTTCGATAATGTTTATATAGTATTGGTGATGAAATATAAAATGAATCTGAAGAAAAGCTTTTGGCATTATTAGATTTTTATAATTGTATGTGAGTGGTTTTGATTCAATTCGTTTAGTTATATAAGAATCTTCAGACATTTTAAGATGATACAAAAAACGAAGAAAAATATATTCTAAAAATAAACTTTGTATATGAAAAGAAAGGACAACTAAGTCATTGAACAAAGGATCATATAAAAGAATCTGATACAAATGTATATAGATATATTGTATATGAATTGAAACGATATAAAGCTAAAAGTAAAAGATAAAAATAACATAAGTTCGGTTTTAGAAAATGTGTTTAGGAGAAATGAAACTTTCACATCTTTCATTTCTCTTGGAATCGAACAGAAAAGTTCCATTAAAGGTGTACGTGTTAGATTCCGTTCATACTAGCACCCTTTTGTTATGGTTCTAAGTGCAGATTTTGTTAGAATTAACGAAAAAAAAAGAAAGGAATTTGTCACACTATTATATGGTATAGAATATTTCCAAATGTGTAAAAGAAGAATTAGGGGTTAACTACACTAGTGTTTATAAAAGTATATATATCAGAAAGGATTATTAGTATTGGGTTCAAGTCCTTAACATTATTTGAAATGAATGATTTTTTTAACTTCTACTATAATGAATGTTATCAATAAAATTTGATAGTGGTAATTATTTTAACAATTAAATACACTTGATAAAATTAAGTGCTAAAAAGGTTGTGAAATTCAAAATATTATCCGATCAATTATTAAATTGAAACAATGAAAATGATGGTAAATATTTTATTATGGTTGAATTAATTAGTTTTCGATTAACTTCTCGGTTTATTGTAACGATTCGACCTGAATATTTTACATAATAAATTTTAATATTGTAAATACGAAACCATGCTAAAATTTATATCGTATATGCCTGAAGTTGACATAAAATCATATGCCATCTGCAACAAAATATATACATACAGGGCGCTGTTCAGCATAAAGACCGCTCCGTGCAGGTTCTAGCTATTTTTGTCCTTAGATAGATAGACAGGTAAAAGTATGAAAAAGCATTTACTAAAAATTTCTTTTTTTAATTAACAGGGCCTCAGAACGATCCCTCAAAATTTGGAGTTCGCACTTTTATCATTACAAATTTTTATTCTCATTTCATTGGACAAAAATCTAAATGACATTTAAAAGTTATTAACATTTAAAATTCTAAAGCCCGTTCCAGAAAATGCCATATTAAATTTTTCATAAATTTTCTTAAGTTATAATAAAATTTATATTTACTTAAAATCGAATCATTTCGAACTTTTTGCATTAAAAAATCATTAAATTCTCAAAATCCTAGAATAAAGTTTTCATATTTTTGCTGTAAACTTTTTAATGATTTCATAGAAATTTTATAAAAAGCAGGAAACAATTTAATAGTTGACATTTATTAATTTCTTTGATCGTCTTCGGCAATCTTCTTGTTATTGGAATTTCATACTTCACTATCGCTGTAAAAATTTATAAAAGTATAAGCATAACATATTGTATGGGCCAAAACGTCTTAGTCTATTTTGCCATTATCCCATCACTGTAAAACTTCTAGATTTTCTTAGGGAAAAATCGAGATAAATCATTTTCTTAAGCTTCTTATGAATTCAAAATTTGGCCATTAAACGAATTCTGAGGACATCGAAGCAAATGGTAGTAACTTCCCAGCCAAGTGGTGCCAATTCTTGACAAATGACCAAACTTGACTATCTACGGAGGTGGAGCTGGACTATTCTATTTAATGGTTTTCAACGCTCGATTTTGATATGGGAATATTATAAGCAATGTCTCAGTCTCATATCGTTGAAGGGAATTGGATTCGCTCAATACCTTTATGTTGTCCTCATCATTGACTTCTGGACCCATCAAATATTTATAGAGATCGTTAAAAGAAATTTTTTTTCGTTTAAGAAAATATTTTATATCATATTTTTTTTATTTCTTCTTATTATTTGTCATCTAAAATCGAGTGAAAAGAAACTGCACCAAAGCAATATCATGGCACTACACCAATAATATTCACATATGGAATTTCTATAGAAGCCAATAACTATCCACACAAGAATTTCCTTCGATACGTTCCTTTAGATACAAACATGAATAATAATGTTTTTCATATATATATATTATTTACTATAAGTTTAAATATAATATTTTTATTTATTTATGTTCTTCACTTTAGTGAAAACCTTAAAGTCAAAGTAAGCCATTGGAATTTTCTTATATTGAAATTTTGCTTGTGTTGTATAAGATTTACGAACGTTTTATATACTAGAGAGGAGTATGAAGAATACATAAGTGAAAAGTATAAAAGAACAAGTTATGGATGGTTTATCGATGTCCTTTTTCTTAGAAAGATTAATTGAAATTCTGTTCATGGAATAATACATTTCACATTGGTTATATATTAAAAAGAACCTGAACTGTTTTTCCTTAGATACATTCATGTGTAGGTGGTAGTTTAGGAATATGGAAGATGTAAGAAAAAATAAAAATTAACAACGACTTTAAGCACTAATATGAGCATGAAAAGGAAAGATCAAGAGCTGCAAGAGACTATAAGACAATAATCTTCAATTTGTGTCACTAAATTTTTTAATGCCAATAAAACCGACACATTTTAAAACTTGGTTCATTTAATATCGGTTCTTTTTTTTTTTTTAATGAATCGATGGAAAAAGGGACTTTTAAAACGTTAAAGTTTTAACATCTGATTAGGTTTTATTAGATATTTATGTTTTTATATAGGTGGAGGATTACATTTATGTTATATCATTTCCTTCAGATATAAATATATATTTTCTTGTTAATTGAATTTCTCAAAAAGGTAATACTAAAGTTATATAAGGTGTGTTTTTTTATTAATTGTTCTAAACCAGAACTATTAGTGTAAAAACATGCTTATAGACATAAGAAAAAGCTTCAGCATGAAATCCTGTTTATTCATCGAATATCCTCTAATAAATTGTATTTAAATCTAATAAAAATAATACAGTGAAATCATAGATTTTCTAACAAATCGATGCACTTGAGTGAATATCCTTTTCATATTTATTTTATTAGAAATAAATTCTTTCAGTCAAGAAAGTACAAATGTGCATTTAGGAATAAATTCAGTTACATACGATGTTTGGTCAGTTGCAGTATAATTCTATACAAATATTCAATTTGATTCTACTTCACCGAATAGCGAATCTTTAAAGCTACAACATAAATTGTTCGTGAGAACTAACTTATGTACTGGATTATTGTTATTTTGTATTCAACCGTAAAATCATATGCAAGCATCATTTTCCAATATTATTATTTTGTTTCGATTTTATGCTGCATACTACTGTGAACAAAAAATAAAGGGATTAGTTAAATTTGAAAGTAAAACTTGTATTTTATTTAAGAAATCCTGATATTTTTTATTCACAGTTATATACAAATGAAATACATTTTTGTCGTAAGTCGTAACATATTAAATCTCAAGAAACTGTATTCATATTTTCTATATAATACAGTATTTCATTGTAACGAGTGCATAAACAAGCAATTTACTGCCTTTGTCAAGGGATTGTTTACTACAAGTATAAAGAAAAATTTATTAAGATGATACTTCTTCGTTTCTAGTACTATATATGAACAAATGTTTGGGGTATTTGTTATAACGAAAATAATTCTCTCTTATATAAATTGCATTCATACAAAATGCATTTAGTTTAGTACAATACATTTTATAGTACATAAAGCAAACAGAAAAAAGATATACATACATTGTAGTTTATGGAAAATAATAAGGTTTATCCGTTATGGTTTATTGCAGTAGAGAAACGATTACGTCGTCCAAAAAAATTACTTAAATATCCAATTGAAAAAAAAGGAAAGTCAATCTTACATCATTATTATTATTTATATGGACTACATTGATTGATAATGAAATAGGAATTAATATTAAGATTATTTATTGAAGGAAGATTTTAATTTTCCAACCAAACAATTTGAAGTAGCAATTAATTATACATCTTATACTCCAGTAGTTGCTTGTAAATAATTAGCATTTAATTGTAATATTCATTTAATTAAATTTGAGATGTGCGAAAAGAGTGTTGATTAGTGTTTTCGTTAGCCTAGTAGTTTTTAGAACTATTGTCTATCAGTTATAAAGACCCATCTCCACACAGCCGACATCCTATTTTGACGGGAAAAATCAGAGAACTAGAAAGAGATGGACTTTTGCGACGATATCGTGTATGATTATTGTGAGAGTATGCAAACGTAGATGAAGTGCCATATAAATTAGAGAAACATGTTCATCTGTTTTTGAGGGGAATAATCTGCAGATCGAAAATCAGATGGGGAAATCAGAAATGCAGAATCCGACAAAATTAGTAGGATGATTGTTTCTCCCTTTCTGTTTAACCAAACTTTGCATAAGGGTATCCCATACTTTCATCAGAATAGGATGTCGGCTGTGTGGAGATTGACCTTAAGTCTCTAACTTGATTCTTCTCTTCTACGAATATCAATCACATTAATTTGTTCAAATGGATCCCAATAATAGCGATGGATTTAAATAGAACTCCATTTTCATTTTATTGGGTCGGCGGTAATAAAATTTTGTCCGCTGTCAACTCTTATGAAGGAACAACATGATTAGTATGTTTTTCATTCGTGATTAAATTACTCATCGAAAGAGATATGGGTCAGATCTGTAGGACATAGAACATCCGTGATATTCGCGGATTTGTGGATTTTTTTCTCCAAGAAGGAATTTTTTGAAAATTGATAATACCATAATGTGATTCAATTCGTAATTAAATTCCCCATCGAATAAGGTATGTATCATATTTATAGCAGGTACAAAATAGAGACATACACACATTTCCGTTTACGCGAATTAAATTCGGTGCTGTTATTGGGGCACGTCATAAAGACCTATATTTGCTAAATGCGGCGATTGGGAGAGATAAATATACATACAAGTAACATATGTGTATTTAAATTAAAACAGTTTCAAAATATTATTAGATGAGTATCATATGCAGCGTATTTCCAAGCATATTTCATCTTCTATTATTTAATAAATTTAAGTATAAAGTATATCTGTATATATTTTATTAGATTTACTAAAAACACATATGTGTTATCTTTATTGATCTCTATTTAAAGCCAGTCACATAATTATTTCACACTCTATAATTTCCAAGTTCATCATTATCTTTGATTCTCATTAATTTGATGTTAATTACCGCAATATACACAAAGCTAATTTCATTCGAATTATATCAATGTAAATTTTAGCTTTATCTCTGTAAGCACTTTTAGCACTCATATATGTTATCTTTTTTTTCTATACAAAATGTATATAGTACTAATTGTAAATCAATTAATTGTTAATCGATTTAATTTTATATTTGCATAACATACAACATATAAAATGATGTAGCAAAGCTTTTATAGAGTATATCTAATGTTGAAAACAAACAAGAAATATATTATGTATAAAATAGGATCCTGAATAGGATAAAATATAAAAGTTCAACAACTTTTTTTATATACCAAGCAAGAAAAAAATATATATATAATAACAATAATAATCACAAAAACTTGTCATACACCAATAAGAACATACTTCGGAAGTTATTTATTGAAGTGCTACCAAATGGTGACAGCTGTCTTTTGGTACATCATCATAGAGAGATTATATAGAACTAGTAAATGGTATATAATAGTACTACTAGTTACTATGAGACAGAAGAAAAAAAGATGCTCCAAGGCGTCAAAATGAAAAGAATCATCTTTTTGTTTGTTTATTATTTTCTGGAAAATATTTTGATTTTTCAAATTTACTTAATTGGCTGTTATGACATTAATTAAAGGATTATTCAAGGATATAGAATAAAAGTTAATCATATAGAGCTTTTATTATACTGGTTCAATATACTATATAAAAATCTTGTTTTTTGTTGTTTGATAATAATGATTATGTTGATGATGCGAAAATGATGAGTAAATATTTTATATATTAAACAAATTTCCAGATAGAATATGAAATGTTGTTTTGTTTTAAGTAAAAGTCTCATCCACTTGGGAAATCATAATAAGAATAATGAAACCACAATTGTACATTTTTTATTTTTAGTAGTAAAAGGAAAATTTTGTTTATTTTCATTGGTAATATGGTCTTAAGGTTATGTATGTCTATTTAATATTGTCAACAATGTTGTCCATTTTGGTCGGTTACCTTTTTCCTTTATCTTGTCATTGTATAGAACTTGTGGATTTTCTGGGCGAAAAAACGTGATAAGTCATTTTCAGAGGCTTCTATTGAACTTACTTGAATTCAATTTTACACCCTTCAAAGAGTTTTGCATAGACCGAAATGTTGATGGATTTTAACAGTCGGAAATTTTAATTTCTGCAAATTTTCTAAGTCTTACTATTGAGGAAATCATCTAAAATCTTCACAAAGTTATTCTTCTAAGTTATTTTAATTAAAACTCGTTAATTTTTGATTACCTTCAATCAATTAAATATAGATTATGTGGTATGAATTGACTAAAAATAATTAATTTAAATAAAAGTTAGAACTTTGAGATTGCACTATTTTTTAAAGGAAAACCTTAGTTTCCAAACTTTATGGCATCTAATCTTCTTAGAACTTTTCAACTCTTTAATAATAATAAATATATAATTTTTTGAAAGAAAAAAAAAGTTTTTAACTAGTCTTTTATGATGATGCAGAGTTTATTCAGCGAATGTAGTTATATCGGAAGGACCCATACTCTTCTAGCGTCTTTCGAAAATCAAGTCATTATCACGTACAATATGCAATATTTATGATAAAATGCATTTGACTAAGGCATAGTTTGTGGAAGTATACTATTTTATATACATTTTTTAAAGGTTAGGAAATTATTGTTCCTTTAGTTTTCGAAAGACGGTAATATTTTCTTTTTTTTTAAAGAAAATCAATCTGAAGAAGTGCAAGTAAATTCCATGGTTTTTCGAGAGGAATGCTAGTTATCTGGAAGATTCTCTTCTACGAAAGTTATTTCTTTTCGTAATAAATTTAAAACTTCTTTGGTATTTATATTTTTATCAGGAGAATATGGTTTGGGCTTTAGACCTTCGTAACATGAAAATGCAAAAGAAATTTGAAAACTTAATTTATTGTTAATGACCGCAATTTATTTTATCGAAAACACTTTTGTATATTTTTACATATATTTCTGAATTGAAGTGCAATTGGGGAAACTATATGAAATAGGTTATTACGTATATAAAGAAGTTGTGGGCTCTAATTTTTAGGGCTTTGAAAATCTTATTGAAGACGATCTGGAACTCAGTTGAATAAAAACGTCTGATATCCAATTTGGGTTAGAAAATTCTCATGCTCGCGACTCATTATACAGACATGGTCCATTCTGATTTACAACTCGTTCCAGTCAATTCAGACATAATTGACAGAATGACTGTTTAGTATCAAAGCCACCAAACTTCTATCGCGATGAAATTCGAAAGTTGCCTTTTAAATGCAAGAAGGTTATAGAAGATTAGAGTCGTTGTAAATACTTTTTAAATTGAATTCCATGAAAAAAATCCCTCACTAACAAAAACAATTATTAAATTCAATTATTATATATAATATTTAGCCATATTTTATTAATATATGAAATTTTGAATATAGTTTTAAATGAAATTTGATATTTTACGTGGTATGAAAAGTTTCTGGAGAACTTTAGAATGGTTTACCTTCTGGCATCGTCGAGGTTATGGGTAAACCAATACAAAATGTTATAAAACATTTTCCAATATTATGTACATCCTAAATAAGTGTTTTTCCCTTTTTTTTTTTTAAAACAAAAAATATAGATATGTTTTTTTAATTGCAAGTTTATAGTTTTCGAAATTTCATTTTGCGGTTTTTGAACAAAGGTTTGGAAAAAGTTTTCCTTTTATATTTTTAAACTAAAAATGAAATTGAACAAAATTTGGTTATTTTGTTATTTTCATAAAAAAAAATTCTTTCTATTTTCGGAATTTTATTTTGTAATTTATTTAAATAAACTTTTCTAAAAGTTTTTAAATTTTTTTTAATAAAGTATCCAGGAGGGATATATAAGTATTTTATTAGATTATAATTTCGAATTGCTAAATGCATTTATCCAGTGTCCAAATTGTTCCATTTCTCCTACATTTATTTTGAACCGCACATTAGGTCTTTAAAAAAAACAATAAATTACTGTGCAAAATTTATAAGGACATTGTCTTTTAAAGTCTAGACAAATTATTATCATACTCACACAGAAAAAGATTATGCCAATTTTCATTATTATTCCTTCCAACAATTTCACAGTGAAAATAATTATGTATTTGTATTCACATAAAATTTACATGAGAAATTAATGAAATAATTTAATATTATTTTGTACAATTTAATCGTCCAGACGAAGCATTTCTAGAAGGTACTAAAGCTCTATAAGATTTTCTCTATTTTTAAAATATTGCATAACATTTCCGAGAAAAACTAATTAGAGAATAGAATGGACATTTTAGGGATGAAGCTTATCTGAAAAAAATAATTTTAATACACGCCTAAGAATATTCTATTTCTTAATTTCATGATGCAAATTTATATATTTATATATTTATATTTGAATTTCTGAAAGCTTTTTGGTCTGAGACTGTGGTTCTAAGAAATTCCATAATTCTTTCGTCTTTACTATTGAAAAGAAGTGCAGTGCTTTTAATTTTCTTATCCGTTTTAAGAGGTTATATCTTGCTATTAATAGCTCTTTATAATGCTAGTCAAAAGTGAATTCGTTTCTAAAAAAAGACTCACACTCCGTGCCTGATCAAGACATCTTTTTTAATATAGAAACCAAGTAGCTTAGGAAATGGTGGAGAAAGTCCAGCACGCATCTAAAAAGAACAATTTTGTTATAATATAGCAAGTTATTAGTTTTAAATACCTTAAATTAGTTTGGAAATAAAAATATAAGTATTATCCTATACGGGATGTCTAAGTAGCCCTAGTCTTGTAGTTATTGTAGCCAGTTATTGTCGCTTGCAGTTACAGCATACCTAAATATTTCAGAGAATAACTTGTCCGTCGTCTGTGCTAGTTTCAGATAAGTCACTAACAGACCCTTCGCCCTCACAATCAGCACCAACGTTCTGGATCATGCATTTAGTTAGTTAACGCACATTAAAACTATGAAAAGCCTTTTTCTGGATAGTTTAATTTTTCTTAATAGAGAGACTCTCGGACTAGCATGTATATGTATAGTACATAAAGAAGGGATAAAAGAACGCATTAGTTAATTAAAATGTTAGTCATATAGAATGAAAATCAATGGAATCACTAATTGTTTTAATTATAGATAATTAGAAAGAAATTTAATATGAAAGAAAAAAAGAAAAACAAAATTTCTTGCAGGATATTCTTATTTGTTCAAAGCAATTTCTTTTCGATACATTTTATTAATAGAATATTCATTTCGGAATAATGTGATCCTATATTAAAATTAATTGTTATTAGATAAATGATAATTAGTGAAGTTATTTAAATAACTTAAGAAATAACACACAAAATAATAGTTTCCAAAGAAAATTTCTGTCTGGGATATATTATTTGGATAAACTGTCTAAGAACATTTCCAATATTCAAAAAAAAAAAAGAACGAAAATAGTAAATAGTATTCCCAAATGTATTTGGGTTCTAATATTAAATTTGATGTCTTCACATATAGACCAGACATACTAACTTTTTCTATACTGTACAGAAAAAAAGAAAGAACATTCTACAGACTATAACATTAAGTTAATGACATTCCAATAATATAAGAAGACATTAGAAATATGACAAAATATTGTTGAAGGCATACTATGTATATATAGATATATGGAATATGATAAGACCAAAAAAATTCTTTGGAATAGGATGTTTTCCTAGACTAGGATAATATTCAGACAGATAGAAAGGGTTTTAAAAAAAAGACATTATGGGAATTTCACTTGACATGGATCTCCATCCTTCTAAATAAAAATATTTGAAAAACAGATGTTGTTGAAATATTTTTGGAGACATTTTATTGTAAGAGATTTCTTTTTTTTTACTTTTGATGGAGATTGTTAGAAAACGATTTTATTGGATTTCTTTAGTGTTTATTTTGAAAAGTTGGTAATAAAACTGGTTACAATGTTGCTATTCATATATGCCTGATATTAGAGCTTATTATAGTCGGTTTTATGTGCTCAAAAAATCATTGCGTTGTTGATGACGATAAAATAATAATGATCGAATCCAATTGGCCTCAAATGACACGAGAGATTTCTCGGAATTTTAACTTATCGAAATTGAGCATTCAAAACTATCAAACAGGAGTATCTAGAATTGCTGAATCGCAAAAGTGTTATGTTTTATCACATTAGATTACATACAAATTTGGTCACTCGTTCAATAATATGAGAGAACTTGGTTAGAAATTTTTCGTGCAACCTTCGTATAGTTTTGATTTTGCATTATCAGATTTTGAAAAGGGGTTCTTTTGAAAATTCGAGTTCAAAAGATTCTTGTCAAAATGACTTGGTTCCTTTTTTCGTCTAGAAAAAGTAAAAGTACTGCAGGAAAATGTAAAAAATTCATTGATCAAAGTCAACAATATATTGTTTAATAAAATTTTACTTTGTCATTTACATAGCCAAAGTCATCCAAAGTATGAGGTTATTACTGTCCTTCTATAGTAAAAAGTAGGTCTTTTTTTGTTCACAGCACAGACAGATTAGCTAGCCTTCCTTTCATTGCAACCTGAATTTGTGGATACAATCTTAGTCTTAATTACTGTTGAATATATTCTGATTTTTTTTCTTCATTTTTTTACTTTTAATTTTTTCTTTTATTTAAAAAAAGAAAACTTAAGTTAATTAACAACTTTACTAATTTCTTGTATTAATTCGATTTCAAATTTGAATTTTCTTTTTTTAAACTTTTCCGAAATTTAAATACAATATCAAAAATGAGAAATCCTTAGCAGATGTTCTCTGATATAAAGAATACTTTCTACATTAAAACTTTTACTCTAGTAAATCGTATCTCATTTATTTTTATATGAGGCGGTGAGGAGTAAAAAGTTATCTTGAATCTCATTAATTATTCTTTAATGAAAAAAAAAAAAAAATAATAAATAAATTAATGAATACAAGCAATCTCATATAACGATAAAATAGCATTTCTTTGGTTCCTTGAAGACAAATAAATTAAACATACTATTCTTTTGATAGAACTACATACAAAAAGGGGAAATACTATAAAAATAATAGAAATCCTATACACAAGATGAGCTTGATGATGCCTTAAATATGAGGTATTAAACGTAACGAATAATATATCATTTGTAATGTAAGAAGGAATAATGTTACATATGTCTACGGATAATAAAATACCGTGTCAGGTCATCTGGAATAATAACCAAAGGTTCTTCCTTAATTAGTAAATAAACCCTACTCACAGAGGGATGCCTTCTTTTTGGATAATGACAGATGGTTATATGTAAAAGCCTTTTTTCTTTTTGCCTTTTTTTTTCCTGTTGATGTTTAGGTTAGTTTCAGAAAGAACAAAAAAAAAAAGTAAAAAGGATAGGTTCAAATAGAATACAAGGATATTTGTTGGTGTTAAGGTCCATCATTATCATCATAACATGATTCCATTGGGGGTGTTTTTTTTTTTGGATTATTAAAAATTAAGGTATTTTTAAAGGGTTCTAAATTTTATTCAATTTAAAATGAAAATTTTATTGCAATTTTTGAAGAGAATAGATTAGTTTTTAATTTCTTATTAAATTATTAACTATTTTAATACTATAGTTTTTCCATCTTATATTCTAATATTTATAACTAGAAGGATCTGTACCAGTGCAGACGATATAAGGCAAAACATAGAAATCTACGTTGAACTGATTCAATCCTATTATTGTGAATTTCTTAGGGTGACCAAAAACACTGATATATTCAAGGAGCTATGGCTAGTCAAGGAAAGGTTCGTTTTAGGTTTTAGCTAATTAGTTTTTTTTATAACATATACATTGATTTTGTATAATTTAATATAGATTGGTAATAATACATAAACGACACAAACCTATAAAGTTCTGTTAAGACTAAGTTTTTGGACTTTCAAATGTCCGACATGAAAGGTTAAATAGATTTTTGTTTTGAGCATGAATAAATCCTAGTTGATTTCATTATTGTAACATTTTTCTTCAAAGTCCGACTACGAACAGAGTGCTTTTTAATAAAAATTATTTATTATTCTATTAAAAGCTTTCGTGATATCTATATTATGATTTTGCTTATTTATGCAGTCGAAATTTTATCTGTTTTCTAAAAGAATTATTAAATTTTTTCATTTAAAAGATGTTTATGTAGTATGTATATGTTTTTTTTTCTTTCTAAATAAAAAGAAAAACATTTTCTTTTTTAGATTTTAAATTACATGAACCATTAAACATCACCTTCCAAAACGGAGACTTCTGTTGTTTATACAGTAGACTGGGCATATCTGGAATGATATCCTGATGAACCCGAGTATGAGTAATGTTCGAGAATATAATATTTCATCTAAATCGAAAACAAAAATCGGGTCTAATATTCCAATGTGCGGGTATATTTTATCCGCATGGTAGCAGAACACTTAATATATACATATATATATATATCTTGTGGTTCTACTAAATCTATATATATAGTCTTGTATGATTTATGACATGCTAATGCTATTAGAGTTTGTTCATATGATATAAAGGACGTAACTGTTGTGAACTACGTAGTTCTAAAGAAATTTCCTTTTCATTCTTCATTTTTTTTCTTCTCTCATACATTTTCTTTTGCAGAAAAGAAAACTCCCTGATGGGTCTTTCAAGAAAAAAATACAATTCACACTATAAGAAAATATACGGATATTTATGCTTTTGGTGTTTGTTTTGGCTTTTCTTTTGATTCTTGAAATGTTGCTTTTTGATTTTTTGTTTTTGGAATTGAATTCTATTTAAAATGTAATACTATAAAAGTTTAATATATTGTATAGAAATATAAGAAAATATATAGAATTTGCAGATAAAATATTTATCTATACAATGAAAAGAAAATTATATAAAAGACCTAAAAGATATAAATTGGTTTTCTTTTATTTTGGCGGTAAATTTAGATTACTTCAGGGACTGAGTTTTTTGCTTTGATTTATTTTATTTAACAATATTTTCGTTATCCTGGTTTTCCTTTTTCTTTTTTTTTAAAGAAAAAGATAATATATGTATATAATATTGGTATTTAAAATAATTGTCAATAAAAATAAAACGAAATTTATTTCATTGAATTATCCTAGATTTATTATGTATGATAAAATATATGTTAAATATTCTTTTCCTTCATTTTTACTGGAGTAAGCATGTTCTATTAGGTCATAGCAGTCGTCTACAAGAGGTTTCCACGTGAAGTTTTTTATGTCACTCATATTGTTTTCATCTAGTCCTCGAAGGATTGGAATTACTTTTAAACGCAATACCTTCAGTGTTAAATTCATATTATTGTACCATTGTATCTCTAGAATTCTTCAGGACAAAGGGTTCTCATCAAAACACAAAAGACAAATTCATCATGGTTTGTCATATTGTAAATCATTGGGAAGTATATGCTTATGTTAACATTCGTTTTGCTTAGCTAAAATATGAATATTATCGGTTTCTTGTATTGTATATTTGGTTTTGTCCTTTTTGTCCATTTTTTGGTGAGCATGGTAGTCTCATATAAAGGTGTAGGATAAGTAGAATCAACACATTTGACGTATATAGATTTTAACTACAACTCTGCGACTATATAGTATGATAGAAAGTGTCGTTAAGTTTTACCTACATACGTCAAATATGCTGCTTGGGAAGTATTTAATGTGTCGTTCGGCAGTACCTTATTTTCGATACAAACAGGTGCAAAACGGTGATTTAGTTCGATTTGTGTTTACTACATTGTTTCCTCGAAATTTTAAGTCATTGCTCAATTTTGTTCAATTGCGTTTGTAGGTTCTGGGATGCTTTTATTGATTCTATATTATTGGCTACGTAAGCTATTTAGGATATTTTTGCAAAAGTTCAAAACATTAAAAGTATATTCAATTAATTATGATATTATTTTTATTTTGGTCTACCTCTAATTATAATAGTTTAATTTAAATTAAAACCATAGAAACTTTTCTGTAATAAAATTGAATTATATTTCATTAAATATTTAACATTTTATTAACCAAATAAAAAAAAAGAAACTGAATATCATATTTACATAACTTTCGTATAAAATTTAAGATAATTTTTGAGACAATTTAGTAAAACATCAAATTAAATAACTGAAAAACAATTTAGAAAAAAAGAAAGTTTTGTTATATCCCTAAAATTCTTCTCAAAACATGATAATTGAAAATATACATGTAAATATATTTCGAAGAATTCGTATTAAAATGTTGAATAAAAACAATACCGAAAATGTTGTTAGTCGAAATTGAAATGGCAAACAGGGACTTCCTTGAACAAATTGTTTGGGAATTAGGATATCCTTAATTAATTTTAAAGATGTGGACAATAATAAGAAGTTGAATGACAATGACTATGTAGAATGACACTAAAAAAACAAGTTTTTGAAATGTTAATACGATTGTGGGATAATTTTAGGGATATTTTAAGGATACTCGTATAAGTAAAATATTTCTTGTCTCTTTTTCCAATGTGAAAATATATTTAAATATTTCAGAGAATTCTAATAACTTGTAGTTTAAAGACTGATAAAATATAAGAACTAAAATGTTGTTTGTAACATCAAGCAGAACCATTAGATATTGGATGAACCAAAAAGTCGTTCTGTCGTGGATGATGACAAAATATAGTAGGGAAAGGTATTGACCAAGTACAGTCGGCATTTAACGATATTGGAAATCGATCAGAATCTTAATATATATACATATATATCGACATAAATCATTGAAAGGGAGAGAAGTAGGTATCACGTCACTTGAGACCGGCTATGTGCTATCGTTAAAAGATGTAAAGGTGCTGTTAAAAGCTATATGAGAGTCTCGAGCACCGGAATACATATTGCCGGTCTCAATTGACGGGATACTTAATGAGACATACTTGATTGGCATATTACAGCATAGGTCTTTCCTTTGGTTAAATAAGGATGCAAACAAATTGATTAGACCATCGTTTCACAAAGTCCAATAACGAATTATTTCTATGAACTGATGAGTTAATGTGTAGTTTTAAATTAATTTATCGTCTCAAAATAACAAAGGATCCACCATCGTGCAAGATCATATGTTTACTATTTGTTTCGTTTTCTACAGAGCTCCTTTAATGGTATAAATTTGAAGTCCAAAGAAGCTTGTAAAAATTGGTTTTACCCTCAGAAAACCCAAAAGTTTTGCACTGGCAGGAAAATAATAAAAGGACTTCGACCGAAATGTTTTTGTTTTCATTTACACTTTTGGTCCATCCAATAGTTTTACGTTCTTATATATATTAGAGAATTATACACCAAGAAAAATTGGTTAATATTTGTGAAATTAAAGAAAATAACGATTTTTAATATTAGAATTTTATGGTTAGGAAAATTTAAATTTCCGATATAAAAGAAATTTTTAAGAAAAACTCAATGAAATTTGGAAAAATTTAAATGATGCAATTTATCAATGTACTCGGTTTAGAAGTTATTCCATTTTATCCTTTTAATACATACTTATCGTTTCGCTTCAATTTTTACTTTACCCTGTTAAATTTTCAATATTATTAAAATCCCAGTTTTTCCAGAAAAGTCGTATATTTACTCGCGCATAACGTCGTTTACGTATATTTTTTTTTAGTCCTTCAGTTTTTTTTTTTTGCTTTTTTAAAGTCAACATTCAACAAAAGCTATATAATAAAAATCTTTCTGAAGATTTACCAACAATCCAGATCCTACTTTTTATATAGTCCCTTCGACAAAAAAAAGAAGTAGATCAGATCCGGAAATGGCAATCGGCTTTTAAGTATATAACATACAACTTCCATTTTACTTGAAGCACTAATGGTGTCCCATTTACTTTTAATTTATGAATTTAATTGACGGCACTCAGTTTTATCCTTCCTGGTGGGTGTTAAAAAACAATTACAGAGGAAATAATTAACGTGGAAAAAAGTGACGGTTTTTTTTTTGTACGTAGAGAAAATTACAATGCTATACGAGAGCTATTGTTTTGAGGTGTATACAAGGTCGAATTTTACGCTATATACTAGGACTAGGTGGATGGGGGCTGTTTGTCGTTAAATGAGATAAAACAATATTTCTGTTTGACGCTTTTTACACTGGGTTTTATTTTAATTATAGTTTTAAAACCATAGAAATAAAATTAAAATCGCGCTATTCTTATAGTCTAAGTGGTTTATTATGTTAAGTTTTTTTTTGTTGTCTTTATTCAAATGACACAAGGGAAATATTATTTAAGCGTTAATGATTGATGCTATTGTTTTCTGTCATAGTTAATGGTACGATTGGGTATGAATATTAGTTTTGATGTTATGTTTGCAAGACCTCGAAGAATTTTTTACACATCGGTCTAAAGGGACTAGAGAACTGTCTTTCTTTTAGATGACTACGGTTTTTGTCTGTCTGTGTGTGTAAATATTAAATCAAAATTTAAAGTATAACTTTTTGATAGGAATAGAGTCTTCAGTACAGGCCAATCGAAATTCTGGACTGAACATCATTATTGGTTCGTTTGTTTTTCTGAGGTAACAAAATTTTTTGGAGAATTTAAATCGAAACTGAAGTCGACGGCCAAAATCCGAAATGGAATTCTGTAAGCGATATTCGATAGTCACTTTATTTTATGTCATGTTTCAAATTTCATTAAAATTGGTTCACTGGAATAATGCTATCTTCAAATTTAAATTATTCTACATTAAATTCGAGTTACAGAAATATGGTGTAAACTATATTTTGACATAGGCAAACAGGAAAACAGACAATCGGACATTTTCTAAAAATATCCTTTTTGAACTTGAAAATTGGGAAGTCGTGATTTTCCACGAAAGCAAAATATTTTTATTGAATTTGTGTCGAATAAATTGCATTTTTTAATTAGGAATAAAGTTCTAACAAGCATATTGTTAAAGCAACTGGTGGTTTTATGAAGTTTTATTTTCCGGTCAAAAATAGGTGCTTTAAGATTTACAAAGGGTGGAAAATATCCTGTACGAAATTTCATTTATTTCAAGCTATTTTTGATTATTAAGGTACACAGTTTTTTGTGATTTTAAAAGGTTGGCAAAATCTTGCGAAAATTCTTTTTTATATTTCCACAAAAATAAAATAAAAAAATAATATTAAATCTTATCTAAGAGTAAACATTTCTGAACTAAAACTCTTTTATCCGAATTTCTATATAAAATTCTCTTTAAAATGAAAATATTTCTCCGAAAGAAAAACTGTCATGTACAGTCACCAATAAAAGTATATTATCCTGTTCTCATTTTATTATACTCTTTCAAAAATCTGGTCCAAAATGGATGCTTAATCTTTTCCATCATAGAAAAAGCTCTTTTTCATTTATACTATTGTATAATAGACAAAGCTTTTCCTATTTTCCTTGAATAATTTTTCACAATTTCTTCATCCTGTTTTTTCTCCTCCCAGTATTAAAGTCGTTATGTAGTTGTTTATTAACATTTTCTTTTCGTATTTTATTTTTTCTTACCAATAAATAGGATAGGATAGAAGAAAAAGAAAGGATATACACATAATATGAACGGAGAATTTAAAGGCCATAGTTCTTTTTGAAATCATGCAAGAATGAATTCTTAAGTGTTAGAAACGAGAATAGGCGAAAAAAGGACATGGTCTATTTTTCTAGTTTTCTTCAAAGTCATATATGCGAATAGTACATAAAATTCTAAACATGTGCGTCATTTATATATACGAAGGCATTCAGTGGAAATAAAATGAAGAATCTAAGAAATATATAGATCTAGGACTATGTAGATCCTAAAGAAATTAACGGGAATATTTGTTTGTTTTTGTTGGATTAAAAGAAGTCTTTGTAGACTTTAAAAATGTATTCGTATGTTTTTCTTATTCGGGGTTGTTGTGTTGTTGTTTTTTTTTTTCATCCTTAAACACTTTAAGCTAACAATTATGACTATTTTCTCTGACATTTTGAAAGGTCCCTAAAGAATACATAGATAAAAAAAAAGGAAAACAGGAAAAGTTTTCTGTATATTTTTCTTTTTATGGCTAAAGCCAATTTGTCACTTTTTCGAAAAGGAAAATATTCCCATTCCCTCGTAGTATATGGTGGATTTTCTATGGATTGGATATTGTAGTATGTAGGGAAAAAAAAAATGTTTGATATATCAGAAGTTTGTTTCTTTTTCATTTTAGTAGATATATTAAGAAGTTGCATATTTATTTAGATTTGAGGACCATTTCTTTCATTTTCTTGAATACGAATATATTTTTAGTAAGTTTGTTATCATCACTTGAATTTTCAGTTGTACTCTTGTTAGTTTTTTTTTTTTTGGTACCTTTTAAAGGTACAAGGATTATCATGATTTAATTTAGTTCTCAAGTTTTGTACATATTTCTATCTGTTTTGTTTGTTTAAGAAAAAAATAAATAAATAAAAGGGATTTCATACGAAACTGTTGGATAGGTTTGTTCTTTTCTTTTAGTATTCATCTCTTACATATTATCGCTTTTGATAAATGATTATGTTAAGAAAGATATTATTTGATATGTGGAGTTTATATTATGTTTAAGAATCTAGAAATAAAGTAGTTGAAGTGTATGATATGAATAAGGAGTAGTTCTATAAACAAATAGGAATACATAAAAAAAAAATAAACAAACTGTATTAAATAAGGATTATTGTTGAAGGATAGGAATTTGTTATAAAGTACGTTCAACTTGTCCTTAAAATGTTTTGTCTACTGAAACATGATAAAAAGGATAATATATTTCATTCTATGGAAAAGACGAATTGTAGTATTTTTAAAAAAAATTTATGTTTTTTTTTCTTTTTTTGGATACATTTCTTTTAGAAAAATTACTAGGATAAGGGTTAAAATAATTTGAATAATTTCCTTTGGGGATATTTCTTTTTTATTTTATAAAATAAGAACTTTAAGCATTATAATAATATTATTAAAAGTTTTTCCTTTCTATTTTCTTGTATAGTAATTTTATTTATCTTCAAATGTGTCGTCAAATACATAAGAGTTTAGTTTTCTTGAGACTAAAATAATTTTTTTGAAATGCAAAATTAATGCCAGCTAATATCATACTAAAATAATGATATATAAAAGTAGTTGGTTCAAACTCAAGGAATTAGGAACAAAATTTATATTCTCAAAATCATCATCATAGAGGTTCCTAGCCAAGTGATAAATTATTTTTGTTCGATTGTTTTTTTTTCCTGGCATGCTTTTTCTTTCTTATAAAAATCTAAAATCTCTTAAAGAAATTGAAAAGTCATCTAACTTTTTTATGAGTATCTTTATATCCAATTTCGATTTAATTTTTTTTCCCCCAAAGGTATGATATCTGCCAAATACGATGACAAGTTATATATTTTTTTTTTTTTGCTTGTATACTTGTTTGAAAACATTCAGATGACATGATGACGTCCAACCAATTTATATAATCCATGCCTGTATATAGGATATATACCCATGTCAATCAAATCATCCACCTACATAAATACCCTTGCAAAACGAAAGTTAGATTTTTGATTTCATTTCTTTCTGGTATCGCTGTCATCGATATGTTATTATTTTGAAAATTAGATTGGAAGGTGTGATATGTTTTCGTATTGAGATTGGAAGATATTAATATATATTTTTATCCAAAGAAAAAAAGAAAAAGCGAAAAGGACTATTTCTTTTGGAATCTTTAAGGAAAATATCTATACAGGATTACATGCAGATTTAAAAATTCGTATATCCCTAAAAATGGACGGGGATTGAAATCACAAATTCAAACTAAGTTTATGTGAACATTTTTCTCTTTCTTTCAATCCGACAGGGTTTCGAACCGGTAATTATAGATTTGCTAGTTCACGATCACCGATAATGTATTTGATAATAATTTAACTAGTTGTACAAACAAGATGTTTCTTTGAGAGCTGAAAGTCTTTTTTGGGTTACATATGGTCACAAGTTTTGTAAACTTCTTACTGATTCTTCAACATTCAAGTTTTCATCTGTGGTTTCCAGAAATACCTTGTAGTCCTTTGTTAAAACTCCTAAAAGTTCAAAAAGTATATATACATATATGATACTATCCTATAGTATCATTAAATACCACATCGGTATGGCTTTCGTTTAACGATTATAAAAAATGAGAACATGTTACAAAGTTAATACGGTCATCATTTAAAAAAGGTAAAAAAAAGACTCCTCTTTACTATGTTGAAATTTCCTGAACTGTAATAATCAGGATCAAAAGTCTGACAAGGAGAAAATAATAAAATATCAAAAATTAAATTGATTTTTCTTTCAAAAAAAAATTTATATTGACCCAAATTGTATCCAAATTGGATTTTGGAACATTATATGGACGGTGTGACCATCATTTCTTCCTTTTTTTTTTTTTTTTTTAAGTAGATTAAAGTTTTTATCTATAGTTTGAGCGGATTTTATATTTAAAAATGGTGTCGAAAGAAATTGAGTGATAAATTCTCTAAAAAGAAAAATGAGAAAACATTTAAGCTATTATATTGAACAGTTCTTAAATGGGATTTAAAAGGTTATAGTCGTACTATAATACTTTTTCAAAAAGTATTAAATAGCATTTAAGAAAATAAGCTTTTCAATTTATTTTTCATAGTATGAAAGTTTTTCTGAAAAATTTTATTTCTTCTAAATAAAATCACTATTAATATACATATACTAGTTGAAAAGGATCCTAGTGGAAAACGGGAAGATCTAATGAAAGTGTCTGCGTATCAAGTGTATATGGCATATGGCTTCAAGTCAAATAAAATACATATTTTAATATATGAAATATATTTTCGCAATTACGAATTTTATAAATCACTTTCTTAAGGATATATGCTTTTAAATTGAACTAAGAAAAAGGTTATTAATCAATATTCAGAAAGAGAAAATCCTACGAAGAAAATTATGTAATAATTGTTTTTAGCACAAAATTAATATTTTTTTTTTTTGAAAAGGATACAAAACTTTAATAGATACTTTAATTTTTAGTTAATAAGGTTTATATGGAGTACCACAGTTTTGTATCTAATATCTTTTTTTTTTTTTATTTATTTTGCGAAAAGGGATCGCTTTAAATATTTCCCAAAGTATATTATGGAAACATTGTTATCACCGGTTTTCCATACTGATGAATTCCCATAGAAAATATGAGAATACCTTAGAAACCCGAAAGTTAATCAAGTTAACGTTGTTACTTTTCCGTGATGGTTACAAGTATATACTTATAAATAGATATATTAATTTTATATAGAATTGATATTATTTATACTTTATATATTGGATGGGTCAAAAAGTTTTTGCGTTTTTTTTTTCTTAGTTTGAATAAAATGTGAATTTTTCTCATGGAATACAAAAACTTTATTGAATTCAATATTATCCATTTCGATCGATCACATTTTACTATTTCTCTAAAAAAAACCTTAAACCCGTAACTGTAGAACTTCTGAGATTTCTGGGAATAAAAACTGAGACAAATCATTTTTCACATGCTTCTTTTGAACTTAAATTTATATTATCGAAGGAGTTTTTAGAGACCCAAAAAAATAGTAGTCTTATAGTGCAATGTTTTATATACGGTGGTTGCATGACAATTTCTCAGCCAAGCTCACCGAATTTCTGACGAGTAATCGAACTTGTATATGGTCTAGCGTTATCATGATGATACCAAACATTTTTGGCTTTCATCAATTCTGGACGCTTCAATGTTCGATTTCGATATGTTAGGACTTTAAGGAATTTCTTATGCCATTGAATGGATTCGATCACCACCTTCAGTTTGCCATTAACAAAAACCGCAATGAATTTTCGTTCCATCTGATATATTATAAAGTATAAATAAAACGGGTATATTTAAGGTGCGATTGGATAAATTTCTTACGCGCCCTTCCATATTATACATATATTTGTATACGATGGATAAAGTATGTATGTATTTTATATATATATATATGTATACATAGAAATCCATTTATGACACACAGTTAAGCCAATTAGGTTGTGTAAAAGATTTTCGAGACTCATTAGGGAGTGAAATCATTTGTATGAAAAGATATCACCCAAGGCGACAAAGTCAAAGATAAATTGATTTACGTATAGGAATGCAGATTAAATACAATATACGTTATGCTATATGTATATATCTTGAATTCGTTCTTAAATCCTTTACAAAGGAAAAGGAAAAGAAAAAAAGTAAAATGTATCTTCACCTTTTCAAGAGATGATCGGGACCATATATTTTCATCAATCTTATATTTTGTTTGTTATTATACTACCTTGAAATATTTACTTTACAAGGATTGAAATATAATATATATATATATACAGATATAATATATGTTTGTTTTTCTTGAGATTTTACGTGGATTAAAGATGTTCAAGAAATACATGAATTTCGATACACATATACTTGTGTATAATGTTCATACAAAATGTCGAAGAAAATGTCATAACAACGAAAACGTTGATCTTGACGACGTTGTCAATTATATAACCTAAAGGTTAAGGAAAAAACAAAAAAAAAAGAAAAACGAAAAAATACATTTATCAGTTTAAATCTAAGAATATCGGAAATAGCCAATGGGTTCGATTTTACCTGGGCTATATATGTACCATGGAATTGAATTAATTTTCTGTTCTTCTATCTGAAATTATTTTAGTCTTATACATGGGAAAATATATATATATATATATATATTATACATCTTATAATTTTATATCAAAAAATATAATCCAATCTCTTAGATTTTCCTTTTATACATACTTGGAAAAGTTTTTCCCTTTTTTTTTTCTCTATATATATAAGATTCAGTTCGATGTGTCGTATTATATAAGACAATCTTTGGTTGTTTGTTATCACTTATTATACTGTTGATGGTCTTATTAATGATTCATAAGGACAACAACAAAAAAAAAAACTATACCAGCAAAAACAGCACCATTGATTATATAGAAATATTTTTAATATAACAAACAAGATACAAGATGTAACTTTAGTATATGATGTTGAATGATGAAGACAAGAATGTGTTTATAGGAATTATTTGTGATTTTTATATTATTACAGGGTAACACGAAAAAGATAATGTTTATACTTATAATTCATTTATAAATTCTTTCAATAAATTATAATTACAAGTATATAAGTGTCGAATAATTTCAATAATTGCCACACTTCTATTTATTAGGGTACCAATTATCTAAATATTTCCTTTCACAGCAAAAAAAAGAAGGAAAATTCTAGATGAAAAACTATTCTTAAGAGAACGTAGGTGTATCAAAAAGTTGTTAGCTGTATAAGTATATCATTGGTTTTGCAATTTTATTTTTTTAAATATGAAACTACTATCATATCAATACGTGTAAAATTCCACGTTGTTTTGTCAATTAGTTTAATTTTAATAGCCTTTCAAAGTTAACAACTCTTACTTTTCATCAAATATGAAAAGAATTCTGTATTGATCCTCTGTATTGATCCGTGATTATGGTAGACTCCTGCTTTGGATACGGAAACGTATAAGGAATTCCAAGAAAAGTTATATGCTGCCTATGTGCATCTTCGATGACAACCATTAGATAATGATTTAATAAATTTAAACGTAGTTGTACAAGCGTTGATTATGAAGAACGGTCGAATAGGCCAATTCAGGTACCCCTAATAGAAACGGTGGAAAAAATTTATGATATTGTATTAGGAGATCGGAAATTGAAAGTGCGGTTATTTCATATGAATGTATTTGGAACATCTTATATATAAGTGAAAAATGGTTAGTAAGGACTAACTTTAAGCACTTACTGTAATGAAATTGTATGTTTGCATTTAAAAAAATCCAAATAGGTATAATATGTAAGATATAACATTTATGTTATTCTAGATGAATACTCAGTATTCTATGTATAGATTATGATACCACAAAAAAGATACTTCTGAAAATCGAAATTTCTTTGCTGCACCCTATATATGTATATATGTTTGTTATTTTTTCTTATTTCTAAAGAATAACACTTAATACGAACTCTAGTAGAAATCATAAAGCTGAAAAAGTATATTCGTATATAGAAAGTCCGTTTAGCTTTAAGGAACTTTTATATACGACTATATTTCCCTTTTTTTGAAGGGGTTTCTTCTTATATTAGATATTATCTTATATTATATTTTTAGTTTTGTTGTTGTTTTACGTGAAAATTATTACTTCCAGTTTTCTTCTGTGTGTTGACTTACACACTTACTAAATATACTTATATGATCAAAAATTATAGTACAATATTATGGATATTAAAGTGTATCGTTGAAAATGAAGGGCAGTGCTAAAATATGATATACGGAGTACATACTATATATATACATATATGCCATAATATTGTTAAAAGAAAATGTGGTCATTGTTTATAGCTATAATATTTTCCTTTTGAGTGACCATATAAACACTTCATTCCATGTGACGTTTGCTGATGTCATTATAATGTTGACCACACTAATATTATGTTTGGTTTTAATGGACATCTTCATAGCTCTCTAAAAATAGAATACGGAAAAAACTGTTTCAAGAATAAAGATAAAATTTATTTATCCCAGATTTTCTATACGATATAGATGAAAATTATTAAGGAATATATTATATTTTGATAAATTTAATAATAAGAAAGAAAAAAAAACAAATTATTTTTGAAAAGGAAATTTTCTTTATGGTAAAAGATTTTTCGTTCGTAATGACTTCATTAAGAAACTATTCGTATTTCAGATTTTCATTTTATATACTATCTGATAAAAAGTTTTCATGTTGCAAACATTTTTAATGGAATTAACACTAGTTTCAAAAACTAAAAAAAAAAAAAACACTTGAATTGGTAATTATAAATTTTTGTAATTAAATAAAAATTTTATTTTGCTAAAAGAATGTTACTCGAAAAAGACGTATAGGGGAATAGAAGGCTATTGAAAACTTAAATTCTGGTTCTATATTAAATCTAAATTTTTAATCATCATGTGAATCAGGGGACCCCGAGCGACGCCAGGGAATTCAACTAGTTATAAAACTCAAATAAAGTCCGAATGCTTAATCATCATTTAAGTATCCTTTAAAGATCAAAGTAAGCAACATTTTAGCTCATTTTAAGAGCCCTGCGTTAGTTTTGTAAACATTTACTTGTTAGGCTTAATCCATTTTACCAAGTTCAGTGATGTATTTAACATCTTCTTCTCCGAATAATGGATGAGTGTAGGGATGTGTAGGGTTCTGGACGGCTTTCGTCTGGCATGGGTGGCATGAGTGAGCTACATTGTATCTTTTGTAAGGAGCTTTTGGGAGCTCTTGCCATGGGGCCTAGTGTGGTTTGCTCATGTGGCTCATGTTGGGTGGGGACTATTTCGAGTTTTGCATGCCTTTGTGCTCGTTTATATCTTTGATAGCATATACATTTGATTCATATTTTATTCGATGTGTTGTTGAATGATATCTTGCATTGCTTCTAATAAGCATTTATGAAGTGCTATGAAAGTAAAGACTTCTATATTCCCTTCCCGATAGTTTTTCTTATAGAATTTTCCTTCTCTGTTGTTTTAAGAATTAAGGAAATGTTTAGCTAATCTGTATCACAGCACATAGAAGTATTGTGAAATTTTCAATAGGCTTTATTAAGATTGTATACCATGTATATTGGACTTTTAACGTTTGCACCGGCTGACCAAAATTTAATTAGAAGAATTCTTATATTGAACTTAAAATAAAAGTACTAACAGTTTTGCCCATTGTTTATATTCTCCTATCCTTGGACAGGGGTAAAATCTGCAGTTTGTGTTTTCTCACAGGAAGTAGTTTTCTTTGTTTGAAATTTCGGTTTTCCCCCATTTCTCGTATATAGTAACCCGAATAAAATAAAAGAAAAAAAATATCAGTTTAAGATGCGAAAACTTCTCAAGGACTATTTTTTTTCAATGTGGCCCAGATTCTTCTTTTATTTAATAAGTTCCGTGAATCCTTAATTATAAAGAATAGAAACGAAAATATGTATGTACTCTTTAAATCTGAAAATAAAAAAAAGGATAGAGAAGAAATGGCTGTTTTTTGTGGAACCATATTTTTTATCTTTGTAGAAGGATGAATATGATGAATTCTATGAAAAGAAAGGATATTAATTAGAATATTTCAATGTTTTTCTTTTTCTTTTACTCGTTGTTATTTAAGCTCAACAGTTTATATGAATATTTCTGTTATCTACATCCAGTATGAAGGCGAGAACCAGAAATTCACTCATCCAGACTGAAACTGAGTTTAAATTATATTACTTTAAGTTACTTTGGAAAAAAAAGGAAAATTTGTTTTTTTTTTTCACTGTGATTTCTGACTTTTAAATATTAGCCTTTTTATTCAGTTTTAATCTTCAAGAATATTTTTTTAGAGAATGCCAATTAGTGAGAAAATATTCCATTAAGTTAATTTATTTTAAAGAAATTTTCATAGAAAGTTTAATTAAAAAACTCATGAATTTACAAAACAACAATTCACTCGGCAATGTTGTTAGTAAATATAAATTTATAGGCGAAAAAACATTTTTCTTTTATTGTCGAATAAATCCTATCCGCAAGATTGTTTCTTTTTGGCTGCAGCAGTAATATGGTATTTGAAATGCCTCGAGCAGAGACAAATGTGATAAAAGGATCATTCACAACATTAGTAAATTCAAAAGTGTTATAATTTATCATGATCAGTCGAGAGTCATAGCTGAATTGAAATACGAATTCTGTGATCAGCGGTTCGAATCCCAGTCGGGCTTGAAGGAAAGTAAAGAAAATTTACCTGTTCTTCAGTTTGAATTTGTGATTTCAGCTTTTTGTCCATATTTCGGAGGGCATATTAAGCTGTCAATCTCGGCCACTTAAATGATCAAAAAGGGATATGATGTGTCCCAATGTTTTCTCGGACTGAGCTTAGCTGAGAACTTTTTACGTTTGCATTCACACTGTATAGTCCTGACGTTGTGCCATTAGATTGCCATTTATTTTAGTTTTTGTATAACTCTTTTAATGGTATTAATTTGAGTTTAAACGAACTCCGTTGGAATTACTTGCCTCGGTTTCCCTACCGCGCTTTTTATTATATCCGAGTATCAAATCTTCGAAATTAATTAAAATTTTAAGTGAAACTTTTTAAATATGAAAAAAAAAAAACGTTATTATTTTTAATAATTCTTTAGACTTTAAAGACTATTTTTTTTTTTGTAAAAATAGCAGGAAAATATAATAAAACTTATTTTATTTAATTTTTAATATGAAATTTTACTTTATAAAAATTGTGTCAAAAGAAAAAAGAACGGAAAAAACAATGAACCAAAAAAAAAAATATGAGAAAATTGACGACTAACCCTGGAGCACTTTTAAAATGGATAAGAAATTCAATGAGGCTACTTCTATATAGAAAGTTCTATCCAAGAAAATGCATTATAATCCTCTTTCCCTGTAATATATATCACTTGTGAAAGACGACACCATAAATGAACGATATTGCGGGTAAATGATGACGCTTTTATATAGGATAAAATGGGCTAATATGGGTGTAGATAAAATGGCATTAAGTAATTGAAAGTTTTGACCTAGTTTTATGATTAATAAAAGGCATATAATATAGTGTATTAGGATAGAAGATGTCTGGTGAACACATGGATATAAATATATACATGTACATAGTTTTGTGGATAGTTTTTTTTAAAGACAATAATATGTTATAGAGATTTAGCTATTTTATAGGCAATTTTAGAAGTTTTTTCACCAGCCTTTATAGAGGGTGTATTCGTTTTATCACGCATAGAAATTATCATAAGAGAGAATAGTCTCAAGGCAGTATCAGAAGTTATATCAATTTTTGCATGTCTGTTCGTCCATCCGACTATACACAAACACCAGAACGGATTACTTGATTTTAATGAAATTTGGAATATTGGGCGAGAAGGAAGATATGAAGGAAAAATTAAGGTGATCAAAAAGTTTTGTCAATTTTTTATATACAATATCTTTACAAAAGTGACAAACTTGCACAACTTTTTCTGAAGCATAATTTCCCAGAAACGAAGAAGTGCATTGAATCATTTACGTAATTGGGAATCTGAATTATAGACGTTAGTTTTTTTTTCAATTGGAAACCAAGAATTTCCAAGCTATTAGTATCAACCAATTAAATTGTTAGTTTATTATGAAAAAGCGATTTAGTAATTATGTGCTTGTGTGAAGTACTCTATAAATTGGTTGCAATTGGAAGATGATTATTAGGAAAGGTTGGTTTTTTCTGAAAAGAACTTGCATTTCATTAAAGTTAATTGACGGAGTAATAATTTCAGTGAAGGTAATTAGTATTTGAAATTGTGTTATTGAATTATTTTAATTTACCGTCGATAGTTTGGTGTATCAAAGGACTACATCCTCATTTTAAGACATAAACTCAATTTGATGGTAAAATATTAGTCCAAGTTCTTACTAAAGAATTCTTTAAAATTAAATCTCTAGTTTTTTAATCACAAATATCGTCTTTAGCCACGTAAATCAGTTATAGAAGATATTGCGAAATACTATTTTACAAAAACTGTTTAATAACAATATCAATTAATTTTGATTGTTGATATTAACAAATGAATTAATTCATATGGAAATTCAATGAATTGAACTTTCATATCATCGATAATTATTTAATTTTCATAAATACTAAAAGATGGACAATTACATTTCATTTAAATGAATGAAATATTTGCAATAATTATTATTTAATATTTTAATGAACTTTTGAAAAATGCCAATCTTCATTTTCTTAGTAATATAATATAATAAATTCCAAAATATAATTCGCTCTATTAAAAATTGTTTGCATATTAATCTGTTCTGATGTGGATTTTATAAACGATGCAATATTATTGCATGCTGTTTTTATAGTATGCCTTACCCAAATCCAGTCTTGTGTATCGTAGCAGAAGATTAAAACAAATTACATTAATTTACTAACATTTTATTTACGTATCTTTTTAATATTCTAAAATTTAGAATCTTCTTGAGTACATAAGACTGATAAAATAAAATTCTGCTAGAATTCTATAAGAAATGAGATGTAATCTTAAGAATTCCTTACGTTTTACGTAAAAGATTTATTTAATTTTCCGACAAGTAAAATTCAATTTAAAACTAAAATTTCACTTGCTTATATCAACCAATGATTATACTATCTTTTCGTTTCTGTATTCTGTACGATACGATTTTCTTTCTCAATTACATTGATATCGTTGAAAATCCTAGATAAATAAATATACCTTATATTTTGATGTCTTCATTTGTACTATTATCTATATACTTGTATAAACATATATTATCTATCTACATTCGAGGAGAAACTAAAAGTTCTTAGAGTATATGTATAATTCAGTTCATGTAATATATTTAATGTACTTCTTATAATTAGTTCTCAAAATGTTCATTTACCTTAATCTTCTTGAGAAAATCTTTTGAGTGTAAAATTTAGCAAGCAAACAAGTCAATATAATATAGCAGATTCTCAATTGTATTTTAGCAGTTACTGTAATACACATATATGCGAATAACTTTGCTAGTTACGATGAAGGAAGTAGAGAAAAGCAAACTGGTCAAATAGATATGTTAGCATCCGTATGTTAACGTTACTGCTTTCATGTACTTTATCTGTAATATATATATGTATATATATAAAATTAAATTATTAGCTTCTACTTTATGGTTAGCGGCCAACGCACCGCCGTGGCCCATGTAGAACTGTATTCGGTCTGTTTCGATCCTGGAACACACTTACTGGAACAGTTTCACTCACTTGCGCGCCAGTACACTCTACGATGATTACCGATAGGCATGGACTAAATCGCAAGCACCAAGAATATATGCAGAGGGGAAAAGTGAGGTTTGTAGTGGGAAAATCGAAAGCCCTTGGTCCCCTTAGTTATACTGTAAAGTTTCAATAAGATCGGACCACCCCATTCGAAAATACCATGCAGTTTCTGTATTACCAGATCACCAAGTGTATCCTACCTCGATGGTCAGCTGCCTTAAAGCAGAATCGTCTACTTTTACTCCAGTCAGGGCTTTCGACTGTTCTTATTATTGTTTTCGCCGTTAACATATGGGCTTTGAACTCTGCACCATTAAATGGTAGGCAGCCATCAGGTTTTCATATTAATTGGTGTATTTTTGAAAGATCTTTCTACTTATCGTCCTCACAAATTAACATTTAATTTTCTAACTTTTGTATAATATCAATTTAAAGAATTTTTCTAAATCCCCTTGTATTATTTACATCAAATTTAGTCTATCTCATGCTCACACGTAATTTTAAAGAAAGCAATTAGTAAACCAATTGATCTGGGTATGTTAAAAGATTAAATACTTCGGAAACAGGAAAGTTTCTTTATATTTATTTAAGGTTAATTGATTTTAATTTATTTTTCTCCAAACCAAAAAAAATGATTCAGTAATTTAAAAATTTTAAGTTCTTTGCAGTTTAGAGAACCTTTTAGGAATGATAAGTTCGATTTGAGAAGACTTTACTATTCGCATAAACCAAAATTTCATCCGTATAAAAGTTCTAATAGGACTTCCTTGATTATTGCTTGTTTTTCATGTACTTCTGTGTATTACTTTAATTTAGTTTTGTCGAGTATTTAAGGGTAATTTGTTTAAGTAATTTTATTGTTATGCTTTTTTTTCTCTCATAATAAGTTGTATTTGTATATTTCCTCATGCAGTGTAAATTCAAATTCAAAGCCAACATCTCTATAGTATAATCCGTAGAAGCATATCATTGTTTTCCATTCGTATATCCCCGAAACATTTTATATATACATATATAATATATGAAAAACCTGTCCCTTTTGTGTTATAAAAATGTTGTAAAATTTTCAACTTTATGAGCATAATTCCTTTACATTTGTTGTATGTTATTTTGTATATTAAATTTTTTCACGGGAAAAATTTACGCTAAACCGCCCAATGTTGAAACCACACTATACATGTTATATTTTATAAAAGGTGGCTCAATGTTAACCACTGAAGAGAAGAAAAAAAGAAAATTTATAGCTTTTTATATTTTCCGAAAAAACAGGAAAAAAACACCCCCACTGATTTGGTTGCTTTTCATTTTTATTGAAATTATAATAGACCAAGTGAAATTTTCAGATTTTGTGGAAAATAGTTTTTATGAAGTTATAATGTGACTAGAGCCACAGTATTTTGATTCCCTGGGTATAGGAAATTTTCATATTTTGTATATTTTTTATGACTATTAAAATTTAATGAGGCAAATTGTTTCAAAAGGATTTGAATTTATAATTAATGAAATGAATTCATATGGAATAAATATAATAATATAAAAAAACAGAAACACATACACAGATTTGGATATAACTAACGTATTAAGTATAAGTGTACTTAAACTATATCCGTAAATTTAAAAACAAAATTTATGCTAATAGGTATGATGTGAAAATTTGAATATAATCTTTTAGGGAATACTTTTTCCTAAATGCCCATTTAGTTGAACTTTAAAAAATTATTCTCTTCTCATTCCCCAGGATTAGGTTTTGTCTATGAAAGTTGCCTTTTAGATGTGGCAGTTATTTTAAACTGTATTGTACAATGATTTGGATGAAACGAAAATTGCGGTCGTATTTTTTAACTAACAAAATGCAGTGCTATTTTATAATATAAACTTTAAACTTTACTCCATAAATATAATCATATCTGAATTTTTTTTTACTATCGAGTGGGAAAAAACTGGACATACTGTATTCTGAAAACGTACAAGTAAAATTTAATTCATTACCGTGAAATTCGGCTATTCTGGGAACAATCATGTTCTCTACGGATGATTGATGAAGTAACTTCCTCTGGTCTTAGTATTTCTGTCCAGCCTCAATAACGGATCCTTGGCAAGGCCGGGGTTACGAATAATTTAGGGTGTCCTAAGGATTTATGCTAAGATATTTGACGCTTATTAGATACGACATGGAACATTGAAAATAATTCATTTAATAGTATTTTAAGTGGTTCTAAATCTAGACTATCTAGACTACTATAATTAGGTTTATAAAAATAAGGTTTTTTCTAAAAAAAATGCGTCTCTAATATTTTCTTTAATAAAATTTAAACAAAAATGACAAAGGCGAGTCCTTATTTTTTATATAAATAAAATCATAAAAAAAGGAATAATACTCCTACATGTTTATATTGTTAACGATTCTGTAAATTCCCATGAATTCCATGTAACAAAACATTAAAACTTTACAACCTACTGAATTGGATTAAAATTGTTATGTTCGAAATAGGTGGATGGTTGCACTCAATGATAATGTCCTTGTTGGGTAATCTTCATATACAAGTATAGTCTAGTATAAGCATATGTACTACAAAAGCACACGGATAACAAGTAAATTCATGTGTATATATTTTACATACTTGAAAATGAACAATGCATGACTATATATGATCTTGAAGTATAAGTTCTTTGAGATAAACTTTATTCAGTTTTCATTAATTTTCCTAACTCAACAGAAAATTTGCTGACTTTATTTAATTTGGTTATAGAAAATTTTTGGGTTTTAGATTTTCTGGATATTATTTCTAGATAATAACTTCTAAATTGGATCCTTTTGAGAATTAATTCTTGTAAAACAGAAAGTAAACAAGTAAAATATACTTTTGGCTAATAAAAAAATTAAATTTCATATTATTTTATATTCTTCAGAAAACTTAAATAATAATTGAATATTTTACTGTCGAATGGGACATGAGATTTGTAGTTTCTTTTGAGTTATAGTATTGTTCCAAACACATGTTAAGTTGATCTTTCCATTTTATGTCAGCTCAGTTATTATTGAGAATCCTCCGAATCTACTATTGGACTGATCTTATACTTGGCCAATTGGTACATATTGTCCTAGGAGCTATTTGTGTTTAATGTCAGCGAACTGTTTCTCTCTTCTGCCACCAATTAACATTCATATACCAAATTCCATAAAAATGTTTGAGTAATTTTAAATACTTATTTTTATTTTTGAAATTTGTAGAATTGTAAAACTTTTTCGACAAATTTTAGCTAAATATAGATCGCGTTGTTCAAAATAATAAATATTTATTCAAAGAAAATCTTCATCTTATTATCTTAAGTACGGTTAGTTGATTTTGATTGAACTATATTTTCAGAATTTCATAGTTTATTATTAATATGGTAAAAAGGTAAAGTTCATAATTCTACTACGAGTTCTGAATGGTTCCGCTTGCCAAAGTCAATAAAAATATAAAATTAACATTTTGAATGGTCTAAAAAATCATTGCAGTAATTGTGATGACAAAATAAAGATATTTATAGAATTTAATCGACTATTAGCGACACAAGAGATTACTCAAATTCTTAACATATCGAAATCGAACGTTCAACCGTCCAGAATTAGGGAATCGAAAAAGCCTTATGTTTCATTATGATAATGTTAGGCCTCATCCAGATTGGGAGTGCTTTTCTGGGAACTGATTCATAGAAAAGGGCAAAAGATTTTCAATCGAAAGGCACATTATACGGTTGAATAACGTTTTTGTTTCCTATGAAAATTACCCTTTCGTTTATATAGAAAAAAAAAAACTCAACAACTTTTTGGCTCATCTTATAAACTAAATCACTGTTTCATATTATATTTATGGAAGAACTGAATAAATTCAAATAACAAATATTTTCTTTAAAATTAAGTTTTTCTTATTTGATTATTTAATATTTAAATAACAATTGAGTTTTCCTATTTTCCTTTTTTTTCTCTCTTTATTTTATTTTAAAATTACATTTGGAGTACTCCAGTCAGAATAAAAAGAAAAATGAAAAGCTATAATTTTCTTTTTGTTGTCATTTCGTAGAACTTCTTTTGTCATCCAAAAAATATTCCACCAATTGAAATGAAAGGAAAAGAATAAAGTTTTCTTCTTTTTTTTTTTTTGGTATAACAACGGTTAAACTTACCTCTTCTTCCATATTTTATTTTCCTGTGCCTGTTGACTAAAATTCCTTGATCCTTGGCATCGTATTTATTTGCATATATATTTATAACAAAAAAAAAAAAAAAAAAGAAACTTGCTTACCCTCTAAGTTTTCTTATTTTAGTTATTTTTTATTCTTTTCAAGTTGACTGAAAAGTTTTACTTTTGAAAATCCTCGAGGATATGAAAAATATATTTAGTCAGAGTCAGAAAATGGTAGAAAAAAAGAAAATGTACAGCATTAAAAGAACTTACAAGCCAGAGAATTTCCATATGGTAACTACATCAAAAATTACTTGGATACTTGTATTCTGGAAGAAGAAAAAATAGCAAGAAAAAAATTCATTTTAAGAAATTTTATTTCATTTCTAATTTATGCTTCTTTTTTTATGTTTAACGAAAAATTACAGCATTCTATTCTTATGTACGATATAGATAACGTAATTTCTTATAAATATTGTCCAAGCATTTATTTATAAGTATAGTTCAAGAGATTTTGTATCAGACTTTTGGGTCGAACTTTTATACTGGAGAATTGGAAATGATACACGAAAGACTAGGACAAAAAAGTCTTCTCTATCGAAGGAACTTGTCACATCAATGTAAAAATAATTGAAATGGAATATCATTTTTCGACGTGAAAAGTTAGTTACATCTATGCCATTCTTTAAGAGAGAGTTACATGGGAAGTTTCAACAAAACTTGGATTAATATTGATGCATTTATTTCACTTCGTTACAAAAATTGTGAAAAAGGATGATCATCAATTGTCTAGTTAAGAATGTTCTTCTTAGCTTAGAGAATTTCCTTTTCATAGACTAATAATGAATTTCTGTGCACTATTTCAAGTCATTTACAATGTGATAAATATCACCAATTTATTTGATCTCATATTATTGTCCATTTATTAGATGAACCAAAAAGTCGTTGCGTTTTTTTCATTTCTCATAGAAAACAAAACCTTTATTATACTAGTTGATAACATTTTGCTATTTTCTTGACAGAACCATATTCTCGTTATTGTAGAACTTCTATGTTTTCTGGGCGACAAAACCGACGAATGACCTTTTCATAGGCTTTTTGAAACTCAAATTTACATCATAACAGGAGTTTTGCAGAGATCGAAAAAAATGTTAGTCTGATGATGCAAGGTCCGAACTTTACGGTGGATTGAATCCCAATCAAAGGTTTCAAATTTTTGACGAGTGAATAAACTTGTATGTGGTCCAGCGTTATCATGATGAAACACAATTCTAAACGCTTCTATTTGATAGTTTTTTGAGCAATCTCTCGTGTGTCTTTCATTTATCGTCATAAGCAATAGAATTCCTTTCTGGAAAACAATCAAATGTATGACGTTATTATAAATGGAGTCAATTAAAATTTCCTTTTGTCATTGGTATAAGGAAAGTGAAAATTCATCCTAATTTAGAATATTTTGATGGTCTATTATAAATTCATTTCATTTAAAATGTTGATATTTCCTTATACTGATTATTGTCTATTAAGAGATAAACCAAAATATATAAATATAAATGAATTTGTATGCTTAAAGTAGCTAAAACCGTGTTTGTTGGGAAATGATTGTAAGAAAAATAAAATTTATCAGTGTCTATCTTCGAATTAGGGATTTCCAAATGAATGTCGTATTTTTTGTAACCTGAAAAATCGTTGGCATCTTCATATCCGTACAAGTAAGTGCTCATGCTACATGATATAACGTTTTGAAGAAAGGATCTGAGAAAATCTAAGACAGGAAAAAGAATAAAAAGAAAAAAAAGTGTCTTTAAAAAAAAAAAATATTCCAAAGTAGGAAAAATTGTCATTTTTACATAAAACAGGTATCCCCGAAGTGTGTTAAACCCCAACCCATGAATAATGTATCATATTCAATGTTGGATAAAAATGAGACAACGTGTTTCTAACCATTTAACTGCTATATTTAGAATCATTCCGCTTGAACTTCCGGCTGGAAATGGGATTGGTAAATTTCATCCGAATAAGTAATATTCCTTAGTACACCATCATGTATTATCGTTGATTAGAAATTGTCTTTTACATGAGTTTTAAATTATACTTATTAATTTTCAATACAATATACTATATGTATGGTATATGAGTGATAAAGTTTTTAAGATTACATCTTAATGTAGGGCAAGAAAAAATGTAAGAATGAAATTAATAATGGTTTTATTATTTAAATAACTGGATTTCATAATTCTTAATAGAAAATTTAAGGCTACATGGGAGAAGGTGGACAGTTAATTTTTATTCCACAATTTAGTTTCTATACTCACAAGAAAACTGCGCCCCATTTTCATAGACGAAAAAAGCTAGAATAATGTTCATTCTGCTAGAAACTATGTACTACAGAAAGATTATCTACTCTACTCTACGCTACTTTGAAAATTACTGGAAAATAGTTATTAAAATATGAAGCTGTACTGACTATATTCCTAGTCTCAAGATAAAAAAAAGAATATCCAGCTACATACTTTAGACTGGCACTAGATCATTTAGTGAGATTTTGATTAATTTTCTAGTGGCTATTATCTAGTTACTCAATCTAGTTGGACACTTTTTAGACAAATTTGTTTAAGAGAGTAGTTTTTGTGGGAAATTAAAATTAGTGATAAAGGGAATGGAGGAGATTCAATCGGAATCCTTCGTCAATTCGATATAATCCCAAGAAAACTTCATATCTCTTAAGACTAGGTCCACTAACTTAAGCTATTGTACTACTAATGAAAGATGCACTTATATTCTCACGCCGTACATATCTAAAAGGTTTCAATTTGAATCCATATTTATTATATTGCACTATATTTTACTTAGGATACTTGGTGATTCATAAAATCATCAAACAATAACAATAAAACATTGTCACAATACAAGTATTCTAAGTAAAATAACCAACACAAAAAAAACACCACACGACAAAAACAATTCTTGGAAATATTCAAGAATTTGTAGAGCTTTCGAGAAAATGCCATCTGTTTTTAGAAAGCCAAACGACCAGTCTTTTCAAGAAAGTTCGCGAAATACACCAATCTGATATAAAAACGTCTGTAGGGTCGAGCCTGAAATCATTCTTAATCGATCAGTTGAAGTGAAAAGCTTCGTCAGAGATTATACAAAACAGAGATTGAAAACGTGATTATTTTGTGAAAGCGATTACAAGGGCAATTTGTGATCATTATTAAAGATAGCGATTGTGGTGTATTTTTATAAACTGTGATAAATAATTGTAATAATTAAATTAATAAAAGACAAATATTTTTAAGACTAATTGTAAGCAGAAGTAATTATAAATAAAGTTTATACACTAAATTCACATAAATAAAAAGTGTTATCATTCTAATAACATCGAACCGAAAGACTAACACGTCACATTGGTGTCAGAAGTGGGATTATTTATTGTGAATCAGTGCGGAAAAGACAATTGTGCTAAAAATTTCTGCAAGAAAATTCAAAGTTAAACTAGAAACTTCTGTGGGAAAAATTTCGAAATTTGAGTGTAATAATTTCGACTGTGTGAAAAATTTCAGGGGCGTACAAGAAATTTTGTATGAGTTGTATAAAAATTTCGATTGTGCGAAATTTGAGGTTATACGTCGTGTATCGTGTGAAAATTTCGATTGTACGAGAAATTTCGTAGGAATTAAGATTATACTGGGAAATTTCGTGGTATTTAGATACTGTGCGAGAAGTTTCTATAGAACATAAGAATTTCGTGAACAATTAAAAAAATATTTGAACAATGGAAAGTAAATTATTAGATAGTTTGAGTACATCAGAACTATCCACAGTTCTGAGTGTGTGGAATTTACCTTCCAAGGGAACTAAAACAGAAAAGAAGAAAAGAGTAATCGTTGAATGTGCAACAAGAGAACTAGACAGTAGCACATTCGACTTTAGTGAAATTCTGAAAGAGGGAAACGAAAAAGAAATTACCAACGAAGACGCGGCTGAAACAACAGCAAGTGTTCAGGATGATTTACAAACGCTTATGGCCATGATGATCGGTCTTCAGACTAAAATGGACTCAAATGCTTCTAGTCTGCAAGAAGAAATGAAAACAAATGCTTCTAGTCTACAAGAAGAAATGAAAACAAATGCTTCTAGTCTTCAGACTAAAATGGACTTAACTGCTTCTAATCTGCAAGGCGAAATGAAAACAAATTCTTCCAGTTTACAAGAAGAAATGAAAACAAATGCTTCCAATTTACAAGGCGAATTAAAATCAACTGTTTCTAGTCTTGAAAATGAAATTAAAACAAGCGTTTCTGGACTAGAAACCAAAATGGAGTCTAGTATGGGTGAATTAAAATCTCAAGTTGAATCCAGTGTTGCGAACTTAGAAGACAAAATTACTACAGAAGTCTCTACAGTTCGCACAGAAGTAAGTAAAGTTGAACAGAAATTGGAAGACAAAATAACTACAGTTCGCGCGGAAGTAAGCAACGTAGAACAAAAATTGGACCAGAAATTGGAACAAAAAGTAGCAGAAATAGAAGCAAAAATGGCTAATATCAAAGAAAATAAACCAAATATTGAGTCATCAGGTAAAAGGATGAAGCCACCAATATTTGACGGCAAAACTTCATGGCCAGTATACAAACGACAGTTTGAAGCGGCTGCTGGTGCGAACGGCTGGTCCGATAAAGAAAAAGCCACAGCATTAATTCTGGCTCTGCGGGGTAACGCAGCCGATTTATTGCGGACAATCTCACCAGAAAATGAGAAGAATTACAATTACATTGTAACACAATTGGACATTCGATATGGGGATAACCACATGAAGGACGTATACCGAATGGAGCTCGTCAACAGAATGCAAGAATCTGGAGAGACACTTCAGGAGTTGTCAGCAGATATTGAGCGGTTGGTATACTTGTCATACCCCGATTATCCCCTGGAGCTGCAGAATGACTTGGCTGCAGAAAGATTCACCAATGCCATTCGGGATGCAGACATTCAGTTCAAGGTCCGGATTAGTAGAAAGCGCATGTTGCACGATGTGTTGGCTGTCGCGTTGACATTGGAAGCTGCAAAGAGAGCAACAAGGGCGGTTCCAATGGTACGAGCTGCTATGGTTGATGAAGACTCAACAGAACTAACAATAGACCAACTAACCGAAAAGATAAAGGCGGATGTGCAACAAGCTATCCAGGAATTGGAATTGAACGATACTAAAAGAAGACTGAAATGCTGGGGCTGCGGTAAAGAAGGACATTTAGAGCGGCAGTGCCCCAACCAGACAAAAGCACCGATTATGGTATCAGTCTCTCTCCTACAACAGAGTAACGACAGATTAACGACGCAAGGAGTAATTGCTGGTCATCGATGCAGGATCATCGTAGATACGGGTGCAAGTAGATCCATCGTGAACAGGAAGCTCATTAGTAGGAAACACATGAGCAGAAGCAGTAACAGTGTTCTTCAAATGGTTACAGGGGAATCATCTCCGATTCTGGGTGAAGTGATTCTAGCATTGGGGCTAGATGAGTATGTGTTTCGACATACGTTTTTGGTGGCTGATATAATGGATGATTGTATCATGGGCCTGGACTTCATGAAGCAGAATGGAGTGAGTGTGAACATTGAAGATAGGTTATTGCGATGTGGAAATATTGAGTTCCCGCTAACGTTGGAGGAAGCAGATTCCAGTGACACCAAATCAAATCTACGAGACCAACAAGTTACGTCAGATGCAAATGCTGTTGTAGAAATGAAACGGACGGACGACATTGGACTGACAACTCAAGACACGGAGTTGTCAAAAAGTAAAAATAGAAGGAAAAGAAGCAAATCCAGTGTCGTAGATGCTGAAGGGGTTTTTGAGGAAACGAGTAAGGACTGCAGGAATGTGAAAAAGGTAGTAGCTATCCGTACATTAAGGATTGGAGGCGATGACATATCGAGCATCCGAAACGCGCAGCTAAAGGATGAAGATGTTGGACCAATCCTTAAATGGAAGAAAAGGGGTCAGCGTCCAAAATGGAGCGATATCGTAATACGCAGTGATACGACAAAAAGTTATTGGGCTCAGTGGGACTCGTTACAGATAGAAAATGGCGTTCTGAGGAGAAAATGGGATTCTCCTGATGGAAAAGCCAAACTAATGCAGTTGATCGTGCCTAAGTCCAAAGTACATGAGGTACTTGGTGAAGTACATGCTGGAACTTCAGGGGGACATTTGGGAGTCAACAGAACATTAGCGAAGGTGCGAGAACGATTCTATTGGGTACACTGGCGAGCTGATGTCAAAAGCTGGTGCAGGAATTGTGACACCTGCACAAAGATTGTAGGACATCAAAAGGAAACTGAAACTGCAGTGGGGCAATATATTGACGCTGAACTGAAGCAAGACACGAGTGGACAGGATAGCACCAGACAGACTCCACCGGAAAGATCATCTGGGCAGCATATACGGGTTCCGGTGGACAAAGTATTTGAGGAACCTGCAAACAACAAATTAAAAGATAGTGACTGCACCAACGAGATGAACTCTTTGGACGTGGTATGGCGAAAGCGAAAATCATCAAAAGTAAAAATGAAGGTGATTCATTCAAATCAGTTAGCGAAGAATCGCGGCACGAGTCCAAAAGATTCTGTTCGGGACGAACAGATTTAAGAAGGGGGTAGTGCACTATATTTTACTTAGGATACTTGGTGATTCATAAAATCATCAAACAATAACAATAAAACATTGTCACAATACAAGTATTCTAAGTAAAATAACCAACACAAAAAAAACACCACACGACAAAAACAATTCTTGGAAATATTCAAGAATTTGTAGAGCTTTCGAGAAAATGCCATCTGTTTTTAGAAAGCCAAACGACCAGTCTTTTCAAGAAAGTTCGCGAAATACACCAATCTGATATAAAAACGTCTGTAGGGTCGAGCCTGAAATCATTCTTAATCGATCAGTTGAAGTGAAAAGCTTCGTCAGAGATTATACAAAACAGAGATTGAAAACGTGATTATTTTGTGAAAGCGATTACAAGGGCAATTTGTGATCATTATTAAAGATAGCGATTGTGGTGTATTTTTATAAACTGTGATAAATAATTGTAATAATTAAATTAATAAAAGACAAATATTTTTAAGACTAATTGTAAGCAGAAGTAATTATAAATAAAGTTTATACACTAAATTCACATAAATAAAAAGTGTTATCATTCTAATAACATCGAACCGAAAGACTAACACGTTACAATATATTAAAAAATAATTTTTTCGGGTATTTTTGTCCTTCAATCAAGATGAGAGAAACAATACTGATTTATAGACCCGATGACTTGGTAAAAATTAGTTTTCGCTTGTATTTCTTCGGATTGAAAACAATATTTAAAACAGCTCACAATGGAAAAAAGGAATATTTTAGATGATATCATCATTTTTAGTTCTAGGGCCTTTTGTTATTCATTTTTTCCCGTTTTTTGCCTATTTTCCAAAAACACCAAGTCTATCCAAAAGATCTTTTCAAGTTTCTTTTAAGGATGATATAGATCCCAATGGGGAATAAATGTGGGTTATACGAATTATTTGCTTCTTTTGATTAAAAAGGAATGACTGAACAAAAATTCATTTTTCTTTGCTTTTCGAATAAATGTATAAGATTTTTCTGTTGATGGTCTTGTGTATTCTTTAGGGGTGTTTCTTTTGTTATACTCCTAGAAGTTTGGATCCAGGTAACATACATACATACTATACTATATCCATATCAGGAAGATCTCGTCTTATATGTTGAAAGAATTTAAATTTTCAATTTTTTTTTTGCTATTTCATTCAAATTCACTTATGTTAATGACGATACAAAAAAAAGGAAGAAAAATTGTTTGTCTAAGAACAAACAATATTTTAAGGACATGAAATTATGATAAGTATATTACTGTGATCAGAAAGAATTGGGATTGGTTAATTTAAAATACGCGCGAAAGAGATGTTAATCAAATTTCTTTTTCGGCCATTACCTTTAGGAAGAAACGCTTGTTTCGTAAATTGAAAAAAGTGATTCTAGCGATTATGCAGGTGAAACTGAAACAGATCAATAATTCGGTGAATATTATGTTAATGTGGAAGCAAAACCGTAAAAGCCAAGTCAAATTCGATTATACATAAGTAATGTTAATATCTTTCTTTGATTTCTGCGGTTTTATGGATCAAGAATTTCTTCCAAGCAGTCGAACTGTTAATAAAGAATATTATTAAGGCCGTATGTGTCATTTGGTTGAAGCTATTCGTAAAAAATTGCCTGAATTTATGGTTTTGGTCATCATGATAATGTTCAAGAACATACTTCGTTAATTATTCGAGAAATTTTGAAATTCCACAAGCACTGTTCTTTCTTCTGTTCGATGGGTTGAAATTACCACTTCATGGACATCGTTTTGAATCGATTACCAGAGGTGTTTCGTCTACTAGAAAAATTGTTAGCATACGTGTACTGTAGTAGTAAGAGATTACATTGAAGGAGATGAAATTAATTTGGACGAATAAATTTGAAACATGCGTTTTCTTTAAATAATCCTGATATTCTTTGATCACAGTAGTATATTTTTTCCATGAAAATTGATAAAATATTTTTAAATTGATCGCCTAAAATGTTGTTCCTTGTATTTAAATCAGTTTTGTAACTTATTTTCCAAATTTAAATATAAAGTTATGACCACATAAATACCGTATCAGGACCTATCAAAAAAGAAATAAATGCATTATCCAGAAGATTGTTAAGGCGAAAAAGAATAAAATGCTAAATTTCTTTTTTTGCTACTAGTCTCTGATTCTTTTTTTTTTGGGTATTATTGTCTACCTTAAAGTTGGTGTCATTCGAATGGTAGTCACGTTCATCTTTTATTTAATTGGAATTGTGTGTTTAAGAACTTTCTTCATTTATGTATGTACATAAGTATATAAAAAATGTACAATGATATATAATTAAAAGGCATGCAAAGGAACGGAAGAAATTAATAGTAATACTAGAAATGAGATACAGCATCTTCTTTATGGATAAAACTAATCTTATAATTAGTAATTATTATGCAAGTCTTTAATGACAATTGTTCATTAGTATTTCATGGGTTTTTTCTTGATTTTGATATTAGTCTTATAATTGTAATCATCGTAATCATCATTAAACATTTTTTTTTATTATTCCTTTCAATAAGCAAGATTTATCGAAAATTAAAGTAGAAAAATATAGAATCGTCATATTCCGAAGCTTTAACTCGATACTCTTTATTACTGTCCAAGTAAGATTGAAATGTTCAGAAACATTAAGGCTAAAGTGTTGGTAAACAATATGAGGAAATTTCTCTTCTTATGGTCTAAGCAACTGAGCTTCGATGACATTTGTTCATTTACCTGTTTTCGTACTGGCTCCTAGTCCTATATGAAATGGTTTCACACAGTACGGTATTTTGTTGGAACCCAGAATCGTGGAATAGGATCGTTACCTGTATTTCACGTTTTACGTGAAAGAAGATAATAAAACTGAAAACGTAACGAAATCGCCCTATTAATATCGACTTAATTGATTAACCAATTGTACAATTGAGTCAGTTGAGTCCTTAAAGCATAATTATATTTAGTTCTCTAAGAAACTGAATAGATTCCCAAGTTTTTTATTTAACTGGACAATTGCTATCGTATTTATATTTGCTAACTATAAAAAAATTGTAATAATTTGTAAAATAAACACCTACAACTCGCACTTTTTATAATATTTTCTTGAAAATTCCAAACAGTTTTATGAACTCTTCATATGGAAATGAACTTAAACTTCAAAATATTAAATTTTCTTTTTGTTTTGTATCAAAATTTCAATGTCAAGACTTTTAAATAAATTTTATTATATACGAATACGAACCATATCCATTTTTATATTATTTAAACTACTAAAATATATACAAGGCAAAAAAAATTTCCCTATTTCATATTATGATAACGATGATAAATGGGCTCCACGAGACATTCTGTACTTCTTCGATACATGGAAAAGTCAATGCAAAAAAAAAGAAAATAACAAGTCTATAAAATTTATGGTGTGAAATATATATGAATCGATATTACTTCCTATAAAAAAGAAAATAGGAGACATTTCGAAATATTTACAATAGAAACACCTCAAAAAGTAAAGCAAAAAAAAAAGTGAAAATTGTCATTTTTATAATACTCGTATGTACAACGTAAGTTGTTGCGGGTGGTAATGTTGTTACACCACAATCACGTCTTTGCCGTCACTGAATTATTTCCATTTCCATAACAGAAAGAAAGAAATGCGTGATAGAAAAGAGATTCCTAGAAAAACATTATAGAAGAAAATTTCAAAAGTTTCAAATTTTCTAGTATCTTTTTTAGTATAGAAAATTTGACTTTTTCTGATCTCTAAAGTGTAAAAAATTTCTAAGCAAATATCCTTTTGTATAGAGAGAAAATTCTATCGATACAAAAAAGAAAAAGAAAAAATAAACGGAAATTATACTATTGGATGGTCCAGGAAGTCATTGCTGAAAATAGAAAGACATTGATCAAATCCAGTCATATAAATCATCAAACACAATCGTCCACATTGTTTCATCATGATAACCTTAGATCACATACAAGTTTGGCCACTCATCAAAAATTTTCAGAGTTTTTTTTGGAACTTTTGATGCAAATACTGTATACGACCTGACCTTGCATCATCAGACTACCATTCGTCTCGTTATCTACAGAACTCCTTTAATGGTGTAAGTAGTAAGAAACTTGAAAGAAGCCTATGAAAATGATTTGTCTTAGTTTCTCACCCATAAAACCTGACAGGAAAATCTTAAAAGGTTATCGATCAAAATGGACAATATTGAATTTAAAGAAGTTTATATTTCCCGTGAAGAATTCGCCTTTCATTTGCACAGGAAAAAAAAACGCTCCAACTTTTTGGTCTATCCAATATATATATTTTTTTCTTGATATTCTAAAAAGGATTCTTTCGACGTTTAACTTGTTATTGAATTTTGATTGAATTTTCCATGAATACGTTATTTTTGTTAGTCCTAACAAAAAAAAAACAGCATTATATCCAATATAATATAAGGGATGAGTATATATAGATATGATTTATGATCTTTTATGCTGCCATTCATTTCATATATGGGCGCTATTTTGTGTGTGAAAACTCTTACTCTGGGGTGTTATTCATTGATGTCAAATAGAATAATATTCAAAAAGATATAAAATTGGTGGTTAACAACTTTGACACCATATATTAGAAAAACATTATGTACATGTTAGGCAACGATCCATGTATAAAAAGTTCATAGCATATATTATTTGAAGGTACAGATTGTACAAAATTATAAATTATATTGGATAGATAACGAATATATGTGTACACCATAGGCTGGTCCCCACATATATATATGGTTTATTCAAATTTGCCACAATTGACAGACAATGAGATAAAAATGAAAATACGATATTGTTATAAAGATGACAACTGAAAAAGGGTGATTTTATGTAAATCATATAATAACAATTTTTCAGTCAATTAAATTTGTTAGTTATTTAATGTAAAAAAAAAAAATTTTTGCCAATGAATTGAAATTTTATTAGTAAAAAGAGTTTTTAAACTATTCCGATGCTAAATTGCATCGGAACACAATGTTTTGGAATTCTCTTACCAACTTATAGAATTGAAATTTTTAAATTTTGTAAATATACAATTTGCCAAATTGCCAACTTTTTCCTGCAATGATTTTTTTTACTATTTTTAGAGTAATTAACTCAACAACTTTGTATGGAATGAGCCTATGAGGATTTTGAAATGAAACACCATAAAAAAACAATCTTCCCTGGTTCGAAATATTCTGAAGCGGACGTAAGGGTCTCAGTGATAATTTTCGAAAAGTATGTACGATAACTTCTGTCTTTTCCAGAGAACATCGATGCTGTCCACGACATGATAACGATGGGTCGATGTTAAACATTGAACATTGAAATGTAAGTAATCTATGTCTTCATTGGATTCCCCATAATTTGACCGGAAAAGGAATTGTGGAAAATGGCGCATTGGTCAAAAAATTTAATAGAGGATTGTCAAATCTGGTCACCAACATTATTTCAGGTAACAAACATTGTATTTATTTGCAAGAGCCTGATAGTAAATGCCAGGCTTTTTCGGTCTGAACTAACAAAAGAAGTTAGGTCTCGAAGTGTTTCAAACAACGATTTTTCTCCAATTTTTTTTAATGGATTCAATTAATATTAACAGAATTTACCTAAAAAAAATGGCAAATTTTAATATCACTTACTAAACTCCAATTTTTTTAAGACACGAAAACTAACATCCTTAAATAAATTTATACAAATTTCATATAACCTAAATCATTTTATTTATTCATCAATGATGATGATGATGATGATGATGATGATACCTTCAGATAGGTTCTATTCCATTTTCATGTTTAAAAGTGAGCGATGAAAAAAGTCTTATACATCAGTGTGTAGGAAAGAAAATGAATGTAAAAGTTACAGGTAATAGATGAAAATTAGAAGAAAAATGAGTTACTTTAGGTTATAGAAACCATCTCATTTAGGCTTCGATCAATCAAGAATTTCTTCAGTATTTTTTTTTTTTTGTTTGCTCTTGATTTCCAAAATCCCACGAGAAAGAAAATAGAAAAATGAGGAAATTCTTAAGAAGAATTGCTGTCTACCTTTAATTTGACTTCATTGGTTTTTTCTTTTTTTTTTTCTTAGGTAGAATATCTGCATTTTTATAGGCAATACTTATACAATTTGGTTTATTATGGTACCGTTGAGGTTTTTATGTTTAATATATTAAAATACAAGTAAAGAAATTCTCTACTTTGCATATTTTAACGTTGGAATGATTTAATAATGAGTGACCGTGCCTTAAAATATTATACTATATATCTTTTATGTACAATGAATTTATTATATTTTTATATAGTAAACGAATTTAAGTGAACAAACAAAATATCAGTGGTGTATCAAGAATAAGGTCTTGGAAGGAATTTAAAAAGTGCCTGATTTTTAAATATAATTTATGTTCAAACAATTCATAAACCTAAATTGAACAACTATCAAATCGATTCATATTTTTTATTAAAGGCGAATCTCCATACAGCCGACATCCTACTTCTGATGCAAGTCTGGGATAACACTATACAAAGATTGGTTAAACAGAAAGGGTGAAAACAATCATCCTACAAATTTTGTCAGGTTCTGCATTTCTGATTTCCCCAACTGATTTTCGATCTGCAGATGATTCCCCTCAAAAACAGATGAACATGTTTATCTGATTTATATGGCACTTCATCTGCGGGTGCATAGTCTCACAATAATCACGCACGATACCGTCGCACTTTGCCAATTTTTCTAAATTGTCTGGGGAGACTCTGATGTTTTTATTCGTTCAATCCTAGTGAAAATTACAAAAGTCCACCTCTTTCTAGTTTTCTGATCTTTCCCGTCAGAATAGGATGTCAGAGATTGGCCTTACTTTGAATTTTCTTAGTTTGTTTTTTCTATCTTCATCAATTTTCTATACAATTTATTTAGAAATTCTAATTTTGTTTTTGCGCTCGACGTCTAATTTCCATGTGTTTCGAATATACTATATGATATCAGTATTTAAGCATTTTCTTTTCGTCTAAAGAACAAGCACCTTAGCCTATCTTCAAACTCTACGCGAGTTAAAATTTCAATTCAATCTCGATCTTCTGACTTTCTACGTATTGGATGAACTAAAGAGACGTAACGTTTTTATTCTGTATAAATGAAATGGTAATTTCTCATTGGAAACTTTATTTCACGAAATATTATCGATAACTTTTTGCCATTCTTCTGGCACCGTCCATTATCAAGTCATTTTTAGCTATATAGTACTGGATTAAAAACCGTGACAATTTATATTCACAGGATTCTTTTGAACTCTGAGTTCAATTGCATCATAATCATGTGGCGTTACTGTATACTGTATGACAGTTTTCATAGTATTAGGACGTTTCGAGGATTTTCCATTATATTATTCATATTTTCTTATTTTATTTTTATTTTTGGTTATAATTTATTTTTTGGGGAAAAGGTAATTCTTTTTATTATTTTAGGTGAAATTTGAAAATGTTTAAGAATATTTTTCCGACGTTATTATTTTGGGATATAGTACGCTTTTAATTTCACAATTTCATGATGTGAAATAAAAATTTTTGTTATTTCACATAAAACATAAAAAATACTCGATTTATTCTCTGCTAAAATTGCATTCCAGTTGGAATAGAAAAAAATTAGTTCTTTTTGCTGTTTTAATTAATCTAATCAAATTTTGTACATAACAAGAAAAAAGGCGACAAAATTTATGTAAATTCAACTATAATTTCCCGTTGAGTTATAGTGAACAATTATGTTTTTGATATTTTCCTCCTTTTTTTGCATTTTCTGTTGGCGTTTTTTTTTTAGTCTCTAAACTAATTTTCTCTCTACACTAGTGTATAATCTAATTTCGAATTGTAGCAAAAATTGCCAAGGATATTATCTCATCTTGTTTCTGAATTCAAAATATTATATACTCTCAACTATGACTAGTATATCTACTAAATTAGTAGGAAAGAAAAATAAATTTGCAACTTTTGTTCTAAAAGAGTAAAAAAAAAAATAGTAAAGAAAATTAAAAATAGTGAAAACTTTTCTATTTTTTTCCATGTTTTTAATGTATTTATATACATTTTTTTCCCATCACAGTCTGAAGACTTTTCCATTCGTTAAAATATGAAAATGAATTTCATTTAAATTTTTTCCTTCCCATTTTGCAAGATATTTCACCGAAGGGTACTATTATAAAGTGGTAAACGCCAACCATATGCTGGTAATCTCACTGAGAAGACCATTGCTGGATCATATGAAATATAGTAAATTTTTCACCTGCTTTTTTTTGTTGTTGTGTTTTTTATATTTCAGTAAAGTAATGAATTTCTGCTTTTCTAAATGTTTATATATATATTTTTTTAATTTCTTATTTTTCTAAGAAAAATTAAATCCAGACCAGTCAAGTGTTCTTTAGATGAGAAAAGAAGTTCACCCACGTTTGGATGGCAGTGCATGATTCTAGCTGTATTCTTTTGGGAGAAACATATTTATTAGATGGATAGTAGTTACTCTAGTCTAAACCATACATAATTTACGTATTTCCTGATATATTTTGTTAGCATTAATAGAGCTATTAGAGCATAGTAGTTAGTAGTAGGTACTATCAGAGGGTATATTAGTTTTGTCACTAAGTATGTAACGCATCGAAATAATCATCGTAGAAAGGTTTCAAGGGTATGGTTGTCTAGGGAATCAAAAGTTATATCGATTTATGGTATAAATGTCCGTCCGTCCGTCCGTATACAAGATAACTCAAAAACGCGTTATTCGATTTCGTTAAAATTTAGAATGTGAGTTGGCTTTTCCTTAACTGGATTTGGTACAGCATTTCAGCAAAATTGACCTAGGGGTAGGGAAGTTATTAAGCAAAAACCAGAAAGTTTTGACGTTTTTTTATATGGTTTTTCGGATTTAATTGGAAAATTTGTGAAGAAATTTTGTTTTAATTATTTATGCTGGTTAAATACGTAAATAAACGTTACCATATTAAATTTGAGCAAAGCCCGTCAAAGGATAGAGAAGGAAGAAATAATCCTAGGGCAAAATAAGTCTGTCCATAAAGTTTTTTTGATGTACTTTAAAAACTAATACACCGATTTGAATAAAATTTGCAGATTAGATTTATGCTGTTAGGGTCTAGGCTACCTACAAATTAGAGAACATTTTGAAAAGAAGAAATAAAGTTATGAAGAGAAAACCTTGAAACACTGTTAGTTTTGATTATTTTTCTCGGCTATCAGCTATCGGCTATAGGCCGAGTTTAAGTTACTATATGTTTATGTTTATGCTTTGATTCATCAATTATTTAGCATTGATACTTCAAAATATTTCAATGTTAGATGGGAACTTATGGTAGAAATTTTAAACGCTATTTACAATAGTATAAAAGTGGGAAAATATAAAACAGGAACTGGTTGCTTGTGCAGGATACAATTTCTTATTCAAAAACACTACGTTACGGCAAACTTTTGCTCATATTGTTTTAGAAGTCTGGACTTCATAATTAATAAATGATTGTTTATTTCGTTCGAATAACGACTACTGATATAAATATGTTGCCCGTATAAGGTTCACAATCGACTAAAAGAACACAACTTTAATATTATGTTTTGATAACAATTCTATAAGATTTTAGTAAGAAAAGGTTTTCTCTCAAAACTATACGATCTACATAGCTTTTAGGAATTTTTAAAATTTATTAAATAAATTAATTTGAAAAATTAAAATGAATGTAAAAACATTTAAAAACAACTTAATTTTAATAGAATCTTATCAGAGCGGTGTTTGTTTAAAATTAACTTTTCGAGGTATATTCTTATATCCTAGTCCTTGTTAAATATCTACGTTTTGGTGTAGGTTTCTTTTTTTTTTTTTCGTTTGAAAAGTTAAATATTTTCTTATGATAATGGATTTTAATTAAAGAGGAATGTTACCATCCTGATAAACGTTTTCATATTATAATATACTTCTTTTTTACTTCCCCATAGTTAACGAAATCTCATACCATATTTTTTTTTTTTATATACTATTTCATTGAAACTTCTTTCGTCTATACTTAACTTTTGTGAGCTTTAATTATTGTCGTAATTAGAGTGAGACTGTTAAAGCAATTGGAAAATTGTACGTCACATGATGTTATGTAACAACAACAGCAACATGTGATGTTCATCATGAACATAATCTTCAATGATAATAAAATAAGACTTGAGTAGTACATATATGTATAAACATATATATGATGATTAGAAATGATATTATATGTTGGTCGTCAAATCATGATATGAGAGAAAATTTTAATTATAAAATATACACATCTTTTATCGTATCTAGTTTAAGCTAGATGTATCCTTGTAGGTGTTTGATTCTGGTAAACTCATTTTTACTTTTTACAATTAACAGTTTTCTGTTTAATTTTTGCTTTTTTCCATACCTCATAGAGTAGTATTTCTATGGTATTTTTTTTTTTTTGCTTTCTTTGCTTAATTCAAAAGCACCCATCCATGTTAACTATATTACCACTAGTATTACCCATGGGATTAATTTTTAGGAAGAACATTTTTTATACAAGTTTAAAATTGTGTTGGAATAATTTTGAACTCATTAATTATGCAAAAGTGCTAAAGCCGCGCCATCAATTCCAACACTCTTCAGTTTATAGAAGTCATTTAGAAAAAAGCTTCATTCGAAATGAAACGTTTATTATAAGACAAGGAAAAAAAAGACATATAATTTACATAGTATGTAATTTCAAGGTGACTGACAATCAGGTATTTTAAATGAAAAATTAAATACATACGAAATTAGATTTTCAGATACTCCTTCTGTCCCAAAATATGATAGACAAAACTCTGAAACTGGATAGTTCTTATGTAATCAGTATATTTGCATCCATATTTTGAGATACAATTTTTGGATAACACATCAGCGTGTGTGGAAATCGCGAGAGATTGAGGTAATATAGCGCTTCTTATTCCTTACAAACATATAGACTAATAATAAAGATTTCCAATGACTGTACATTAAACTGCTTCTTCTTGGTACTAATATCTTGACACATTATAGATTCTTCTCATTTTTCACATGATTACGCTGCTCATATGGTTTGGACATCTAGGTATACTAGTCTAGGGCTACAATTTTCCAGAATCAAAAACTTCTACAGAAACATATCATATTTTGGGACTAAGAAAGTATTTTATACTATATACAAAATACTGACAATATTTTCTAGATAAAAAACTTAATTCAGTTTAATTATTTTTATTTAATTGTAAAAGAGAAGAAAATATTAAAATAATTTAAAAATAATCCTTTTATATCGCTAAAAAGAAAAAAAACAAACAAGCTATTCAGATTTATTATTCTATTTAATTAAAAGAAAGGACATTTTATTTATTCACCACAAAAATTCATTCATTTATATCCTTTTTCTTTTTAGAGGAACCGAAAAGCATAGAAAAAAATATTCTAGGTAAACAAAATAAAAATATCCTTGAATCTTCTAGATATATTGTATCCACTATATATACATTAGAAACCTTGTGTACACCATAATATTGGTCGGAAAAAGAAAACTTGTATCCAGTTGGAAAAAAAACACACATATACGTATACCAAAAGAAAAAAAAAAAAGAAAATAACAAAGAAAACATAGAAAATGAATGCGAGAAAACCGAATAAGAAGGACATTAATTTGATGAGAAGATATCTTCAGACGACAATAAAGATGATGCCAAGCTACGTGAGATGTAGAGCATGAAAATTCCCTTTTAGCCATAATTAAGATAAATGCGAAAAGTATTATAGTGGTGGTAGTAGCTAGAAGCTAAAAAAAGAAACAGTATATAAACCAAACATAAGATATTCATATAAATAAAAGAAAAATAAAAAGGGATGAGAGTCCTTTCAAGATCAACGCTTATTTGAAGATAAACCAGAGATGAGCAAAAAAAAGAAAAGAAAAAAAGCATTTAATAAGCAACACGTTTTTATTTTATTATCATTTTTTTTTCTTCCTTCGACTATTCTATGTAAAAGCATATAATTTCTTTTATATGTGAATATTTTTACCTTTTTCTTCTTTCTTTATATAAACGATCCATGGTCGACTTCATCCTTTTTCATTCCTTTTCCATTTTCATCCATTTTCCAGGAATACATTGTTATTGGACTAGTACCATTTTTCTGATAATATTATGTTGAAAGTTTTGTTATTTTCGAGAAAACATAAAATCCTTGGATAATAAAATATATATATATATAGTTGATAATAAGTAGTATACATATAAGGAAAAGGATCAAATCAATCTAAACTAATTCTAACTTGACATCGTCATATTTTCTTTGATTTGATTTCTTTATTATATTTGTTATTAAAAATTTCACCTTTTATTTTTGTTTCAGTATGGAATTAGGATAACAATGTTAATTTAGGATTTAAAATGATAATTGAATGAATATAATAACAGTGACTGAAATTAATTTCTTATATTCGAAAAAACTATTCAAAAATATATAGTATGCCTTTATAAAATAAAAAAATATATAGTAACTCAAAATCAGCCTATAGCCGATTTTTTGATGTCCTATGGTAGAAATGGGGCAGAAAAACTGTCAAAACTAACATTATTTCATAGTTCTTTCTTCTAATTTTCAGGTAACCCAGACCCGTAGCGATAGCGCAAGTCTAATCTGCAAATTTTATTCAAGTGGGTGTATTAGTTTTTAAAGTACATCAAAACAAAAATTTATAAATAGGGTTATTTTCTCCTAGGATTTTCCCACTATCCTTGGACCGATTTGACTGAAATTTAACATGGTGTCATCTATTTATGTAGTTAACCTATATAATTAATTTAAACAAAATTGATTTACAAATTTTCCAATTAAATCTGAAAAATCATAAACAAAATAACGATAAAACTTTCTGGTCACTCTGGTTTTTCCTTTATAACTTTGCTCCCCTTGGATTGATTTTGTTCAAATGCAATACCAAATCAAGTTAAGGAACAAGCAACTTACATTGTAAATTTCATCAGAATCCGATGACGCGTTTTTGAGGTATCTTGTATACGGCGGACGGACAGACATGCATAAATCGATATAACTTTTTAAGGGTATAGTTGTGTCGGGAATACAACCATACCCTGGTAGTACCTACCACAGAGCATACATATAAACTTGACAGAAACATATCATTTCGCCATCTGTCTCAAAGAGATTAACGAAAATTCAGTTTCAGCTTCACTAAAAAAAAAAACAAAATATAGATGGACGAATAGCATTGCAGTTGACGAGACTAAGTAAAAGAAGTAAAAGCCAACCAAGGGCGGATGTTTTTACAATAATTGTGATTGCATTTTATCTAGCATTACTTGAAGGCTTTTATACCATTGCCAATGTGATTTTCTTGATTCCTGAAAAATACTCCTGCACAGCAGTTTGGAAATTTTCATTTATTAAAAATTTCTATCCCTCAAGAAACATTTTCAGATTAGAGAGTTCTTTTTTGATCGCCTATGATCAAATACAGCACAGATTTTCGGGACAATTTTCTCATACCTAGATTAGATTAGATTAGATTATATATTAGGGTATTCTTGTACTGTGACCTTAAGATCTATTGTATCCCCTTTTCTTTGGTGCAGTCGTTTGGTTAGGCTCCCATTCTAAAGCACCTCCTCCAGACCTATTTCTCTTAGGAATCTTATTATCCGGAGTGGATCAAGAGATTGTATCTCATTTGGGGGGAGGTAGTATACCTCCAAGTATTTTCTTCTTCTGCGGAATAATGCTTCGCATTCAGAGAGGATGTGCATTGGAGTCTCTTCCTCACCCTCGCAGAATCTGCAGCTGCTGTCTAGTGCAAGTCCTAGTTTTTTTAGGTGTGCTTTGAGTCTGCAGTGTCCTGTTAGTATTTCTGTCAGTACTCTCATATTCTTATTGTTTGTGTTGATTATGGCTTTAAATATCTTTGGGTTGTATTCCCTCAGGAGATCTTTGGCCTGCCTTTGTCCTGGTTGTTGTTCCCAGTGCTTTGTTCTTTCTGCCACCTCTTCTTTTGATAAAATTTCTCGGATTATGTGTGGTCCGATTCCACAGAAGGGTTCTGGCCCTATGAAGGGTGTTCCCATGTTTATTCTCAAGTTTTTGAAATTTGCCTCAGTAAGTATGAACTGAGAAAACTTTTATATAATTCCTAATAATCAATGACTTTATTATGTATTAATTTCCACCTTTAGGCTCGATTTGAGCTGTTATTATTATTATTAAAAAAAGTTCTAGCAAAAAATTGTTCTACAGATAAACTTAATATTTTATGTATTAACACAGATGTTTTTTTTTAAATTGGGTGTTATCAAACCTGCTGTCGCCACCTATGTATAAGGCTAACTAATTATAAACGCACCTACATGTTATAATTTCGAAATTTGTTTAATGTACGAACATTTTCACGAGTATCTTTATTTCAAGATAACAAAATTCCACCCTAGAAGTATCTGATAAAACAAACCAGCCAGCTTTCTTATACACAATTTTCAAAGTTTTATTTAATAAATAAATAATTAAAATAATTTAAGCCCATTTAAACATGTTTCGAGTTTAATATTTGAGTTTAAAAATTAGTCAGATCTTCTGAAGAGACCCAAGTATAATTTTCTAATTTATAATTCCCGGAAAATATTCTTATAGACATACAGACAAAATAATTTCCTTTCCTTTTCTTGGATATCAAAACACATACTTCAATGGGTGTTTCATTATTATTGATACACTAAAATCTTATAAGAAAGAGTAAAAGGATATCAAATTCCCTTTGAAAACAATTTAAGGAAAAGTATAAGAAAATAATAATAGAATTCTTTAAAATAAATGAAGATTATTAAGGATCTAGATCAGACCAAGAAGAAGAGGAATAAAACAATGGAAAATTGGAAAAATGAATTTGGGTTTTTTTTGCATATTTTTGAAACGGGAAGAAAATTCCAAACGATTGCTTGAGGATATGATTAAGGCATATAATTATCCTTTTGAAAAAAAAATTTTTTTTTTTGTTATGATTATTCACGAAAGTATATGGAAAAATTTACCATCTTAATATTATCTTGGATCATCTTAAATTTTCAGTATTTATTTTGAAGTCAATAAAAAATGCAAAAAGTAATTGTTTTCTGTATAATAAAATATTAATGATGAGAATTATAATATTCATATCATTTAGAGTTTAGTTTAAGCTAATCTTTAAAATTAAATTTTGTTTAACTAAAAAATTTTGAAACATACTTTAAGCAAAATCAGAACTTTATTGACTATTTTTAAGAGCAGAAAAAACACAAATTTCCAAACAATGTAACACAATTCATTACCTTCTCATATATCCATATTACCTATATACTGAAAAAAGTTTACCAGGTACAAGATACTTAAAATTCAAGATGATTATTGGACCAGACCACACAAACACACACACACGCGCAACAGCACGTGCCATAAATTCGGCGAAAGCATAAATCACCCTTAATGGAAGTATAAAAGCGTATAAAATAAAAGAAGAAGAAGAATGAAAAAAAGTAAGGCTTTCATATAAGAAAAAATAAGGTTTTGTTAAACAATATAATATAATTCATCTCCGTCTAAAGCATCCTATGCATACTTTTCAAAAGAATAACAAAAACAACTGAACTATGGTTTAATATATGTATATATAGAAAAGCTTTTACCTTTTCCATTCATATATGACGTAATATACAAGTCAGACTCATTATCCTTCACTATGTGTATTCGTATTAGCCAAACAATTCCCATATTCCCGAAATGGCGTTAAAATATGTAAGAAAATGTATATTGTGTCTCACAAAGAATTCGATTCGAATAGTAGAAGAACAAAAATAAGACGAAGCATATCTGTTTATAAATCACTCAATCCCTAAAGGATTTTCCATTTTCATATATTACAGTGTGAATAAAAATATATTATTATATGTTTATATCAATGTCCTGCGGACGTATGTATGTAGATATACTTGTATGCTACTTTCAAAACATATAGATTTAAAGGAACAACAAAAATTACATATAAAGGGTTTCTGAAAGAATTTGGTATGAATTCAAAACTTTCTTATGCATTCAGTATAAGGAAGTGTTGTAACCGTTCAAAAATTCGATGTTTTTAATATAATATGAAACCGAATTGACTATTTGAACAATGTTCTATCTGCTTGGGTATTTGGAAGTACGATAATTCGAGAACAAACAATCGAATCCTGGATTTGATCTCGAGACTTCTTAATTGCATTGGTGGCAATTGAGAAATCCTTAACAACATAAACTAACTACGACTTTGTTACTAATTCTTCTCGTACATTTTCTAATTTTTATGCAACCAGTGGAACTGTTAGCTTATTTATATGAACTAGTACCGCCCATTGGTCGAAATTCAACCTAATAAAACGAAAATTAAAATATCAATTGCAATAATTAAAAGTTAAGCTTGTAAATTTCAATATGATATTCTAATTCTCACACTTATTTATTTACAAATCCAAACATCAATGCTTTTTTCAATTGTTTTCTTGAATTTGGTCCCGAAAAATAAAGAGCTGCTTTCTATATAATTCTGAGTCAGAAACTTCTAAAACATTTCAGTTCTTTCCATTCCCTCATTACACAAATTTGTATAGCATACAACACCTCTGTGTTCCATATATTTTGTTCTTGTTCCCATATAAACATATGGGAAACTTTCACCTGTTCAACCTGGCTCAACGACCATATATCAACATACTTTTGTGTTTAAAAACTTCTCCTCAACAATAGCTTTCCATCGATATATATATTAAGCCATATCTTTTGTTAGAATACGAATAAAAGGGAGATAAATTTTTGTGTTGGCCTATTTATATATAGATAACTTAAATTTTCCTACAACTAGACTATCCTGACAATATAGCTACTCCTCTTTGGTAGTGTAAAAATTCGTAAAAAAATACCTAAAAGTATGGTATAAGAAAGTTAGGTGTTTGCTGTACCAGATATTCTTTAATTTCATTTGGGACAATAACAAAAGAAAAAACGACCGAAAGCTATAAGATTTTTCTGAAATATAGACATTCAAAGTTTTATGACTTACAAGAAACGAACATCTTTTATTCGTGTAACATCAAATGAACGTTTACTTCGCATTTGAAACAATATCCTGTAGCTAACAAATAATAGCGCTTGTTCTGTTTGTTTGTTAGTATTCCAATTATATATATATATATACATATATATGTGTGAGCTTTGAAATTCTGAAGGTGATACTAAAGATGGAGGAGTATTCGAGCATTGTTCAAGATGGTTAAATACGAAAGGGCTCTTTAAGCACAATTAAGTGAAAGTTTTTTTGAAGATTTTATAAAATTTACAACTTCAAGGATTTTGAAGAGGAAATTAAAAGGCAAAGAAAAGGAAATGAAATGAAAAACAATTTATGTATGGTTTATAAAATAAGATCATAGAATGTTTAAAGACTATTATTGGAATTCATTGACTGGTATTAGCCTGTAAGGGATAATTAGTCCTGAAAGACTTTCATAAATATGCTTTATTGGAAATAAAAAAAAAATTTTTGAATTTTCTGCATGGTGGAGCATCATCGACAAGTGAAATAATATTTCAGTATATCAGAATGTTCTAAAGCCATTGGATTGATATTTGTTTTTTCCATTGTTTCATTTGAATGGATACTGAATCGATAGATAATCAAAGTAAGATTTTGATTTAAAGAAATGAAGAGATCTTTGAATTTTTCTTAATGAATTGCCGCGAAATTTATAAATGTACTAGAAGCATAAAATTAAATTAAATTAGGTAAAAATTAGAAAACAAGTATTTCTTGGGGGTCTGATAAATCAATCTTAGCGTGTAGAAGAGACTTTTAGGGAGTAATTTATATTTCTCCCTAAAAGTCTCTAAACTACTAATATTTTAAGGTTATTTCGGCATAACTAATTATCTTGTCAATAATTTAATATGTCACATATGGGACCGCGTTTAATTCGGAAAGATTTGATGACAAACTGGTAAATAATTAAAATGTATAATTCATTCGGGAAATTATCCTTTATATCATGATTTTGCTTCCTATTTTAAGAACGAGTGAATAAATTCTGAAATTCTTGAAGCGTTTCCTTAAAGAATCTGCAAGTGAAACATTTTTTAAAATCAGACATTTTGACATTAAAAACTCAAAGTATTATTTCATCCTGAAATGTGTACTAGTTTTCTGTACGAAAAATTTTGTCATTTTTTAAATACGAATAAATGATAAATGGGAAATTAGTATTGTACTAATTTCCATATTTAAACTTAGAAACGAACAATATTTAATTACTGACACACAAAACAAAGTTAACAATATCTAATGTATACATTATTAATGAGTTTAACAGGTGGTCACATACAAGAAAAGCTTTTCTTTACACCCTTTGTAATATAGTATAAATCTAACTCTTCGGAGAAATGTACATAACTGATTTATTGATTTGTTGTTACAAGTAAATACAACAATATCGTATAAGTATACAAATACTGTGTGTACGGTTCATTTGATTGGAACCACCATATGAAATGGAAGCATATAAAAGGGTTTCTTAAAATCATTTTATAACAAGAAAACATCAGACGCGTATCAATTCGTTTCATAACAATGTCACAAAATAACATTCTAAAAGAAAAGAATAAACAGAAGAAAAAAAAGCACCAAGATCTTTATCCCATCATCATCGGTTCCCTATATTCACATTTTAAACAAACATATAAGGTAACACCCTTACTCTTATAGATGGGGGTGGTAACCTGATAACCTTCGAATATCTGGAAAAATATATTTGTGATTGTACAAAGCTTTTTTCGCTGGAAATTATTCAAAATTACATTTACAATTTTTCCTTAAAGAGTGTATACAGGGTGCAGCAAATTAATAAAATGGCTGCATCGTTTTGGCACTGGAGTCCAATAGAACTTCATGCTTTTCATATCTCCTAAACTAGAAGTCATTCATACACGATAGAAATATTCAGCAGAGTTATGCAAATTTTCATAATGAATATTTTTGCCCTATTCCGCTTTAGAGCTGATTGCCACGACGTTTTGACTCATGAAATTATAATAAATTCATTAATGACATAGGAATCTAGTACATGTCTCTAGCACATCCTGTATTTCTCAATTCAGAAAGTTTATTTTTTATATGAAAACTTAAAAATATACGAAAACCAATATCAAAAAAAGGAATTTTGTTTACATTTTCGAAAAGTAGCAAAAAAGTCAACATTACGAAAATGTAACGTTTCATACATTGTCTTGGAAAATTTCTTCATTTTCTTTAATAGTATTCTAATAGAATTCATTTACAATTTTTCCATGAGAAAATATACAAAAGGTTTATTTTACGATTATATTGTCAAAATACTCGATTGCAGTTAGCTCCTTATGTTTGCCACCCGAAACCAAATGTTATTTTATAATAGAATGTAGACATTACAGTTCTAGAAATATCAGACTTCCATAGTGTAGTAGTGTAACGAAACCCAGTGATATGTAATCGATTTTAGTTCAGTTTAGGGTCGTTGGCAGATTTCTGCAACTAGTGGTAATATGTAAATAAGTAGCTGGCACGGATACAGAAAATGTTACCTGGGAAGCGAAGTGGGCATACTTTTTCGATTGATAATGGCATGAAATGATAAAGATTCTGTAAAATATTCCAACAAAAGCTAAAGCCGGCGAAAACTTAAACTAATTCGGTCTTGATAAGAATGATGAAATAGTTTCTTAGATTGTTAGTATCAATTTACTTATGTTCAAAGAGTTGTCACTACCGTACGACAATTTCATCAATATTATATTTGTTTATGAGCAACAACAAAAAAAACTGACTAAAACACATTGCACAGCACTGTATGTAATGATTTTATTACGAAACAATCCTTTTCTTATATATTTGAGAGGGAATGTTTGTGTTTCCCATGGAAGACGTTTTGTAAAAACTCACACAAAATACAAAATACTATATCTTAATATTTTAAGAATCATCTTTTTGAATGGAAACAATGTTTTCATCGTGATATGAATTTAACATATAACATACATGCATTGAATAATACGTAAACAGACAGAGTCGAAATAATATAAATGTACAAAATAAAGTACATACAAGTATAGCTAAGTTGTAGTTACTTATATTATATTGTGAAAGAAATTCTTTTACCGGAAAATGAATGTTAAAAATAACTTCTGTTACGACAGAGAAGAAGTTTTTTGTATAAGAACATAGTCATGTTGCATAAAATACCTTCTTTAATTAATCATCCTATGTTGAATTGTATTAAAGTTTCTTTCATTTTGTTTTTTTTTTCTTTTTGTGTGAATAATTAAATTTCTCATATTCCTGGATATATTCGAGATGAATGAGAAGATTGATTTAATATTGTTGTAAATTTGATGTATTTTAAATTATTCTCAAAGCAATTACAAATTAATTATTAAATAAGGTAGCTGAAACCAGAGGATTCTACTCGCACAACTCCACTAGGCACAATTCAACTATGCTCAACTAGTATGAGTGGAATTGTGCCTAGTGGAATTGTCTAAATGGAATCAGACTAGAATCAAAGTAGCATTCTTTGCATTAAAAGCCACCTTGTCATTACTTGAATAACACCTTAAATCAATGTTGTGTGACATTCATTTAGGTAGACTACATGATTTAAGCCCTGAATCCAATGAGCTCCACGCATTTTTGACGCGCCACAAAATTAATTCAAACCAATAAGCTTCAATTGCTCTAAATGCAATGATAGCAGCAGCACTTTGTAGCGCCGCAAGGTTTAATGAAACTTTAAACTTTGTGGCACGCTGTTCTGTTCACGTTTGTTCCGTGTCTCACTTTAGGAAAAAAATATTTATAATGTGAACCTATTGAAAGATAAAAATATAGGTGGTACGTAGAGCAAAAAGTGGTCATTTTTCGATCTAGCAGAAAACGTCAAACTGGGCTTATATTTTTGTTGCAAAGATGAGTTTGGAGAAAAAACTAATAGAATAAGTTAAAAACAAAGAAATTTTATAAAATAAAAACAAAATGGGTTATAGAAATTGTGTGGCGTTCATTGTATCTCGGATACCACAAAGTAGCATCAAAGGAAAAATGCGTGGTTCTCATTGGACTTAGGGCTTTATGCTGATAATAAAATTGGTTATGAATTTATTTACCCTAAAATAATTTTAAACCTAAAAAGAGCTTTTTTATACTATATACATTGTCTACACTAATTTCGTTTCTTTACATTAGAAATCTTCAATCTCATGTGACCTGCAGAACCCTTCTACTATTGTCAGCCTTTTTGAATTTTCAATTTGTATAGAATTCTTTTACAGAACTCAAGTTGATCATTTATTCGCAAGCATTAGCAGGACTAGATCGAACAAGTTTTACTAAGTATTAATTTTAATAAGACTAGTTAAAATATGGTTTTACAATTTTTCGGAATAAAATTTAATTGTACATGAAAAAATTGAGTACAGGACATGTACAGAAAGTACGCAAGTTTAGAAATCTAGTACATAAAATTTACAAAATAATTTTTAATATTTAATATTAGCAAAAATTAGAGATTAAGAGAACTGAAAAAAGAGAAATATATATTTCGGAAATATAATGAAAGAGTTCTAGACTAAAAAGATCGCTCAAAAAAGGCTCTTAAAATAATAAAAACATCCTTTAAGACATTTTTTGGTTCGTTAAACCAGCAAACCAAATCAAAACTCAAATAATTTATTACAATTTTTAAACATTTTTTCTAATTTATTTCGAAAATCTTAGTAAATAGAATTATTTCTTAAAAGTTAACAACAAGTGGTAATTTGGATGTTATGAGTTTTTAAAGAATTTCCCAAAATTTTCACATAATTTAAAGGCACGTTTTTCTTTTTACATTCTTTTGTATTAATATTAAATTTTATTTCATTTTCATTGTAATGTCGTAACGTGTTAAAAGAAATTTATGATTATGAAACAATAAGAAATCTTATAAAATTTACGTACTTCATATATTACTTCCAGTAGCTTGGAACGACATAACCAATGAAATGACATAATTTTATCGTCTGTATTTGATATTGTTTACTATTGTACAGGAATTTTCACAATTTTCCAGCAATATGACGGAGTTATGGTAGTTTCTATATGGTAAAATAGGGATATATAAAATGTAATTGATTCATCCATCGTATAGCCCTGACCGTGTACCATCATACTACCATTTGTTTCGGTTTTTGCAGAATTCCTTTAGTCTGGAGTTCAAAAGAAAATGAGTTGTCTTGGTTTAAGATTAAGATTAAAATTAAGTTTTAGGTTGTTCTTGTACTGCGACCTTTAAGATCTATTGTAACCCCTCTTCTTTAGTGCAGTATTTAGGTTAACTTCCAATTCCAGAGCACCTCCTCCAGGTTTATTTCTCTGAGGACTTTTAGTATCCGTAGTGGGTCAAGCGATCGTATCTCAATTGGAGAGAAGCAGTATGTCCCAAGTGTTTCCTCATCCTGCTGAGCGGTGCTTCACAATCGGAGAGAATATGCATTGGGTTCTCTTCGCTCCCACCTCACAGAATCTGCAGATGCTATCTAGTTCGAGTCGGTTTCTCGCACTGAAAACGTAAACTATCAATTCTACGTTCTTCTCGGGTTTGAGATAACTAATGATAATGACCCTGAGCTATTACAAAGAGCTCTAAACCTGGCAGAAAATGACAAAGGACTATTTATACAGAAAAAAATCCACAACAACTTTTTAGCCCATCCAAAATTTTGATAAGTTAGCGCTTCCAAATGGTTTGAAGAATTCTGAGTATTATTTAATTAAACAAGGTTATTCAAAAGAAATTGCATTCTAAACAATTATAGTTAAAATTTAAAGCTTAATAGTTTCATAGACTTCCAGGCATTCTTTATAAGAATTCTGTTGTTGAAATTTCTCAATTTTGGAGAAAAAAATCTGCGAAGTCATAGCGTGAAACACCCCGTATATATCCCACATACAAGAATAATTTTGGGTTATTTATAATTCATAATAAACAGTACTGTATAATAGCCGCCTTTTTTGATGGACGCATATTTTTATGAATTCTGAAAATCTTCTTGTTGAATGACCGCACATAAACACTTTTGATTATAATATGGGACGCTTTGAAACACTATACCGAAATAATGTTTGACTTCAAAATGGTTTGATATATTGACCCATAAAAAATCACCAGAGAATATAATAATTAAAAGGGTTTAAAAATATAAGAAAGAAAATTACAATATGGAAAAAATCCTGAACAAAAAATAACATCATTTTTTACGTCCCTTTAGTTTGGTTCATAACCAACTTTAATTAAATCATGAACATAAAAGTCGGTCCATGAGTATGGTCAGTGGTCAATTTCTTTGATGTCAATATAATTCCGTAAAGACTTTTTGCTTTCAGTTTTAAAAGATTGGTTATATTGTAATTTGGTGAAGGAAGTATTTTTTTTGGACGATAATGTAATTACTTCAATTAAAACAAATGAGTTTTCGAAATTAATATTATTAATATGATATAAAAGGGAAAATATTATTTGATTATTATAGTATGTCCGTAATATGAGTATGATTTTTAATTAAACAATTTTATAAGGTTTTCTTTAACGAATTCGAATCACCTATTTTCATTATAACATCTAAGTCATTCCGACATGTCCCTTACTCCGTGATATCCCTAATTTCTTGGGGATGATAGATTTTGATGAAATTTGATATGTAAATCTGTCGAAATAAAATTTTAATACAAGCAATTTATCGATGTTATTATAAGTATAAAAAAACATAGTGTTGCGTGCTACCCCTCTGGTTCGAATGTTATAAAATGATAACACTTTTTATTTATGCGAAATCGGTGTATAAACTTTATTTACAATTATTTCTGCGTTTGCAATTAGTCTTAAAAATATTTGTCTAACAACAATTAATTATTACAAAATTATTTTATAACAGTTTATTCACAATGGAAAACTCTATTAATCACTTATTAATTTACTTATTTATCAAATCACATTAATATTCCCTTTGTAAACCAACCACAAATAATCACGTTTCAAATCTCTTATGATTCAATCACTTTCGAAGTTTGACTACAACTGTCTTGTTCCAGCGATGTTTCCACCTTATATACTCATTGTGGAATTCTAGAACTTTTGCCCAACCCCATATGGAAACGTACTTCCTGAAACGTCAAGAAATTTATTAATGGAATTTACTACAGGAATTGTCAAAACAACAGTGATCACTTATGTGTGATTTCTTTCGTAATTTTTCATGATCTTTCTCTTTACAAAAATCATGAAATATTACAATTTGTCTTTTTTTAAATTAATTTAATATGTAGTGTTTTGTGTTTTTAAGGAAAGTTCACGACTTTTCCTTTTATCAAGAAAAGTCGTGGATTCTTTCCTAGAAATATAGTGCAATAGGAAGAATGTTTGTCATATCGAATTAATAACTCTATTTTCAACAAATTCTGGCATACTAGAGGTATGCGTCATTAGTGTGACATTGATCTGCAACAGATAGTAGTTTGCTTAGGATCCAGGAAGTGGGTTTGTCAAAACATAGTTCTAACTCAGACTGTGACATTTGAAAATTTTCAAGTACGACTCCAAATACAACTCTTACTCTGAATCCGGTTCCTATTGCAGTACAGTATTTAATGTTATGCTAAAAATTTCCATTTACAAAGTGTGTATGTGAAATTAGCAGAAAGTTTAATGGTTTAGTCTCTTTTTTATTTACAAAACAAATTTTTTAGAGTCGCGGTCGTTAAAAATTATTCAAATTCCAACTCCATAACTGATCGGAAGAAAGCGATTGATTCAAACTTCCACAATCCTTGTTGGGATAAAGATAGTCAAATTTGATGGATCATATATTGAGAATGGCATAGCTTTCAAACAAAATTCACATAGCCGATGCGACGTCTGATATTGCTTTATCAGCAATTCTCTCATATCAACTTTTTTCTTACTTTATAGTTTGAAAATAATTTATTGATAACCTATAAAGATTTTTGTCTGATGTGATTTGGGTATATTTTCATAAATTTGAAAGCCACACAAATTTTCGTGAAACTTTAAAAACAAGAATTTCCATTTAGTGTATATGTTTTCTTTCTTTTCCATCCGCCAAAAAAGTTTCACAAAAGGTCAAGGATAAATATTCGAAGAAAATAGCAAATAGTCGATCGAAATTAGGTTCCTTAAAAAATCTAAACATGAATTCTGTTTTAATAATATCTTCTTCAAGTTTGTGTTTAACTTTGTCGATACTAAACATTAAATGGGATTTCATTTTATATAAAACTTTTTGCTTTGCAGCAGCAGTTTGATTCATGTTAACACCTTTTCGGAATTAAAACAAAAGATAAATCCTATATAGTCATCAGAGGGAGTAGGTGAAACAATGTACAAGGTTTCATAGCTGTTTTCCAGGAAACTAAGATATATGAACAATACGATATAACTTTGGACAGTTGCCAGGGGATAGTTTGTGTTGTAGATAGTATGTTTAATAGATAACTATCGATTATCAACTAATATTTTCATATATGATAAACTAAGAAAGTATGGATATGAATTGGGATTATAGATACAAAATGATTTTGGTTTGTACTCGTTACTAAATTGTATGTTTAGATTTGTGTAATGAATATTTGTAATATACATATTTTATACATACTTCATACCTGAAAATTACAGAATTTTTGATTGATTTTCGTGCAATTTATTTCATTTTCTTTAGATTTCCACTTATTATACAAATATGTAAGGTGTGAGCTGTATTTTGAGAAGAATCTATCTCATACAATAAAATTGGAGTACCTATCTGTTATTTCGAATTATTTAACTATTGAAGTAGATACTGAATTACTTTCTTGGCAGTTAAGTGTAAAATAGACTTTAGAAAATATTAGTCTATCTGCCTGTGTGTTCAGTTTTAACTCAAAAATTGCTGTATGATCTGATTTTCACGAATTTTGTAACATACATCTTGGACAGGCCCACTCAAAAGATAAGATATCTCCACTTACTATGGGATGAAAAACCGTCGCTAATTCTCAATAAGTGGCGGGTGAAAATTTTTGTATGTGAGTAAGAGTCACCATAAAAGGGACATTGCAATTTTTAGAAAGATGAAACATAATAAGAATAAAATTATTTTTAATTTGAACAGTAGAAACGGAATTAGTTACAGTCCAACATTTGCATATATTTTATATTTCACAACAATTGCTATATCCATTTCATTACGTGTCCTTTTGATATCAGCTCAACCATATTATAAACGCCATCTTATCAGTGGGGTAAACAGTAGCGCTAATTCGAGTTCAAACTCTGAAAGTAAAAGTTTATTTTTGAATTCTAGAAATAGCACGAGCAAAGCCATCGGCAACAGCTAACTTTCTCATAAAATAATAATAACAAATATTTTTCAATATTAAATCTTTTGTTAATAATTTAAATTCCTGATCTTTTTCTTACTTATTTCATTCGAAAACTTATTTATATTTTTAGTTTTTCTGTTAGTTTTAAATAGTTTTTTGCAGCATAAAAATATCCAAAATATGAAACTTTAGTTTTCAGAATATATAAGTTAGTACCAAAAAACTTTTCGAATATCTTGAAAGTTTTACTTATAATCGACAATAGTTTAGTTTCGTTTTTGTAAATGCAGATGGTTTCTTTCAAAATTTTTGTTATTATATTATTTTTATGTTTATTTAACAGGTTGTATCGAAATTATATTGTAGATATTGAATTCAAATTCGTAAACTCCTCTCCTGAATCCTCTTTGCTTTTTTGTCGCTGTCAACATTTAGTTTACACAATTCATGTCAAGAGCACTAGTTGGATGTAATTAAAATCTCCATATTATTTTTGGTATCAATCTGAAAAAAGAATGTGAATTTGAAATCTGAGACTAAAATGGGAAATTTTTGAATTGATTTGAAGTGAAATTAATTTAGTAACGATCAAGAAAATAACACCGTATGAAAGGATCAAGAAATATATCATGTTGGCTAGAAAATATCCAATGCCACCTAAATATGTGAGTATCTTTTCATTTGCATACTTCAAGTAATTGAATATAGAGGGCAACATTCGGTAAATGGAACAGACATTTTTATAAGTTAAATGAAATACTACGATGTTGAAATTTTTAAGGTTTAACAATAAAATTTGAAATTACGACATCATATACAACAAAAACTTCGCGAAATTACTGTAGCCATCAGTAATTTTAAGAATTTGGTTAAGTAGTTGCAGGTAGATTTTTCAGCAAATATTTTTACCTTTCTACTTGAAAGTGTACTTAAAAGTGGAAAATGAAAATATCCTTTTATTACAATTTTATTCAAAAATGAGAATAATGGAAATGTAATAGAACTATTTGATCAATATAAGTCCTGATCGTGTTTTCTAATATGAATAGAAGGATGAGGAGTATATATATTTTTTTTTTGCAAATAAAGTGGAATTGCCTACTTAAGATACAGTCTGTATATAGCCCAGTCAATAGAGCGTAAAAAATGGCTCCAGCTTGCAAGAAGTATAGGAAACTTTATATTTGGTACGATTGTTCAACTAGGTAAGTTATTTAAAATTCCAAGTTTTCGTCTTTGTGGGGGTGCCGCTCGCACCCCTATACTGGCTTAAAGGGATGGAAAATCAGCTTTTCGCGATTATCTCATTACCTGTACGAGATACGTTGATTGAGGTCCATACAAAAAATATAGAGCGTACGATTCTCCTTATTTTATACTTAAAACTTTTTTTTCTAAAGATTATAGTTTTGAAGCTACAGCGCATAGAAAGTGAGCACTTTCATCAATTTCTTGGAAAATTTTATTTCTGAACGAAATTTCCCACAGTTTATTAATTTTTTACCCTTATATTTTACCCCTTCGCACACCACCATAGAGGTAGAGTAATATGGCGCATTTTTTCACCGCGGTATCACCAGTAGGCATAATCCACGAAGCATTCATCATCTTGTTGAAGATAATTACTGATTTAACTGCTGCAAGCTTCTTGTATTCATTGAAGTTCTGGAACAGCTAATGTTGAAGAATATTGTTCGTCAGAGATTGTGGACTCTCCATGAGAATTTTCCTCTTGCTCTTCAGGATCATAACCATAATCATCTGGCATTTGTAAAGTCAAATATTGATTGCTTTCAGGTGGTTCACCCCCGCAATCGGGTATTATTTCCGGAATATTATTACACTAAATTCTTGTGCAAGTGGCGCATATAATTGAACATTTTAAGCCTGCCTTTCTACAACAACATGTCCAACATCCTCTTTTACACTTACATGAAATACCTTTTAATAGAACTTCGGGTGCAGGATCGTTCATCATAAGTATTGGAGTAAGGCCAAATTTACTACTTGTCCATCCCCAATCAACTGCATTCTTATATTTGTTGTACGATAATTGAACTTGATGATAGATCCGTAAAGAATGATATCGTGCAGCACCGCTTTCAGGCGGGAAAGAGATCTATGTACATTTATTTATTGTTAAGGATTTAATAAAATTTAATAAATTTTCAGAGCCCAATTTAGGGCGAGTTTTCGAAAGTATTTCAAATCAAAACATTTTCTATTTTTGGTGCATGTAATAACTCGAAGGAAAGCAAGATTCGGTTTCAAATTCTATTTTGAAAAAATTTGGTTTTTTTTTTATTTCTTTGTGAAAAATTATTTGAAAAAAAAAAATCAAATTTTATTTCTTTGTGAAAAATTATTTGAAAAAAAAAAAATGTTTAAAAAAAATATCTCGAAAACAATATTGAACACATCTCACCCTTACGCTAGTCGCAAGTTAACAATCGTTTGGGGTAGATGTGTCGATTTTTAAGGGAGTTTTTTTTAAGTGAGTTTTTTTACGAGTGATTTTTGAGTAATTTTTCTTTATTCGAAATAATTTTTATGAGTTTTTTTTTTTTTAAACAAAGAATTCTGGAGTGGAATTGTTAATGCATTACGATTGCTAGGCTATCGATCGGGTATAAAGAATTAAAAATGGTTGAAAATATTGAAAAATATTTAATTTGTTTTCCGCCTACGGAAAATAACTAAAGATTTCCTTTTAGGTAAGTAACTGCTTCTGATCTTGGTATTACATTTCTTGGTACAGATTTTAATAGAGTAATGAAATTTCTGTTCAAACGAAACTGCAATTATGGCAGCAACTTCTCAGAGCGTATATTAGTTTTGTCACTGCATTTCTGATTTATATAAATAATCATCGGAGAATGACCCCAAAAGGTGAATCTTAATCTCCAAAGCTTTTTCAATCCTGGGAGTCGAGATGTTTTACATTTCCTTTTTTATTAGCCTTTTCTAGATGAACTGAGTAAATATGGCGTATTACTCCACTTCTTGAAGATCTTTTGTATCCAATACTTGCAGAATAGTATTTGCCAAACGCTTTTTTACAGGTTTCATTCCTTTTGAAATTTTATTTTGACCTAGCCTTATGAAATCAATTTGTTATGTTACAAAACAATTCAAATGTAATCAAGTAGTTATGCTATTATCCGGGTAATCGAGTAATCGAAAAATCAATAAAATTTCCGAATACCCGGGTATTAGCTACTCGAGAGTAGATATACACTAGTCGCAATCACACCCACTGAATGGAGACATATCGTATCTTTTCAGTTGGCCTCTCCAAAATATGCATTCCAATTCTTATGAAAATTCGCTCACTATTGGCTGAATTAGAAACGCGTTTCTATTCTATATTATTTGTTTGAGCTACCAGAGGTTTCGGGTCTGGTAAATGTCTCTAAAGCTTTATGAGGAGGGATAGAAACATTTTATTATTCACACTCTCTGTTTTCAATTTCAATAAATGACACGAATGGCTTATGATAACTAAATTGTGAAATGAATGATTTGGTTTGGATTTGATCAATATATCTTTGAAATAAAGCGTCAATTACTGTTTTCGATCTTGTTGTCGAATCAATGTGACTACTGCACTTTTTTAAATTGAATATGGTGTTGAGGAACTCAATCAAAGGGAGCGCTGTATCCAATGCAAAATTAACATTAAAATCACCACTTAAAATCATCGGAATTTTATCGTAATCTTTTTAAGAATACGCGAAATTTCTGGTGTGTACTTTAGCAAATTCTCGTGGATGAATTCAATAATTGTATTTATCGATTGCTTGGGAGAAATGTAAATTGCCACAATTATAACTGATTTATTATGGTCTAATCTGTTTTCACAAGCAGATATTTCTCTCACTTTAGAAAGCTGAACAGACAATGATTGTAGTTGTTGTGCATTGAGATCTATTTGTGAAGTAACAACACGGGCTCTGTCATTTATATTATTATGGTTATATTGCAACTCCGCCTGCCCTCGTATATTTTCTTTCATATTGAACAACAATATTAAAATTTGGAATGTCTACAATAATTTCACTATTCATCCAGAATTAGAAAAGTCGACGACCATGCTATTCTGTCTAAGTGCTCACTTTCTACGCGCTGTAGCTTCAAAACTGTAATCTTTACAAAAAAAAAGTTTTAAGTAAAAAATGTGGAGAATCGTACGCTCTATATTTTTTGTATGGACCTCAATGAAGGTATCTCGTACAGGTAACGAGATAATCGCGAAAAAGCGATTTTCCACCCCTTTAAACCAATATGGGGGTGCAAGCAGCACCCCCCCAAGGTCGAAAACTTGGAATTTTAAATCACTTGCCTAGTTGAACAATCGTACCAAATATAAAGTTTCCTATACCTTTTGCAAGGTAAAAGTACCCATTGACTGGGCTAATATTTAATATTTAAAACTCAATTTTAAATTTTTATTTCTATTGTTAGGATTAAAACTTTTAAATATGCTTCAAATGCAATTTAAATTCTACACAAAAGAACTTTCTTTGAGCTTTATTTAAATAGATATCTTTAAATATTATTGATTTTCGTTTGAAATACATTTGAAATAATTGAAAAGATTTTTATATTCTTTAAATAGAAAGAAAAATATCTATACTCATCATTTTTATCAATTTCTTGGATGGAAAATTTTCATATTTCCACCAATTCTATTCGTTCGGGTTATTTCATTCATGAAAGTTTCTATGAAAATATTCACCAATACCCCAATTATTATTATTATTACTTTTTTTTTTGGGTGTTGAACATCCAGAAGGGTTTATTCATGCAAAATATAGTACATTCGTTTGAATAAATTCATCAAAAATTCAAATATAAAATTTGGGTTTTAATTCATGGTTATAACATTTTCATTTTTCCCAAAAATTTGAAAATATCAAATACTGATGTATTCTGAACCGAGAAACACAAACAAGCTTGAAAAAATAAAAATGCCAAAAGAAAAACCATTTAATTATTTTCAGAGAAAAAAGAAGAAATTAATTAATTTATGCATTTTCTTTAGTCTTTAGGAAAATAATTCAATTCAAATTTTATATTTAAATTCGATAAAATTGGAGTTGAAATTGACCTAAGGCGGAGTATTTTTTTTTCTTTATTGAGTTAACAAGAGCTTTGATAAGATGATTTGCAATTAAAATTACTTATTATGACAAGTAATTAAACGAACTAACTTTTCCAAAAAAAAAGAAAATCATTTTTAAAATTTAAATTAGTGATGAGTTTTAATTAAGATAATAAAGTCTTGAATTTTTAATTATTTGCGGATTCTATTCGTAATTAATAATTCAATTCGTTTTTATTGTTTCATCTTAAGGATACCTGGAGTATAAATTGTTTAAGTTCGAAAAATAATTGAAATTCATTTTGGTAAAAGATTAATTTGTTAGCCGGAGTTAAAACTAAGCAGTTTCAACCTAAATGAACAAACTAGTCAACTTTCTTATATACAAATTTTAAAGTTTCTTTAAAACTACACGAAAAGTAAAGTATATGTACGCCAACAATCGAAAAGCCAATGACGAGCTCAAAGGCTAGAAATGCATGTTTGTTTCAAGTACTATATATGTATGTAGGAAAAAACGATAATTGTTACTTGCAAATAAAAACACTTTGTTAGATTTTTAATTCCTTTCTTTATTTGTTCCGTCTTATTTTAATCGCGATTGTCTCTCGACTGCCGCTTAAAACATCATCTTCCTTCTTTCATTTATCATGCAAACCTCTCATCTGCATGACTATTATTCGCCCTAGTCCGCGTTCAAATATCTCTATCGTTATGTAGTCGTCTGATCTCCATGACTCATATTTGACTCGGACCTTTTCTTAGTCTTATGTTAAGTCATCATCCGCTTAACATAAGACTATCATGTAAACTTCTTATCTACATGGCTCATCATTACATAGGACTCTTTTTATCATGCAGCTGAGTCTACATCTTATCCTACATATATATTTTTATTATTCGGAAAGTTCGGTTCCCTGGACTATCATTGGTAATTTGGTACTGAGCGTTTCGGTTAAAAGAGGTTGGACTGTATATATCAAAATCTGCACAATTTTCCCAGTATATTTTATAGTATGGATTAATTATTTGCTAAAGGACTTAATCGAATTGCATTTAGTCGACTTTAAAATGGATTCAAGAACTCATCAATTTTATTCACCATTCATATATAAACCGCGAAATTTTGGTTTTGAATTCTGATATCATATTTTATGGTTCTATTTTCAATTGAAATTAATCTAGAAAATTTTTGGGGAACTATTGTAAAATGTAAAGCATTCTTTCTGGAGAATATTCTATTTTGGATAGGCCGAAAAGTCGTTGCGAAGTTTTTCTCTGTGTGTAAATTAAAGGTAAAGTTTACATGGGAACCAAATCTTTTTTAAAAACAATATGCTAAAAACTTTGATCGATAATCTTCTGCAATTTTTCACTGGTAGGGCATATAATGGCCTGTAACTGTATTTTCTGCGCGAAAAACGAAGACAAGTGATTTTTATGGGCGTCTTTTGAACTCAAATTTACACCATTAAAGCAGTCCTACAGAAGCTCGAATGGTTATCTAATTGTGCAAGGCCAGGACTATACTGAGAATGCATCAAGAGTTCTCCGCCATGTTCTTGCGATGATGAAACACAACATATTTTACGTTTGATGGTATGATGGTTTTCAACGCTCGATTTCGATATCTTAAAATTCTGAGCAATTAAATTGCTCTTGTGGTTAAACGATGTCGATTAGATTCGATCAATGCCTGTATTTTGTCATCATAAACAACGATATAAGTTTTTGGACCATTCAGTAGTGTGGTAATGATAAATAATGTATATGGTATTTGATTTCATTCATACTTATTCCTAAAGAAAATGAAGAGTATGTTTTGTCATAGCACTGAACATATTTATGAATATTTCTTTGCTGCAAATATAACGATAACCGAAATACATTCACAATTTAAAAGAAACTATCTCTGCTACCAGTTGCATGTTTAGTTGCAGTCATTGCTTTTCAACGATAAGACGATTTAAGACTATGGCAACCATCGAAATATAAATCGTATTTATATTTTCTGCATTTTCCATATATGAAAATTAAAAAAGGAAATTTTTTTCTTTGAGGTAAACTAACAAAATTTATCAAAGGATTTATGTATTGTTTGTCAAGGATTTATGAAGTTATTTATGATAAGAAGTCGAGTTTCGAAATAACTATTCAAATATACACTGTACTTTAATTTTCCTCGGAATGTCATGCATTGACATTTCTATGTTTATAATTATGGCAACGAATGGAATTTATAAATTTTCGGGTACTGATTTATTACGAAAAAGTGTACTAAATTGGCTAACCGGATTATTAGACATGACTTCAATTGAAGATACAGTTGTGAAGCGACTGCAAATACCGCAAAATTACCTTAAGATGATATAAGCGAGTAAGATGGAGGTACTGTAGTTTTCCAAATTTTCCTCAGATAAAAATACTATCTGATTTTTCTTTAGGATATCTTAAAGAGATAAGTTTGAAAAATTCTATTAAATTAAAAATTGAATCAATTTTCAGATATCTTAAATTTTTAGTCTGAAGAAAAAAAAAAATACCATCTTAAAACAACATCTTTAATTTTTATTAAAGAATTTTTGGAGAAGAAACGGAAGCCTTTAAGAATTTTCTATCAAAAAATATAATATAGCAAAGAATTTAATGACATTTATTAGTCTCACTTCTTGGATAGGAAATTGCTTTTTAGCATTGCTGCTTTAAGTGCTGCTAGAATATTTACGTAAAACTGTTTCAAGTGCATTTAGTATATTTTATTCATCTTTTACTCTGGGGACTTGGAAAATACTATTTTTTAAAGTGAAAATTATTAACACATAGCAGGTAAAAGGAAATCAAATATTCCAAATGGTTCTTCTCTAAATGAAATGAAATAATTTACACGCCATTTGTATAGAAGAAAAAAAATGTTGTAGAAATATTCTGTCTGAATTTATGTGGACTTTACTTAAATAGTTTTTACTTTCTTATACTAATTTAGTAGATACAAAAACGGCGTGCAAAATAAAACGGATAATTTTGTAATGAAGATGATTTTGTGTGGGTTTAAGAACTTCTCTGGGCCAAGAACGTACCGTTTTGAATTTATTTTTTATTTTCAGGTTATTACTAGTGACTTAATGCATGCACACTCCGCTCGCTAGCCCCACTTAAGAATTTATACTGACCGGTTGCACATATGTATATAGCAATAATTTTATTATTGGGTCCGGGACTGTACATCAGGCCGCCTTGTCTATCGTACCAATCGTTCTCACAATAAAAATGAATCTCAAATTTCATAAATCTTCGTCTATCACTCGATCTCCTTTTCAGATCAATACCAAAATCAGTCGAAATATACTCTTACTAATAAGCTAGCAGTTCCCCAAATTATATCGAATAATGTGTTCGAGAGATATCGTGTAAATTAAATTTTTTAAACAGAGAGACAGACAGACCAGTGGACATTTTCAGAAAACAAGTTTTTTTTTAACTCCATGAAAATTAGGATGTCGGTCCAATTATGTACAATCACAAAACTTTATTCCTATTCTATTTGTAGAAAGCAATATTCATTAGTCAGACTTTGAAGCGAAAATTAAATTTAAAAAGTGTGTATAAGAAAGTCATATGATTTAACACACAAGATATTTTTTTGGAACTTAATTCCGATATAAAAGCGGGAACCGAATACAGAAAGACTAATTTAAAATGCTTTCTTTATGTAAATTTTTTCGCTTTTTTTAAAAATTATTCTTCTTATTTGAAAATGTATGATAAGAAATATTCTTCTACCAATAATTTGATTTTAAAAATTAAAAAAATAACCCACTTAAAAGCTTTAATTTAAAAACAGATAGTTTTCCCAGAAGAAGGCTTTTGAATTTTCAACAATTTCAAATCTTACCGGAAATTCTTTCAAATATCCTTTTATTTGTTTCTTTTCAGGATGAAAAAAAAGAGGAGAAAAGTGACTTATATTAAATTTTTCTAATATGTTTTTTTTTTTGATATTCTGAGAATTTGTTTCAAAATGATGGCCGGACTATGTAAACGATTAAAACAGATTTTCTATATTAGAACAGGATTTTATGAATTGAGATTGAAGTTAACAAAATATACACGAATTTTTCTTCTTTTTGTTTTTAATATTCATCGTCACGTTTGACCCAAATCCCAAAATTTTTCATAACTGCAAATATCTAATGACAACGTATGTTGAAACGTGTCGAAATATGCAATATGATGTCACGAGAATGAAATTTTTACTATTTAAGTGATATATGCTATATTAAATAGATATATTAAATACATTTATAAAGCGTACAATATGTACAGGGTGTACTTTCAATTTTTGACTCCTCGATAATTATAAAATTTAGTTGAAAGTCCATCAATAATGATAGTTAAGAATAAAAAATATATTAATTCCCTTTGCTCGGACAGCCACTTTGCCACTATCTCTAATACTAAAGACATATTAGCAGCGATAATCTCGATTATCTCACGATTCTCAATTAAAATTCGATAACGGACCAGATTTTCTCAATTATTGAAGATAGATAACCGAGAATTTTAATCTAAATTATTGAATAATTGAGAACCTTTCGTTCTCTGAGTGTGAAAAGCTTTAAAGCTTCCGCTTTTAAATCTGGTAATACCGCTCATATTTATAGATATAAACCTTGAAAAAGAAAAAAAGAAGAAGAAGAACTATAGGAAAATAACAGATTTGAATCTGGCGCTTCCAATGTTTTTGTATTTTGAAGGAAATGATTCTTTTTTTTCAAATATAATATTTTTAAATTTTTTCTTTTATATTTTAGATGTTCGCATATTCATAAATAATTTTTTTTTACTTCCAAAATTTCTTAACCAAAAAAAGATTTTAAAGAAAGCTTTGAGAAATGTCAAAGAATAATTGAGAATGAATTTTAATCCAGAAAAACAGAATGTGTCGCATGATCTGGATTAAAAATAATCGAGTGCGTTAAATCGTGTAGTGTGTCTAGGGCATTAGAGAGTCTTTTTTGGCCTCTGAAAGCTTAATTCGATTAACTATCCATTGCTTGCTCAGGTAAAGCTCAAGCTCGCTCGTGCCTTAATAATGCCACATTTTTTCTACGGCAGTGAAATTTTTTCTGGTTGTGCGATGGCATTTTTTAACAAATTTCGTCTCTTTTTTAATGCCATGATCAGATTTGTGTATTAACTGCTGAGGCGGGCGCATGTTTTTAGTCTTGTTAAAGAATTCATTGGATGCTGTCTTGCAGGGTGGTTTCATTTCCGTACAGTTTTCCTATTATTTAAAATTATTCGTTTCCAAACTTCATCTTACTTGCACTCGCATTTAAAGTTTTGTCAACCCATAAGGGTCAGAAACTTGGCTTTGCCGCTACTTCATAACCGTTTCGGGGAACTCTCATTCTTTGCACGGTCCTTTCCGTTATATTAGAAGTTGGCGACGTTTTGAAGGGTTGTAATAATGTTGTTTCTAGTTACTTAGTCTTTTTTTTCCTTAGCAAATGCAGGTACCATAAGATGGATTTTAGTTTTAAGTAAAATGAATTTTTAGATTTAAGTTATTAGCTACTGTTCTAGCATAATACCTTGGTAATGTATGCAACTTGCCTATAAGGGCTAACCTTGGGCTTTGATATAATATACAGCTTCATTAAGAAATTATAGATTGACTACTTTGAGGCGGACATTAAAATCGAACAGATATTCAGACGAAGAAAATTGTATTAGTTTAATTTACTTAAAGAGTTTTATCTGAACTAACTTACACATCAGAACACAATAATTTCCAAACTACAATTATCTGCCCATATTTCAAAAACTACGGTGGTAAACTATTCCTTGCGAGAAATTTGAAGATAATCCCTTTACTTATTGGCTCAAATGTTGTAAACATTACGAATATGTTAAATGGGCTTCGGAACACCCAGTATATGTAATACTATATATACTATTAGTTTTCATGAGTAACTAATATTAATACATTGTCTTCTATTTTATATGAAAATGGTTTGAACATCATTATTATATGATTATCATATATGATGATGATAGGTGATATACCTGAAGTTTTGTATTAGGTTAAAATGGTATTAATTGGGTCAAACCTCAATTCATATATCCATGATTAAATCTGCATCAAACCAATGGTTTTCAATTATAAGGAAATGTTAGAACAAATTAAAACTAATTTATTTGAATGAAAATATGTTATATAGTTCTATTTGTGTTAATTATTGAAATTGGTCATGTAGATAATTTGGGTGGAATTTTAATGGTCAAATTATTTGTTGAGATTTAATAGCTATTAATAATATGATAGTTTCCGAAAATACGAATATTTGATGTTTACTGCAATTTCTAGCAATGGTTTTAATAGTTGTTATTGCTCATATTTTTTTTTAGCACTTACATATTAACCAAAGAAATGCGTGCCGTTTTATTAAATAGAGGTATTTAAATGATGGACCAAATGAATCAAATCATACGTAATTCCGGTAACTTCGGTTACTACTATCTTTTTGCAACGATCTAACAACTTTTTGATTCCTATTTTTTAAACGTTGCACTTACAGGTTTCGATATTTTGTCGATTTTGGAATCGTCAATTTCGTAAATGGTTGTCTAGTGCTATGAAAAGTTGATAGTTCGAAGACATGATGTCTATTTATTTTCAGATAACTTTTTTATACAGTACTTTATATGATTATTTGCTTTTAACCATTAATATGCTCCTTCGTCCAATATCTTCTTTAATTACATATTTTGTACAAAGCGTTTGTAATGTCTTTTCTCAAATTTTCGCCAATGTAACAATGTAAATTAGTGAATGCAAAAATTAGTATGTACTTTTCAGCAGAGTTCAAAAATAGTTCAATGTTGAATAAAAAACTTACCGCATATATTTAATTTTATTTTATAACATAAAATATATATAATACATAATTTCATACCAAACTTGGCATACAATTTTCGATAAATTCAATAAAATTTGTTATGAAAACTAGGCCACAGATTCGAGAAACGAATCGATATACAAATTCCTTGAAAAAGTTTTCTTTTTGTTATAAAAAATATTACTTTCACGTAAACAGCAAAAGCTGACAATTGAAAATGGGTCGGGAGACCAATTGCCATATACAGGAATATACTATAACTCAGTCTTATTACTAATTTTGCAGTGATTACATTTTATCGGTGAACATTTGTACAGCATAATCTGGCGCCGGTAATACTTTCTTCATATTCTAAAAGAAATTATTACACTTGTAACCGATTTTAATTAGAAAATATGTTTACATCGAAAAGTTAAGGATTGTAATAGGAAGTACTACTATCGGCTGTCATTAATTTTTCCTTCTTAATCACTAATTATTCCAACATGAAAGTTTTCACTTAAAAATATGAAAAGAAAATTAATTTTTTTTATGCTATTGTATTAATAGAGTGTATCCGTTTTTAACAAGACTTACAATTTTCATAACAAGTCCAAGTGCTGGAGCAGACTGTAACGGCCTTGTAGAAGGATATCATCATTTTATTCATGCATATAGTTGGTTTATTCAAGGGGCTACATCTACCTAGAAAAATTAAATCGATACTGATATTTTTATATATTCTTAAAGTTCCCAGTTTAGAGAATATATCCTGAAAATTTTACATCGTTATCTAGAGACTTAGCGAGGCTATAGAACTCTGGACATAGGAAGTCCGAGAAAAATACATGAAACTTTTTAAATGTGTTCTTTTCAAATCAGTGCTTATAAAATCAGTGAACATCATATCCCGAAAACTGCTTGATAGATCATTTTTAAATTTGTATGAAGTACGAAGTGCGAAGTATTCGGGAGTTATTGATAATCTTGCTTTCTTGAATCGATCTTTATTTTTGAATAATTACTATTTGCATAGAAATTTCATCTTTGTGTTAGAATTTGACTCGATTTTGAAAAAAAAAGAAATCCATTTTAAAAATTAGCAATCCTCAACAACTCGTCGTTGGTATTGACTTATAGTAAATAATCCGTTTTGACCTTAGATGAATCATTTAAGCTAGTGTCCATCGTCTAACGCCTTGAAAAAATCTCATTAGATAGATGTAGGCCCTTATAGAAATATATAGTTTGATGCCTTTTCATGCAAACTTCTGATCCAGGATAAATCAAGTGTTTAGTTTTATTAACCTATTTTCCATGAATGATATTTTGTGTGAAAATTTTATTTTTTAGCTTCATTAAATAAATTCTCTCACTTCTCTATACTCTTTAAAAACTATTTTTTTTATTATTAGTTTGTTTAAAAATCAAGAATTTAAAGGCGACACAGAATTTTGTATGGAAAACATTTTCCATAAATTATGTTGGCACATTGCCAAAATGTGAAGCCAACACATTTGGTTTTTTCTTTTTTGCCAAAGTTCGATGATAGTCCTGTTAGTGTCTTTTTTTTTGTTCCATATTATATCACGCCTTAACTATATGCGAAGAGATCCACTGACCTTTCGAGCTCCTCACCCAGCTATTGAATGGAAAGGAATCTTTTTAAAAACATCTATTTCACATGTAAATATTGATTTCCTTCCGACACTATTTTGGGTTCAATTTTTTGTATAATTAATATTTTTGGCATATTTTTTTTTGGAGGATAAAAAATATCGAAGAGCTGAGTTTTTCGTGTAGTAAAATATTTCAATTTCAGTTATATTCAATCATAGTTGAAATTCCATGGAAAATAGTTGATTTAATCCAGATACTTCAGTTCAGATACATTACTTTCGTTAACGCTTATCAGAATTAAAATGTAATATATTAAAGGAAATGGAATTATATTTCGCGAAAAAAACTGTATTTCAGCAAATCTTTTTTTTTTTACCAATATCGGAAATGTAAAGTTTACATTTCGATTTAAATTCACGTCAAATAAATAACAAGTGATAAGTAAAAATCTATACTAAAATACACAACGGTTTTTCTTCTTCATGCGAAATCATCATAAATTGATATCAATCGAAGTTACCTAAAATCAGTTCGTAGCTGAATGTCTTTAATCTTTACGAACAAGAAGGATAAATTCATTGGATGCTGCCATCTCGTACAAGAAGTTTCTTCAGATGCAGCTGGTGTATTCCCCATGAGATGATATCAGTTTCAATAATTTCTAGTCGTCAAATGTCTAAACACTTAAGGCTGGTATCGTGTTGAAGCAAAACTTAATTTTAACACGATCTCCAAAAAAGTACATTTAAATCGTAGCAAAAACTGAAGAGAAAAAATTTGTGGAGAAATCGAAGTGACAGACGTCAAAGGCCTCATAAAGTTCCATTTTGTAGTCCAAAAAACCAATCAAAACACAGCATTCAAAATAATTCCGCAAAAAAAACAAAGGAAATTTAATCTGTCAACTTTTTACTAGGTTTAAAATGTACCGAACGATTAAAATTCTGGTAAAATAAGTGGAGACTACATTGCAGCGCTACAAACGTCGCATCAATTTATATAGAAATGATTACATGTGGTACTACCTAGCAAAATTTCAGCGGCTTAATTTCAGCATGGTGTTAAATTTGTGTGGAAAATTCGATTCAGTTTCAGATACCAGGCTTTACGAACTAGGCTCAAAAAATATCAGTCGTACTGGTACAGTAATTTCTAGATATTATTAATTTCTATATCATCTAGAAGCCCTAAAGTTTAATATAAATTTTTTTTTTTTTAATAATACTATTTCATGAATGAAAGAATATAAGTAGGCACTTTCGATTCGGAATTGTAATGAAGTACTAAAGCTAGAATCACATCAGAATAAATAAATAAATAAATGGATAAATTATGGCATTACGAGATTCATATCTTTGCTTTTAAAGAGGAAGAAAGGAAAAAAGAAGGAAAACTCTTCACAAATTTTATGTTAAGATGCCATATCATAACATTGTTACACAATTTTGAATATAAAATCAAAGGAAAAAAAAAACATTATCGAAATGATTGGAAGTACAAAAAGTAACTTCAAACCTTATTATTTCTATGCCTAAAAAAGTAATAATGGTTATTTCCGAATATTTGAATATATTGTCCTTTCTTTAACTGATTTGGTTCATTTTCAGTTCCTTAATACTATTTATTACCTTTTTTCTTTCTCTCAAAGATATTTAAAATGTTATATTGTTGAACACTGAAGAATTGTGTTTATTCGATGTTCAATTACAAAATGTCGGGGGTCGCGTGAAATCATTGGTCTATACTAATAAGCCAGCGACGTTAGAACAGCTCAGAGCAAATATTGAACGCGAAATTACTGCAATATCGGCCGATTTATGCGAAAAATTGGTCGAAAATTGGGTTCAACGACTGGACTTTTGCAAACGTGCCCATGGTGGTCATGCGAAGGAAATTGAATTCCATACATAATGGCATAAAATGTGTTTTAACATGAAATAAAAAATTCATTAGTATCTCAAACCGTTTTTATTTTATTTAAAAAAATATTTGTAGTGCCCTTATTGAAAAACCCGATATTAATATTTATTCGATTTAGATGTGTTTTTAATATTACATATAAAGTACAAGGTGTATGTACTTATACACCTTCTACATTTTAAAGGTCCTGTCGAGATTGCATAAACTCTTTGTCAGTAACTAGCAATGAGATCCTAATAACTTTTCCCATTTAGGTTCGATATTTAATCTGTACATTTGACTTTATATAAATTCAATATTTATTCAAACAATACAATTGCAATATGTTCTATTTGCAAACCATTCAATGCCGTTTGGTTTCCATTATTACTAAAACTACTAAATTTATCTTTATATTTTTGCACATATGTGGAAGTTTTATTAAGTTACATACTAAACTAAGAACTCAGAACTTATTTATTTCTGATGAAATCATAAATTATGTAAAATTGAAAGCCGGACAAAGTTTTTCGATGGGGACTTGTAACTACACACATCTGTTAATTAGTATACAAAGTACTGTACACCTTCCCCTAGACGTGCTCGTAGATCTGTGGAACTAATTCTATTCATTATAAAATCCTTAAATTTGAATATTTTTAAAACTATTTCATACGATAACTTGAAAACAAAAATATGTCTTTAAACTTATTGAATCTTGAGTTAAGCTATTCGTCTTGATTAAATGACTAGAGTTGGCCCAAGAAATGGCAAACTTCTCAAATAACTTGACAGAAAAAAAACTGCACTATGGAATTCTAAGTTTAATTTATTCAAAAGTATTCGTATTCAATTTTTTTTTATCCAAAAATTTAAACGAGTTTTCCTTTCAATTCAAATTTAATATGAAAAAATTTCTTTTTCCTTAATATTCAATTTAAAAGTCCGCCTTCTTGTCATAGCGCCATTCTGAAGTGACTTTAAACTTTATTCAATTCGAATTTTTTCTGTCTTTTTTATACATTACTGTGAACAAAAAATATCGGTAATTGGAACAGGAAAAAGTCACGTGGTGCTATATTTGGTGACTAGTGGTTGAATGTTGGGTCCAAAATTCACGAAAAATTAGCCATGTCTGAGTTCAACCATTGTATATAAATAATGAAAAGCCATGAAGACCTGCTACAATTCCGATCACTTTTTAAAGATAACTTCTCTGAAGCAACGAACAATGCTTATGTACAGGTCCATGCCTTGTCACGTGTAATTATGTTTTAAATATTGATTTACTGTTAGACAGCATTCCGTCAAGAAGATAACACGGTGTTGTTTTTCCCAAAAATTCATGTTTTTCATTTCATTCAGAAAACAGGGGTTTTTTTCCTAAACTTGCAAAGGTATAGAAATGAAATTTTAGACAGATGATGATTAGTTGTACCAATTTGACACCTCTGCCGCGTATAAATTAAACAAGTCAATCCCGATGGTTTTTGTTCACAGTTGTATTTAACATATTTCAAGAGCTTTATTATTTTTCTTCTCTTAAAACATGAAATGAACAAAAATCATTCATTATTTTTCTAAAAAGTATATCCAAGTATATGGAAGTATACCACGAATACCGAATAAGTACCAAAGTTAAAGTTTACCAAAGAAAAATTTGTTTATGTTTTATACATATTTTTATTTTTTTTTTTAGCTTTGATCTAACAACAAAATTCGATTAAAATTTATTTATTGCATTTCGATATTGAGAATTAGTTTAGAATAAGGATTTGAATGGAAAAGAAAGACTGGCACACTAACTACGTGCTTTCGTATATATGGTAAAAAGTTGTTCTGCCAGAAAATTTTAAAGAAACTTTGATTCTGGGTCAACTATGGTTCAAATAAATTGAATAGAAATCAACTTTTCTTTTTTGTTTCCTTACGAAAGTAGCACCATATTTTACAATTGGATCTATAGACTGATTTATGAACAAACAAGCTGTTTTGAATAGTTTAAATTTGGATGCATTTTAAAGGCGCCTTTAGAAGTTATATTTATTTAGGTTTTGTGCTTTATTATTGTTACTGATGTTTCAAGAATATTACATAGGCATGTTATAGTACCAAAGTTCTTATATTAAAGTATTTATTTAAATTAAGAGTTTCAAATTTTTCTTTCAATTATTCGACAATTTTTATTCAGATTTATTTAAGTAAATGAATTTTTATAAACAAAAAAAACAAAATGTATTTAAATTTCGTTCTTAGCAATTTGTTTTCTCATTTCATAAATTTTTTCTTTATTTATATGTAATTGTCTTCAATTTGAATAAATTCAACATAAATTTCTTTATATACTGTTAAAACCACAAATGATGAACTTGATAAGAAATATAGAATTTTTGAATATTATAATTCAAATTTTGAAATATGTTTTTCAACTTAAGGTACAGTGCTGTAGAACATATTTTTGCCAAGTTCTTAGTTTAACAATTTCGGCAGACTTATTAGTATGTTTTGATTTGCACAGTTCAAGTATTTGAATATTAGGCATAACAAATTGTAATTGAAACAGAAAAATGTCTGTTTCATTTACAATTTGTTATCCAAGTAAAATTAAATACCATGAAGTTTAAAAGACTATAACCAGTCAAACATACAAAATGCACCTAGCGGAAAAACCTCGCGGCTAGTTTTAAGAATTTGGTTAAATACCTACAAAACGATTTTCCAATAAAGATTTTGAACTTTTTACTCGTAAGTACTTAAAAGAGGTAAATTGAAATATCGTATTAATATTTGTGGGAAATATAATAATAATATTGGAATTTCATTGTTAAAGTCTCTTAATTCGCAGTTCAACTTGTGGATTGTTTTTGAATAATTCCTTTTAGAATTTCTTGAAACTTTTTTTAGATTCAGTTCCTTTTGTTACTTTTGAAACATTAAAATGTACTGTTTTAGAAAATCGCCGGAATTCTCCAATAATCGCAATATCACCAACCTCGATATCTCTGAAACAGGGTGACAAATTGACACTCATACAAATCGACTGTATTTTCTGACATAGTGAAGATAATCTCTGCGAATAACAATTGTCTTCTGCATTTTCCATTTTCATAGTACACCATTTAAAGTACGGCCACGTATTCTTACATTACCAGTGAATGGATGTTTTTAATCAATGTAAGTCCCATCAATTGTCTCACGAGGTGTTTTGAAATCAATTGAATATCTCTGTGGCCACGAAGACTTTCTTTTTGGATAAGCCTGGTTTGGCTTTCCTATTTAGATTAACTCCAAATTGCTTTTAAAAATTCGTTCTAATCAGCCATGTTGAGAGGAAGAAATTTATATTCTTTAAACTTTAGCTATTTTCGAAGTATACAAAGCCTTTCTATAGTTTAAATCGATCTTTTCAACAGTAAAGTCATAAGTACAAAGATTTTTAAATTTCATTATAAAAATGCGTCTACATGAGCGCAATTTTATAAAATGACTAAAATATGTTGTACAGCACTGTATTTTCTATTTATATTTTTATTTTTGCTGTTTATTTGGAGGAATTTTTATCAGATACGGTCAGTAGAATGTAAATCCTCTATATTTGAAATTTTTGTTGTTTTTATCTTTAAGAAAATCCAAATCGTCTTCTAAAAAATTCAACTGAAGAAAAAAAAATGAAATAAAAAAGTTATCCAGTATTTGTATGGATATGTCATATCCACTTATCATGTTTGAAAGGAAGTTAACTTAAATTGAGTTTTTGTCGACTTATACCCTGTGTATATCATTTAAAGCTTTAACAGTGTGGACTCTTGAAAAAAAAAGAAAAAGGAAAAAAAAAGAAAACTCATTTTCCTTATTGAAACACGAGAAGAAGAAAATATTTTCTTTTCACTTTTTATAAAAGCCAAACTACTTCTTGGCTCTTATATCGAAGCACATACAGAAATATTGTCATATGATATGTTTGTTTATAAAAATGATTTTTTTCTAGATAGATACTCATATCTCCTTTATTTCTTGATTTGGATTTTGTAGGGTTTTCTTTGGTATAATATAATCATTTTGAGATAGCCTTAGATATGAGTTGAACTGCCTCAAGCATTTAAAATATAAAAAAAAATCCCTTTAAAGTATTTTAAAAGTGAAGAAAAAATCTTATCCTTCACTATAAAGCGATTTCCTGGGATCAAAATTCTGAAAAGTCTTCAAGAAATCAATGTTAATAGAATTATTTTAAAATTTTGAAATGGTCTATGTAAAATAATGATTCAATCCTTCCGGATTTGATTCTAAACTGAGTTTATTAATTTAAGGTTAATGCTTCCGAATGGTTTTAGACATTGACAACGAATAAATATGTGGTCGTCGAGCTACCAGACATCAATTGTTGTAATTTTCAGTTTACATGACAGAGTTGAAGATCGAATTCCTTGAGGAAAGGATATACTTCTCCGAATTGGATTTTTCGATTAAGATAACTTTGTTCTAAAGTCATTTTTTTTATACACTCCAATCATTGTAAATAACTGCTTTTGCATAATATTCCAAAAAATTTCTACTATATATTTTTTCTTATTTTTCATAGTAAAACTTTTTGAACTTTAGATTAAAACTTTTGATCGTGTATTCACTTTCGGAAAAGTTTATCCTTTTCTAGTTTTTAAATTTGAAGTTGTGATTCCTGTACTTTCTGTACAGGAAAATATAGAAAATATCTGCTATTACATATGTAAGTAAAGAAAAATCTACTCACCCTTATATGAGAGAGATATCGTAAGGATAACAATAGAAATCTACATATTTTTTAGAAATATGCGTTTTGTTAGAAATTTTCCTTTTGTGTAATCTTGAAGGAAATAAATGGAAAAGTTTCATTATATTTGAAATTTGTTTTTGGTCTGCATTCTCTGTAAATATTTTTCATTTGTATTCATTTTTAGTTTTTATTATATTTTATTTTATTTTCAAAGTTAAAACAATTTCTTCCGAATTTTCAATCACAAAATTTTCATTTAAATATTATATTTAAATAAATAAAAATGAAATAATCTGAAAAAGTGATAAATTGTTAACAGAAAACTATGATTTATAATTGTTTTGATTGCTAGAATTATAGTCTTAGTTAACTAGGATATTTTTGTTTATATTAATTGTCAAATACCTATCCAGAAAATATAATAGTCTCACAGTTTGTAATATACCTAAGGCATTATCTTATATTTATACCGAATTTATATTATTCATATTATTCATTTGGTATAAAATAGCAATAATTGTCTAACTCCATGAACGTCTCAATTTCGATAATTGGCAGATATACATATCTGCATGTAAAAGTATATAGAGTAACAAAGCTGGTACGTCTTCCGCCACTTGATTGTGGCAAAATTTTGCGGTCAGTGGCGGCTTATGGTATCATCGGTACTGGTAGCTGTTAAAAGCTGTTAAAAGCTTTTAAAAGCTGTACTGGTAGGTAGTTCAGCTGACTGGTAACTATATTGATGGGCTGTTAAGCCTGATGATGTCATCAGGATCAGCCGGAAGTTAGATAAGGATCAACGTCTTTGACCCAGTCAGGAAGTTATGACTGCAACATTTTCTCATGATCAAGTGGCAAAATAGCTACTAAAGCTTTATTCCTGGGAAGAAAGAAATTAAATTATTTCTTTTAAAAACATAATTCGATTGGAAACCTTTTGAACATGTTTCACATTTATTTTACAAAAATTGTGTCAAGCTATGTGACACTTATCCGACATTTAGTGTCTTATATAAAAGAAAGATTTCAATCATTAGAAGGATTCACACAAACTTAAATTTCGGCTGTGACTTTTAATATCTTTACATCACACAAAAACTCAAAACTATAATTACGAGTCGGGGATGAAATAACTATTGAGAAACGATATACAATAGCCATTTATGAAATTAAACGAAATCAGATCAATCCACTACTCAGTTCCTATGTTATAATTGGATTTTAAATCTATCACTTTATTAAATTCTTATTGTAACTCGGGAGACTATATTTGTAGAAAATATAGTATTTATTCGCATTTAGTCTTTTCTTTTTTTTGTTACTAACATAAAATACATTTGATGTATGTCCCTGTGGTGTTTCAATAAGTATCATGTCACATGAAAAGTACAATCTTTAAGTAAACAAAAAAAAAGAATAATGCTTCTTTTTACTTGTTTCGTCTTTCTTATGCAGGTCACAATGTTACATGAAAATCGCATTTCGTTTTCTTTTTAAAAATAAAAGAAAAAAAAACAAAATTTATATATATACTACTATATTTTAAAACAAAGTAATCTACATTTTCTATATATGTTTTGTGGAAATCCGGATAAGAAAAGAAAACTTTAAAGTTTCTAAAGAAAAACTGTTTTCATTTTCACAACAATATCCATATTCTATACTTTATATTGTATTCTTTTTTTATTCTAAGAATAGTTTATAATGGATTAAATTCTTGCTAAACTTTAAAACTTAACCTCACAGCACAAAACTTTCTGTAAAGACACTTTCAGTTGGTCTCAGGAGATTAGTTCTATTAGATTTCTACTAGAATGATAAGATATTGTTTACGACATTTCGAAAAAAGAAAAAAAATTTTTTTTTTTTTGACTTTTAGTCTAAAATTTTCTTTAGTATTTTTTTTTTATATTATATAAAAACTTTCTTATTACTTTGATTTTATTATTTCAGAATGTATAGTTGTAATTTCAAAATGAAATCCTTTTTCTTTTATAAAACCTAGCCGTTTGAATATATCCTTGTGAAATATGCACTTTACTTGATTAAAATGAATACCTAGAAAGCAACTACTCATAGTGTGTACTAACTATTTGCCACCTGCCATTAAAATGCACTTACTTTACATGGTTCAAGTGAAAAAAAAACCACTTGATTCAACAACATCCAATTAGTCAGTGTTCATTTCATCTTGGTTTTAGCATAGTTTATGCATTTTTATGTAATTTTTTGTACTGCGTGTATATTTTCTTTTTATTATTTTTAGACACTCTTACAATTAGTTAAAAACATGCCGGACACAAAAGTAAGTACTAATGTTCTTATAAGTAGACTAATACATTGTTTCAAAGAAATATAGTTCGTTTTCATAGATAGAATAAATGTTTACAATTGCTAATATCTTTTATGAAATACAATTCTATATAATTTGTGAGGCTGGGATACTTAAGACTTCCGTTATATAAAATGAAAATTACTTATATTATATGAAAGGAATACTCTATTTTAAAGTTTTCTTAGTAAGGAAAGAGAAATTTATTATAAACATTCAGTTTTTTAATTATTGCTAGTTATAAATTGCATTCTATAAGAAGGATTCTCTTTATATAGCCAAGGCAAATTCTATAAAACCGAGAAACTTTTCTATAAAACATGGTGTTTTAATGTTTTACAAAAGATAGGAAAATTGCAGTAATAATCATTAATGGTATATATATATTTCTAAAAGGTTGGTGGTAATGTATTTGATTTAAAATAGCCGTGTACCATGTACTGATTACATTTCTAACAGGTGGAAACTTTATTTTTCCGGACTTTGTTGGATAAGAATTCATTTCTTAGTTAAAGATTTATATAAGCAACTGTAATTTTAGAATAACTTTAATCTTCAGTGAAAGGGTAATCGTTGCTTAAGTTTATATGGATAGATTTGTTAGGAACTTTAATTTATTCAAATCAACAAGAAAAATCGGTTCCAGTGAAACTTTTAGTAATTACTATTTCTATATCCACACAGCCAATTGTCAGATATCATTGGTTCATCATTAAATAAACTGAAGAATTTTAGTTGCAGAATTTCGGTAACGAAACGAATATTAGTGAACTTCAGATTTTCAAACATACGCTAAATATCTCCCTATCCACAAAAATGCTTTTAATATTTTAGTTTCATATTTAATCGGGCTAAAGTTTTAACCGTAACCTTATTTAAAAAAGGATATTTATATTTCCCTGATATAATCTTGATATAATCCAGTTTTGAAGAGGTAAAAATAAAGTTTAGTTTCAAGTTCTTCCCCCAGGAATATAAGTAAATAATGTTTAATTGAATGAATGATGATGATGAGGTATAAATGTTTGCAACAATCTAAAGTTTATTGAAGTAGATTTCTGTAAATACAAACGGAAAGTTATTACAACAAACAAACAAAAAAAAGAAATCATAATAACGAAATAACAAGTTTCTAACTTCTAAACGTTGTATTTTCTTTCTCTAGAAAAATTTCATTGCGGTTCTTTAAAAATAACTTCAAGTAACAAAAAAAGAAGCACTGAAAAAACTTTTTACCAATCTGTGGGATCTCAATTTGCATATTTTCTTGTTCTTTGCATAAAAGTTAAATTACCATGTAATCTCTTCGTTAAGCAAATCGAATAAAAGTATATACTTATATAATTTCTCAAGAAAAGGTATGAAATTCTTTGGAAAAGTTGCAGTCCTTATGAAATCTATACCACAAAGAAAATTATATTTGTTGTGCTGTACTGGTTTTTCACAAAATTATGCAGAAAATCATTATTGTTGAGTTTTTCTTCTTTTTTTAAAACAATTGGAAAATAACAGGATTTTATCATCTCACTTAGTGGATTCCCAGGAACATGATATCACGTTTTCACATATGAAGAAATATTTATTTGCATACGTATATGCACTTTTCTGTTTCTATTAAGTAGATTCGTTTTGTTAAATCAACTTACGAAACAATGGAGATACAAATTCCAAACTTATAGTTGATATAAGCATAGACGAGTCCGTGTAGCTAGACAAACAATAAGCAACAAAGTTACCATAAATAGTTGTTGGACAAACTTAAAAGTTCTTGCATTTATAAAAGTTAGAAAATGTTGTTAAACCGACAACGAAAAAGAAAAAATACGTACTTTAATAAAATGCCATCCACATATATTGAATGGGTGAAAAAGTCATTACGTTTTTGATCACAATGAAAGGTATCAATTGAATTCAAACGGCTACGAGGAATTGAGCGTTGAAATCCTTATAACTATGTCCATAATGGGTGAATCGCAATAGCCATGTGTTACAACAACATAAGGCTACTTGGAAGTTTGGTCGCATTCGACGTATAATCCCGGCATTGTTCCATCAGACTACAATTTGTTTTGATTTCTTCAGAACTTTTTAAATGGTGTAAATTTGAAATCTGTTAAAATGACATGTCTAGGTTTTTTGCTCAGAAAACCCAGGAATTTTACAGTGACGCGATAATAATTCTTATAAATGCCAAAAAGCTTTCAAACAAAATAGATTTTTGGCCCACCCAATAGAATAGAATTTGAACATATTCTGTTTGTCAAATTATTGCGGGCCTAATTTTTAAAAGAAGAAATTTTTTATTAATAAAAATTTTTATGAAATTGAATTCCTAGAAGTGAAATGATTGAATTTAAGAATTACTTTATTGAAAACATAATTTTAATTAACGTAGGATTTTCAAGTTTTCATCAAAATAAAATATCTTAGAAATTATATTACGTACTTTGATGTAGTTACAGTGAAACGTAGAATATAGAATCTGCTTCGAGCGCAGAAAAGGACTAACCGATATGCTTGATTCTAAGGTACAGGTGACAAATTAATGTGACTTGAATATATTACGTTCAGAGATTTATAGCTCGAAAATGATAAATTCGGGGTGACAGAAGTCATTTTCCGTTCCTGAACAGAACATTTGTAAAACATTTGTAGAAGTACACTAGATCCACGTAGTATGTATATGCGTAATAAAGCAGTGAAATTGTAAGAAAAACTAAAAGGACTATCCAGCGTTCCGAAAAGCTGGGTTCACTGTACTTTGATTGCTTTCAAATTGGCTTCTTAAATATAACCAAATCATTTCGAAACTCGAGAATGAGATGAAATATAATAAATATAAATAAAATTTTATATTGTCAATCCTTTGAAAAGTTTTCTCATTATTTTGTTGTATAATATTTGACTTTTTCTTTTATATATGAAACCTTCTATAGGTTCTCTTATCACAAACATTTTCCAGCTACAAAAAAAAAAAAAAAAAAAACCGAATCATAACGTTAGCCCAATTTCCTTTTCTCCAAAATGATTCTATATCGAGAAACCGAATATCATCACTTTAAGCTTTTCGATTTTCTTCAAACATTTTCAAGATGTCACAACTGATGAGAAGGGTTCATGATTGACTTTTTTGGTAATCGATGAAAACAACAACATAAGATGACAGACATGAATTGGTGGAAAGAAAAATGAAAAGTTTATATTGATCAAACATTTTGAGGAGTTCAATTTTCTAGTGAACTAATTTGATACTGTTAATCAGAACTTTCTTTATTTAATATTTCTTTAAGAAATTCATCTATAAATGCCTTTTAGAAGGTTAAATGAGTTCAAGTACGAAATATAAATTTCTTCGAAATCAAATTGATTTTAGAACCACAAAATTATGAATTTTCTTTTTGAAGTATATGCCATTTTTCAATTTTCCATAGAAATTCGTATCTTGTATAAAATATATTAGAATTTTAAGAGGAAAAAGAGTATTCGTAGCTTGATGCTGGTAGTCAGGATTACGAACAAGAATGAGTTGATCCACGGTTTTCTGTCATGTTAGTTATATATACTAAACTTGAAGTGAATTAAATCTTTAATATGTTAACACAAAATTTGGCAAAATTGACTTTTAACCTTTTAATTACCTTTCGTTTAACAAACGATTCTTATGAATTTCTTTTCTTCTAAGTAATATCTTTACGGGTTTTATTAAATATGAGGCAGTTATATAAGGATAATAAATTTATTATCTGAATTTTTTGTATCTGGTATACTTTGCGGGACAGTCCTAATATGAAGTGTATTAATGATAGTTGTTAGTCAGTCCATAATTGCACACCCAATCCAAAAACTTTAAATTTTAAGTCGTTAGGAATTTAAATTGAGCCAGACGCGTGAATACATTACTAAGTTATTCCACATTAATGTCCTGAGATATTCTACTTCGCCCTTTTGAAAATGTATTTTTGAATATATTTGTTTCAATAGAATTATCTAAGGAATGAATGTTTTAAATTTTATTAGAATCGGCTAAAGAATACTTCTTATATAAAAATAAATCCCAGATTTATCAGCCGGTAGCAGAACTAATGGGGATCTCTTCCTCCTAAACCCGTTCCCTAAATTTTAATTATATCGAATAACATGGTTGAGATATATCATGTAAACTAAATTTTGATGCAGCCAGACAGGTAGATAGACAGGTTTGTTCAATTCAGGGAACCTCAAAATGTAAAGATTCATCACAAAGCTTTATTCACATTCTATCAGATTAAGTGAAACAGCTTGTATATAATTTAAGTAAGTATATATCTGAAGTGTTCACCAAGAGCTAGTGTTACTATATACATACTTTATTTCAGGACATGTTATGGAACCAACTTATTTCGGTTCTAATGTATGATATCTAACTTCAAATCAGATTATATAAAAACATTTGCCAACAGACATTGCAATATTTCGGTTGACTTTTATATAGAAAGTATATGGTACTTATTTTCATACTTTGCCGAAGTTGCAGAAGTTTTTTCTTATTTAAAAAGATTTTAAAATCATTAAAAAATCATTCCTTGGTTTTCATCGGAAACACGCAAAATTCCTGGAACCATTATTTTGTACATTAAACCCGAACTTATAGTAAGTAAACGATTTTTCACATATAGTCATATATCCATATAGTCCTTTTTTTGTTGTTGTTAAATGTTTTGTTTGCGGGTATTTCATGTTTACGGTTGGATTATTAATGGCAGTGAATAATGTTGGTTTGAAAGGAAGTTTTCTTTATACTTTACGGGGATTCCATTAATCCCTTTTTTTTTCTTGCCGTTTCGAAAATTTAATGCACTGCGCAATTTCCCTTTGGCTAACGTGATATATGAATACGAGTTTTGAATGTCTAGTAAAAATGGATATTTTAGTTGTAAGAATGTCTTCCTCACTAAATCCTTGGATGAAAAATGTTTTCTTTTTTTTAAAGAGAAAGAAAATATTATAAATTTTATTTTTAGTTATGTTAAAATATATTTCTATGATAATATTTAATGTTTAAAAAAAAATTTGATTTAAGTTTTAAAATATTTTTCTATGAATACCACCGCAAAGTTACACGAAATTCAAATATTTGGTATGGGTATAAAAAGTCATCGTTTTTCATGTTGGAAAATCATTTTTCAGTACTCCACGTATGACCACAGCTGATCAGGACATTATTTGTCTTTCATATTAAAATTATTAGAACTGATTCGTCCAAACCACCTTCTACAAGAATGTTTCAGAGTGCGATGGAGAATGTTACCCACCAAAAAACGATAACTTGCAGCGGCTTTTTGAAGCCGAAAATAATGCTTCCCGCAATGCTTTGCCACCAAAGTCGACATTTCAAATCCAACAAAATTTTGTGTTCTTTACACTTCACATAAATGTCGTCCTATTTTCAATATTAAAGCTTGCTAACAGTACTTGAACTTATATGTAAGAAATCCTACTTGCAACATCCATTAAAAAACGATGACTTTTAATTCCCATACTCAAGATAATTTAATTCACTTTATAAATGTGTTTGCTAATTAATTCAATTATAAGATGATTTTGGTTGGAAAATGTGTATTCTATACAATTTCCAGATAAATTTTAGTTTTTACACAAACATTTGGTTTTAATTTGCATTTAACACTATTTGAATTTCGCATGGGCAAAAATACTAATCATTTTATTTACAAAATGAATTCGGAAAATAAATCCATTTTCCACGTATTGTAATTAATGTATAAATATAATGTTTATTAATTCGTTGATTATAAAGTTAAATATTTAGTTTTCGAAAATGTTTCGTGGAAATTTTATTCTGATTTCGGGAATTTTCATTTATTCAATTTATATTTACTGGTTAATAAAATTTGTTTTGATTTAATTAAATATTTTAATTAATAAACAAATTTTCCAGAATTAATTTCTTTTTATTCTTATGGCTTTTCAGCAAATGCCTTTACAAATGTAAATTATATCAAATACTCATTCATATTTTTGTTTTAATTCATACGATATTTAGTATCTGAGTTACTAGGTGCTATTTATGGTAGTAACTATAGCATAAAAAGAATAATAGATGGAAGATATTTCTTTGATACACGCTTTTCTCGTGAATTATTCTTAAATTGTAAAGATTTCAATGGACTTTAATGAAAGAATATATGAAGTGTCAATTTACTATCAAAGTAACATTTTCAAACATACTTTAGTGTTAAAAACAATAGGGTTATATTGCTATTAATGTGCTGTGACTTAGCAATTTTTTGGAAATCATACTTTTACTACGATTTTTTATACCATATTGTAGTACAGCCAACTCTCGTACAGAATCTTAATCTTATAAGAAAAATTGTGTTAACCTTATTATAACAAACTGCCTTCAATACGGTTTCACTCTAATGTATACCTAAAATACGGGGAATACCCAAATTGTGTTATCTCAAGGCTCTCAAAGTCGGATTTTATGTTTCCAATTTATATGAAATAGGAACCTATCTGCCGTAATATAGTAGGGTTATCAGTATATGAATATGGTATATTTAGTTTGTTACGAATAGAAATAATCACCAGAGAGCGGTCCTAAATACAATAAAGGCAAGTGTAAACAGGTGAACGAACTTGCTCGTTTGACATCATAACTTCAAAACGCGTTCGCTGATTTAAATGAAATTTAGAATATAGGTTGGTGACTCTTTAACTTACTTCGCTTGATATTGTATTTAAAGAAAATTGGCAAAGTCAAAAAATCAGCATGACTACAAAGTTGTCCCTTTTTTGTAAATAAAAAACATATAGAAAAAACGTAGCGTAATTTGTGTGTACATATACTGTTTTTTTATTATAATTTGCAGAGCTTATTATAATACAAAGAAAGAAATTTAAACCATTTTCTCGTTTTTCCGTTATTTTTTTTGTTGAGAAAACTCACTTTGGAAAATTCTTGGAATTCGTGTTTACTAGGGAAAAGTCAGATGGGAGAAATTTAATCGAAAATAAATTCTTTTCTTTTCCTCACCATTACTATGCGAATCACTTTCTTTTTATACAATTCATAATGAAAAGTATTTGTATATATAGTATATCTACATTGAACATATTATAAACTTTTTTTTTTCGTTCATATGTTGCCTGATTCAATGATAGCAAAACACAAAAAGGGAATCATATAGAACGGAAATATTTTCGGGTTAGGTGTTGAACTTACAAAATAATTCCTCATAGATGTTCAAATTGGCTTAACATAGAAACCAGGGAGGTAGAAGATAGCATCCCTGTTTTAACATATTGTCTTTTTATTCTATTGGATAGGCCGAAAGGTCGTTCGTAGAATTTTACTTCTGTGGCTAAGTTTTCAAGGGAACTAACAATTTTATTAAATTAAATATGAACTATTTTCGTCGATAACTTTTTGTCATTTTCTTGGCAGAGACATTCATTCCAGTCATTGTTGAACCTCTGTATTTTCCAGGCGCAAAACCGCGACATATTACTTTCACAGGCTTCTTTTGAATGAAATTTCCTCCATTAAAAGAGTTCTGCAGATACTAAAACTAATGGTAGTATGTATAATGATATAAGTTCTAGGTTATATGGCAAATGCAAGAAAAATTCCCAGGCAAGATCTCTCAATTTCTGACAAGTGACCATTAATACGATGAAACACAACACTTTTGCGATTCATCAATTCTAAACACTTCTTTTTGATAATTTTCAATGTTCGAAATCTATCGTGTTGTTAGGCGCCTACTGAGTTCGATTAATACCTTTATTTTGTCATTATTAACCACGGAATAACTTTTTAGCCCATCCAATATATAATGTTGGCATAGAAATGAGAATACTCTTCTCGTTAACCAAATGGTAACAACAACCAAACAGAAATGAAAAGAAATGAAATCTTCATCATGTTTTTCTTGTTACCATCTACAAGTAAGATCTATTTTGATGGTTTTTTCCGAGATTTTTTTTTTCTATGACTTTAAAATTGGTTTCAGGTGATACGTTTAGTATTTGATATTTTAGATAAAATCTTCGTAAATTCTTGTTAATGTTTTTATAAAAAAAAACTCATTAAAATCATGTAAAAACATTTATTCGATAATTAATTTTGTATTTATTGAAAAACAAATTAGAAAATATGAAATATTGTTTACTCTACTAGAGCTGGGAAAATAGAGAATATTTAGGTCAAATAAAGTCAATTGCACTACTATAAGGGCTTCTCTTGTATTTAAATTATATGCGTTCAAATCCCTAAACATTTAAGCCTTGGTCTTTGACTAGACAAATTCTATCCTAAATAAATTATACTTTATTTCGATTCTATTTTAATTCTTATTTCTATGTTCCTTCACTATTTTCTTTAACTTTAAAAGAATACAAATTTTTCATATGTCTATAACTCTTAAGAAGAGTCTAACGAGAGTTTCGATGAAGTTCTAAGGAAATTTCATCGTTTTTCATTGAAATATCTTCATAAATAAACTAAAAGAATATATTCAAGAACTATTATCACTTAGAAAGAAAAAAAACCACAAAAAAGGATAAAAATGAGATCAGAATAAAAGGTTTCATACTAGTAGACGTGGGCGAAATCCAGGTGAATAAACTTTTAAATAGAGATTCTATGGTTCTCTGTTTGAAAGCGTAATTTTTCTTTACATGTTCTTTTTTCCCCGAAATAAAATTTTTTACAGGTTTTTTTTTCTTTTTAAAAGGATATGCGAAACGATTAAAGGAAAAATTATAAAGTTCATATCTATATATAGATATGAACTGTAGAATATGTAAAGCTCAAGTTCAAAAGGTTTAAAATATTACACAAGAAGTATTGTTTTTGTGTGTGTCCTTTCAAGGATTTTTGTTTATCTATAAAAGGATGAGGAAAGAAAAAAGTTTATTCACCAGAATGTGGTCAGAGCTTTTTATTTTCATAATGTTTTTTAGTTGAGACTTTAAAAAGAAATGCACTTTTTGTCTGTATTTTGTTTTTTCCTTGATTTTTTTTTTATTCATGTGTAAACAAAATGCATAAAGATTGTCCTTTGATATTTTTTATTTAAAAGGAACAAAAAGGATTTTATTGTTTGAATAGAATTTGTGTCTGCAGTTTTTCTTTTTCATGAAGTAATAATGTTTTTAGAACAAATTTAGGATAAAAATTTAATCATTTTCAAATGCAAGACCATCCTTTTCTTGGAAATTTATTGTTTGAAAAGTATTTTAAATTAGTGTTATTAAAAAATTCTAGAACTCATCTGACTTAGCAGCTCTACAGTTGGTTTCAAATCAAGATATCGATCGGGGGAATTTTTGGGACTATAGATTCTGGTTCACGTTCAATGTTTAGAATATTCTCAATCAGGTTAGGATCCCCGGCAATAGTTTTAAATAAAATAAATTTTTTCTAGTTTTATAGTTTATTGTTGAAATGAAATTGTTTTCATTCAAATCCGGAAAATCCTCCTCAATTTTCTCAACTCCAATAATTGATTGTTTTAACAGGTTTGGGTTATTGTTTCACAAAAATCGTATTTCGAAATTGTTTTGGGATTACAGGTTCAATGAATCTTTCCTAATTGAAAATATGTTGACTATGCTCGTTTCTAAACCATTTTGTATCTTAAATTAATGAAAATTAATGTATGCGAATTTTGGGTATTATTTCAAAATAATCGCCATTGATTGGTTTATAAAATAGTAGAAGATCCTATTTGGATAATATCAAATTGACTGAAAAACAAATGAATAGATTAATTATCGCGTCAGAGTGGTGGAGCTAGTAACTGATGAGAGTTTGATACAAATCCCGATTCTAACACAATTAATTTATTTATCCTACAAAATTCATATTTATTTTCACATATTCTTTTAGTATAAAAATTTCCTTTTATTTATATAAAAATTTTAAAACAGTTTCTTTTGCCAAATTTAAATATAAACATTAATTTTTATGACAATCCTTTTTACTATATTTTCTTCTTCTTAAAAAGAATAAAAATAAAATGAAAAATACGTGAATTTTGTGTTCTGGCTCATAGTCAAGAGATTTTATAATTTTGCGCCATTTTCATATATGAAAACCTTAGCTTTTCTTTTTTCTTTAAAGAAAATTTGCTTGGGGAAAATAATAATAATAATAATAATAATACGTAAGAAAAAAAAAGAAAATAACCGAACATAGAAAGGCATCCCAGAGGCAATATTTACAAAATAAAATAAATATCTCATTCATGAACTCTACATTTCGTTTCGTTCTTTCATATTTTTATATGCAGATTGTGCGAATTACAGAGGTATATATGACGGAGCTATATAGTAGCTGTGTGTCAATGGGCCTCTACACGTAAAAATGAGATGAAAAAAATTTCATGAAAAAAAGGCTGTATTGGGATTATTATGTAAATTTCATTTGAATAAATGAATTGAAAGTCTATACCATTGGTTACCGGTTTCTTCATCCTTCACATTCATCCGAAATTTACTTGTCCCTTTTTTTTCCGTGCCTGAATTCCATTTTATTAAATTTCCAAAATGTGGAGCATCATCAAAATAAGTCAAAACAATTTTAAGGGTTTTTCATTTTATGCTATGTACCCAGCTCATAGGATAGGTTTGAGTTGATATAAAGATACCCTTCAAATGTACACAAAAACAAGATTATTGAAAAATTCCAACTACTTAGGAAAAATAAAACGATCAACAATTTGGAGTGGTGTTGAAATTTGACCGGAAAAAAGTAGTATAAAATGTGTATTCTCAAAAGGAAGAAAAAAAAAGGTTTATCCCTGTTTAATAAGGATTTCTTCCCGGCCAAAAAAAAACGAAGAAATATAATCAAATATTTTTCAAATGATTATCTATTAGAAAATATTAGTTAATTAAAAATATTTATGATTTTATTTTTATTAAAAAATGGAAATATTATTGAAATAGTTTCTAATTTTATTATTTCGAAAGGGATTTAATTACTTTTAATTACGAAACTAAAACGTTTATATTTCGATTAAAAATGTATTAAATTCATATTCTGTAAGGAATTAATTTCGGAAATATAATATAGACAAGAAACTTAAGGGGTTAGGGGTAGTCAGAGGCACGAAAAAATGAGAATTTTCAGTACTTTTTTTTTGCTATTAAATCGTGTTATTTTACAAAAGTAGTAATATGGCATTATTATACAATGTTTTGACTTGAAGTCACGAAAAATTCAAAAAAAGAAAAATTTTATTTCCAAAGTTATAGCTGGCTGTGTTGACCCAGTTTCAAAAAAAGGTCTTTGCGATGACAATCATAAGTCCTTGGAGATTCATCTAAAATCAATCGGATAAAAGAAATTAGTTTTATAAATAGATAATCCTGGGCCTGATCGAAGGATTTTTGTTTTTTTCAAAAATTAACAAAATGGCGGCCTCAGGAAATTTTTGTCTAGATTTTTAGGAAAAAATCAACAGTAAATTGGTCTAAAAAAATCGAAATTTTTGAAAAAAAAAAAAAATCCTTCGATCAGGCCCGAGTTTATTATGTATTCGAAAAGCTGTATAAATTTCATTAAAATCTACTGAGCGGTTTTCGAGTTACAGTTGTCACCAGTTTAAAAAACATAGTTTTGAGAAAAACGCGTTTAAAGTTTCACACTAGATTTACGTACAGAAATACGAATTATTAAATTACCTGCTACCGAGCGCTTTGAAGTGCCAGAGCTCTCTTTGTTATTTGTCGAATAACTCAAAAACTAATGATCGGATCAACTTGAAATTTTCAGAGAATAATTTTAAGATATTATACTTAACGAAAATGCAAAAAACCAAAAATTGATTTTTTGAAAATTCTGACTACCCCTAACCCCTTAATCATTCTCATTTGCAGAACTTCTTCTTATATCATATGTTAAGGGAAATTTCAACAAATTATTGTACAAATTAAAATAAATACTCGTACTTTTGAATTTTATTTTACTCTTTGAAGATAATTCCCATTAGGAAAATTATCTATTAGGAGAGTCTTTTTCTTTTTAATCATTTATAACTACTTGCAAAATTTCTCATATTAACTTTTTCAAAATGTTTAATTATAATTAAATTTTGTACTCAAAATTTATCTGCTAATTTATAGTAGTTAAAAACAAATTAGTAAACTTAAAGAATATTGACTCTTTAATGAATGATAAATTAAAATAATGATGGAAATTCATTACAATATTAATAATTTAATTGCAAATACAGTATAATACCGGAGATAGAGTATGATTTTGAATAAAATCGAAAAGGGCTAATGTCGGTTTTTTTTTCAAAATGTCCTTTTTCGTCGTTCAGCAGCATGCGTCTATACGTGAAGATAAAATCACGTATAGACGCATGCTGCATTCGCAAAAGGGATTCATACCTGTTTTCCAAAGTGGAAAAAAATTCATTTCATTCTGAGATAAGACCTTTCATACAGTTTGGAAGAAATTCAGTTTTTTGTGTCTCCTGAAAAATTTGATAAAAAACCGACATGAGCCCTTTTCGAATTTGGTGATTCAATTATTATATTATCATTATGAAAATACTTTAATACATTGGTTGAGAGTTAATAATAATTCCAAACTGTAAAAATCATTATGAAAATTATTTGGTGATAGACAACTGTTGTAATGATCATTCACGAGGATGTAAAACTTTGAAAATTATAACATTTCGGGAAGTGAGTATACAAAACTTCTCAATAAATTCTTCAAGCGCATATTAATAGTGCGGTAGCCTGGATAAAAGAGGCAATTAGAATCAATTGCATTGATTTTCCCATTTGTAGGCCATTTGTACACAATACTTCAGATAGAGTTTTCGCTCAAATAGAAAAAAAACGTCAAAGCAAGAAAAATTGATAAAATTCTACTATTCCTATTTTATTATTTTCAACATGAGTTTATTCCAAGAGGTGAATGCCAAAATGAAAATTGAAATAAACACAAATATTTAAATAATACGAAGTTTATAAAATATAGTTTTATACTCTTATAATTTGATCCATTATAACAATTGAATATTAACTTAAATTAATCGTGCCTAAGCACTGTAAACTGCTCTTCAAAAATACTCAGTTAGTAGTAAAATTAAAACAAATAATTTATATGAGTTGCAAGAATTGAGCATACATTGTTTACATATAAATATCATATTTTCCAACTTATATGTAGATGTATAAAAATAAATGATAAACTAAAATAAGAGAATTGTATTTGCCCACTTTTATGAAAAAGGATGAAAATTACTAAAAAAAATATATAAAAATTTCTTCAGATATTAATTGACAATTAAATGAGTCATTATTATTCTTTATTTATTTAAATAGTTCCGAGTCTACAGAAATTGCTTAAAAGCGTGTTAATATTATTCCATTGTAAATCTTTTCAAATATGTCAACATATTGAATGATGTTCAATTAAATTTTGATCTTAATACCATTGAAATTGACGACGGATTACAATAGCACTTATTATCCATTTGTCGTCAAATAGTGAATTTCTTTGAAATTGATTGAAAAGAAATTACATATGACTGAATCACAATCATTCATTATTCATTGTACATCAAAGTGCTTTTATTCATTTGAAGAAAAAAGATTTTACTATTATAATATTTATAAGATTTTTATTGAAGTTTTTTTGATGCACCAGAATAAAAATTCTTGTAAAGAAGTGATTTATGCTTAGCACAGATTTTCACAAAGTATTTTTGAATTTAGAATTATCCCGAAGAAAACTTACTTTTTGTAATATGTTTTTTTGTTAAAGTTTTCCCATAAACAAGTAAAATTGGTTTAGTTTAGAGTTTATGTTATTTAATGATGAGTAAATGAAACAAAATTCTCTTGTATACCTAATTAATGATGAAATTGGTAAGCTTAATTGGCTACGTTTACACCGAGACTTAAAAGGAGACCTAACTGCTTAGGTCGACCTAAATATGATGGTGTAAACACGACTAAAGTAACTTAGGTTAGGTCATCTAACTTGCAGACCTATCTTAAATTTAAATCGACCTAAGAACTTTTTGACAGCTGATTAGATAGTACTGCAGTGGTTATTATTGTTTATCTCCGAAATATAAAATTTCACTGAAAGCTTTGACAGATGGCAGCTCATCTCTTGGTGTCCAAGTTCCATAAATACTCACTTATGGCGTTGTTTTAGACTTATAGGCCCATTACACTACACATGCATGCATGCGCAATCACTTGCTTGCGCATGCAGAATGATAGTGTATGGCGATGATTGTGTGGTTGCACATGCTGAATGCGTAAATCAAAACTATTTTGATTCGATTTCTGCTGCGCATGCATGCATGTGTAATGTGTGGTGAAATTTACGCAATTTAACGATAGTTGTCGGCACGTAAAGTGACCAGATTTTTTGAGGACAAATTCAGTACATTTTTTATTTTATTTATTTATTAATGAAATAAAACAGCAAAATTAAATTGTTTAATGTATTTATATTAATTATTCCTTATGAAATGAAAAAAAATTGAGAATATTCTACGATATAAGAAATACAGATCAGATTTCCTAGCGCATATTGTCTTTATTTAGATTAGTGTTGAAACACCGCGCCACCAATCAAGCAGCGTGTCAACGTTAGAATTTTTTACATATATACATAACTCAACTCCAAGCATTTTAGCGTTAAATTGACCGAATTTCAATATGATATTTGAAATATTTTCAAAATCAGTACAAAATTCGGTACAAATTTTAAATCAGTACATAACCATGAAAATCAGTACCTGTACTGAACAAATCAGTACGTCTGGTCACTTTATCGATACGTAAAGCAAACGCTACTAGAATTAATGGGCGAGCATCCGACATGATGAATCAAACTGCGAAAATAATCTGATTTATAAAATAAAGACTGCGTAAACTTGACGTAAAGAATGCGTTGTGTGTGGGCAAAGCAAAACTGCACAATCAAGTGACTGCGCATGCGTGCATGTGTAGTGTAATGGGCCTATTAGGTCTAGTACGGTGTAAACGCGTGTGACCAAACCTAACTTTTAGTTAGGTGACCAACAAATTTGTCGATGTAAACGTAGCCATTATTTGCAATTTGTAACTTTCTTCTATTGGTAAGAAAATATTATAAAAAAGTGAAATTTTTATCGATAATAGTAAATTTTTATTATAACAATTTGTTAATTTTTCCATAATAATACGATTTTCTTTTTTGTACTTTAACTTATATAAACACGCCCATTATAGAATTTTCTCATTATCAAAGATCACGTTCAAATGACATTAAATGATTTTTCTCAATTATTTTTAATTACCATAAATATTATCATATACCACAATTACCTGTGTGCACCTTCTATGTAGAAACATTATTCCAGTTATATAATTCTCATTCCGTTTTCCATTTAATCGCTTATTATCATCTCAATGGACAATATGCAAATTTAATTATTGTTAGAACGTATTGAATTGCAAAATACCTTACCTAATCGATTACTAACAAATGTTAATTAATTAATTCGTCAATTATAATCAATTATTCTAGTTCAAGTTTGATCGAAAATTATAGATTTTCAACACTTTTAATAATATCACAAAATCAATAATTTCAATATTTGCCTAGAGATATGCAATATAAATATGAATTAGTTGAAATGTTAGAAAATGTTTGATATTATTTAAAACAAATGTAATTTACAAGAAATTATAATTTTAATAAATAAAATAAAATATTAAATATTATAATTTTTCTGAAATTGTAATTAAACTCTAAATTTGTTTAGGATGTTTTTGACATCCAGAAAACTTGTTTTTTACATTATGAATCTTTTCGGATAACTGCGCTTTTATTACCTTGTGTAAATGGGAACATTTAGTGCATGCATTCTTCAGTTGTGTTTAGTGTCTAATTGAGTGCAGTTGTAAGTTTTGTGGTTCTATAATAGTTTTCGTAATATAGACAAAAATTTTAAAATCCGTAAAATTTCACAAAATTAACTATTCCGCAGACGAGACGCAATTGCTAACATATTCATGGCTTCGGGTTGGTACATTTCAAAATTACATTTAGATTTATTTAAGTTTCTTAAGCTTATATTTTCCCCATACAGATTATAATCTGTTTCTTTCTATTTAAAAGAAATTAGGTAAATTTTATGATATTAAATTAAAGTCTTTATTGTAACTTAAAAAAGCACATTATAAGATTGAATTAGATTAATTATTATACTCTACCAGAAATTCCTAATGGAATACATTTTTGGCTAAGAGGTGCACCACAAACTGATTATGGATTTTCATATCTTCTTTAACTTTCAACCCTCAAACACCAAAAACAATTTCAACCATATTTTATTTCTCTTAATATTACTCTGTATATATATCTACATATATATACGTGTAACTACTTGTAAGAACCAACAAAAAAAAAAATTTTATCCCAAAAGTGTGCCCCCATTATAGCGACCACATGATGATTTATGATTTTCGAAAATATTTTAAGGATATATGCGTAATTTGAATGGTTTTCATGTTTAGATTCCTTGAGCACATTGGGATTATAATTTTTGAATGGGCAAGATTTGACATATTTGGGACAAACGAGAAATAAGTTATATGTGTACAGTGTTAAGCTGAGTAGAACGTTCAGTAAGAATAGTTTTTCTTTTCTTCTTTTTTTATTAGTATTAGCTACATAGGAAAACCTGAAAGTTTTAGTATCTTCATTGATATTCTTGCATTGATTGAACCACAAATGACTAATTGAAATTATTACTTTAATTTTTGGTAACTGATGGTTAAAGTCTATTTCTACCATTGTTCCTTACAAAATTTTAAGCTGGTTATACTATAGATATCAATAAAGGGACGATGTGGAAAGTTCAGTTCAAACATGGGTAAATTACATTAGATCTTATGGCAAGCGGTTGAAGCTACTAGAAGTTTTAGTCATGAGATCTAATGTAATTTATTTATGTTAAATAAAAGCTTTTTAGAATTTTACTTACATGTACTCATTTATATCTGTGGTCATACTTCTTTATGTTTAATACTATTATTCGGAAAACTTTCGCGATTACTTACGTATATAAAATGAGTGTGCAAATTAGTCAGTAAAAGTGGGACTAGCTCTTTTTTTATTTCTTATCAAAGGCTACTAACACTTATGGTTATTTTTTTCTTATGTTCTCTTCTTTCGTAGTTATGATAAAATCGATAGATTTTCACATATGAAAGGTGTCATGGGATATACTTAAAAGGATCTTTGTTATGAGTTAGGTTTACAAAAAGCAAACTTGAAAGATTTATTATAGACCGAAAAAAAGAAAAACAACAAACAAAAAGAATGAATTTAAATGGAAATACCATGATAATAAGATTTATATAAGGTCATATGAAAAAGGGAATTTGTATTTGTTAGAGATTTAAGAAAATTTAATGTTGTTAATTTAATATCATAATTAAGACTATAAAATATAATTTTTATCTTAACTCTTTTTTAAACTGTTTCATCATAAATTTTAATGTTCTTGATTATCATTCATTTGAAATTTTATTTGTTCGAAATTTATTCTTCTGGAAATAAAATTTTTTTTTTTACAACTTCATATAATAAATTCAATCCTATATCATAAAAAAGAAATTTAACCAGCACATGTAATTCCTTGCAAAAAAGGATCACTAAACCGCAATGAATTACTCGAAAGAAAACTTGACGAAAAAGCCAAAAACTTTGTCATACAAAGAAAATGCCATCACAAAAGAAGGAAAAGCCATATAGACCATCAAGTTTTCTTTCTTTTTTTTTCTTGAATTTTCTCTATTCGTCATCTTAGCATCATCATCATCACCATCACCATCAAGAAACATTTCTTTTTTTAAAAAGTTCTTCAATTGTATATAAACGTTTTAGTGCAGAAGAAGGAAAGGACTTGCCAAAAATAGGAGCGCTAACCACATAACTCGATAAAATGGGTCTCATATAAATGGTATATGTATATACTAAATTCCTGTTGAGATCTGGAAAAAGTTAATCTTAATCTTCTTGCATTTTCTATTGTACAAATTGTTCATTCTTTATATTATTTTCCTTTTTTTTTTTGTGTGGGTCCTGTTTAAGAATTTCATTTTTGTTGAATACTACTTACGACTGTTGAACCAAGGGCCACCCACAATTTTTGGATTCCTGTTTTGGAACAATGTATTTTATAACATTTTAAAATGTTTTCATATTACAAATTTTTTTTTCTTGTGTTCGTAGTGATTTTTCATTTTTATGATGACGAATGTTCGCATGTTAGCTTTTATGTCCTTTCATATAATATAGAAATTGTTCAGGCAAATGGTCAGTCCGTTTATTTGCAGTTTTTCTGTTAATTTTTTCTGGTTTTTCGGTACCAGTGGTCTTTTTTTCGGGTTGGTTGGATGTATTTTAGCTGATTTATGATTTCATTTATTGCATAGGAATTTTTGGTAACTTTATAAAATATATAAAATAATTTGTTGTTAAAAGGGTTCTGCGTAGGTCTTTTTTTTTTTTTGTTTTTGATAAAATAAAAAATGTATATAAAATCTCAACTGTTCAAATTTTTGAATATATTATTTTTAATTTGAACAGTTAAATGGTTAATAAATAAACTTGCTTGATTGTAATTCAAATAAATGAGTAATGTTTCTGCAAAAGGATATTTTTATGTCCATAAAAAAAAATCAATGAAAATTTTAATTATTTTATACATATTTTTTTTATACTCTGTAATTAACTTGAAAACAATTTGAAGTCATCAAAGGTTGAATCAGAGACTTCTCTCAACTGCTGGTAAAATGATCTTTAATCCAACGGAACCAATCAGACTTGTTGACTCTTTTCATTTATCTTATAAAAATTGTTTTTACGTCTAAAACTCCTACAACTGTTTATGAGAAAATTTGAACTTGAAATATTTAGTCTAAGGAAACTTGGGTGGTTTTCCTTCTAGACTTTTAGATCAAAAGTTACACATTTCACTAATTTATTTTAACACTGAATTTACCTAACAATACATTTCGAAGAATATTTTCTGATATGAATTACTGATAATTAAATAATTTTCCAGTTAGCTACATAATTTCTGTATTTTATTGCGAATTCTATCGGGTGCTAATTTACTTTTTCAAAAGAACGATTTTTTAAATCAATGTTCTTGTAACATTTAATTTCAGATGTTAGTACTACTGATATTATTTGACAGAACAAAACAACAAGAGAACAAAAGATATCAAAGTTTTGATTTGCGCCATCTACCATCTGACAGATGTCGCTTAGTACATGTTTTCTATCGAGCGCTAATTTAGCGCCCAATATTATACAGCGCTAAATAAGAACCTATAAAATGTATGGTAAGCACCGAAGAATTCCCAATAAAATACAGCAAATATGCACGTAACTGAAAAACTTGCGTATTCCTTGGCGTGTAAATATCACAATTCAAAATTTATTTTTAAATAAAATACTATTAAAAAAATTACTAATTGGATTTTAAGGACCTTTCTTATGAATTTTCTTTTTTTTTTGATTTATGCCTTGTATTATATTTTTTTCATTTAATTATATCGAATTTAAGATTTTAATGAAAATATTTTGTTAATTTTATGCCAAACTCAGATTTCATTTTAATTAAAGTGTTACTTTATTATTTTTAGTAGATTGAATAGCACAGAGTAATCATCATAAAATAAAATTAGTCCCATTAGAAAGGGTTATACAGGTTGGCTCAATAGTTTTGGACAAAATACATTTCATTTCTAAAGTTTTTATTTTACAATTATAATCAAAATTATATGAATTAAAAGTAGGGGAAAAATTTTTTCTATTTTATATTAATTTTTTACATATTATAGAAGAGGTTTTGTACCATACATAGAAAATGTGAAATTAGATTTTGGGTAATAGATGGAGTATAAAATCGTAGATGCAACTCAGTTTTTTTTTCAACCTATTTAAGTTTTTCTTTTCAAATTTCTGATAGAATTATCACCAATTTCGAAAAGGACTCATGTCGGTATTTTTTCAAAATGGAGTTTTTTTCGTTTTTTATCCTCATATATAGACGCATGCGGTGGCGTGCAAAGCACGACGCAAATCAAGCAGTTGCTTCGGGCGGCACATTTGGGGGGCGGCAAAATTGCGAGTGCAAAAACATGGGCCAAAAACGTTTGAACAATTTGACTATACTTTCAATTGAATCTGAGCTACTGGAATCAATTCCAAAAGAGATAATTACTGAAAAGTTCGCAAATGCCAAAGCGTGGCAGGTTTTTTTTAATTAAACAGTTCACACTAAACAAGTCATAGTTAAATTTATGTTAAATTAAAACATTATTGATCTTATTTCAAAGTTAAAATTTAATTCAGTTTTTAAACTATTGAATTATCATTAATATGCTAAATTCATATTTCCCACTTATTTGACGTGTTTCCGTTGTAACAACTGATTTTGATACAATAAATAGAAGTGAATATTGAAATCGCTCAATTTTTTATGCTGTGAAGTAAAATTATTTGTGTTTCATGTTTGTATAAAAATTTAAAGTAAAAATGCAGCGAAAGGAAATTTCCATTAAATCAATGAATTTTCAAGCCTTTTTGTGATTTAAAATTTTGGGACATTCTGAGGATTTGCTTCGGGCGGCTTATTTGCTTTGCACGCTGCCGGACGCATGTTTCATGAACAAAAGGGAATCATATCTGTTTGCATGTCTTTCTGGAGATGAGACCTTCTCGAAACTAATTCAAGACTTCTAGCTTATGTGAACTATTTCAAAGTCAATTTTAATTTGTCATTTGGGAGACCACACGTGTGCTCAAAATGCCAAGAAATTAACCAATAGTTAAGAAATTAAATAATAGTTCATAGTTCATAAGGTCATCATCCAAATTTTACTCTATAATCAAAGAAGTCACTGAAAAATCTCGAGTGGTTGGTGGCACTATCATGGATTTGGAGTTTGATTATATGGTTAATCTCCCACTGCCAGTTCTGCCCATCCAGGAAGTATTTCATTTCCGCCAACTATGAATTTTGTGTGGATAATATGAAAATAGCGAAAGCTGAGTTCTTGAATCAATTTCGAAAAGGGCTCATCTCAAAAAACAGCAATTTTTTTCGGCACTCTTATATTATAGATAATCATTTCAGTATGTTATGCGGTCTTAAATTTCATATAGTTTGGCAGAAATTCAGTTTTTTGTGTCTCCTGAACAATTTGAAAAAACCAACCTGAGCTATTTTCGAAGTCGGTGATTCAATTCTTTCAAAATGATAAATGTTATCATCTTGAAAGAATATAAAAGCTCCCATAAAACGAAATCTTTCAGTTACTGTTGGTCCACCATGTAAATTATATACCTTTATTTACAAGTTAATGAAATATGAGTGAGAGTAATTAGTTTTGAATAGCACAAAAAAAAATTTTGTTTATTTATTAAAATGAATATACAGGAAAGAAGATTATTAAAGTTTTTATTTTTGGAATCAAAAGATTTAATAATTTTTGAAGGATCTTTCTAATTTAAATTATAAATTCAAGACTACTTTAAGCATAATAAGACTAAACTAGTAATATGCTCTAGGCCTAGAGCTTTACTATAGTTTAAAGAACGTAAGCGACTTCAGTTTTGAATATAAAATTAAATTATTCACATACTAAAAACTTTCAGAATAAAGTATGTGTACTTGATCATGATAATTAGATGGAAAATTTCAATATTTTTCAATTAATTTCGATCGAATGAAATATCGATGAAATCAAAATAAATTTTCACGTATGTGAAAAAGCGTTTTAAACATAGTACTTCAATAAAATTGATTGTCATTTAAAATCTCTAGATTTTGTTCTCAGAAGTATATTGATTTCAAATAAAACTTTTTCTATACATACTCCGGATCCGTATATTCTAAATGTTGAGTTTATTTAAAGAACTGATTATCAATTACTTTTGAAAATATATGAAACTTTAGTCACAAATATTCGTGAAAAAAATATACTATATTTTACTAAATTTATCATATTAAAATAGATCTACATGAATGCACATCTTCTACATAATATAAAACAATTCATTAAAACTCCTTGTATCTCGACTATGAAAGTACTTTTGCAAATTCACATAACAATTTCATCGTGTTTTGCATAAAATTTAACGAAAAAGTGTACATTTCTCGTTACTTGGTGATGGTTATCATCCACTAAAATGTAACAAACTTGTAAATATCTATATATAGTATATAAATGTATCAAACATGTTTGTTATCCGAGTGTTTATGACAGTAGCAATTTCACTGTAATAGCAGGAATCCACTTACAATATTCTTCAGTTGGAAGATGAATTAATTGAAAGTAAGTTGAAGTCGGTATCAGTGTATCAACAGGATTGTAGCAAAAAAGGAAAAAAAAAGAAAGGGATGACTTTCCTCTTCATATTCAAATAAACTAAATCGATGAAAATTCTGTTTCGTTAAGAATGGATATCTTAAGAAAATGGTAAAGAAAATAGTTCAGTATGATATTAAATGAATCTAAAATAAATTTCAATATATTTTTTTTCGTATTATTTTTTAATGGAAAATGATTTAGTAATGATTTAAAATGAAGATTTATTTTCAAATGCTTTCCTTTTTTTTGCTTTCAACTAGAAATTTATTGTAATCTAAATAATAATCCTTTGACTTTGAGCTCGATTTGGATTTTAGAAATTTAAAGATTTTAATGAAAATTGGTTTTTATTTAATCTGGGAAAATTTGACCCAATATAAAATCAAAGTTAATGAATTCTAAAACTTCAAATAGTAGTAATACTACTTTTTCAAAAGTAAAAAAAAAATAAAAAAATTCAATTTTATCGGGTTATCTTTATTATCAAACCAAAGAACCATTCTTGACATTTATTTCTTAAAGATTATTTCCTTCAAATGTTGGCCGTAACTGCGTTTAACATGTTTAACATTCTGAAGTTCTAATTTTGGATAATGCGTCCAAGCATTTCGAGTGGTATTTGGCCAATAACGAGAGTTAAGTTCCTCAGTCGTACCCGGCTTATCCATTCAGAATTTGAACTTTACATAGCCCCAAAGGAAAAAGTCTAGAGATGTGATATTACACGATCTAGGCGGCCAATTCAACGGTTCGAAGCGCGAAATTAACTGCTCACCGAATTGTTGTCACAATAAGGCCATGGTTTGCTTCTTTCGTTCCGTCGTCGTTCCGTCTCCGTTTCGTTAACATAAGTAAAGCTTTAGTTATTGCTTCCAATTATTGTTTGTGTTTTGAATATCAAAATTTCCACAGTAGTAGATTAGGTAAACGAAAAATAAAAATGAACTTTAAAACGAATTCGGGTTAACCTACGAGTTTAATCGGGGTACTTGGGTCTTAACTTTAAACGTTCACTGAAAAACTGGCCATTCAAATCGCGTATTTCTCTTTTAATTATGTATATATAAAAGAAATATTAATTTGGATGCGAAATTTTATTTGCATCCAACATATAAAGTTCACTTACAAAAATATTAAAATGAGGAAAAATATACGTTGAATAGTTTTATACTTTATACTTTAGTGAAATCATGACCTAAGCTTTATAATAATAAAGCTTGATAAAGCCTCGAAAACAGTATAGTTTTTTGGCTGGTAAGCATTCTGAAAAGCCAAAAATCTTGGCAAACACAATAAAACGAAAAATATTGATATTCTGAAAACTTTGGATGTGAATCAGAATCTTCTTCTCAACTTTATATTCTCTATTTTACATTACATACTTGTATACGAATATCTTTGAAAAATATTCGACTTGTGGTCTCTATATATAGCTAGAATGTTTGGAAAATGAGTGTGGTATAATGAAATAGATAAATGTGGACTGTTGAAAAATGGGTATGATAGATATTCTTACTAACATGTGTTCGAACAATGCCGTTAATTAAAGTCTACACGTATATATCTCATAATTACATTTGCATATAAGTGAAAGAAGACTGTGATTAATGTCGTCCTGGTTTTTTTCTACTACTATACACCGTCTGACAATTTTCTATGCGAGAATAATATTTAGCTTGGGGATTGTAAATTAATTTAATTAAAGTACAACATTATTAAAAAAAAAAAAAAAAAGTATTTCGTCTTTATAGTCCTGGAGTTTTTTGAACTACTACTACTACTACATATTTTGTAGTTTTAGTAGTATTTCCTTTTCCCTTAAAGAATTTTATATAAATGTTGTACGAGATTGTTGTTGGCGGAAAATACGCCAACATGAAAAATGTCCAAGGCAATATTGAATAATAAAATATGTTGAGACGATGTAATATTTCATCTATATTTCTTTTCATTTTTTTTTTTTTTATAAATTCCAAAGGTTCCATTTTGGTACTACCACTTGGTACTACCACTTGCTGAGTGTAGATGGCAGTAATAAAATAATAATTTAAATATTTCAGTTTGAAAATTTGGAAAATATTTTGTGGTTGCATTTTTTTTCTTTTCAAATATGGTCTATATTGCATTTTCTGTGAATGAAAATTCATATCGTATATCAGCAATAAGATGATAAATAAGAAAATTTTATTGTGGGCGTTTTTTATCATTGGTATTTTTTCAAGACTGGACGCTAGCCAAGAAAGACTATTGCAGTAAAGTTTTACAATATATGCAATATTTTCAATATAGAATTCGGGTCATACCATAAATACAGTGTTTTTTGGTCAGGGTTAAATAAATATAAGAAACAAAAAAAAAACATCACAATTTTTCAGAACGTCTATAAAAAGTGTTTGTTTCTTAGAAAAAAGCTTCTATATTGTTCAACGTATTTGCATCAAATTTGGTATTTTTCGACACCCTAGAAAAAATACTTTGCAAACTTGTACTTGATGAGAGTGCCGTAGTCAAAGGTAGAATAGAAAAAACCCTTATTTCCGCCAAATTGTCGTGACACTTGGAATGTATACTCTGAATAGACTATAGTTTAAAAGATATGTCTAAACTTGATAGCAGAGTCGTGGGGATATAAAATAGGAACGCATCTATTTTAGTTAATAATACTATTCCTTTTATCATCCTCTCCCAATCCAACCGTACCAATCTCCCGTCCACTTAAAGCCCGAATAATGTCGGGCACAAGAGCCCGGCATTATATTAATATAAAAAATTCATAACTTTTCATATTGTACTTTAAGCCCAACCTCAAATTATATTAAACCTATCTTATCCACCCTAGACTGCAATTCCGTATTCTACAAGTAGTTAAATGTGAAACTAGTCTAAACTAAATCTAGTAAAAAATTTCTACCTAGGTTTAAATACTATAAGACTGTCTAGTGAACTATCATCTAGTTGCTCAATCCAACCGGGTATAATAGAAATTTGATATACACAATAGATTGGGTAAACAGTCAGTTGCTACTAATAATAAGGAGGAATTTGGAGCTAATGGATGGGGCATAAGTTTCATACCAAATTCACGTTGACTGGTAATTTAAATAAATGTAAACCGTCCAAAGGTTCAATACCATAACCTTATACCTCGTGAATTACTACTGACGAGAGTCATAAACTACCGAGACCTACTAAGTACTGCATTTAACCTCTTAATTTGTTATTATTTGCTAATTATTTTGTATACAACTTCTACAAATATTTGAAATTTTTGGTAAATAAAACAATTATGTATGAATCTTATTTTACAAGATCAACATTAATTTCATTAAATACACATTATTTAATTAAACTACTGCGAAATTCTATTTTTAATATAATTTTCTTTTAATCTTATATATTATTATTCTTGAGTATGACAAATTTTGTGTTATTTGACGTCATATCGTTCCTCATAAAATCTTAACATGACCTAAACAAAAAAAAAAAAGAAATGTATAGGGAAATGGAAGACTTTTACGGGATATATGGGATCTGCTTCATGGTAATATTTTCACCTTTTTATTATGGTACAAGAAGAATTTCTTTTCGGGCTCATACTTCTTTTTGTTTTTTTTTTTTATTTTTTGTTTGTTTTTGGTTATGTCTTATTGTTTTGATAAAACAATTTTTCATGCTTGTTGACTTTTCCGATTCAGCACTTGTGATGGGACGAGAAAAAATTGGGTGTACTATATTATTTGTTTTATTGCCCTTACAGATATTTTATACCCCCAAGGATTGTAATAAGTGGATAACATTAAAGATGAAATGAAAGAACAAAAAGAAAAAAAATTACACTCACTTCCTATGTATTATATTGAATTTTCACACTACACCCACTTATGTTTATGTTTTCTTATTTAGAATAAAGATTTGTGTGTCATATATGTATGTTGGAAAGAAAAATTGTTCACTTCCTTACATCATGGATATATAGTATTGGATTCTTCCCAAAATTTTATTTTTCATTCTTTTATCAGACATCTTAATGGTAAAAAAAGAAGAAGAAGAAGAAGAAGATAATTCCCATGTGTATATCTTCGTTATTTTATGGTGTTTTGTTGTTGTATAAAGTTTGTTTCCTTTCCATGAATAACATTTGCATATGCTTTTAAGGTGTGTGATTTCTAAAATCAGAGACACCTGTTTGTTATCCTTGGATAAGATGAGTACAGGAAAATATCTAACATGTTCACTTTCGAAAAAATAAAAATGGAAAAAAACTTTCAAAAAACCGCTTTTGTTATAAAATATTTGAAATATTATATTTTGTTTGTATTTAAGCTTTTTCTTTTATTTAAAATAATGATTATTTTCCTGTTTAAAATTAAGTAATTTATATTAAATCAAAATAAATATAATATTTTTAAAATCTGGAGAAAAAAGTTACATATTAAAATCTTTATTATCCTTGATGGAAATTAATTGACGCCTAATATTAGGCAATCAATAACTCATTTACATTAATATCTCAGAAAAACTAAACAAACAGAATTACCAAGAAAATGTGACAACACAATTTTAAAATTGATCCTGATCAATGCTTATTAATTATCTATTATACTATAATTATAGAAACGCCAGATTATACCCATCCCTCGGTTTACGCAGTACTTGGTTAACGTGTTTTCCCTTTTACACGGTGGAATTTATCTTCGTTTTTCCATTAAATCAAAGAAGAAAGTAATGCTTTTATTATGAATACCTAATTTTTGGATAGTAAATTAATTAAATTAACCATTTTCTTCGTTCACACATAATAGTTTCTCATAAAACTTCACTTCTAGTTAACAATGACATAACCTGGAGAACTTGGTAATATTTTGAAAATAATTGCTTTCTTAAAGAAGCCATTTTTATACATCCTAGCGAAATACTTATAAAAGGATTCTTAATATAATGTTTATTAGATTTTTATTCGAAGTGCTATTGTACTACACAGCTATTTGAGCACATTTCATAGACACCTAAAACAACACAAATAAGTCTAAGGGAATCTCAAGGAATTTTCGTTTTTACTAGCTTAGCTTTACACTTCATGAGTTTATTTATTATCGAACCTAAATACTTGAAGATTGGCATACTACAGATGCGGTTCTTTTCTTTATACGATGTGAATGCAAGACTTTTAACGTTTATAAGAATTTGATGTAGTTCATATGACTTCTAAAATCCAATATTACCTCGTCTTTTTTGAGATGTAATAATGGTTCATAATATTCGGGCAGTTTGAATAGCATCCACAAATTTAATTTCGAAATAAAATATTTTATGTTATTATTTTTAATTACTACATCAAAAGGTTATTTAAGTTTTGTACATAAAATCTTCAAAATATTAAAATCAAAAAAGGAATTACAGTTTAGAGTTTAGGAGATCGCCATTACAAATCCATACAAGCGGATTCCACGGTATGTTATGTAAAAATATGAAACATTTAATACCCTATGCGTGTCGCTAGTATAAGACTATACACATTATATAGTGTAGAGAGAAAGTAAAAATTCCAATCTATTATTTTCTATGAATTGCAAAAAAATATATAAAAACTATGAAAATACCAAACATAGTATATAGTCAAGTCTGAAGATTGCTTTGAGCATTTGGGAGTTAACCTGATCCTAACTTAATTCTTCATTTCTTATATTTAAAAAGATACATCCTGGGAGTTGACCTCAAAATTCTTGAATATCAAAAAAAAATTTTTTTTTTCATTTTTGTTGGCTGTTATTCAGCTTTATGATAAGGATGTGGTTAGTGGATGATTAAATCTTTATTTGCCTCTGCAGGATGCTTGCTTTTTTCATTATTCTCGGATTTAAACTTAATAAAGTTACGATGAAAGTAAGAAAAAAAAAAGGGGTTTTTGTTGTTAAAAATGAATTATTTAATGAAATATAATAATTTCATTTCATCATGAGGGATTAGGCTAATATATAGAGAAAATATTAACTATGGAACAGATTTAAAAATTAATTAAAGGCAAAAAAGTAATTAAAAATATATTAAAGTCTATATAGTATTTTTCGGAAATATTTTCTTAAAGGATATTTCGAAATATTTTATATAAGAATAAAATGGCATTTTTTTCATTTATTTATTGAATTAATCGGAAATTAAGTTTCAAGACTATTTATTCAGGCATTTTCTTTCCTGTGCCCATCCTGTCATTACTTACGACCTTTTAAAAAAAAGAAAAAAATTATGACTATAGAATGAAAAGGATTGAGCTATATCCGTTCAAGTTAATTTAATTAAAAGAAAACTTCGCATGATTGATTGTCCCTTTTTTTGTGTACAGGTATTTGGCCCTTGTGATTTTGTTACGAGTATATTTTTTATGTAGTCATTCATTTGAAAATCTGCAGAAATTTTCAATGTTCTTGGGTTTTATATTTTATAATAATGTAAAGTAAAAGACTTGACAAGATCAGAACTTCCAACAAGGAAAGGAATTAAAATTGGACTTTAGAAAGGAATTAAGGATTAAGTAAAGGATATAATCTAGAGTAACCGGAACATGGAAAAAAATAATTACAAGATCTCAATTGATATTGTTCAAATCGGAAATAAAGTTATAAACAAATATAACTAGGATGGACACAAAATCTTTGATATTGAAAAAAAGATTTCTTTTTAACAGGATGAGTTTAATTTACTAAAATATTATCTTTTAAAAGTTTCGTCAGCGAAGTTTGAAATGTCCCAATGAAAATAATATTGATATTTTGACTATATTTTATATTAACTGTACTTACACTCAAATATGGCTAGAATGTGAAGATACTTACTATAGACAAAAGCTTAAATTAGATATTCGCTATATTATATGGGCCTAAAAGTCATTGCATAATGAGGACTATATAAATGCAATGATTGATTCTAATCGGCGTTTAACGGCGGCAGAGATTGCTTAGAATTTTACCATATCTAAATCGGGATCAAATAAAGTACAATAGTACCTAATATATTTTCAATCGACAAATTACACAAAAAAGAAACAAATTGGAATGGAGTCCGTAATAGTTAACCCTTTGCACTCGGTTGTCCCCTCTGAGGGGACAACGTAAGTCTAACATATCACTCGGTTGTCTCCTCTGTGGGGACAACGTAAGTCTAGCATATCACTTGGTTGTCCCCTCTGAGGGGACATGATAGTTTGTTAGCGATTACGGACAATGAAATTATTCCACCGCAATTTTTTAAGAAACACGTGTTCTCCTGTAGTTTTCTGTTAAAATGGCACAAAAAAACTAATCGAAATATGATCGAGAATCTCGATCACGTCCATCTACATCGTTGTCAGACAATAGACTGAATAATAAGTTGCATATTCCAAATGTGGGAGAAAGAAAACGGGATTGTATTGTCTGTTCTGACAGAAAAACACCAGGCGGAAGGCGGCAAACAACATTTTATTGTGAAACATGTACAAATCAACCCGCTATGCATGTTCGGAATTGCTTTCATACTGTAGAAAATTATAAAAAATAAATTTTGATATTTTTTTGTATATATGTGTTCTTCAATGTCCACAAATTCATATAAAACAAATTTCATTACAATTCCTTACTTGGTTCTAAAATTATACTGTATAATATCACGTTTCCAGGATGTACGTTTTCGTTAAAAAGTGGCGTCGAGTTGCTGGTAGGTAACGTCCGAAACGGTGCCGAGTCCAAAGGGTTAAAAATAAACTCCAAATATTTGAATAGGGCTTTTTCTGTTAAGGTGCGTTCAAACCAAGCATAACAAGCAAACAAGAGCAGGCATTTGCGAGTATCCGTTGATGTTTCCACTCGCCACGAATCATCAATGAGCAAGCATGCTTTCTTGCACTCACTGAGGTGTCCACATTAATTGGGCATTAGCATTCGTGCCTTTAGCTTTACTAATTTCAGCATAGCAAATATATTGGTTTATATATTAATCATATAGCCGTCAAAAATGTATATTTTATCGCGCGTTCATATTACATACATACTCAAGAAAAACAAAACCCTATCTATTCAAATACCCCAAAAAAATATGTATAATTTTATGTTGAACTGGAAAACTGGTATTAATCACATATGTTGTTTCACAGAGTTACTTTTTTTCTTCCTTTTTTTTTGATGTCGTGATCAGCGTATATATAGTCAATTGAACTGGTATTACATGTGTTGTAGCCTAAATGATTTCTATTATAGATATATTTATATATTTTCTACATTAAAGTCAAAAAAGAATCCCTTTGACACTCTTCCATTCCAATTAGATGGTTTTACTTCACTTAGGGTACATCACAATATGTCTCCATGTTTACAACTGTCAGGGGATATCTTGTTGATGGTTTTTGGTTCCTGGTTTTTTCTTTTTTTGTACTTAATTTTTTGTGCAAAATTGATTTTTGTTCTACGTGCTTATATATCCTTATATTAGTATTTCTCAGAAACCAAAAAGGCCTCCATCTAAAAATCAAATGGAAAAACAAACAAAAAAAGAAATGTTCTCTCTCATTTCCAATTTTCCGGAAAATAAATGGGATTGGTTTCAGAATGTGCATTATGAAAATGTTTCTATGGCTAGAATATTAGAGTTGAATAAAAGCAAAATGAATATTATGAAATACATATATAATAAAGATTCACACCAAATAGTATTAAGATATAACACCGAAAACATAACAAGAAAATGTGCCTTTTCTTTTGGATTTTCTTTTAGAGATAATATCATGAATTATTAAAAGAAATTGTATGTGATATTGTTTTAAAAGATACTCAAAGGTTAAATGGACAGTTTGGTTCTAGAATAAGCTTTAGTGGAAAGTTTTTTATATGGTTAAAAACTTTTTGTTTTTTTTATAAATTGTTTAATAAAAATGTAACCTGAACACATTCCCGGATAAATGGGCAGATCACTTTTCTTTAGTTAAATACTTCCAAAATCGAATTTTTTTCAAATTTTAAATACAATAAGCAATAGGTTGAATAAAATTCAGATCAGCTAAAATTCAGAGTCAAGGAATACTATACATCCTTTGTCATACTATAAAACCTGTAAAGCGATCCTCGTAAGTTAGGCACCTTCGAAAATTTGGATGCGACACTCTTTTATAGTTGAAATGTTTAAATCCGTCTAAATTGCCCAACTGTCTGGTCAAAAACTTTGCATCGCGAGTGCTACATATTCGTAGCTTAAAAGGACAAAATTAAATTTACCATTTTAATTGTCAGTTTTCATAACTTCCAAATTTTTCCAACTTCCCCTATTACGTAAAATGTTCTGGTGACCAACTCTTCACCATATTTGTCATACTATTTCTCAAGGAAAAAACTTAAAGGTTTGATCCATATTTTTAGAGAAATAAATTTCACTCCTACATAACGATTTCGGAGTTGTAATTTTCTGTATGCTAGAACTTAATTCTAGTAGCGACTACCTAGTTGATTTCAAGTTTTCTATAGCAGTGTTGTTTCGAAGGTTATTAAAGTTTTTGTAGCTTATATGAAAATTTACTTTTATAAAAGTATTTACTTTATTTTTAATTATTTTCACTTACAAAGTAATTCGCAATAAAAATTTTATGGAAAAACATACATCCTCTAAATAAATGCATATTCTGTAAAATGGACTCGTTTTTATAAAACATGAAAATAGCTAGCATATCAAATACTTTTCTTTTTCAAGGAAAATAGTCAAAAGTTGGTTAAACAAATATTTGTACATTGTTGAATGATTTTCATGTGTAGTAAAATGTCAAATGAATGCTTTTCTACCTTGTACAAATTTTGTATCCGGTTTTGTTTTAATTTAAGGGGCTACATCTATCTAAAATACCGAAAGTAAAGTTTAAAATTGGATTTGGTTTTCGAAGAACATATTGGTGGAAAAAAAACCATTATTAAGAGTTTCAAAAAAGAAAAATTAGAAAATATGGAAAAAAATAGATAAAGCTGTTCCACAGGAGATAAATTTTTGTCGGGATGTTCTCCAGTGGGCATTTGTCGATTAAAATGATTCATATAAAACGCAAAATTAAAATTACTTATTTATTTATGTCAAGAACAAAGACAGGTTAACAGGTAACATATAAGAAATCGTAAGAATTTTTGTGATTAACGTGAAATTATTAAGATATACAACCATACCTCGCTTTTCGGCCTAGATATGTTCCGGAGAAGTTGGCTGTAAAGCGCAAAGCCGTATAACGAATCAATTATTTTGTGTAGCAGTGCTGCTTGAAGGTAGAAGCTGAAACTAAACAGAAAGTCGCCTTAACAGTATATACAAAATTTTTTTTTAGCCGTATACTGAAAAATTGTGTGCCGTAAATATGAAAAAGTGCCAAAATTAAAAAAGGCCGTTATAACGAAATGTCGTATAAAGAGAGGCCATATAGGTGTAGGTGTATTCTTAAAACTTGGAGCTTATATAAAGTGAAAAAACACGAAAATTGATTTTTCTCAGATAGATGTAGCCCCTTAATATTATAAAAAAAACATGACAATTTTTAATGTAAGTATACTTTTCTGTTTATTTTTCGTTTTCCTGTAATTGTCAGTACTTGACGTTAATTAAATTTACTAAAATATAAGTTATTCGAAATTTGGAGTTTATAAATAAAATAAAAACAAACAGATTTAGTTGCGGACGCATGGAATTACAAATAATTTTGAATTTAATTTCATTTAGTAGAAAATGCATTTATATTTTTGTAAAAAAAAATGAAGAGAAATTCTGTCCGAATAATCGGGTCTGATGGAAAAAACAAGGCACTTGAATAAAATTCAAAAAAAATTTTTTTTTTCGCAGCAATTATTTAAATTCCATTTAAATTGTGCTGAAGTTGATAAATGTCCATCTTTATTCACAGTATGGACAATTCAACATTTTATTGACATGAAAAATGTCCTGATAATGAATTTTATCAATTTTTTATTTTACTTTTTTTTAGTTTTTCAAGAGTAAAAATGTAATATCAATGATTGCCACCTTAATTGGCAAGAATCAATTAATATTTTTGTTTTATCATTATTGATATTTTCCGAAAATGAATTTGGTACATTCAGCATATTTTCATTTACATATATAAAAGAAAAATGTCATTAAATACTCTTTTTCATTCTCTGTCAGAAGCATGTGAAGCCCCGAGACTTTAAAATGTGAATTTGTGATAATTGATTTTATATATATTTAAACTAAAATGTTAATTACAATATAATATTGTACATGGAATGGGAAGGCATGGATAAGTTGTTAAAATTGCCGTGATGCAGATTTGTAATCTTGTTTTCTTTGACTGAGTGGATACAATTTCGCACCCATAAATATTGTGAAGTTTCGACAAATGAAGTTTGGTTGTCACAACTAAAATTTAGTTGTTACAGCTAATCAATGAGTGCATTCAGCAGTTCTAAGCGCTTAAAGCACTTTACAGCGCTTAAATCTAGCAACAGAACTGGATGCAATTCTAACTTTAAGCGCTTAGACAAATTCTGGCATACAAATTTTTTGCTAGTTCAAACAGCTTATTTAAGGTTGTTGCTCATGCTAAGAAATGATTTGTGTAAAGGATAAATTGAGATGAATTATTGAAAATTGTTTCTGGATTATTCAATTTTAATTTGAATTTTTAAAAAATGAGTTTGATAAAACTTTTTCAATTTCCAATGAAATTTTTCTTTCATTTTATTCTCAATTTTTATTTACTCTCGACACTTATTTCGTTTAACAAAAAATATATTTTTAGAAGGCATTGAAATAAAACTAATTTGACATTTAGCACAAATTACTACCATTTGCTCGATTCAACCTACGCGTCCAGGAATACAAAAAATTCTAACTGCTTAGATTAAAAATTTTGACTAAGCGCTTAGGACTGCTGGATGCAGCTAATAACTTCACAATTTTTCTGTAACTTTAAAACTGTTTGTAATACGTGACACATTTTGTTAAAACTGGCTCTCATTCATGCTCTTCTAAATATCGAAAATATATTTTTAACAAATAATTACCTAAATGTTTCCAATTGTAATAATTGTGAATTCAATAATCCTGAAACGTTAGAAATTATTTCTTAGAAGGAATCAACCACAAAATGGTGTTAGTTCTTTTTTGTAGTCACTAAAGATTATTAGTTATGGACTTCCAAGTATTTATAATAATTGAAATTATAGAATTTTCTTATGGCCTATGATGATACCCTTTTTTTGGGTATATCAAAAACAAATTTCTATATATTTAGTAGTTGAAAAGTTTTTTTTTTCTTCAATGTATATTTCTATTAAGGAACAAACAATTTATTTTAATGGACATGGTAGATGTTCATTTTCACTCTATTTTAGGCTTAATAGAATGATTTTTTGGCAGAATTTTTCTTTTTCATTTTACTAAATGTAAATAGAACTTATTTTTACGTAGGGTCAGAGGCATATTAGAGATACAGTGTAGATTTCTTTATTTTCGTTTTACTGGGATTTTGTTAGCATTATTATTATTTTTCATGTTGTTGCCCAAAAACATCATACTTTTATCTAAAATTAATGTGAATAAAATTCTATTGCCGATAAAGAAAGCTTAGAAAAAGTTCTAATATTCCGGCTCATAACTTTGTTTCCAAGATGATAATATTAATGGTGTAATTATGATTTATGAAGTTTTTTTGGAGAAATGTTTTTCGCCTTTTTGTTTCTTATTTGGAATTAATCAAATTCTATATAATGTTGCATTATTATTTCAGCAGAAATTGGTATATTGAAAAGAACTTATAGAAAGTCTAAATCTGCCTATATCTGATTTTTTGATATCCTATAGTAGAAATGTGACTAGTAGTTATCAAATCTACAGTTCAATAAATTACTGGTTAGTAATTAAACAACTAAAACTATTAATAATGCCTAACTTTGTTTTCATTTCTTTGAATTTGATTCAATTTAGAACTAATCTAGGCTCTATAAACTTTACTCAAGTTGGTAAAGTAGTTACGGAGTAAGGAAATAAACGACTGAACTTTATAAGCAGGCAGGTTTTTGTCTATAACTATTTGTTATATTGAAATTCAACATTTCAACTTGTAATAATGTAGTCAGCGTATGTAAACAATTTAAATAAAATTCCTGTACAAATTTTCTAAGTATGTAAATCGAGAAGACGAACAAAAAAACTACGAAACTATGTTTCTCTTAAACGTATTCTTAAGAAGAAATCTGGATAAATGTGAGGTGTATTTAAAAGTAATTATAGACAAAATAGTTTTAGAAAGCCTAGGATTGTTTCCCTTGTTGTGCACCGTAAAGAGGCCTATATTACCCATCTATTACGATAAAATGGTCATTTTGTTAGGATTTGAATCACATTTTTAAACATTGTTTTGGGCTTTTAAAGCTTAAGTATCTCGCGATTTGTGCCACCCTCTTCTAACTTCTGATATTTTACCATCGGGAATAAAGAAAATATTGGAAGATTACAAATTTTCAATATTTACGTACTTAGTAAGTTCTTACTATCATAATTTGAATACAAAAAATTGTTTTTAAGATACTCGATATCTTGAAACAGGTAAATATCATTTCCTTATTCGTTTTGAAAAGTACTCTGATATTGTACAAATATCTTCTTTGAGCACAGATTTCCGGGAATAACTTTAATCCTTAACGTCATTACGTTGAACGAAATGAAGATATTTCATATATATATATATATTTTTTTTTCCTTGGATATCGTTGATTTGAAAACTGTTTTGAGATAAATATAGAACGTTATCCGTGTTTATTTTATGTATTTTAGAGAGAATATATTTTGATGTAACATTCTAAATCAATAAATACTTTTGAAAACTCTTCAAAAAGATCAAAATGATAGAAAATGATGATTTCGTATATTTTCTTGATTGAAAATGTTTCCCTTAAGGCTAAAAAAAAGAAAAAATAATTTTACTTTTGAACTAAATTAGTTTATCGATTTGAATATAAAATACACTACCAATGCATACACTGGAAGAATACTTCAATCTATTTGAATTATTCTAAATTAAATTCCTGAGATATACTGTTGGGTGCCTTTTAAACTGTGTCCTTATCTGAATCCTAACTTCGCCTTATAATAGTTCCAATTGTACAGTTCTGCTCCAACATTATCTTATGAATGAGTGTTCTAAATCGGCTAAGAAGACTTCAGGATGAAAATAAATTTCAGATTTCATAAATCAGTCATCCAATCCCTTTTTTAGATCGACATCAAAACTAATAGGAATTTATACCTTCTAATATGCAACCAATTCCTGAATTCTCAATTGCATTGAATAACATGCTCGAGAGATATTGTTTTGACATCGCAGATAAGGAGACAGGTGAAAATATGAAGATCTATCAACATTTGGCTGTCTAGAATTTTTTAACCATCACAAAGCTTTATTATTCCCATTCTATAGGAAGAAAGCAGACTATTGGTTAATATAGTATGAGTAAGATTTGTATAATATCTTGAGTCTCACCTTATTTATGAACATATATTTCAAACTATAATTATATAAATGTTATATAATACACAAACAATTCCATCAAAATATTATATTCAACATTTATTATATCACATCAGTTTCTATTTGCAGTATGGTTATTTGTTTCATATATGAATAGTCCTACGATATTAATTGTAACTTATAGTTTTCATACCTTACATGTAACATTATTTCTAATTTCGTGTTTTATGCCTGCCAGGTTAACAATATAAACATATCAAACTTACCTATCATAAACATGTTGCCATGTTGTCATGTAATCAGTTTCCATCACTTTCGGATTGTTTCGTGTTCTAATTTATATTTTGTCATTTATACAATATATTTCATATTTGAGCCACCATTGTTACACAGTAATGAAACTTTATATAATTGATTTTAAATAGAGAATTAAAATAGGAAGTAGTTAGGAAACGAATATTAATTTCCTTTGTAAAATCCTATTTTTTCTATATCTTTTTTAACTATTCCAATCGAATTTCTTTTTTATGAAGATTCATCATTGGCACTACAACCCAGTTTGGATCTTGCTCTATTTCAGCTTCCATCTAAATAGATCTCTATCTCTGGATATCGTTCTCCAGTTTATCATATTCAGCTTTATGCTGTCATTTTTGATTCTATCCTGCCAACGAAATTTTGGTCGCCCTGGTTATCTTATTTCCTTACAGCTTACCTTCCATTCCAGTCATGAGTTCATCTGCATTCGATCACATGTCAATCCCATTACATTCTGTATATTTCGTATTGTGGTGACTACTTCTATTTCATGATACAAGAAGTAGTGTGCTATTCTCTATTCCTTATTTGCACGCACAGGCCTGTATATCTCCCTTAAAATATTTCTCTCAAAACCATCTAAAAGATTTTCATCTTTTTTAGTAATACCATAGACTAATAATAAAGATTTCCAACGACTGTGCATTCAACTGATTCTTTTTGTACAGTGATATCCCGGTACAATATAGATTCATCTCTTTCTTTCACATTAAACTTCTTTTCATTCATTCTTCTTTAAGTTCACTTACAACAACAACACTGAACATCACTCTGCTCATTTGGCTTGGACATCTAGGTATAATAATCTATGGTAATACTTTATGTTTCTGACGCATAAGTTATTAGGAAATTGGATATTAAAAATTGTTTTTCTTTTGTTTTCGCAAAACTACTATAGAAAATCTTTTTAAACTACAATATTATTTCAATTTAGCTATATTTACGTGCTATCTAGTATTTTCAATATTAGTTTTTCCTTTTAATTATAGCACATAGTAGAAATAACCAATTAATTTAAATTGACGCCAAAACTTAATTACCTGAGTACACCTAGAAAGTTTTTCTTCAATTTAAACTTTCTGCACTCTCTCACTACAAATATAAGTATGTAAACTTGTATGCAGACCTGTTTCTATATACATATACATATATATTCTTATTTCCTGAAAATGGACTAGAATCTAGATGAACCCAAAAAAACGAATATAAGGACACATATAAATATATAGAGAAAGGAAAGTCAAAGCAATTTATGTTATATACGAGGACAGAAGTGTATTGGCCTAAAGATCGAATAGAATGGTTCTTTGGAAAAGTTTTAATTGAGTACGTGCAGTATTGAATAAGTAAATCAAAGTTTTGTCGAAGGCTAAAAGGTTCTTACATATTTTCATGCCATCTTATATATTTCTATGTTTCAGCGCACATGAATATGTATGTTTCTTATAGTTTATGTACAATTTATGAAAATAATTTTTCATATAATGTTGATGTTAAGAAACTGAGAGAATTTTCTATTTTTATGGTTTTTCCATAGTTTCAAGTTTATAGAAAAACAATAATAATAGAATAAATGAAGTGTAATTTTATAATTTTACTTGAAATATAAAATAAGAACTTTTAATTACCACTCAAAAATTGTAGAGAATTTACTATTTTGTGAGAGCCTGAGGTCTACGTACTTTCATTCAAAATAGCAGAACAGCAGGATTAACATTTCAAAATTTATTATTTTCAAATGGAATTTGATGTTATTTTTAAAAACTTCATTCCTAATAAAGTATTCCAAACCAAGTAGTGTTAGCATATTCTGATTTCGAGGTATTTACAAGAGATAATAATACTCGATTGGATGGACGGATGAATTCAGATAAAGTTTTATTTTGAATAATTTGAATGCTTTCATATAAATATATAAAATATTTCTTAATCCAAGCATAACATATGTATTAAGCTGAACCTACACTGAATCAGACAAAACCACTTTTGACCACACTTTAGAAGTGAAACATAAGCTTTTTTTTAATACAGCGCCGAAGTGGTGGGATATAGAATTATTGGGTTTTCGGCGGGAATAATCCCCATAAAAACCTCCATAACTTTGCCGACCGTTTCCATCGTGTATGATCTCTATATAAAAAGTTTAAAAATTTGTATCGACTACAGAGCCAATACGGTGGCAGATTATATTTGGTCTTCGACGGAAATAATCCTGATTATAACCTCCACAATATTGCAGAGCATTGTAATTATCTAGGACGTCTATATAATGCGATTTTTTGTAATGTAACGTTTCGTCAGAGAATATCGTGACATAATTTTTGCTAGTGGCCCCAATAGAAGTGTTTCTCTTCAAAAATGTGGAGTTTCTCGAAACAAATTTGTTTCAACGTAACTTACGTTAATATCACTAACTGTTTTATTCTGTCGAGGTAAATATAGGATGTCCCAATAAGAGTGCATGATTTAATTTGCGTAACTTGAAATATGTGTATATATTGGGTATTCTGCGTCGAATAGATAAGAGTCATACCGTATTCGACGATCAATTTAATAACGAATTGGATGCCATTCGCCGTATTCAAATATATTCCTTTTTAGGGCAAGAAATCTAAAAATTCTCTAGTATGGACGTGTACGTATATCCTAGGTATTCTGGGTCTTACAGATATGACCCATATTTTATTCGATAGACAATTTAATTACGAATTAGAGAAAGATTACTTATCTAAAAACGATTTGAATTTGGTGGAATTGTCTTTTCGTCCACAATAGGCGCTCGAAACTTGGCAACTGTCAATAATGATCTCGTTCCTTGGTGAAGGGTTCCAGGGTCTTATTGGGATATAACTAATGAGAAAATAACTAACTGACTTAGGTGGTTCTGTTCGATTTAGTGTGAGTTGATCAGTTTGATCCGGGGTATTTATTCAATAAAACATTTGATAGTTTAATGTGGGTAGCCGCTATATACACTTCTGTGTATTTATCTATAACAAAACTTCTTTAGTGATGAAAAGTGTTTGGCTATTTTGTCTGATTCATGTGGGCTCGTCCTTATGCATAAGTGTGAATAAATATCAGTTCGTATAATGTCAGTTTTAAAATGAGTCTACACCACTCTGTACAAAAATCACACAAAAAAATGTTCTTTTAATGAAAATAGATGGGTGACACATACAAAATTTTATCCGGAAAGAGAAAATGTCTCCAAAATAAAATTGTAAAGCTTATCAGTCTGAAAACCGAATCATAAATTCTAATTTTAATAATTCAACATTGTCAAAATTCTTCTTAATATTAATTTATTCCTAATTTGAAGGCATTTTATCCATTTAAATGTTGAAATGTTGCGGAAAAATTAAATGGAAACAATTTTCTTTTCATTTAATTGAATACAAAAAAAAGTAAATATTTTCAACTTTTCTAAAATTGTACTATTTTGAAACTTTTTCTTGTAAAAATTTTCTTTCAGAAAAATATAAACTCTTTCACTTAGAATTTTTTCTGATCAAAACCAACCAAAATTTGATGTCCTTATTCACAAAATTAAGACATTTTCTTACACCTGTGATGATGAGTTCTTCTTTCATTCGGTTGTAAAAAGAAAGGGCAGGGATGATAGACATACCATGCTCCTTAAGACAGCTTCCTTTAAGATGAATTACTAAACGATGATAATTAATTCTTCAATGTCATTAATGTAGGCAGGCTGAGCAGCTATCATATCATAATTTTATTAAAGAAATAAATGAATGTTGGATGATGATTTGTTCAGAATATTGGCTTTTTTAAAAAACTATTTCATTAAACTCAAAAAATTTCTATATTGTACTTTTTAAGTACATGAAATTAATTATGAGAATGATATTAATTTTTTCTGGTGATTTCTATTGAAGTTAAAAGATGTAAATCTACATAATTTTATACAAAATAAATGGCTCGTAGAAATTGTATGGCCTTTTAAGCTGGCTAAAACAAGCAACATCAACTATTATAATTTGTATAAAAATCATTAAAAGCCAAGCAATACGGTGAAAATGGTTTCAGCGGTTAGTTATTAGTGGCTAGTTGTTAGATAGTTAGTTGGTAAAAATAGGTTTAAAATTACTAAAGGACTAACTCTACTATAAACAAAGCATAGTGAAATACAAGGAATAATTTCCATAAAGTTGGATCGATTGCATAATAGATAAACAGATAGGAATTTGTTTGGTGGATACTTTCGGTTTGTATCAGTTTCGCTCTATTGTGTAACTACAAAGAATTGGTTGTCTATTTATCTCCTAATCCAAAAAAAGGATGTTCTGAAAAACAAGAAACATAGTTTATGAAAACAGTTTAAAATGAGATGATGTTCAAACTTTCAAGCTTTAAACCTTCTGCATGATTCTATATCGTGTTAATTATGACATTGGATCGATGAAAATTCTGCCACTTTTGATCGAGCTCTCAATTTGGATTTGGATACATTTGTAAAAAAAAGTCTGTCTGCGTGATATATACAAATGCAAATACTATTAATGAGATAATAGACTTTGCAGACTGGAGATGTGACGAAAAATTTATCCAAATTGAGAACTCTATTTAATGTACTCGGTCCTTATATCAGTTTTGATTGCCGAAATTTAGTCATGACCAAATCGATTATACCGGGAATACACGTTCTTATTGTCATTTGTATTTTAGTCTGTTGTATTTTATTTAATCAAATTAACATTTTACCAAAAAGAAAAAACAACTTTTTTTTTCAATTTAGGAATTCTAATTTAAAAACTAAGTCAAAACAAATTGACCTAATTTACTTTAACGGAAATCATCCTTCTCATTTGTTATACAAAAAATTTTTTTTTTCAATTGATTCTACCTAATTATGCATTGATTTTATACTAAGTCTTAGTACAATAAAAAAAAAACAACATCGTCTAACTTTTATCATTCAAAAGATAACATCAGATTTAATTCCATTTTCCAATTCAATAATTGGACTAGAATAAAAGAAAAACGAAAACATTTTCTTTTTTTTTCGTTGTTTTTTACAAAACAAGTGAATATACTAGAATAATAATGAGGAGAAAAGAAAAGAAAAAAAAAATACAGAAAATTTCTATACCCATCTAATGGATAAAAGGTCATAGGTCTAATTTGGCCATCACCATTACCTTTCTTTCAATTAGGAATAAATTAAAAGGGACATTTGAATTTAAAAACCTTCGCAAAACACTAATTGATTTGGATTTGTTACATTTGTCAAATGAATTCAATATATATAAATATATGCAGAAGAATCTAAATCAATAAAATTTAAATACTATTTTCTATTCAATTTAGAAATTTTATTTCATCGCAAACTTAATTCGTCTAATTATTTCGAAACGTTAAAGAAAACCATGAATTCAAAGAATTAAAAATAAGATATATAAGATTATTTTATTTCAGGATATATTTTTTTCTTTTTCTTCATTACTAATCCTTATTTAATCAACTTTCATTAGACACTATCCCAGACACAAAGCTAAAAAAAAGAAAATCATCGAAAATCTTCTATATACTAAAACATGCCTAACTGATTTAATGTGAAATTCGTGTTTTGATCCTTTTTGATATTAGATATTAGGCAAAAAAAGAAATAAGGAAGAAAAATAAATGAAAATAAATGAAATCTCGATACATTTGAGATAACCTTAATTGAATTTTGGTGGCGTTCTAATCTGAAACAAAAGAAAAATCAAAACAAACCAAATAGAAAAAGGAAAATATAATCCAAGATATTTTGTCGTCCTTTGATTTTTTTTTTCTTTAATCGGATCCAAACATCATTTTGACAGATTTTCGACAGATTTATCGTTAAGTTTTCAGACATGATGTTTTAAAAAAAAAAAAACCTTTTTTTTCCTTTCCAATTTTATGCTTATTGGACTTGAAGTTAATTTTCCAATTATAGTTCAAATACAGTTCTCTTAAAGTTTGATTAGTTTTATATGAAACATGAATTTTAAATACTAATAATAAATCTATCTATTATATAAAAAAGTTTTCTCCGCAAATCATTCATAAATTTTGTAAGAGATATAAAAAACTTATAACTGAAAAAATAATCGAGAACGGGGGCTGGGTTCTAACTTCAACACACTTGATTTTACTAAATAAAGTCTCTAGGTCGCTTTCGCGCTAAGCCATTGTCTTCACTTTTCCAAGCAATTCAGCTTCGTTAATATCAAATGAAAACTGAATAAATAAATATAACTGAAAAAAATAATCACCATCGCCTGGGTACGAGTTTATGCACATTTGATTTTATTAATTAACTCGCTTTCTCACCAAGCCATTGACTTGACTGCTTAAAGGAATTCAGATTCGATAATGTCTAAATAAAGTTTGCGGAGCCCCCTAGTAATCTTAAAATGGATATATTGCATTTTAAGATTACTAGGGGGATTTGAACCAGGGATTAAGAAATTTTTCTTAAACTTTTTTTCTTAATGAATTTATGTTTATATTATATTTCCATTTCAATTTCTAAACTACAGCCTAATCATAATCTAAACTGAATTCTAAAAATGTTTAAGCTAATTAAATTTATTTACATTTTTTACTAGTACATGTCTTGCATAGCAATTTTTAGTATTTTGAAACCTAGAAACGTTTAATGTTCACTAAATTTATGTGTCCTTTTCATTGGGATGTTGAAATGCTGATAGTTTAGCATTTCAAAAATAATTGACAATGGAAGGTTTACAATTTTACGGAAAAGAAAAATGTTGTTTTATCTGAATAAATATTGAGTTATCAAAAAGTCAGCACAATAGCTTAAATACAGTGATTTAGTGGTCGCAATCGCTATATTGGCAGGATGGTCGAGTTGTAGGAATTTTAGGCATGTATGATATGAACAACAATTATATTGTTTGACACAATTGATTAGAGTTTCGTTGCCAGTAACTTTCACCTGTCAAGTTTGATCCCTGATCTTAGCTTTTCACAATTATTTATTTTTACTTTTTTCCTCGTTTCTTCCTCTATTGATAGTTTCGATAATTTCTGACGATCTAATAGCTGACTGCACAATATTGAAAAAGTGTTTAATGATAGTTCCAACTGAATAGGATAATGAACATTTTAGTTTCGGCTTTATCAAATATCCACAGTTTTCTAGATTTTTGAAATAAACCCCGATTAAAACCCTTTTCTATCACACTCATTTTTATCTATTTTAAAATACATCAAAAATATGTTTTAGTCTTTTGTTAAAAAAAAAAACCGGAATCCCTTTTTTTTGTATGGCCAAAAAATCAACAAATTAAATACAAAATCTTTTCCCTAAAATACAATATAAATAAGATTAGAAAAAAAGGCCCTAACTCCTCCAACAATATGGTTGATTTTTTTTAACATAATCACCTTCTCCATATCAAAAAGCGCAAAAATTTAATCTTCTTTCGAAAATAAAAGAACTTTTCATTATATTCATTCAGTTTTCCGTTTAGGAAAAAGTTTTTCCTTCATTTAAGAGGCACAACTGCTCTTCTTTTCCAATCAACACGAAATTCTTAACTATATATAGAAATTTTCTAATACAAGTTAAAGTCAACATAAAAATTCGCTGTATATATTTATATAGTTTTCATGAACAGATGATTTGGATATACAATTAGAAGGATATTAAAGACATCCTTTTATTCTAAAAATCCCAATTCTTAATATACGGAAGACAAGAAAATTCTCAAGATGGCAATAGAAATGAACATGAAAGAGTTTCTTATGTTTGACTGAAAATTTTATGTCCTTCAAAAGAAAATATATTCTTTAGAATTTTCCAAAATAGAAAATTTAAAAAAATAATTTTCTTTTAAATACAAAAAAAAAATACCGATTTTCCATCTAATTACAATATATTTACCTAAAAATGTATTTGATGGTTCTTCTTTTCGCCTGATTTTTCAATTTTCATAAAAAGCTTTCCCTTTCAATGTAGGATACCCTTTTTTTCTCTCTCTGTATCTTAAGGGTTTGTTTATTCATGAATATAGGGTGTATCAAAAATATTACTATAATTGGTAATATATTCCAAATTAGTAGAAAATTCTTGTGCCATCCTGTATGATTTTCATTCAAATGAGAAAAGAATATATAATGCGCATGAAAAGGAAATTCCTGAAAAAAATGAAGAATTGAAAGCTTTAAAATTCAAATTGAGATTTTCCTGTCAAGGACAAATTTTGTACTAGATTAATATTGTATTATATTGTATATATATTGTACAATTTTTGTTTTCCATCAGGACTGTACACAATATGCGTGTATTTCAAGTTTACACATGAAAATATTTTTGGCTATTTTTATTCAATCTCAAATCCTGGCTCTGTAGAACATGCGCAGACATTTTGGTACATAAATTTAAAGATGCTGAAAATCCTAATTTTGTACTAGATTCTTTCTCATTTTATTGTTCTTTCTGTTTTTATTTATTTTCGAAGAAAATTTTATTGGTTCTCTTAATTTGGTTCCAAAATATCCTTGTCTTTTTTATCTTTGATGGGAATATTCCCATTTTTGTTTTTGGGATTTGTGTTCTTTCATGAATTTAAAGTCCTTTTTTTTTATTATTTACGAAGAGCTGATTTCTCACCAAAAAAAAGGAAAATATAACAAAAAAATAAAAGAATTTATTTTGTGTGACGCATGAATTTTTAAGCGCGTGTGTGTAGCACAGAGATTGTAGAACAAAAAAAAAAAAAACACACAGGATCCTTATTCGGAATGATTGTTTGGACAAAACTTAACTTATTTAATGTTGTTAGTATATCGGGAGATTTTGTGAACGTTACGTTACCACACACCGTAAACTTTTTGTTTGTTTGTTTTGTTGGTTATTTGAAAATGCAAGGAAAATTCCAAAAGAAATGTGAAAATATTTATAACTTATATATTAAGGAAAATTTGATTTAGTCAAAAAAAAAAAAAGAGAAAAGAAAAATGTGAAAATTTATTGTCGGAAAAAGAAACCCTTTGACTAAAAAAAAAAAAGAAAATTTTCTGAAAACGACTTTAAGATTTTTCTTCATTAAAAAAGTTATTTTTTGACAAGAATGAAATTTCATTTTGAAATTCATCGTGGGCTTTATTGAATCCTAAATTTATCCCGGTTCATAAAAAGGTGCGTGTGTGTGTGTTTTTGTGCCCTTTTTTGGAAGGTTTTGCGGTCGTTTACCAAAAAAAAAAGAAAAACATTTTCTTTTTTATTAGGAATAATTTCGTGAGATACAAAAGCTAATTCGGATTAATTTCTTCCAGATAATCCTATAAATTATTTTGAAATCATTTACACTGTTTTGTTTTTCCTTTTTTATTTTTTTTTAAATAATTTTGTTTTTCAAGGGTTTCCCCTTATCACATTCAAAATGTTTTTAAAGGTTGTTCTAGTGAGAAAATATGTTAAAGTTTTTGGTTTTGCTTCAAGAAAAAGTCCTTTTTAATTTAATTATTTCATAAAAAAATAAATATATTTAAAACAAGTGATCAAGTTCAATATTGTTTTAATAAGAAATCAATTTTATTAGAATTTAGTGAAAATAGATATTTAAGAATGTTTAAATGAAAATATGTTAATCCTTAAATAATTGTTAGTTCGGTTATTGTCGTCTGTTTAAATTTCAATTAAACTTAGAATATTGTTTTTTATGTTTTAATGAAAAAATATCTAAGAAAAAGTGTTATTTGAAAAGAAGTTTGATAATATTTTTAAGCTCTTAAATAAAAATAGAAAAAGAGTTTCAAGAAAAAAAAGTAAATAAAATAATTTTTTAAATGAAAGAATTTATGAATTAGGTTTTTAATTAAATTAAAGAAAGTGTTAATATGTGAAAGTGTCCTTTCTTATTAAAAGAATGGAAATTCTATAATAAATAATATTCTTTGAAATATAATAAATTCAATTAATTGAAGATAATTTACTATAAAAATTCGAGAGAAAAAAAAGTAAATCAGATTTATTATTTTAAAGATATCAAGGATTTTCAGGATGTCATTAAAAAATTTTAAGACACATAGTCAACACATAATTAAGGACACAATTATTTAAAAGTGGAATAAAAATAGTTGCTCAAGGATTATTATTAAAGAAAATAACGTAGACGAAAAAAAAAATTGTAAGTTTTATTTTAAGTTTTGTTTGTTTATTTTTAAAATGAACATAAGGATAGGAATCTTCTACCACTAGTGTCTCCTTAAAGTCGTAATAATTTGAAGTTGTATTAAATCAATGAATTGCCATCATTTTATAGTTTGTCACGAACTTACGATATAAGATCTGGTTTAATAAATGAAGTTTATAGTTTTAATTTTATTAGTTGGATTTAATTCTACAATAATTTGATGTTATTGAATGTCAGCTGGTCGCTTTGGGCTGTTGATATATGAATTATTTCAGTAACATTATCAGATGTGCTTAAATAAATGAATGTAGTATCATTTCCAAGCGTTTTTTATAATCATCATTTAGTGCCAAATAGAAGAACGTAGGAACACTAACCATCCTCTTGTTAGTGTTTAGTACTTATTAATTCTAGAAGGGTTAGTAGGGAATAGTAAGTCTGTACAGTTGATAGCGTCTAAAGATTTTCTTTTAGTGCAGTCAAAAATATATAAACACATTTGTTTAGTTCTCCACCTAATAAAAAAACCCTATTTCTATTTCTAAAAGCATTTAACTTATCCATTACTAAAAGGAAGCTGAGTTTTATCTCTTGCTCCTCTACTGGATTAACGTCAGATTTAAACTCTAGAAGTTGAATAATTTCTATTATAGTTCTGCACAGATTTTTTCGATTTCATTTAATTGTCTCCCATTTAATTTAGACTCTATCCAGAAATTGATAAATTATCTCTAAGTAACATCGCCTCAAAAGTTTTTTAGCATTAAGAAAAGAAATTCTAATCTATTAAAGCCCTGTGATTTATAAATTATTGCATCTAAACATTTCAACGTTCCTTGGGTTACCTTTCTTCAGTTTAGGCACACTCCATTGGGTACTGTTGAAAAGTTTCCATAGCATATATATATTGTATAACCATTTTTAATGAACATAACCAAATTCACTTTAAACTACATACATATATAAAAAAATGCATATTTTCAATAAAATATCAATATCAAAATTATTATTATTAAAATAATATTTCACATATTGTAATTATGAATTTTGATTTATTGGAATTAATTAAAATGTTTCTAAATACATTTATATGATGAAATATTAATTTATATCAGTGCTGGCATAGCGGTATTGTGCGACGTTGTTACGTTAAAATACAGGTGGTCATATGTTAAGTAGTTGATGTTGATTTCTGTATATAACAATCAAAAAACAATAAAAATTACAATATTACAAAACTATATCCGAAAATGTAGTAAATTGCTTATTTCAAGCGTTAAATTTATAAAAGAGCTTCTTTAAATTGATTTTACTAAGATAGAAATCGAAACTATAAGCATTTATATTAACTGCACGTAGTATTCGAGAAACTGGCTCGTTTTTCCCGTAATTCGTTCTGTGGTACAAAATTTTAAATAAGTTCACTGACCTCAAGAAACGTACATTAATATTTAGCGGCATCTTTTCTAATAGTTAAGGACCATGAATAGCGACATTGAAAATTTGTAGGACAAAAACAATATCAGCCACCTAACGACGCTTTTCTAAGGATTGCAGGTCAATCAGTTTTAAGCTATCACAATACGGAGTTAGTAGGAAAATATCATTTCAAAGAAGATATTTTAATGGAAAACGTATGAATCTACAACGTATACGTTGTACAGACTCCAATATGTTAATTAGGCTTTTATGGTAGGCAGACCATATTTGACTGCCATATTCCAAAATAGGTCTAACCAAGGTAATGAAGAGTGCTTTAGTTATATGAGGGTTCGAGAATTCCTTAGACCATCTTTTAATAAAACCTAATGTAGAGTTAGCTCAATGAACGAGGGAATGAATTGAAAAAATCACTGATGGTTAGCGTCTGTTTTTTTCGGCTCTAAAAAAATATGTCTTAGATCCTGACAAATTATTATTCGACGGGGAATTTAAATTTAAATCCAAGTCTGTTATCACTTTTCGAAAATATTCATTTTTGAAAGAGAAAAGAAAAACATTTGTCAGTAAAACGAAATGAATAGGGTTAAAATTTGAATTTCAGTATGCCAGCCCTGATTTATACACGGCAGTTGTTCAACTGACGAACTTTTAAACAATTTCTGGAATATTCATTTACTATATTAAAATATCGAATTAATTTTATGAATAGTATTTAATTAGTTCTGTAGAAATTCATTTGAATGTAAAATTGCTATTTCATAAAATATGTAAACATTTCAAATTGTTGCATTTCGTTTTTGATATTATTTTGACGGAATTTTAAAATAAAATTCACTTGATTGAAGTTAACAATTAATAATTTCCAATAAAATTGAATGCTTTCACTATATTTATGAAGTAGACGGTTTCTGTGCCGGTAAGACTGGCAATGTCTAAAAAAAAATAGTTTTTTATTTAGGAAAATAAACAAAAGTTTGCCCGTAGCTAAACTTAAACTCAAATTCTCTTCCAGTCGCTCTTAACTATTGAAAGTATAACTAGTCAATATAATATTAATCTTATTTTCAGTTTTCAATAAACTGTTGCGTTAATATTGGCTAATTTAATGTATAGTAGATAGTTGAGAAAGACTTTGTCACAAACCATTTTTTATTGTATTTATATTTGTTATGTTCATTTGTTTTATATGACTTCTATAAAGATTTTAAAATGATTTTGGAATCTTTGCTTTGATTTATAAGAATCTCCAATTTCAATTAACTAAAGTTAATTTAAATTTTAAAAGTTATGATTTTCTGACTCCAAATTACTTTCCAATAAGAAACTCACGTATATCAAGAAAACGCTGTCCTTTGATTTATAGGACCACACTAAAGTGCTAATTTTGTATTCTTCTTGTATACGGTTACTAGTATCAAGTCTAGGATTTCTAGAAACTCGGGTTTTTAAGACTCGGCAAGTACGAGTTCCAAATTTTGAAAACTCGTCGAGTTCGAGTGGTGTTCGGATCTAAATCTAAACTCAAATCAATAAGCGAAAACTTTTAATATTTTAGAGTTCAATAACGAATTTCATAGCTGAAGTTTTTGTGAAATGAGAATTATTTATTGCCAAGAAATTAAAAAGAAAATATACTCAAATTTATTTATTAATCAATTTAGTTATTTGAAAAATTAAACTTGCAAACTAAATATAACTATTTGAACATTTATTTGATTCAATTTGAATCAATTTAATTGCTTTGTTTTTGTTTTAAGGTAGAAATATTTGAGAAATACTAACGAATTAAGAGACTTGTCAGCAAGTCTCGATCTGATTGTAGTACAGAAGCTGCAACTTATCGAAAATGTTCTTTCATTAGAAGTTGAAGTTAGTTTTGTGGAGTAAAGTGTATTGCACAGATCATCAAGATTACTTGTTCGTTTTCCAGTATTTCTGAAAAGCAAAAATTCTTGTTTAAGTTTGCTATAAATCTCGGACTCGGACTCGTCCAGTATTAGAGTCGATTCCCGAATCCGAGTAACTACCCATATATTCGACGAGTCCGAGTCGAGTCGAATCGAGTACAGAAACCCTAATCAGGCCGTACCTATACGTAGTAAAATCAAGCAGACCAAAACTCATTTTTGCCTGGAAATTATTTTATACCATGTTTTATCCACGAAAGTGGTATAAATAGTGAACATTTTAATTTATGTAGCTTGAATTACAGGTCATTTAGTTGTAGTGAATCACGATTAAATATTCTATCTTTATAGTTCGTGCTTGAATTATGTACTATATATTCAATGACCTTATAATCCGTATAATTCAATTCCTTTAACTGTCACTAAAATTCCATAATTATTACAGTCAGTGATTTATTTTTAAAAATATATAAAATACTTGAAATTTCTGAATACCATTGTGAATTAAATTTAAATAATTTGTTCTGGTTTCGACACTAATCGAAGCTCGAATAGAGGATATGTCGTGTATTTTTTAGGAAAATTGATTTATTCAATGCGACATTTATCCAGCTTTAACTTCACTAATTATGTGTTATTCGCTTAATTGAATATTTTATATAAAGAAATTTGTATATTAGTTAATGTTTGTAGAGGAAAAAATTTTTACTCATTTAATCATTAATAATTTATGATTATTTTACACAAGCGATATTTTTTTCTCGCTGGTTTTCCATATTTTTGTTTTTTCGCTTCTTACATTTTAATTAATATTAATTTTATCAGTTAATAACATTTTCATGTTTAAAATAATAAACATTAATTTTTTTTTTGGAAGGGAAAAAAAGTCTTAAAATTAAAAACGAAAATTTTAATATTATACTTTTTTCAGAAATTTTATTATAGAAAAATTTGCTAATTTAAATTAAGTACCTATAAAAATTATGATTTATGATCTTTCTGAAAATTTTCAATTTTTCCTTTTTCCTTTTTTTTTGATTTTATTATTTTGAAAAAATTATGTTTAACTTTTATCATAAAATTGAGATTTTAAAAATTTTTATAAAATATTATTTTATTTGTTTTATATCTGGTCGATCACTAAATACTATTCCTTATGGAATAGACAGAATTTCACTGCCTTATTCTCCAACTGCGTATCCATACAAGATTTGTGATTTCAATGAATTAACGACAATACCTAAAAAATTCTATTCCAGAGTATAACCCTTGTTTATGTATGCGCGAGCTTATTTAATGACAAATTTGTGAAGTACTCTACTTTTTTTTGATACCTTTGATAACAAAATTAGCAAACTTAAGGAATTTCAAATCAGAAAGTACAGTATTTGTAGTTATTTTATGTCGTAAGAATGAGAACTGAACTATATATTCTTTAAAAAGGATCAATTTTTGCTAAATATACATATTTCTTCTCCTTTTATTGCATGAAAATTTTGTATCATACTTTTAATTTTCCAAAAATTCAGAACTTTCGAAAAGTGAAAATTAAAAAATATTAATACTTACACATAAGAGTTAACACCAAAATCAAGATCTTCAATACATGTGTAAAGTCTGTCTTGCTATATGGATAAGTAACGTGGCTAGTCACTAAAGCTATTAAAAAAATTCCAACCTTTTGTAAATAGGTGCCTAAGAAATATATTGAGATTTTCCTAGGCATGTGTAACTTAAAATGAAAGTAACTGACCAGATTAATATCAACAATGAGATTTCCAAATGAAAGTGCTGGTGGATGTGACCAAACTCTATTTAAAGAATGCATAGCAAATCGTTTAACGAGTTGACCAGAAATTAATATACCTGTAGAACTTTTGTAGACAATTTGTGCTTCCCATGCGAAGGTTAATATTAATATTATTAATAATATTAATAATATTAAAAAGCACCGCATCTTCTTTACTCTACAAGGCTCTATTTATACTATTTTTTTCCACTTTATGTTGCTTCTAGTTTCTGCTTAAATTTAGAATGACATATCCTGTATTTTATTGGGAATTATATCGGGCGCTAATTTACTTTCTCTAAAGAACGATTTTTCTTATATAAATTCTTAAAAGTTTTAATTTCGAATATTCGAACCACTGAAATTATTTGAAGGAATACAGTAATTTCTTTTAGGTTAAAAATATTAAAAATTTTTTTTTTTAGACAAATAATGAAATTAAAACAAATAATATTTTGCGAGACGGCTATTTAAAGTATTGTCTTAACTAAATAAAAGAAAAAGGAATATAAATAATAAAAAAAAACTGACCAAAATCAGGTATGATTCAAGATTCAAACCAATTTTCTGTTATTTTTAAATATTCCAATAAAAAAAAACCTTCGATTTGCACCATCTACACTCTGGTAGATAGTACTATCCATACTGCTATCCATGATTCCTATCCATCGCTAATTAGCGCCCGATATTATTCGGCGCTAAATATTTGTGTGATAGACGCGGATAGCATTCTCAAAAAAATACGGTAATAAAGTTAGTCGCTATGTTTTGAGAATAAGATCGTTATTTTATCAATTTTTGTTACCCACGGGCGACAACTTCCTAATTTCCATCAAATTTAATTTAATTGAAAAGTATAAAATAAAAGCGATTTTATTTTTGTTTTCAAATTTTCCTAGAAAGTATATTTTCAAATTTTTATTAATAATTAAAATTTAATTTCTAAAAAAGAAAATGATATTAATTTGATAATATTTTAATATAGCATAAAAATATACCTTTTTATAAAATGTACGTGTTTTTAAACAACATTTTTTTATTACATTTTTCTAGTCGTAAATAAAACCAAAAATAAAGAAAAACTCAAGAAATGCAATATTGAAATTGATTAATAAATTTTCTTAGTACGTTTTTTTTTTTTATTTTTCTAATATTTCACAGAAAAATATAAAAATCATAAACTGTAAATATTAATATTTTATTAAATTTTCTTCCTTTTTTTTTATATTAAAACATTAAATTCCAAATTCATTGAAATAGAAGAACACATTATCATAAAATTCTAATGGATTAAAAAACAGGAGGAAAATAAGGAAAACTTTTACATTTTTCCAATTTTTATTAGTTAGTTAACATCCATCCGAGGACCGATAACACAAATTGACTTTTCTTTTTATTTTTTGTAAGAGATAATATATTTCTATGATTATGAAATGAAATAACTCGCAGAAGGACATAAAAAAGGACATGTCTATTAACAGAATATTGTCAAAATTTCATGTATTTTCGATATTTTGGTGGATTTTTTTAGTAATCAATCAAATAATTTTTCATGTTCGAATTTTTGAATAATATTCCGTTAAAAACATTTAACATTTAATTTTTATTTTCTTCCATAGAATATTTAATTTATATGATATTCTATAAAGTGTTTTATTTCTATTCAATTAAATGTTTTTATTATATAATTTTATTTAATATTGGTTTATTTTCGGTACACATATTGGATAAGTTGTTATATATTTGGTCGAAATTCATGTTCATAAAGCATTTTAATCTATTAAGTTTTAATATCCATGCGACATTCGGAACACGAATCTTCTAGAATATAATAAGAATTCTTATCAAACTTAAGTTAATTAAAAGTGTTTAATAAAATAACTAGTATTAGAAACTATACTCGTCTGAAAAGTATATGAACATGATTTTCTTGGATGATTGTTCAACAGGAATTTCTTCCAACGTGCTAGGATTTAATAAAGATTCGCAGAAATGTATTAAAATTATACTGAAAAACATATAGTAACTGAAAATCCCTAAAAAAGCCAATGGACGATTTTTTGACGCCCTATGGTAGAAATGGGACAGAAAACCTGTCAAATCTATCATTATTTCAAAGTTTTTTCTTCATAACTTTGTTTCCCCTTTTCAAAATTTATTCTAATTTGCAGACCCTGATAGTATAAGTCTAATCTGCAAATTTTATTCAAATCGGTGTGTTAGTTTTTAAAGTACATCAAAAAAACTATATGAAGAGGGTTATTTTCTCCTATCTTTCTCCATTATCCTTGGACCGATTTGACTGAAATTTAGCATGGTATCGTGCATTTGTATAATTAACCTATATAATTAATTGAAACAAAATTGATTAACAAATTTTCGAATTAAATCATTAAAACCTTAAACAAAAACCAACAAAACTTTCTGGTCACCAAGGTTTTTCCTTTATAACGTTGCTCCCCCTGCATCGATTTTTTTGAAATGCAATACCAAACCAAGTTAAGGAATAAGCAACTCACTCGTTGTAAATTTCATCAAAAGCAGACAACGGGTTTTGAGTTATCTTGTACACGGACGGACGGACGGACGGACATGCATAAATCGATATAACTTTTGATTCTCTTACACAACCATACCCTTGATACCTTTCCACGACGAATATTTCGATGTGTTATAAATGGCGTGACAAAACTAATATACCCTCTGGTAGTACCTACCATAGGGCATAACAATTGGATTTTTGCGCTACGAACAAATTGATACTTGATGATTTATCAAAAACAATTCCACAAGCACTACTATTTATTTTATTTGATATTCTTTAGTACAATAAGACTAGTATTATGTGGACACCATTTCTCTAGTCCGTAGAAGTGATACCAAGAAAATGCTCTGAAGGCCATACCACGAATCGAAAATAAGGGATTTTGTATACTCTGAGGATTAATTTGTTCGAAAGAAAATAAATTTGGATTAAGAAATACGCTATTTTACGTTTTATTATTATCAAGTTTTTATATTTTTTAAACTCAGTAGTATGTAGATTATTTTTAACTTTAAATCGCATGCAATTAAAAGCAAAACTTCGAATCAGATTCATCTGAGAACGTGTAATTAATATTTCCAAAAATTCTTTAATAAACATTGAATTGAAGACCGATAACCCTTATTTATGTAGGAAATAATTAAATCTAGTTATAACCTGAATTATTCACACTCCATCAACTCTAAATAGTAAATCCTGTTAGTGACTATAAAACTGTTGTACTCAATCACTACGAGTATATCTTTCTTTAATTTACTGGAAAAAGCTTAAAGAAACTGAATTTACAAACCATTTTCTTTGATTTTTATTCAGTCAAATAAAAATTACTAATTAAACATTTTGAAAATAAAACCCACCAATTTGAAAAAATCATTTTAGATTCTTTTTGTTGTTTAACAAATTATCTTAAAGGTTATGATATAAAATTTTTAGTGAAAATTTTGTCTTCTAAAATTATATTAAATTAGAGAAGTTCTATCGTTTAAGGTTCGAATGTTCAACAAGTATATATTCAAATTTTCCAAACATTAAGATTGGTTTTTGAATAATAAATGGAAGACCAAATTGTTTGACATTCATTACAATTCTAAAAGTATTGCCCGTTTTTAAGTTCAAGTAATTTGTAGATGGTATATAATGTTGAACACATCGACACGCAGTGTAATTCAAATTAGTCTTTACAAATGATTGCATCGAAGTGATTGTCTCAAAGAGATTTTGAAAGTGATTGTTTGAAGTGTGTTTATACTGTGGAATATCTAAGCGATAGTAATATGTGAATTTGTTAGTAATTATTTTCTGTTGTAAATAAATTCTGATTAAATAAATTTCATAGAAACTAATTATTGATAGGTATTGAAAATATCTTTCTGGTAAATAATAATCAATAAAACATTAGAAATACATTTGCGTATAGTATATAACATTTGTTCTAGTGTTTAAAAAATTTCGGGCAAATGAAATTGGAAATGATTCTAAAACAAATTCACTGATTTTTACACGAAACTTTTATGATGCTAAAAGAGTTTCTAACGCGCTTAAAAAATTTGTATAAATTAAAGCACATCAAAAATCTCACCTCAGTATGGGTGATACTAAAATGCCAGTTGTATTGGCACAGGATATCTAGTATTATAAATTAACAAATCTAAGAGGTGTATAACACATCCTATTAATAATACCCAATTGCGAAAGATTACAATTTTCTTTAGAATGTCGTCCTTTTTTTATTGCTTCCAAAATATTTCATTTAAATTGGATATTTTAATTTAAAAATGCGGAGAGAAAAATGTTTTAAATCTTCGGAAAATCAGATTGAAACTTTGTTGAGAATTCATTAACCTTCACTTTATTAGAAACGTTTGATGTTTTTCTTCTGTATTTGACTTGATATACATCTATATATATAGTATTCTACAAAATTATCTTGTTAAGTGTTGTTTGAACGTCCTTTTAAAATATGCATAAGATATAAATGTACAAGTATGTGCTTCTAGAGTTATCAAACTATATATATACATTTTATGAAGACGGTTTTAACTAGTAGTATATGTCCTACATGACAAGTATAGTGGTCCTTAAAATTGTATGAAAATCATTACGGATATATTTACAACTTCATTTCATTTCATATAAAGAACAGAAGTTACCCCCATGGGAGTTTTTCATAAATAGTGGTTAAATTTTGTTGATGTTATAACATTCTATTCGGAACATATACAAAAGCCCAGTCCAATTAATTGAGATAATCTTCAGGTTATTGAATGGCACGTTCTTTGAAGTTGACTCAAATCTTAAGGATTAATATGTTAAGGATTTCCCGTTCGTTTTTAGTCTTGAACATAATTTTTTTATGGATATGGATATGTCATTTTTAAGTATAAAACATGTCATGCATAGGTAATTAATTTTATTGAATAAAATTTGAATTTGTCTCAACGGATTTCGTTGAAACTTTGTGGTTTATTATAAAAAAAAATGTTAGACCACTATTCGCACTCCTACTCGGTTTTACTCTAAAATAATCTTTTAGATAATAACTTAAAAAACTACTGATTCAATTTCCATGAAATTTTGGAATTAGACATGTTGGAGTCCGATGATTTTAGAGGCCGATCGTACGATGGAGCTTAATAAAATAATATTCTTTACAAAAATGAAATATACGACATTTCCTTTTAGGTTTTTATAACTAAAAGGATTTTTTTTTTAGAAAATGAAAGCTTATAAATTCAATGAAATTTCCTTTTAAAGAATTTAAAAAAGAAAATCAATAATACGTAACATGTTTTTCAATCATAAAATGGATAAGAAATTATCATGGTTCAGTTTTTCTTGTTGTTCTCTCTCACTCGAGACTCTATTCTTTTTCAACTTCATAAAATCTAAATTCTAAAATATTTTCGACATTTTTTCCACATCAAAAAATAATTTCGATAAGTTGGTTCAAGAATAAGGAGGGAAATTTTTCCTTTTGTTTTTAAGAAATTTGAGGTTTTTATAAAGTGCACAATAAAAAAAAACACCAATATGAGATTAGAATAAATTTTTACTCATATCTACATACAAGTATTGCATAGAGATGAAACAATCTACCCAAGAGGCGTCTATAAGTAGTGTACCTACATAGCCATAAGCAGTGCTACAAACTTCAAATGAATGAAAGGATTCTCACAGCATTTTGAAAATTGAAAAGCTTTTAACTTTAAAGTGGATTTGTGTTTTTGTCGAAAAAAAAAACTTTCACGCTTTTACATACTATTGAACTATTTTCAATGAAAATTTTAAGGATTTTACCATGATGGAATAAAAAGGAATTCAGTTTTTGTCACTATCACCTTTTTATCTTTGTCCAATGGGATGGTGTCAATGTTATATGAAGGAGGAATACATTTACATCAATAAAGCTTAGAAAACGGAAAAAATGTGAACATTGTCGTAACTTCAGGTCGGATTTGAAGACGAGACTTCTCAGTTGTAGTAAGCAATTTCACCGGTATACTTGTTTCTATTTCTCATTTTATTTAAATTCTAATTGTTTGTATTAACTATTAAAGAAACGTCTGAAACTATCTTACAAAAAATTTTAAAAGCACTCCTAAGCAGCACATTTGTTTTGGAGTATAGTTGGGACATATGCCTGGTTTATAAGTATGGTAAGAAAGTAAAAACAAAGTTAAAATACAATATATGAAATCCATATAAGCGATTTATAAGTTAAAATTACTTTAACTTACTACTGAAATCCTTACTTTTCTTACCATACCTCTAAATCAAGGGATAGCATACATACGTCCTTTTCTGAATTTCCTAATGGTGAAAATTTTAAATTTTAAAGGTATCCATATCAGAATTATCTTTAAAATTTATTAGAAAATGTTATCTTAGTGCTTTATTTATATCTGAATATATCCAATGAATACTACTGGCATTTGATATATCTACTTTCGTATAAAAGGCATTACTTCGAAAAATCCCGAAAGAGTTTACATCCATTGAGACAGAATTTCGGCCAATAAATGTCATATGTATGTAAACAATACCTAATATAGAAATAAGTTGGAACTTTTAGGCCCGCCGCACACTTGAGCTAAGCGAGCTAAACTACGTAAGCTAAGTTTCTCGCTGAAAGTGAAAATTTTCATCATTTGCATTGGTCGTCGTACACTTCAGCGAAGCTTTGATGGAGATGAGCGATACGAACTAAGCTCGTTTAGGTAGTTCAGGCCTCAACTATGCGAACGAGCTTCGCTGGCATCGTCGACACTAACATATATACGTACTTTCGGCATTATACAGTGTAGAATCGATGCTTGCAAAAGTATAGTATTATTTTGTATATTATTTTGTGGTAGTATCTTGTCGACATAAATGTTAAGTGTCAAGTGGAAAAGGTCTAGTAATAATTCATCGATACTGTCCTCGCCATCTCTGACGGCTCAAATAGAACTGATGCATTGAATTTACCAAAAATATCGTCGCGTAGCTTAGTTCAAGTGTGCAACAGGATTGGCAAGCCAAAGTAAGCTATGAAATTACAGCGAGGCTCGCCCCCATAGCACTTAGCTCAAGTGTGTGGCGGGCCTTACGATCCGTAAATGTTTCTATTATTAATTTATAAAATTGTACCACTTTGTGCAGCTACTATTATTTAATTTAGTGCTACGAAAACTACTTATCATCATAAATTTTTGTATTTTTGTTTTAAAATTTCTATACTTTATTATATTTAAATTATATTATATTATATTTATTATATTTATTTAATTATATTTAACTTTTCATGACAAAAAGTTTCCGTATATAAAAGACATTTTTGAAAATAAGATATTTTTGTAGACCGCACATTTTCCTTTGATATAGTATGAGTATACTTCAAAGACAATATTTTTAGTTTCACATTTCTTTTGAATATCATAAACAAAAGAATCCTTTTGTTGATTGTTAATTTTTTGTTGTTTTCCAGTCTAACAAGCTTATTAAGCGTTTCCCTTTAAAGATACTTTTAATATTTTCAACAAAATCTTATTTTATTCTGTTGAAAACTTTTATAAAGATGAACATTTTACAATGAATGATATTACTTTGAAAATTATTTTAACTTTAAATATGAATATTCCTTTACCATTGTAAAACGTGGTGTATTGTTGTATGATGTTGTATGATTCAAAATTTTTCTATACAAAAAAACCATATCATACAACAGATACCATAGTAAACCATAATTTACATCGGTATAAGGAAATACGGCTATTGTTTTACCGGAACAAATTTTTGTTCCTTTTCATGTAAAATCTTCTATTTAGAAGTTTTCTACATCAAACAAATTTATTTTTGCTGAATTTGTGTTTTATTGGATGAGTCAAAAATTCATTACGTTTTAGATGGCGATAAAATAAGAACATTGATCGAGTCCAATCGGCTTTTAATGACATGAAGGATGGCTCAGAATCTTAATACATATATCGAAATCGAGTATTCTACATCATCTAGCAAACAGACGTGTCTAGAATTAGTTAGTAGATCATGTTAGACAATACTTGATGACCAAGGAAAAATTAAGAAAGCTTGGATGCATAATCCTGAGCTTATAGATATCTTATAATGATAGAATACTCATCCTGCTAGGAAAATGGCAGAAAGTTATTGACCATAATGGACAATGTTTTACAAAATTAAGTTTTAGTTGCCAACGAAAAATTCCCCTTTTATTTAAACAGAAAAAAAATGTATCGAGTTTTTGGCCCATCCAAATAATGTTTCTATATAGAATCGTCAAGGCATTGGAAAGTGACGGAAGCTCCGGAAATGTGGCCTCGATAAAAGTTGATAAAATGGAAAATACTTGAATGAAGCTAAAGTTATTAGTTAAGAATTAAGTTTGTTGGAGTTGTTTTATAGATACTCCCAAAAGGAGTTGGAAGAATTCTGTTTCAATATATGTTATGATTTATTGCCACCACAAAATTTCTACTAAAGACAGTCAAGTCACCTTTACTACAAAATTTAGTTAAAGTCCATATAAAAAATTTAATATTAATGAATTTTCAACTTTTACATTTTATAATCCGTATGTCCTTTCAATAGCGTGAACATAAAATCAATTATTATTAGGATACTTAATTTTATGTTGTCTTATTATAATGTGAAACGAATAGAACTATATTTTTCTATATCAAACTTTAAGATTTTTCCTCCAATTTCCAGAATACAAATTAAAGATATTATAAATGCTTGTGTTTATACTTAATGTGAAGAGAATAAAAATTAATTGAATAGCATTGACTTTGCAAGATTCGAATCCAAACAAGAACTTCAATATAGATTGATTATGAATAGATCATAAAATGTGACATCAAGTGCTTGATCGAATTTCATAAATATCGTAATTTTTCTAGAAGCAATTGAGACGAAGAAATTAATTGGAAGATTATGAGTGATGAGAACGATAATAAATTCCAGAATATTCAAACGGGAATTTCATAGAAAATTTGTAAAATCAAAATACAATGAAAATGAAGAAATATGATTTTTTAGATTCAAACAATTAAAATCATATTTTAAATTTATGGAAATATATTTCTAGAGCATTGCAATTTATGGAAACTAATATTTAAAAAATTGTAAAACTAAAACATTTTAATGAATTTTGAAATTCAATATTTGTATTTTATTCTGAAAATTCTACTTGAGATCCTTTTACTAACTATTTAGGTTTAGTTTTCATTTTAGTATATGAAAAACAGTATGTTTAAAAAGAAAATTTTTATGATTGTAGAAAAATTTAAAGCTGCAATGCAATAGTTTTATGTCAGACATAAGTATGTACCCAGAAAAAATTAAATAATTGAATAATACCAGGTGTGGCAATTGAAGTGTCCGTCTAATTCAAATCACTGTCAAATGTAAACCGCACATCTTGCAATACTAAAATTTGACATGAATGTTGCTTGACATATTGTCTGTTAGTAGTAAAAATTATTTGTTGGTTCTTATTTTTTGTACAATTGACCTTAAATGAAATTCAATTGTTGCGCTTCATTTAATTGGAAAGTCAAACATCGAAATTCACCGTATTCACCAGATCTGAATCCGTTGGATTATTTCATTTGGGGAATTTTACAAGCTGTAGCTTGCAAAAAAAAAAAACACACAACTTTGACCGATTTGGAAAAAGATTTGACTCGTGAATGGAATAGTTTAAGCCAAGACATCGTGCGAGCATCGTGTGCATCGTTTAAAATGGGGTTGAAGCTGCTGGTTAAGACAAAAGACAGTTGCATACCAATCGAGTAATTGTAAAATGAACTATGTATTATAAATTATTATTTCCATATTTCCGGACTCGGCATATTCACGAAATTCAGTCAAATACGAATGGGTTAGGAGTCATTAAACTTAGAAGTATGTTATGTTATTTTATGTTATGTTAGTCTTGACTTGACGTACATAAATTTAATTTTACGTCGGGGTATTTTTTTTTTTTAAACAAATTCGTGTTAAAAACGTTGAATTTAGCTACACATTTGATCATCATATTGGATATTATAAAAATTATATTTCACGTGGACCTTTAGAGGTAGATGACTTAACATAACATAACAGAGATGACAGAATAGGTATCATCATTAATTTTACTTCCATATCTTCTTACAATTGTATAAACTTTCTTCTTAACCAGACTGTACAATGTACAAAACATGCATGTAGATATAGAATTTAGATTTTTGTATAATGTTTAACATTTGTCCTTTTATATTGATGTAATATTAAAGTAGACACTTATCATGACTAACATATCCACTTACTATCGAATATACATTTTTTTTTTGTTCCACAAAAGTCCAACAATATGTATGACAAGTTATCCGGAAGGCGACCATCAATACAGAAACTATAGAATCAAAATGGAAAAAAATGAAATACATAAAACTTGCATGGGTTAAATCTAAAAGGATAAAATGAATCTCGAAATAGGATATACATATATATCCGGGGTTGATTTTCATATATATGTGCATGACCCATGAAAAACAATTGAATACAATGTGAATAAAAATAGGGAATTGTATTGAAGAAAAAAGTGAATGGAAAACATCAACGAAATAACAAGAAAGACATGATATTGAACTTAATGTTTCTTATGGAAAAATCATCCTTTTTCTTTTACATTTTTATCTTGTTGTAACTTATTGAACGGATGAAAAGTTTATATTCACCTCTCTGCCTCCAAAGAAAAAAGGGTTATTGCTTACGTTTGCATATACATATTCATATACATACGTAGTTTAGTTTTAAGATTTCCTTTTCTTTTTGTGTTAAAAAAGGGAAAAAGGACGTAACAAAATCTAACCTAATAAAACACTATATCGATTTTTCTTTCAAAAGAAATAATATTATTGGAAAATGTGATTATGTTCAAAAATTTAAATTAGATAGATTTATGAAAATTCAAATTACAACGCCCAGTAAACATGTATTGTATCAAAGTTTGCGGAAAATATAGTTTATTGGTACATTATGTGCCGTTCACTACCATGACAGGTCGAATTGAACATTTTTGTGATATTTTAAAAGTCCATATTTCGTTAATAAGATCTTCTCCAATCTGAATGAAAAGTATATTGCTAAAAAACGTGTCTAAATACCCAAATATGAGTGCTATACCATTTTCATACTTTAGAGTGTTTGCGAATAGTAACTAAAGGGACTAAAGTGACTTTTTAAACATCCGGGTTTTAAGGGAAATAAATGTTTTGGAGTCGGAAGTGGTTAATTTTGGTTCAAAATAGTCTAAACTAGCTAGTCTGATTATAATGAGATTTGCTACATAAGGCGGATGATATTATAAGAACAATAATTTTCAGTGGAAATGATAAAGTAGAAGTCGGGCATTTTACTTTCTTGTTGCAACTTTTTATATGTCTTAACCAGAATTTATATCTTAATCAGATCCATGAACTAATTCAATGTTGATCGGAATATTCCGTCTAACAAAATTGAGTGGTTTAAAATATCAGATATTTTAAAATATTTTACAATTAACATGGTGTTTTTTTTTTTTAGGGATTTTATTTAACTAATTAACATTTCTTCCATATGAAACATAAAAATATGGGAAATCATTTCCATATCATATTATCCTGAATATTGTTCAAATGTTGATTTTATGTCGTTTCTAAGTAAGAATTATATTTGGGAATTTGCAATTTGAAAAGGGTTAAAAGCTAAATGTTTGTAAAGTAGAAAACAAACATTCATCATTCCATTTCAATGAATTTGAAAAGAAACAAATCACACACTTATTAACATGGGTTCAACAAGGTTATGTTGGAAATGTGTGAACTTTTTAGAATTATATTTTTACAAGAAACAACATATGAGCACATAAAATCAGGATGTAATTTATGAATGGTAAATGAAGATCATTCAAATGTCTTTGAATTATATAAATAAATTCTGTTTTTTTTTATTTGTATATATGTTTTCTATGCCAAAAATTATTAATAAACTCTGTTTTCCTTTTTAAATATTTCAGATTTGGAAAATCTTTCTTGGAAAAGCATTGAAGTAAATAAGGTAATTTTTTATTTTGTTTATAAATATTTTGAAAAAAGAATAATTTCTGATTAATTTTACGCTTTTTGAAAGCATAAATAAGAAAAATTAACATCTAGATTGCTGCTATCAAAAGTTTATTGTCCGACTTCATCTGGCTTCTGAAACCAAATTTCCCAGTTCCATTTTGCAAGTTTAAATATAACACATTCTATCTTATTCGATGGCCAATGCTGATGACGATAAAATAAAGGCAATTGATCGAATTTAATTGGTTTTTAAATATCGAAATCGAGCATTGAAAATCATCAGATAAGAATATCCAGAATTGTTGAATGGCAAAAGTGTTCTGTGTTATCATCATATCGTTAGACTATGTTTGGCCACAGTTGATGTCTTGATCTTTCTAACCCAAGCGGCACATTTGACGTACATATTTAACTCCACGACTTCATTGGACTTATTTCAAGATATATTTTCAGTCCGACTGAAAAAAAAGTCCAATTTTTAGATTCTCCACAAGACGTTTTTTCAGTCCGACTGAAAATAAGTCTTGAAAAAGTCTAACGGAAATGCCTGATAAGACTTAACGACACTTTATATCTTAACGAACAGTCGCATAGTAGTAATTAAGATCTTTGCTTGGACAGAAGACGACCATATTCTTCAGTTTCAGAAAACCCATGTCTATAGCGACGGGATAATCACTCTGTCAGGAAAATGGCAAAAGCTCATTGACTAAAATAGACAATATCCAGTTTAAATAACATTTTTTTCCCCATGAAAAATACAACTTTTATTCACACAGAAAAAATGCCACGACTTTTGGACCATTCAATAAATTACATTAATTACATTTTTTGGATTAATATAAATATTTTTATAATCAACCCTTTTATGTTAAACGATATTATGAAATATTTTTATTTAATTCAATTTATTATAGTTAATCCATTTGCAAATAGTTAAATTATTTTTTTATAAAATCTATCGAATTTAATTAAATGGTTATGAAAACTTTAATCATTATTAAATTCTAATTATTTCTTCCAGCTTTAATATAACTCCAAAGAGATTATCACAGATGATAAATTTCAATTAAACTTTCGAATATTTCTTTTATGTAATTTAATGGAATCAAATTATTCCATATTAAATGGTTTAATCGATTTTATGATGGACTTCTTAAAAACTTACAAAACTTAAATAATGAAAATTCTTGTAGAAATTAAATCATGTACAAATTGTTAAAGACAAAAATATGATAAAATATATTGATTGGACAAATTATGAATCTGGTAGGCACTCGTACTATTTTATTCATGAAGAAACTTTCTAGGATTATTATTGAATTTCGATATAAAATAATGCCAACCAAAAAAGATGCTGATTAAAGAAAATTTGGCTTCGGTACAAAATCTCAATAAATTCTTTGATGTATTTTATCTTCTCGTTTCTCTTATTTTTAGTACTTTTGTAATCATAAAAAGTTTCCTTTTTTTTTTAGGTTAAACTTTTGGTTATGCTGGAGTCATTGAATCCTAAGTTATCCTATGTTGTATCACAATTTTCTAGTTCTCTAGACTTTGGTTTATATATTTTCTTTTTCGTTGTTTTTTTGTTTCACACAGGAACAAGTGTGGTAAATAGGATGTTGATTTTTATATACCATAAGTAAATAATGGTTAAAGTCACGCAGAAAAAAACATATAGAAATTTAAAATCGGAATAAAGCCAATTTTTTGAAACCCTCTTGTAGAAATGGGGTTGTAAGTGAACAAAGTCACAAAGTTAAATGATTAAACTCGAGGACTCAATCAATACTAATAATAATTCAATGATTTTTCTGCATAAATTTCTTACAACGACAAATCTTTGTAGTCACCCTGGTTTTTCGTCTATAACTTGGATAACTGGATGATTTTGCAGAAATGCAATACCAAATCGAGTTAAGAACTAAATGATCCATATTTTATTAAATTTAATTAAAATCGGTCAATATCTTTTTCAGTCATCTTGCAGTATACGAACACCCATGCATAAATCGATATAACTTTAACTTCTCTATACATATCATATATACCTTTGAAACTCTTCTGCGATGATTATTTCTATGTCTAACAAATCTAGAGACAAAACTAATATATCGCCTGGTAGTATCCACCATAGGGCATAAAAATGCCTAAAAAAACATATATTTTTGTATTTATTTGTTTTCTTTACTTTAAGGAAAAAGTTTTAATTTATGTTACGTGATTATGGTGGGTATCAGAGTTTAACTTTTTTCCCAAAAAAGAAAAAAAATGAAAATGAAAAGGAAAACTCACAAAAAAACCACTTTGAAATGGTGAAAGTGAAATGTTTAAATTTTGTGTTCTAGCCACGTAAATTTTAAGTTGACTATAAAAACAAAAAAAGCAAGAAAATATCTTGACAGCCGTTTTTTTTTTTGGTTTTTGTGGAAGAATGTTGATCAATTAAACAATAATTTTAAAATCATCGAATCAAAGACGACAAATTTTCTTTTAAAAATGTTTACACTTACACGGTTTACTGAACTTCATCAAAATTAATAATTTTTAATTAACCAAAGAAAAACATTGGAAAGTTAATAAAGTATTTTCTTAATGAATTTTCTTAAAAACCCCAAAAAACAATATACTTATTTATTAATGTGTTATTTTCGTGTTGAATAGAATTTCAGGGTTTTCCATAAATTTTGTGAATTTATTAGCTATGAACATGCCATGAATTGAATTAGATATCAAAAAATACATTTTTAATTACTATATTAAAAAATAAACCTAAAGTTTTATCTTCTAAAGAGTTTTCCAAATATCTGATGTTATACGTATGGACTTATGGGCTAATTATCCTGTGAATAAAACCTGAGAATGTATCTTATTAGTGCTTATCAGGCATCTTTAAAACATGCAAAAATATTAGTGGTATCTGAAGTTATTGGTTTGGTATCTATAAAATCACCAAATGTATATATGGTTTCTCAATTGGCATTTCTATACTCTACATTTATTTGCTATTAAGTGGAATTAAGACTGACAGGTAACAAAACTATTGGGTACTAAAGGTGTCCTAACTAGAGGTTTGAAATTTCAATTTTAAATAAGACAAATGCATTATTAAAGACATATATTGCCATTAAACAGAAAATATAATAATGGCCAAGTGGCTATTACGACTATCCTACACGTTTTCATTCTTCCGACAACATTTTGGATCACCAGTTTGTCATAATTGCGGCTCAATTTTGAATCTCAGCCTTTAATGCTAAAATTGTTTAATAATTTTTGGCACACCCATTTTCAGCTTCAGAAATCATACAATGTCAAATCGCCTGATTTTGGTGGCCGACTTTGATCATCAAAAAGATAAATGTCCAGAAAGAATGACCATCATCACTAAAGACAGTTTTAAATATCAACAATTTTCATAACTAAAATGCGTTGTTCTCTCCATATGTGATTCGGAAGGCTTTTTTTTATAACTTAATTCTCCGTCCGCTGATTTTACTCAAATATAATAGAAAATCGAGGTAAGAAATGATCAATCTATATTCTAAATTTCATTACAATTAATCAACACGTTTTTGAATTATTATATACACAGACGAATGAATATATAAAATCCAAATAATCTTCTGAAATTGATTGAGTTCGTTCTACGATGATGTAGGTACTACCATACAGGTTATAAAAAGTTAGTACATAACATATAGTAACTTAAAATCGGCCTATAGCCGATTTTTTGATGCCCTATGGTACAAAAGTGGCAGAAAAACTGTCAAAACTAACATTATTTCAAAGTTTTTTCTTAATAACTTTGTTCTTTCTTTTCAAAATTTCTTCCAATTTGCAGGTAACCTAGACCCTGATAGCATAAGTCTAATCTGTTTATTTTATTCAAAAAAACTTTATAAAGAGGGTTATTTTTTCCCAGGATTATTTCTTTCTTCTTTATCCTTGGACCGATTTGATTGAAATTTAACGTGGTATCGTCTATTTATGTAGTTAACCTATATAATTAATTTGAACAAAATTGCTTCACAAATTTTACAATTAAATTCGAAAAACCATAAACAAAAAAATGACAAAACTTTCTGGTAACACAGGTAACACTCCTTTATAGCGTTGCTCCCCTTGAATCGATTTTGCTCAAATGCAATATCTCACATTGTAAATTTCATCAAAATCGGATAACGCGTTTTTGAGTTATCTTTTATACGAACGGACGGACGGACATGCATAAATCGATATAACTTTTGATTCCCGACACAACCATACCCTTAAAACCTTTCTACGACGATTATTTCGATGTGTTACAAATGGAGTGACAAAACTAATATACCCTCTGGTAGTACCTACCATAGGGCATAAAAATGAAATACACTCCAAACTTCTGTGTGGTTCAATTCAATCTAAATGTCTGCTAAGGATAAAATAAATTCCATTTTTCCAATCCACATGAACATTGTAAATCATAGCAGAATATTGAAATGCTTCGATCTAGAAAATGCATACAATATCAGATACTAATGTTCTTGTAAAAATTTGATAAGAATTTGCATTTTATTCTCAATATCCATTAATCTTCCTGGTGGACATTTTTTGTTGTCTTTTTTCAAATAAAATTTCTAAAGTCCTAAAAAAAATTGGTTTAAAGAATTATTCACTATATATGTTATATACCTTTTTGAACATAATTTATTCATAGTCACATCAGTAAATAAACCAATATCATTGAAGTACGAGAACGTACAACATTGCCAATATTATCATTTAAATCAATTGAGATCCTTCTCATTTTCATTTATTCAGTATGTTGTGTCAATCGATTTATTTACAAAATACTTTACTATCAACGTGTATGTTTTCTTTATAATATATATATATATATTGTTTTCTTATATATATAGTACTACTACTATTTACTTTCTTCAAATAAGTTCTTGTCCTTCTGATGGGCTCAAATCGAGTATAGTGCAATAAAAAAAAAAAGCTCAAACCTAATCGTTACGTGAAACCTATATCATCCTTCACTTAACAAAAATACGTGTTTTTTTTTTCATCCCAGTTCTACCATTTTATACTTATGTATATATATAGTTAATTGAATTTTCGGTGTATTCGTATTTTCTTAGATCCTTTCCTTTTAGAAGTAAAAATAACAAAATCCCTTCTTTCATTATTTGTTATTTTATTTAGTTGATTTTATATCTATACTTTGGAAAGTGTGATAATGGATGGGATGAGTGGATAGATTTCTAATAAGGAATAGTAAAATAAAGTTATATTACTTTACTATGTTTTGGTGGTAAAATTGAAAAATGAGAATGATGTTAAAAAGGCTAACCCATATAGATAGATCCAATGTAATTCTAAAAGGTTTTTTCTTATGTATTTGTATGAAAACTAAAGAAATCTTATAATATGTGTATTGGTATTTGTTTCGAAGAAAAAAAGACAAATTCGATAGATAGTGATAGAGGTTATAGAGGTTAGAAATTAAGAACCTATTTAAAGGTATATATCAGAATGAAATGATGATGCCTAGTATTAAATTTAGAAAAAGGAAAAAAAAATGAAAAATTATATATTAGATTTGTTTGAAGGCTACTCGTATTACAAGATCCGATTGATTTACCATTCACATCTATTTCAAATGAGAGTTCAATGAACATATCGATTTAAAATGAACATACGCGATCTATTTTAATGTGTTTATTTTGTTTAGAAATATAAACTATTTATTGAAAGCTCTTTTATTTGTATTAATTTAATGAATATATATATTTACTTTCCAAACACATTTTTTACATTTAGAAAATTGCATTTAAAATGAAAAAGTTTTCTATTTAACTTTTGTGTTTAATTTGATTTTAATTTTTCCGCTTTTCTTCAACAATTTAATTTCGAATGAATTTAATTAAAGAATTAAATTAAATTTTTATTATTTATGTATTTATACTTGGTTGTATGGAAGTTAATTTGGGTGTTACAAAACTATTACTTCGTATTTTTGTTTAAAGTAAATGGAGTCAAACTGTAGTAATTTATTTCAGAGTATTGTCTTAAAGATTTCAAATTCTTTCTACTGTAGCTAGACATACTTATTTGTAACGTATTTAAACGTACATATTCTAGTTGAAACCTAAAACTGTAGACATATAGCACACGTTTTAATCAAAATGTGTATAAACACTGAGCTATTACTTATTCTTGATTAATTCTTTCACTCTGGAGGACTATCAAGTTTTGTAGTTTCTTTTTTTCGAATTTAATTTAAAAAATGTGTGAAGCAATTTTATTTAAATTATTTGCATATATTAATTTCATAAATAAATGATTATAAACTGAGTTACGTTAAAATTAATTTAAAGTTAGTGGAAAAAAAAATAAATAAAGGCAGAGAAAAATTAGCCTGACCACATAGTTTTGTCGCTTTTTTGTTTAGCTTTTCAAATGTACTTCAAAAGGAAGTACAATTATCAAAAGAGACATTGAAATAAAATTGGTTTTGATAGTTTTCTGTCACAAAGTTAATTCACTGTACTAAAGCTTTTCTAACTACAAATTCCATTTCTAAAATACCTTATCGAAAAATCGCCCATAGACCGATTTTAAGTTCTTATTTGTTTTTCAAAGATATAGTCGTAAATTTTTAATATCAGCCTAAATCAAATTGAAATTCTATTAGTTTGAAAGGAAATTCGTATAATTCCATTTGCAAATTTAGAAAAAGAAGAAGGATTTTGTTTTTAATTTGTTTTTCCTTTCTTTTTCTGAAGAACTATATATTCTCTTGATAATATGAAGGTTTGTATATTTTAAAATATTAATTGAAGTAAATTCTTTTATGTTTTTCCCAACGGAATCAAATGAAAAGAGTAAATTTTATAGGATACAAAAGAAAAAAATGAAATAAAACAAATCGCTATACAATCATATAATTTCAAGGATTTGAAAATAAATTGAAATAGACTTTAGAAATCCTTACATATGAATATAATGTGAACTTATATACAAATTTTTTCTTTAGAATATATAAAATCTATTCATCTTTTCATTTTCTCATGTGAAAATCATGTGAATTTTCATCCATAAAATATGGAAAAATGAGCAAAGAAAATGAGAACATGACACTTCGTATAATAGTACATACATCGATTATTCTGTCGACGAAAATTTTGAATATGAATTATGCCTAATTTTTTATTTTTTTTAAATGAAAAGAAATTTTTTAGGTTATTTCTTTCATCAAATCATTAAAAAATTTGGCCATCATACTAAAATATATTACCAACTCCTTGTAATCAAATACTTGAATGACTATAGTATAACTCAATGCCATGTTAATCATATTAACATATATATTACGTATTACATTTTAATATACAAGGGAAGCTTTTAAAGTTCATACATTCAAACGGAAAAATTAAATTCGATAGTTGGATTCGAAGGTGTTTTATTAGTCGATTTAAAACAATCTTCATTGATGAAGATGGCCTAGGTCAGTGATTCTTAAGCTTTTCTTTTGTCGCGGTACGCTTTTAACAATTTCAAAATTTGACGGCACACTAGCAATAAAATAATTAAATAAGAATTTTGCTTACTATACTTATAATACACTGTGTAAAATAGTTTATGATAAAAAAAATAATATGTACTATAAAGGCAACAGTGGTTGAGAATCACTAGTCTAGGCAAATGCAAATAAATAATTGTATATAGTCGAGACCAGGATTTTGAACTGGAGTATCATTAATATCTAGAAACAAAGTTTATAATACTTATTTGAAAGAATTGTAAACCTTTCACTTGCAATACCAACTAATTGTGTTAACAATTAAACCTGTATAACTTCTGCCCTTCTAGAACATTGGTTGGCCAGTTTATTTTTGTGATTGAAAAATATATCCATTTTATCCTAAATTTTCTACTCTTTAGCATTAAAGTATTTGCTATTTTGGCCCATTTAACGTGCAAATTATAATTTAATTTGGCAATATGTTTCAAAAAAATCGACTATACTTCTTACCTGTATGTAACTATATTGCCAGAAAGTATTTGGAATTAAGATATGCGATTTTTTGAAAATCAATTTTAAAAGCTCCAATTATTTTTAGAGTACAAAAATTCAGATTTTTAAAAGTATTAGGCTCCAATCAAACAGCTTCAGAAATTACAAATTTTCATTCAGTTTGGAATGCGATGAATACCCTGAAAATGTATAGTTGTTTACTCATCATTCATATTCCATAAACTTAAAAGTTAGACCTCGTATTTTCTATAACTTTTGAATTTCTATTTACACAAAATATCATGAGAGAAATTTTCTATTTAAATCTACTAATTTCTGTACCTTTTTTTTAGTATAATACTATATATAGGGTGTTCAAATTTGAGGTATCTTTTTAAATTTTAAATAAAAGATATAAATTGTATGAAATCTTTATTTATTTTTATTTGGAAATTAAGGTACATTGGTTCCGGTTAATAATGAAAAAGATTGTCGTTCAAGTGACCTCCTCTGCTAGGCCGGTTAGGCTGTCAATCTTTTACCAAAAGTTTGAATAACTTTTTTTTTGACGTTTAAGGCTTAATTGCTGTGAACGACGACGAATTGATGTCCTTGGTTCTTCAGGAACACTTGTGCTAACAGCTGCAATATTTTCACTCGAACGACCACTACGATGATAAATTCTGCTTTTCTCATCTTGAACTGAACCAGTTTCTTTAAATTTGTCAATGATAAGTTTAATAGCACGGTTTGTTGGAGCATTTTCTTCCAACTTCTGAATTACTTTCACCATATTTAAAATTAGTCTTAATAATGAAAACACGTTGTTCACTCGTATAGCGATCCATTTTTAACTAACCGGAATTATTTACTTCATACATGAAAAAAACATCGGTATAATCTAGTACTTCTAAAAACAAATGGAGCCAAATTTAAAAAGATACCTCAAATTTGAACAGCCTATATTTGAATAGGATTCGTTGTTTTAATTTTTATGACCAAGTTCAAGTACTGTCATGGAATAAATTTGTTCATCGTTTCAATAGAACTCACAATTTCCCTGGTTTAGATTACGATTTTTATAGATAATATAAATTCTGGAATCTTCATAATAAAAATTGGGTCGAAATAAGTATATTACATTATATGAAGTCGAAAAACGTATACATTTCTATTCAAATATTATTTTTGAATGAAATTTGAATATTATAGAAATTGTAGAAAATCATTTATAATAATAATTATACTAAACCCTCAAACATTCAAATTTCGTATATTTACAGACCTGTAATTATTTATAATAAATTATTTCAAAACAAATTTAGTACATCTGCAAGGACATAGAATGCAATCATATCACTTCCGATGATAATCCAAATATATTGGCCAATAGATGAATTGCATTGAAGATGACATTTGAGCACATTGTATGCAAGACTGATCAAGTGTAATCAAAGAGCAATTTTCAAGTATCAGACATTTTAGTATTGGATGGGCAAAAAAGTTGTTGTATTTTTTATTTGTTTAAACGCAAATGTTTCATGAAAAACAAACACTTTAATAAACAGTGTCATTATCCCGGCACTTTATAATTTCCGGGTTATATGGGTGAAAAATCGAGATAAGTCACTTTCATAACCAGCTTTTGACTTCATATTTACAATATAAAATGAGTTCTGCAGTGACTCAAACAAATGGTAGTCTAATGTTGGAAGATCAGGAATATAGAGAGTCAATGCCTTTATTTTGTCGTCATTTAAAATGTAGTGACATTTTTAACACTTCAGATATATGCTTAAAGCATCACATATTATCATTCATAAGGCAACTATTAAACAAAGCATAGAATGTATGTGATGTAGTATTCCCGTTTGGCTACTACAATAGGAGGTGGGAGTGCTTTGAATAGAATATCACCAACCCTTTGTACCTACCCTTTTATTTCACTTACACTTACTTCGCGTTTGATGGTTTCTTACCTTGAATAAAAACGCATTTTGTATCTTTACTTAAATTACTTTTATTGAGAGAAAACCGATTTCCTTTCAGCCTTTCAGTTAGTTAAAAAAGGAAGCTAATAAATATATAAAAGCTTTTTCAGCTTGTAGTTCCTGAGGAAAGAGTCAAAAGTTCTACGTTGGAATTTACCTCGCCTAATATTCTAGAAATTTGTTCATTCTTCTCGCAGTCAGTTCGGTGAAAATAGATTTTAAACAACTCCACTGATTTTAAGGAACAAATGTTTGAATTAAGGTGAACTTTGTCTAAAATAGAGGAAGCATCGATGGCACCATTCAAAGTTTGATGAACAAAGAGCACATGAGCCACTTCACACCGCTTTTCTCAGGAATGTAACCCTAATAATTTTAGCCTATTATTTTAAGGAGGCAATAAAAAATGGTCATCCCAAGGAAGGTTACGCAATGTGAAACGTAAAAATCTACGTTGAACGGATTCCAGCCTGTTGACATGAACTTTTTGGACCATCCAATATATTATTTAGTATGATGTTGTGGCAATCCTCAATTCATATTTATATAAATCCCCATACTATATATATGGTTTCGGATATACTTTTGGGTACCTGCAATTTTTGGTATTACAATTTAAACACAAAATAGAAATTCTTAATAGTCAAAATTATGATATATCCTTAATTTGTTATTGCAGATAATAACTCAAAATCTTGTTTAAAATCAATACTAATTTAAATACCGGATATTTTAGTCAATTTTAAAATATTACATAAATACACGATAATATTTTTAAAGGAACCTGAGATGGCGAATAAATCATTATTACCCCAAATAAGGATTCGTTTTCCTTCTAATTAATTGATTTCGATGATAAAATTAATGAAACAGTTTTTTTGTTTTTAAAAATAGAAAGGAAACTCAATAAAACTTTAACTCAATATTTTATTAATAAAGATTTTATGAAGACACTCAACATTTAGTTGCAATAAATTTTTGAAGTAAACTTTTTGTTCGGGAAATAACTTAACTGTTTACACAAAATCTAACCAAAATTCATTAATTATGAATGAACAATGAAATTGATTTGGGAAAAAGGTTTCCAATTATTCGGGAGTACAACACTATACCAAAAGTTGTATATTCCTATTCTAGACAAGCAATCAATTGTTAATTAGTGTTTATTTTGTTTTTTTTTTTTTTGCTTTTAGGATTGGAAGAAGAACTTTTTCATATAGTGGAGTTATGTTTACTATATATTAAATATGAACGAACAATTTATATATTTTTTTGATGAACATCTATTATTAATGTTGAATGATTTTAAAAGTTTCAATTTAAAATCAAAACCTTTATAACTTTTTTATACATCTCTATACGGTTGGAATTAGGGCATGGTTGATTAATTGGTTTTCGAGGTTAGTGAAGAATCGAATAATTGATAGTCTTTACTAATTAATTCGGTTCCTATTAAAAAAGCCAGACGGCAAAATTTTTAAGCAAAAATTACTGCTTATAAAGAGAAGTAAATTGTTAGATGAAAGTTAAAGAAAAAACGTAATAAAAGCAAAAGAGAAAATATTCTCTTCAGAATATATAAAATTCTCGAGCGATTTCATAAGAGTGTCATGCGTTACATAAATTTTGAAAACTGCCCGTACTCTTTTGTAATGAGTTTTTTTTTGTTCTTATTCCAGTTTTTTGACAGCTTTTCACACTTGTCCATTGTAGGATTTCTCTTCCCAAATTTATTTTGTTTTGCTTCTCTTAAATGAAAAAATTATACTATTTTCGGTTAAATAATCAAAATATTGGAATAATTCTGTTTAGTCAAGTAATCGATTATTCAAACTATGCCCTAGTTGGAATATATGGATTTTGAGGATAAATTCTAGATCAGAAGTATTTTCTTTCATTGAGTATCATTTATAATGCATCCATGTTAGTAGAAAGTGTGATTACATCATAAGTGTTATCCAATGAAATTGGGTACAATATTTAGTGGTTATGATAAGAACACTGATATTTTCATAGCAGTAATAACAACCAAGGAAAGGGAGTATAATAGCATTTCGTTAACGTTCAAACTAATCAAATATGGCATCTATAAAACTGAATGTTTCTTTTCAAATTTAGGAAAATTGTTTAAAACGTTCAGAAAAAAGCGTTGGCAATGTGCCAAAAGTGTGTTATTTTGCGAACATTTTAGTAAGTTTACAGTTTTTTTCTTTCAGAATACAAAACCGGACCAAATAATACCTTTGATTAACTCTTGAATTTATGTATTCAAAAGCAAATTAGTGCTAATTTTTGATAAAGATTCAAATCCCAAATACTTTTTATGTATAAGAAAGTTCGGTGTATTCTTATACCAGATATGTCTGAGATAGATAAAGATATATTTTCAAACACATTTGAAAACTTTGCATAAACTTTCATTTCCTTAGAATTCACTTGATGGAAAAAAAATTTCTTTGATATAACTTTCAATTCCTTAACTTTTTAACATTTCATCTTTTTCTATAATGAAACTATTTCCCAAGCGAAAATACTATTTTTTCTTTTTCTGCCCACGCTTTGTGTATAGAAAACTCGTTACATATGGGAAATGGGAAAATCTTTTAAGAAAATTAAAAAAAATATATATAAAAAATTATTTGAATTTAATTAATTTGCAAAAAACAAAAAGGATGAGTTCACTTTTTGAAGTTCTATTTGAAAGATTTTATATAAGGGATCAAAACAAAGAAAGGAATCCCATTTTTTTCGAATATTTTCGAATGGATGCGTTTGGAAAACAGTGAACAATTGAAAAATTCACGGGCTAGTAAGTGCAAATTTAATCCTTTAAAGAAATTTTTACTTACGATTTGATTCGATTTCGTTCAATCAACTCTACTGATCTTTCACCTTAAGAACATTATCACAAGGCTGATATTTCAAATTTCGCTGCAATTCTGTTGGAATTTCACATTTTAAATAACTTTTAGAAAATGTTAGTTTAATTTAATTTTTAATGTTTTGACAAAGCAAAAAAGTTTGAAGTCGAACTGAAATAAGTCAAGAAGCACGGATTTCCCAAAGCATCGAAGAGAAAAATTCATTTTTTATTTCTTTATATAATATATTAAGAAACACATTTCTTTTCAAGACAAAAGCTTGAATCTCAACTGAATGACAATTTATTGTAGGCAGTTGTCCTTACCTAAAACAATTTCCCATTCGTTTTTCATTGTATGATAAACAATAGATAGAAAATTCGTCGGTCCATAAACTATGGTCGAAAAAAATAAAATGAAAGATAAGACGAAAAAAAATGGCAAAGCTTTAACAAATACTTGCGGATTAAGTCTAATGTAAGAAAAGGCATATTCCGAAAGTGAAAAAAGTCATAAATATTAAGAATACGTAAAGAAATATCACATTAAACATAAACCAATGAAAAGGAAAAACATAAGAAAATGTGTTACGATGAATTTTCATTGTACTTATATAGTATATAACTCTCGAATTGTGGTCGACAAAAGCATATCAACAATATGATTATAGAAGCTCATAAAAATTTCGAATCAAGAAACAAACAAACGACTATGAAAAGTACTAAAAAATTGTTTATCCTATGTAGGAAAAGAAATTTTTTTCACTTGTATCTGTGTTGTACAATATAAAAAAGAACACACACCCTCATACATAAGAAAAATAAGGAAAATATAAGAAAATGACAAATTGGAAATAAAATAGAATGAAGATCTCTCATTCTTTATCGTAATATGCATATAAAAATGGAAAATTCGTAATGATATCGACCGAAGAGATATTGTCTCATTCTCATTCACCCATCATCAAAAATGTTCATCCATCCATCATGATATCACATTTGCATATATACCTATCGTGTGTTAAAAATTTTATACCACCTCCCAATGTCTATCAATCTTAACGTAATAAAATTTAAGTATTGTAGATGAGAAAATTCCGACGATGTATATAGCTTTTACCAATATTACCCCATCCGCCTTCTTGTACCTAACTATTCAATTTTTTATATTACTTATTCGTATATATGAGTAGATAATCATAAAATATCTGAAATGAAAAAACGTAAGAAACAAAAATGAGAACATGGTAAATCTCCCGGAACCGGATATTACCTTATATTACCGTAAGTGAGTTTTGGATACTATACTATATACTATATATGGAAGAACAAATTTCACTAAAAATCCAAAAAACAAATAATATCAAGGAAAAACGAAGAAAATCATTTCAGGTGAATGATGACAAGGAAAAGGTGGTATTGGTTGGGATGGTATCTGTATACTCAGCAAATATTTTCTTTTATATTTTAATATTTTTCTATGCTTTTGTTTCTTAATCTAATTGTGGGATGTTTAGGGTGGAATATTATATTCCTATATACATTTGTATAGTGGTGTATACGTCTTAACGAATGATATTTCTTTCCGGGGTAAGATTAAGATTGAACTAAAACTTTTTGATTTCTGTGTGTGATAAAAGAATTATACAGAGATTCTGTTAAAGTAAACATAATCTGGAATTTAGCAATTCATATGGTATAAAAAGTTAGTGTATTTATAAAAATCTAATCTTGTTATAAATCCTTTCAATTTGATATAAAAGAATATATATAAGATTAATGAAAATGAAATTTTTCATATCGAGAAAATATATTTGTTATTGTGTGTTTTTCTTATAGATTAATTAAAAGATATTCTAGAGTTGATAACATGGCTTCGATGTCAAAAGTTTCAAGAAACTGATTCTTTTTAACACTTGTGTTTATGCTTTTATAAATATTTTTGTCAATAATATTATTTGAAATTTGAAACATTTTCTTTAATTTCATATTTAAAAAAAAGAAAGAAATACACTGCCAATACATACACTGGAAGAATACTTTCTTCCATTTAAATTATTCTATATTAATTGGCTAAGATGTATTTCTTTTCTATCCTTTTTACATTGTATTTCTTTCACCTTAAAACTCAATTAAATTAGAAAAAAGGATCAAGGCTTATATTCACTGTCCTTTATTATTCCTTTTGGATATATTTTACTGTAATATAGTATATAAATATTTAATTACCATGAAACCAAAGAATTACGCCTTTTTTCTGTTTAGAAATTAATTGGGAGTGTAGGTTTGGTTCCTACCGGCTGCGCCATATTATATTTGGTATTCAAATGAAGAGACAATTCTTGTACATTTTAAACATGTCTATTTGCTGAAGGCTAAATAATGACCGAAATCTTATTATTGGTTCTCCAATCTATTACAAACCGTAGCAGCTCAAAAGATGGTATTTCTCGTAGACCGACATCGATAAATAAATGAATTTATGGATACGATTGGAGAATTAGTTGAATTAGATACTTTTTTTAGAGGGTGTTATGTAATTTTTGAATCTTTTTTAAGTATCCTTTTCTCGATCTTTACAAAAATTAATTTTCTTCTACAAAATTATTGAAAGAAGTTTCCAAATCAACCCCTATCACTTCCCTATCAGATCGATACCAAAACATAGTTATCGATTACTTCTTATAACCGGTCAATTCTTTAAATTTCAAAAACATCGAATAACACGTTCTGAACATGGTAATTTTTTATCAACGCAAAGTTTTATTTCCGATCTATGGACTGGGCTACTAGTACCCTGTTCAAAAACTCTTCCAAGTATATAATTGAAATCCTTTATATTTAGTAAACTCTGAATAAATTCCATAAGGAAAGAAATACTTCCATAGACCTTTCGCCTCTATCAACAGTCATATCTGTCTTCTAATCGTTATGCTTCTGATTTTTTCACTTTTTTTTTATCAAAAAACTTAAAGTTAAGTAAAAGATATATAGTGAAAATCCTGAATTTAAAATTCAGGAATTTTGACCTAAAATCCTAGTTGATATAAATTTTATTTGTATACTTTTGAAAAGCAGTGCTATATGTACATCCCCTGAAAAACAACAAAACTTTTTATCTATATGGTGAAATATAAACTGGGAAATATTTTGACTGAGAAATGAATAAAAGATGAGAAAGCCAAGTTCAAACATTGTAAACGTTTTCCTTTTTCATTTTTTTTTTTTGTTTCATTTTGAAAATAAATAAATAAATAAAAAGGATTCATGTCATACAAAATATAACTAATATAATATCAACTTTTTAGCCACCCATTTTCATTCCAAACTAATATGGATGAAATAGAATTTTTTCGGATGAGAATAAATATTTTCCAAGAACATAAAACGTTTATTTTCCATTTTATAGATGTGACGTGTCTAGGAAAATTTTGTTCAAATATTTTTTAAGTTGAAATTTTGTCCTGGGAATTTTTACTTTTCTCTTTTTTTTGTGAACAATTTAGTTGGGTCATGGTTTATTATACTGCAGACGATGTTAAGGACAAGTATAGGACTTTTAAATTTAATTATTGATGATATATAATCTAATTTTTGAAAAATTCAAAATTAAATAGATGTAAACAAAGATAGATATATTGTAAAATAAAAGTAGAAGTTAATTTTATTCTAATTATCTAAGATTTATGTACGATTTTCTTTGGAAAATTTCATTAAAAACAAACACTTGTTAAATTTTTGTATTCTGAAATAACTGCAAAATACTATATTCTCTTTTTAACAAAATATTTCAACAAGAAAATTCATTAAAATACATATCCTAATGATGGAAATCCTTATATCCTAACATAAAGCAATTTAGATTATATAGAATGAGCAATGTATATCTTTGGATATACGAACAATTCAAATGTAACTAAGCAATCAATTATGATATATTTGAGAGATGAATAATATCTCTGCAAACCGAAATTCACTGGGTCATATAAAGGGTGATCCGACAAGAACGTTATATACAATTTCTTGTCTTCAGTTCTGCACTACCGGGTCCGCAAATTGAAGTGTCCGGATTTAAAAACGCTGAAATTTTTTTTTTGTTTATTGGTCGGTTTTATTAAAAATTATGGAAATGATAGTTTATAATACATAGTTAATTTTACAATTATTCGAATAGTACGTAACCGCCTATTGCTTTAAGCACCAGATTCAATCTCTTTTTAAACGATGCACACGATGCTCGCACGATGTCTTGGCTTAAGCGGTTCCACTCACGAGTCAAACCACCTTTTCACCTTGTTTTCTTGTGACTCTCAAATGCTCAGAATTATCATCGGAACGACTCTTTAACCAAACACGATCATTTTGTTTGTTGAGAAATTGTTCAATGCAGAATGTTTTCTCATCCGAAAATACCAAATTTGGTAAATAACGAAGAGCGAGCGTTCGAATTACAATAATCCTGTTGATTGTACAAAAAATATGAACAAGTCTTTGCACCAACAAATAATTTTTACTGCTGACAGACAATATGTCAATCAATGTTAAATTTTAGTATTGTAGCGATTTGAATTAGACGGACAATTTAATTTCCGGACACGATACACAGTGTTTCTTGAAATGTTTTATAAACGATGATGAAATAAAGTTCCTGGAATCTTGCCAGCATTTTCAGTCACAGCGATAGTATTTTCAATATTTAGGTACAGGCCTACGTATGTTCAAAATTGAAACATTTCGCTCAAATTTCTCGATACATCTTCGAATGAAAGAATGTTTTCCTTCATTTATGTCCTTGAAACATTTTCCTCATATTTGCCATAAGTTTTTATTCATGTAGTATTCCGTAAGGAATAATCATAATGCGTCTACCATATATGACAGCTCTTCAAGTTGGAAGCATATACTATGGACATAATAAGTCTGTTTTATTTGCCATACCCTACCCTGGAGCATGGTAAGTGGCAAATAAAACGAACAGGAGTAGGAGAAAGCTTTAATTCAAATGTTTGTAGCGCTGCTTAGCAAGCATATTGTAATGAAATGAGAAACTTTTAGCTAATACACTTTTTATGGTAGAAAACTGAACTAATTCGGGCGCAATAGTTACGCCTGCTCTGAAAGTAGTGTTGGATTTGGTCTTTTGTTGTGTTTGTTTTCAATGTAAAAATTTGGTCTACCCCAGAGCGAGTGGCAAATAAAACAGACCTAATGAAAATACCTTTCTAGTTGGATCACCCTTTCAGTACCAAAATTCAATAGTATAGTAATAATTCTATTACGCAAAGCATACAAAACAATTTGTTCATCATTTCTGATGTATTAGTGCCACTGGACAAAAGATAATATGATTTTCAATTTCAATAGCATAAAGACAAGACTATTTCATAAAGGCAAAAATCTACAATATCTGACATAAAATGTAACAACTGAAATAATTGAATGTTTCCTATTTTCACAACGTATGAACAATAGTTACCAAAATTATCATCCCCCAAGGTATCATGATTGTTGGTGTTTACATGTCAATAAACCAAAATTAAATTTTTATAATTAATTTAATAATTTAATAACATAAGTAATATATATTTGGTCAAATATAATTCCATTACTAAGAACTCGGCCCCAGGGTGACTTCTGCTCATCATCGACAATTGAATAGAATCAAATATATTATTGTCTTTTCAATCAACTGAAATTTGATATTTCAAATTTAATTTTAAATATATATTAGTACATTTCTATTAGATAGATGGTGATATTGCTGTGTCCTTTAGGATCTATTTAAATCATATTAGATTCCATTAATTATTACGAAATGTTAGAACAGATTTTCAGAAAAGATTAGCAGTGGAATTCTGTAAGGCTGTACAAGTGACAATTGTAAGGTAATTTGAAAGTGATGAAAGTATTTGAGGTCACCTCCAAATTTTGAGAAATAACAAGGTGGTATTAAGTACTACAGAATTCGACTGGACTTTTTATAAATATAGATAATAGTTTTAAACAGCCAACGCTTAGACAGAGTCATTATATATTTATAATGTTATATACTGAAAAAAAAACTGAAGGACTTGACAGGGTTTTTGAACTCCAGATTTCTCGATACTAAACATGATTCAGTTTCGTCAATGCTATATATATTGGTATACGTTTAGTTTATAATTATAAATGATCATTAATTATTTCACTTCAATTACTGATTTTATCATTCACAATGTTTATTGACTAAAATTAAAATTCACATTTACTTTGTGCACAAATGCACTTTGTTCCTTTCCAAGAAAAACTTTTAATTCTTGTACTATGAAACCAACTACCCGTTACTAACTGAAAAGCATAAAATAAACTACTTTATTCAGATTGAATACTTTTCTATAATAATCTTTTCTAAAGCAAGATGCTTTTTAAATAAAGCGAAAGAAAAAAAGGATTCTTCACATGACTTATTCATTTTTCCATTAATCGGTGAAAGAAAAATGATAAATGAGAAAAAAATTGTGTTGTACAAAAAGAAAACTATATAAATACCTTTAGATAAAATGAAGATGAGAAAAAAACCAAAAAAAAAAAAGAAAAAGGAATATAGTTAAGATAAGGATATATAGAAAACATTCTGAGAAAACGACCTGAAAATGAAATCAAAAAGGATACGTTTAGATATACTTATTGTTATTTAACTTTATACTCTAAGTCCTACTTCACTATAGCTTAGTTACTTTTTTTTTTGTTTCGGTATATATTAAAGATAATGTTAGGATCCTTGATTCTTCTTATTTTTCTGAATTATTAAATAGTCTGCATGAATACGATAATTAGTTGAATCTAGTGTTCTTATAGAATTTTTCAAATGTCCACATAGAAAATTTCCATTAAGATATTTCTGTTGGAAAATGATATCAAGAAAGAAAGTAGAAAAAAATATGTTTCCATTTAATTATTTCATGAATATGAAATGAAAGGTTGAAATGATTTCGAATAAAACTTGTAAATCCATTCAACAAAACTTTCATTATATCCATTCTTCCTTTTTTGACACTAACTATTTTCAAAAGTCTTCTTATAACAGGAGTTTTTGTAGCTAAACTTTTGTAGTCCTATTAAAAATCATTATTATAATACAAATTGAGAATACTTTCAAGAAAAGGTATGAGGACTATTTTAATAAAATTACAATTCACATATGAACAGTACAGACTAGTAGTAATAGGACGAAAAGAATTCTTTTGGGAAATAAGAAACGACACAGAAAGATGACTACGCGAAAAAAGGCCTATACTATATGTGTGGAAATTTCTTTACACATACGTATATTTGGAAAAGGCGTTTTCTTCATCGAAATATCTTTTTGAAATTTTCTTCAAATTGTAAAAAAAAAGAAAAAAATGGAGCACAAAAGAAAGAATGAACTAATATATAGAACTAAAATTATTCTATAGAGAGGACCTCAAAATACATATATAGTATAGAAAGGATGTAGAAGAATTACTCGTATGGATTTTCCATTATATTCCTTTGTATGTGGATAAACTGGTATATAACTATGGGTTTAGCTTTTATTTTGGTATCCATAAGTTCAAGAGTATTTTAATATCTGCTAACACTAGTTTTTTATTGTCATCGCTTTTTTTCTTCTTAATGCGGTCTTTAAAAGTAATTCTATCATGATTATTTGGGCTTGAATTTAATGATTTTCTTTTTAAAGAGAAATGAAGAAAACTTATTTAAGTTTTCGAAAGAAAAACTGTATTATAATAAAATTTGATTTTATTACGAAATTTAGATTTTTTGTTTTTGATTGATTGTGAAATTTAATTAAAGGTTAACTATGTTTAAATGTAGCTTTCAAAACATACAGTAACTGAAAATCGGCCTATAGCCGAGTTTTTGATGCCCCATGGTAGAAATGGAACAGAAAACTGTCAAAACTCAAGGTTCAAAATTTAATTAAAATTATTTTAATTGGATTTTCCTAGTGACACGAAATTCTTCAGAAAATAAAGATGGCGTCGATTTCTGAACGTCTACCTACATTAGAACAAGTTAATTTTCTGTTCATAACTTTGTTTCCTCTTTTCAAAATTTGCAGGTAACCTAAAGTCTAATAGCATAAATCTAATCTTCAACTTTTAATCAAATCGCTGCATTAGTTTTTAAAGTACATCAAATAAACTTTATGAACAGGCTTATTTTTTCTAAGGATTATTTCTTTCTCCACTATCCTTGAACCTAATTTACTGAAATTTAACATACTATCGTCTATTTATGCAGTTAATCAATATAAATAATTTAAACAAAATTACTACACAAATTTTAGAATTAAATCCGAAAAACCATTTTAAAAAACGACAAAACTTTCTGGTCACCCTGGTTTTGGTCTAATAACTTCGCTTCCACTCTGTTGACTTTGCGGAAATGCAATACTAAACCAAGTTAAGGATGAAGCAACTCATATTCATCTAAATTAGATAACGCATTTTTGAGTTATCTATACGGATGGACGGACAGACATGCATAAATCGACATAACTTTTTACTCTCTACACAACCATACCATTGAAATCTTTCTACGACGATTATTTCGATGTGTTCCAAATGGAGTGACAAAACTAATATACCTTCATAGTAGTACCTTTCATAGAGCATAAAAACTTCAATGATTTTTCAATTCAGTTTATCTGCGATCTTATATAAAGGCCAAAAAGGAAGGACTTCCTGTATATTTGTATTTCATACAATTTAGTGATTGTTTGCTATCTCAGTTGCTGAAAATAAGAGCTTTCAAAAGGTATTCCGATCTATTATTAAATATAATCCTCCTACACAGTGGTCATGATAATATGTCTTATTTTAATATTGTGCTCCAATAAAAATAAAACTCTAAGGTCGATTGCAATGAAAAGTTCCAAAAATTTTCATTCAAAATATAATTTAATGTAATACCATAATTTCTGTTTGCATCCAAAATAGCTTTCAACGCTTGTTTTCAAAGTGTAGACGTATCACTTTACATGGAAGTACTTTCCAAATTCTCTTTAAATGATCTATGAATCTTTTCAAACTTTTAGCTTGGTTACATCGCCAAGCTTTGACAGCATTAAACACTACATATGGTTAACCACAATCGTAAAATTTTAGATCCAAATTTTCCAGAATCATATTTCCAATTTCTTGCTTACAAACCGATTAAGACCGAAAAAGTTAATCACCATGAAGAAGGCCTCTCTTCTCGAATTCCATTTTCACTTAAAGAAAAGTGCGATTCAATAAAACAGCAACACTCGGAAATAAACATTGGCACAAAATAATTTTTCTTAGTTCTTGTTCCTGTTATATTTTTATGGTCAGAAAAAGAAAGTCCTTTTCTTATTTTTTTTTTTTTTCTTATAAAAGATTTTTCCATTTTCCCATTCCTAAATTTATTTACTTCCTATGTCCTTCCTATATAGTAAATCAAATTAGACATGTGTATAATGTCGACATGGTGAGACTATTGAGAGCTGAGAAATTTATAGGCACGTTTTTTTCTTCATTTTATTGCTGATGTTCAGTTCACAATTTTTGTGACTAGAATTCATTTCTAGAGATTTTCAACTACAATATATTTCCGGAATCACCCACGTATCCATATCCTTTCATATATACATATATATGTGTGTAGGTATGAGATATCCGCAGTTTGTTGATCAACTACCCAAAAATCCCAAGGTGGACAAATCTTTAAATATGTACTACCTTTCAATATATTAAGTTTCCAATAAACACACAATTATAGTCTCCCACTGAAACAGGTATATATCCTGAACAAGCAAAACGTGCTATGTCGATATTACCTTGGTCATGGGATTTTCTTTTTTCTTTTTTTTATTATGTACAAAAATTTTATATACATATATACTTCATGTATAAGAAAAGACAGATTGAAGCTGATGATTGGATGATGGTTACATCAATATAGTATGAGGATCAAATCGGTTGTAGATTAAAGGATATTCTTGAATTTTGTAAAAGAGGTTAACATACAAATCATGCTTTAAATTATTTGTAAAATTTATCTTTTAAGCTTGATAAGATCCATATAATAAAATTCCCAAGAGGAAAGTTTAAACAAGGATTTATATTTTGTTTATTTTTCTTTTTCTTTTTGAAATTTATTTTTAGGGTAAAATTTATTTCGATATCAAGTTTTATTAATGTTTGATCCAAGTTAATTATTCGAGCTTTGATAATTTGATATATGAAATTTTATTAAATTTTAATATTAAATTAAAATTAATAATAAAAACTAAAGAAGTTTCTATCTTTGGAGTGGTCCAAAAGGTCATGTTTATTGCATGTAAATGAATGGAAAATTTTTCATGGAAAAGAACAACTTCATTAAACTCATCGATGAGCTTTCACTGTAGAATTTCAATGGTTTCTGTAATAGTTCATGTTTTCTTTTTAACTAAAATTTACACCATTAAACGAGTTCTGCAGAGATGAGAATAAACGGTAGTCTGATGTTGCAAAATCGGATACATCTAATGTTCCAATTAAACTAACTCTCAATTTTTGAGAAATAACTAAACGTGTATATACCTATTGTTGCGTGCTACCTCTCTGGTTCGATGTTATAAAATAATAACACTTTTTGTTTATGTGAATTCGGTGTATAAACTTTATTTACAATTATTTCTGCATAGTTTATTTACAACGGAAAAAAACTATTTCCAGCAATTACTAATTAATTTACTAATTTCTATCAAATCTCTTTAAACTCTGTGTAAATCCGCCACAAATAACCACTATTCAAACTCTTTTTGATATAATTACTTTCGAAGTTTGACTTCAACTGCATGTGTTCCAGCGGCATTTCCATCTTATATACTCATCGTGGAAACTCTGGAATAGTCGTTCATGTATACATGGAAACGTACTTCTAGAATTTGCTTTGAAACATATTTCTAGAATTCGCTCGAAATATCAAAACAAAATATCAGTGAATTTTTCTTTTATCAAGAAAAGTCGTAGAATCTTTCCTAGAAATCTGGTGCAATATAGTCTAGCGTTATCATGATGAAACACAGCATTTTCTACCGATTCATCAATTCTGGATGCTTCTGTGTTAAAGTTTCCAACTCTCGATTTCGAAATGTTAAGATTCTGAACCAAATTATCGTATATTGTTAAAAACCGATTGGATTTGATCAATTCTTTTTATTTTCTCATCATCAAGAACACAAGGACTTTTTGGTCCATCCAATATTTTCTTTTAGAAACATTAAAAAATTTCTATTAAAATTAATATTTGAATAAATATTAAAATACATAGAAGAAACTTGTTCTATGTTTATACAAAAAGGAAATGAAACATATTTTGATAATCCCAAAGGTGAAATATGTTTTTTATGAAAATTATTAACTTTCTATAAGAACAGTAAAAACTGTTGGTTTTTTCCTTTAAAACCAAACTATTAAAATCCTTTTGATTCAAAAATAAAACAACCGAAGTTAGTTCCGTACATAACCAACCTCAACAGCCACCCAATTTTCTTTATCCTATTTTCTTTTTTTTGCTATAAAACGAAAAAAAAACATCTCTTCCGCATTACGATATTTCTTTCATAATAAAACAGGATCAATATTGTGTCATCCTTAAAAACGTAATTTATATTCTCTTTTAGAAATTTTCTTTTGTTATTCTTTTTTTTTGTAGGAAAATGCACACATCCATATTAATAACATATGTTTAAAGGAAAAAAATGGAAATGGATATGTGATATTTTCATAAAAGTGATTATACACATGAATCTAAAGGACAGTATCATCATCAACATCAAGAACATTGTATATTTTATTCTTCTATATGTTGTTATGTTTATCCTTTTGTATGCATTTAATCGGACTTCTATGTGACTATAGAAAAGGAAGAATTTCGAAACGGATCTCATCTTCTGAATAATTCACTTCTGAATGTAAATAAAGAAAAAAAACAAAAACATATATGTTATAAATATATGTGTTATAAAGATTCTCATAAGGAAAGGACAAATATAACCTATTCACTTGCAGGATATAATCTATGAATACTGGAATAAAAGGATTTTTTTTTTTCATATTCTTTTTTGTGATAAGATATGATTATGGAATGATATGAATGTGTGATCAGGTTGGATATTAGCTTAAATACCGTATTTAAATTATTTCCGTCTGACAAAGAGCATTCATAAAATAACAAACAAACATAAATATGAATTTTAAGCGATATAGGATACAAAATTGACTCCTCTTCATCTTATAGAATATTTTCTTTTTTATAGTGTTGTTGTTGATGATGATGATAAAGATGATGATGATGGTGATGGTGTTCCAGTTTACCATGTTCATACTCGTAATATGAGAGCAATAATTAAAAAGTCGAGATAGAAAATTCTTTATAGGATCCTTCATTTATTTACCTTTATATCACGATAGTGGGGAGAAATTAATATTATGGATTTTTTTCCATAAAATCGTGAGACTACATAAGATCATGTTACAGTTCGATGATTGTTAGTCGTCGTTAAAATTTTCTCATGTTGTGTGATAACATTCCGGGATAGAATCAGTATTATTTTTATCTAAAAAAGAAAAAATGAAATTATTAAAAAATATTATTGAAATGTCGGAACCAATTTCAAATAAATTCCTAGTAAAAGTGCATTCACGATGGAGATTTTTATTTCTTATATGATGACTTCTTCCTGGAAAAAGAAATAAAAACATATAAGATAGTGATTTTTTTTTTTATAGTACACTTGTACACTAAATTTTCAAGAGGATAATAAAAAAAGGGAAGACGAAAAAAAAATGAAGGAAAATCTTCTGGAATTATTATCTTGTCAATGTGAGTTTTTATGTACAACAGTGGTAACTTTTTATGATTCTCATCAAAACATAAAATGAGGAAAAAAAGAAAAAATGAAGACAAGAAAGTGGGTAATAACAAAAGGTATATATATGATATTGCAATGAGAATAAGGTAGATTTTAAGACTTCCTAGAAGTACTTTTCCTAGAGATACTTTTCAAAATCAGTTTAACGATTTAATATTCATTGGTTTCTCAGATTTTATTATGTATATTTATCGATGACCAATATCTTCTTTAAATGATACTATAACCAATTCGTGAAGATAAACTAGTACTATACTAATTTTCTTGAGATTTTCTATAGTTAAAAATGAATTTTCTTTAATATCTTAACCACTCATGAATTTAACGGAAATTGTTAGAAACAGAAGAGTACTTTTGAAATGAATAATATATGTATGTATATAACTAGTTTGGTTTAACATAATTTTGTGTGCACTGGGAATATCGTGGTTTTGTTAACTTTGAAAATAGCTAGCAGAGATTTTATTTGTTTCCATAACTATAGAGCTCTATTCTTTTATATACCTATTCCATACCAAATAAAGATAACTACGCGAATTACTTTTAAATCTAGATATACAAATCTGCAGGAAATCTTCGACCACATGAAATTCTAGTGTGTTTTTGATTACCTTACTGAAACTGGGAATACCAAAAATGGTATATAAAAATTTCACTTCTAAACAAACAGACAATTAAGTATAATGAAAATTTCTGCATAACAAAATTTAATAGAATTTAAAATTAAAAAAAAAAAACTGCAAACTTAGTTGGAAAATTTGGGTCCCTATTGAATCTTTTTAAATATTTTTGCAATGTTTTTAATTCTTTGCTATCCTGTGTAGAAGTAAAATTGGTTTTGTGTGTAAAATGGTAGCGATAAAATTGAATTACTTAAGTAACTACTCTGTCGACTGATTTAGAGATCAAATCACAATCAAGGCAAATTCACAGTTTTCCAGTTGCTCAATACACCTAGGCACTAGTAAGAGGAAGGTGGAACAAAATGTGATACTTAAGCTTAGATTATATTACTATGTCATAATCTCTGTTATCCAGTCTTCTAGGCCCACAGATTTTACGCAGTATTTTCCTTTCGAATATACGTAACCAGTTTTTATTACTCCTTATTTAAGATTTGTTTCATTGAACTTAAAAATAAAATATTTATATATATATTACTCATTTCGTGAACCCATTTTAACAATTTCAAGAACGGATCCAACTTTCACTAGAACATATCTCCCCTCGTATAAATATCTCCACAGTAAATACACCGAATGCCGTCCCATTTTACCTCGCTTGTCATGGACCAAATGGCCTCAAAATAATGAAATTCAAAAAAATATTTATTCTATTCGTATTTACTGATAAAAATTAATATCTCAGCCAATTAGTATCAACAAATCACCTTTTGAGACTGTACCTTGAACTAATCGATATGCCGATTAACCTAGGCTTTGTAATTTTATAAGGAAAATTGAGATTGCGTTTATATAGATACATAAGTGGTGACAATTGTGTACATACTTTACGATTACGAGCATAAACCGTGGTTCCATTCAAATACAGGATATGTGGTCATAAACTGAAATGTAAGCTTTCCAATCTTTGTATGAAATCTACAAAATTTTCCACCCTTATCGAATGACTTGAAATGGAAATTCTTTTCGAAAAACTTTAGATATACCCATAGTCCTTTGGAATTGAAGAATACGGTGTGAGTCCCTTATTTCAATTGGACAGCAATTATCAGATCTTATCTCAGACAAGATATACATACAATTTTTGGGTAAAAAAGAACATATGGAAATGTTGTAATAAAAATTTAAATGGAAAAATAAGAAAATCTAGCACGTATTATATTTTAGAGATTAGAAATATTAAATTCGAAAGGATATGATTGCCATCTTTTCATTTTAAAACTGTTAAGTTTTCTTCAAAATTATTCGAATACGTTTTCAATTAATTAGTTTTATATCGAAAAAAATTCTGAGTTTATTAAATTCTTTTCCAAAGAAAAAAAGTTTTAATCAAAAATTTAATGAATTCTTAATAATAAAAAACTTCTTCTTTTTAAAAATCAAAAAAAGAAAAAGTATTCAACTTCGAATAAGTTTTTCCAATATATAAAATTTTATTTGTTTTTTTCTTTACAGATCGATCGTTTTCTTATACGAAAATTGAAAATTTATTTAATAAAATATTTTTCATTTTAAACAATTTCCCGAAACGAAGAAAAGAAAACAAAACTCGATAAAAAGATATTGGAAGCGTTGGCGTCATCAGGGTTACAAACACCCACAAAAAGAAGGCAACAATTGAAAATCATAGCGACAGTAAAATGAACATAAATATAGGCTTCTCGATGAAGATGAAGTGGTAGTGAATTAAATGAGCTACTAATCAAACTGGCTAAAATATGTTTTGATTTTTTACTTCCTTTGAAATATTTGATCTTCAATTTGTTATCCGCTGTTCATTGAATTCGGTTAGAAGAATTCATTGATGAGTAATTTTTGGAAAACTAAATTTATTTCGGTTTCATTTTCATCTTCACACATAAAAATCTCAATTGGTCATCAACAGTACCAAACCAGCGTAACAGACCGTATCTCCTTTTACTGACCAAAAGAATATTCAAAAGGAGAGGACATGAGTCCTATATGCAATTATACGAGGAGTCATGCGTTTGTTCAGAAAATGTACCCAACAGAATGTTGTAAGTATTTTTTGCTTTTCATTTAGACTTAACTTAATACTTAAACATTTTACTTAATGTTTTAAATTTATGTGTTAATAGTATTTCTTCCTTGTTTTATATTTATTACATCTCAAGGGAGTAAATCTTCGTTTTGATTGAATTATTTATGACTTTACGACCATCCTATTGGGTTACTAGAAAGGGAATCACTGTTAAACTAAATGGACAGGAAAAGAATTTGATCTAAATCCTTGAGTAGAATCAAGAATTCCGTTTATTTTTTGATTAGCAACGTTTTCTTTCAAAACATGAATATACAATTTTTTTTTTATTTTGGAAATATTACCCAATATCGTTTGTAAATAAATGAAGCATTTTTTCCTTCATTTACACTGAGTGGGCGACAATTGAGTACGAAAAAAAAACCGTCCAATTATAGTTGGTATCAGGATTACAGAGATTTTTCTAATTTTAAAAACAATTTTTATACCGTCAAATTATTTCAGAATTCAATCAGTGTCAATAGCAAAAACTTGCTGATGCATATTCTCAACTGGAAACAATTGATACGCATATGGTTGATTAGATAAATTGACCAATAGTCTGAATGGGATTATATTAGATCACGAAGGGGCTGCATAGCCTATAGTCTAGAGCATGTTGCAGAGTGAATTAGTTTCAGTTGTTTGATATATTCCATAAATCGCGTAGGTATACGTTTTTTTTTGGTCCAAATTTAGGATAACTAACGAACAAAGTTTTTCTAGCATCAATTAGTAGTTTAGCAAAATGTCCTGATGCAGAAATTCCGGAAGTATCATGAAAAATGTAAATTCTTTGAATCGTATTTAGATGGCTTATTTATATTGGAATCATAGCTTTTAAGGATTTCAATTGTTTCCAATTAGTTTTAACGAATTCTCTAATTGTTCAAACATTTTAGCGACTTTCAAGGTATTTCTGATTTAATAAATAAAAACCCTGAACAGCAAACTCTAAATATTTCAATAATTCAAATTTCTTTGTGGAAAAAGTATCTTTACTAATTTGAAGGAAGCCAGTTTTCTCTAAATTCCTTCAGTGCTAGAGCTGAAGTCCATTTAAGAACATACAATCTTGTTTCTAAATTAAATGTAAATGAAATACTAAACAATTCAAATGGAACACCTGAAATAATAAATCTTTGTTAAACAACAAAAATTCTGTATCAGATTTGAAAAGGTTAATATTAATATCCAAAAATATTTAATTCAAATGATTTCTTATGAAAAACTCCTTTCAACAAATCTGAACATATTTTCAATTTAGTCCTTAAAACACACAATCAATCTGGTACTTTAATAACATCCTAAAGAATACAAATTAAAATTTAAAATCCTACAAAATAAAAGATTTCGAAATTAATTTTCGAATAAAATTTATATTTAAAGCGTCGTATCTCTCTTAAAATATAATCAAAATAAAAACGAAATTTAATTTTTGTACATTTTAGGGTTTTCTTCGTTAAAAACAATTTAATGGAGTCGTTCTAATCCCTTGTGTATTCTTAAACTCACTAAAATCCCACCCCATTTTGATGACATTATAAACATTCTAAAAATTTGTCAACATTATTATTGCTGTGTTTTAGACGGGCCATAATTCCTGATACTAGAAAAGTGAAATCGTAAACTCAGATATTTTGTTGTCTTTTTTACTAGAAAAGGAAGAAAATCTTTAAATTCAGGATCAAGAAAATAATGGCAGAAGAAAAAACGATAGACCCAAAAGAAGTTTAATTATTTTTCTGATTCTTGCAACAAAACTGGTTTATTCCCAGAATAGCTATAATTTTATTCTCGAGAGCAATTTTAATATGACTTACTTCAAATGGGGGAGGAATATATCCCATCCCCTTCATTGCGTTTTATTAGACCTTTCATCTAAAATAAGAAGATATAGTTTCTTTGGGTTTTTGTTGCATATATCAACAATATTTTTTCATATTAAAACTGGATATTATCGAACCATTCGGGACTTTTTAAATGAAGACAAAAATCCAAAAATTTTTTGCTGAAAATGTACATATTCTAAATGTCGAATTTCTGTTTCAATTTTGATCCTTAAGATTTTTTGTTTCGCAATCTTAAATTTATGTAAGCCAATGAATGGTCCTTAATGAAGTTATTTTGAGGGAAATCATTAAATTTTATGATCATCCGTTAAGAGGCATTAGTCGAAAGCTTCTCAAATGTTTTTCTGTGTCTTTTTGGGGATTCTCTACATTATGATGTTAGAAAAATGGGAATAAAGTTAAACCTAAGTTTATTAATTTACATCGGTAAGCATTTTTTTCCTTTCGTAAATATACTTTTTTTTCACCATGAAATCGAAACCCACTGCGCTGGATGCTGTTAAGTGTCTAAGCTCTAAGCTTTTTCTTACACTATGTATTGAATATATTTTTGGGATTGTATTAAACATTAATTAGGATTTCGTGGTCCTATGGAAAATATTTAACTAATGTTGTTTTTTTTTTATAGGATTTTGTATTTTGAACGTAAAGCTTTAGATATATGTTAACTAGTACGTGTGTCGGTGTATTATGTGATTTGGTTTCTGGTTGTATTCATTTATTTTTATAGTGTTGTTGTTTTCGGTAACCTAATTAGGCAATTATGAAGAAGACAGAGTTTGAGTTAATTAAATTAGAAGAAATTGTTTTAAAAGAAAATTTTATTATTGTTTTATGTAGAAAATTCGCAACTCATAAAACCGTAACTGATTATTCCAGATTGAAGAGAAGCATTCATAAGGATTTCCTTTAAGAGTTTTAAAGAAATTAAGAAACTTTAATATAGTAGAAAATATATCTTTGTGAAGTATAATTTTGTACATCGGGAAAGATTGTTTGATAAATTTAAATATGATAGGAAAATTGCTCTATCCTCTATTATGAACATAAATGAATTATTAGACCAAAGAATATAATAACTTGGAATCAAATATTTGTAAAGTGTAATATCTGTGAATGATCTGATAGAATCTATCTATTCAATGAAAAGTGGATAGCTATGTACAATATATAATATTACAGTAGTTTCATAATAATACAACAGTACCAAAGTATTGGGAGATTTAGGACAGGGCTCTTATAGAAAGTTATTTCTTTGAATGACGGATTAAAACTGTTAGCACTCGAAGAGAAGTAAGTTTTAAGCTTTGGCAGTAAATTTTATGAAAAATGATAGTTCAGATTACCAAATAATTGATAGTGTTTGAGCAAGACTGAGTCAACACAGTATCAATTCATCGACAGGAAACAATATAGTATGAATTAATGTGTCAGTCTTTTACATTTATAACTTCATTGGCATAACACATGATTTCAGACAATTGATAAAACCTCAATTTACATTATGGTATATAACAGACACACTAAATAACAGATTTATCAGCTTCTAAGCCTGCTAAACTAAAAGTTAAAGATTTGCAAAATTAATCTATGTATCTCTTAACATTCTTGCAAACGAACAAGTTCACAACATGTTGAGACATATCCGAAAAATTCACGGACAAAGCTAAGCCTATATCTTCGTAACACTAAGAAAAATCTTCTTCTGTTTAAACTTTTAAAGTGTTTCAATCTCCTCATAATATACTAAATTAGTAAACATAACTCTTTAACTATCAAAATCGATATTAAGATTGGGTGCATCCAGCGGTCCTTTTCAAAATTCTTAATCTAAGCAGTTAGAATTTTTTGTACTCCTGGATGTGTTTGCTTGAATCAAGCAAATGATAGTTATCTATGTTAAACGTCAAATTATTTTTATTTGAATAACTAGATTTAAGCGCTTAGGACTACTGGATGCGCTCATTTCTTATGGTTTGGGTTGGGCTAAACTTTAAAAATCCGAGAACACATTTAACTCATATGTTTTATAACTCGATTAAATATAATATTTATATATATATATTAAAATTAAAATTTATTTTTCTTTCTATTCCCTTTTTTTCTATTATTTGTTGTAGTATTATGAATATTGGAATACTAATAAATCAATAACATCAAAAATCATCTCAGAACGAGATAAATCAATATTAAATTATCACAAAGAATTTATATTTATATCGAACAATAAGAATATTGAAAATATTCTAAATATCAGTAATAGTTGTCAAATACAAAATGAATATGATCAATCAAAAATCCGAATATCGTTTAACGACATCTGTAAAAATGAAAATAATGATAATGATATGCTATTACAAAGATCAAAACTATTACAACAAGAAAAACAGCAGCAGCAACATAAAAATTATCAAAATAAATTATATAATTCTAAAAATATTATTAATAGTAAATTTATGTTGTTTGTTTCATCAATATTACAAAACGTATCATATAAAAGCCCGCAATCACATAAATCATCGTCAACATCAAAAGCAACAATTGCAACCACAAATAATAATACTAATAATACTAATAATAATATTAATAATAAAGAAATTCGTAAAAGACATCTTATAGTATCAATTAAATTAAATTTTCAAAGTTTAATTAAAATTATAAATGTTTTAATTAAATTTCTATATTGTGTAATATTAAAACCATTATTATTTGGTTATAAAAAAATTCAATTTTTAGATAGCATTTTTATACATAATGTAAATGTTAAAATTAATAATAATAATAATACAAATACAAATAATAATAATAAATTAAAAATCCCTAAAACTGTTTTACAATATTATAAAAATTGTAATAATATTAATAAAAATAATAGTAATGTGTATAAAAATCATAAATTAAAAAGTATTAGTCAAATTTGTAACAATAATAAATCTAATAATATTAATACTAATACAAATAATAATAATAATAATATTTTAATCGGAAAATTAGATAATAATAAATCGAAAAGAAAAACTAATGATAATTTATTTTATCAATGTAAAAGTTTAACTAGTGTAAATAATATGAATAATAATAATATTAATACTAATACTAATAATAATAAAATTATAAAAAAATATAGTATATTAAAAAATTGTCAAAATTATTGCAAAATTATTTTAAAAAGAAAAATTAAAAATTTTTTAAATAGAAAAAAACTATTACTATTATTAATGTTAATTGTAAAATTAAAATTTAATTTTTATTTATTAATAATATTAAATTTATGTGATAAAATTAGAGAATTTTTTTTTCAAAAAATCGTTAATAATTTTCTTAATTTTATGAAATTTAATAATGGAATTGATGATGATGATAAAATAAATTATAAAATAATAATAATAATAATAATAATATTAATAAAAAAATTAAGAAAATTTTTTTATAAATTTTTTGCTCAATTAATTAAAAAAAAATTAACACAAGAAATTTTTAATAAAACTAAAAATAAACAATCAAAAACTAGAATAACGAATTGTATAAATGCTATTTGTAATAATAATAATAATAATAATAATAATAATAATAATATCAATAATAATAATAATCGAAAAACAAGAAATGAACTATTTTGTGGTTGTTGTTTGGCTGCCATTAAAGGATATGATCATAAAAATATTTCATCAATACAAATTGGTAAAACAAAATCAACAAATCGTAATAAAATTATATCATCAACAATGAATATTTATAAAAGGACTACATTTACAACATCGAAAATCATGAATGTTTGTTGTTTATATTATAAAAAGAATTTTCGATTTATGTTACAACATAATAATGAAGAAATATATCGATCAAAACAAATGATGTATAATGATGATAAACTACAAACAATAAAATCATCAACAAGAAAAGTTCTACAACATAAACGTAACAACAAACTAAAAGATGAAATTTATCATTGGAAAAGAATTTCATTACATACTGTTAAATCAATTTTTATGATAATCTTAGTTACATGCGTTCCACATATATCCGAATCATTTCATCATAATATTAAATATAGTATGAATGTTGTTAAAACAAAATATGGTTCTTTACGTGGTGTTGTTGTACGTTCAAATCCAACTGTTGAAGCATTTCTTGGGATACCATATGCATCACCGCCAGTCGGAAGTTTAAGGTAAATCAATTATTATGATTATATTATAAACTTGTTCAATGTGATTTTCTTTATTCAGTTAAATAATTTATTGGAGAGTACGTGGATAGGTTTAGTTAATTCAACTATCAACAAATCATTATTTTGTAATATAGAGTGTCATACTTTCTGAATTTACTTAGCCTAATTTTAGGTCCTTTCAATTCAATTTCAGGATTTAGCGATCACATCATGTGTAGATTATTCTATCGTAAAAAATTCACAAGTAATGTGGAAAAAGACACGACCAGAAGAAACACAAATTCAATAAGAGAAAGAAAATCTAGAGAGCTTTCCCTTCCTGTAAGTGAAAATTGTGTTTTGATGGACTTTGAATTAATAGATTTTCATTAAATCTGTGAATTTTCCTATTCAGTCAATTCGATTTTTCTTTTTTTTTGTACAGGAAAATATCTCCGCATTTTTTATTAGCATTTTACTATTTTCCAAGCAAAGCCAACAGGAATTCAATTTGGCACATGTAATATTATGTACTTCTTTCAATATGAATCATGCTTATTTAAAAAAAAAATAGTAGTTATTTATCAACCAACAGCATCTCTGGGTGTCAAAAAGTGTATCAACATTTTCCATAGCGCTTCTGTTTACTATGAGCCTTCCTCTTCATATGTCGTTTCGAAAGAACTATTTCTTTCGCAATGTATGATTTGTTGTTCTTATATGCAATGGTAATGAAAATTTACGTTCGTCAGGACCAATATGGCGCAGCCGGTATCTTGTATTTTCCATGATGTACACATACAATATATGTACGTACATTCACCAGTGGACATAATAACGATTATATGATGCAAATGCATTTTATTGACAAAACCGATGCTCTTTCGAAAAATTCATAACTTGCCTTAGGCATAACTAATGTATATAGTTTGCTTTTGCCAATCATATTTGAATACTGTTTAAACTATAATATTTAAATATTAGCATTTAATACTCTTTAGATACAGAATAAGTAAATGTTGAAACACACCTACACTGCATAATATCGCATTGAACTAACCAAAATACTAGAACGATACTTCACTTTCTGAATCATACAAATATTAATTCCTTTCTGTATTTGATTAGATGAAAGTTTTTATCGCAAATTATATTAAAAAGCACATAAGTATAAGCAAATATACTATTAAAACCACTTATCATAATAAATAATATGCCTACCAAGTTTTTTAAGAATTATTATATGAAAAAAAAACTATTATATTTTTTAAAATCCTCATACATCCTTCATCAAGGACACTTCAACATAAAACATAACTAAAATAAGTTTTTCAGTTTTAATTTATCATCTATGTATACACTTTCAGATATATGCCTCCAGTGACACCATCAACATGGCGTAATACACGTTTAGCTGATCGTTTTTCAGCAGTATGTCCTCAAGTAGCACCAGTTCCACCATCCGGCCCAGAAGCATTACTCGAAGTTCCGCGGGGACGTCTAGCTCAATTACGACGATTACTACCATTGTTAGCAAATCAATCAGAAGATTGTTTATACTTGAATTTATATGTGCCAAGGTCTTCATATCCTTCATCATCATCAGGAACTGGAAATTTTGGTGGTGGTAAGTACATGTAATCGAAAAACATTAAAAAATATTATACATATATATTTTTCTTAATCAAAAATACATAAATCAACATGTTATTGTGCAAAATCGCGTTTGAAAGTTATATACACATGGATCAAATTATTTTTAAATTCATTTAATAATATTCGCGTATTTCGTTCCATACAAAATATTCAAAATTTTAATCGGTGAACACCCGAAATTAAATCGGATTCAATTAATCGTTGTACAGTATTTTTACTTTTAATAAAAAAAATTCGTTATATGTATGTACCAAGTTTTATTCAAATCCGTTCATAAGTAGAATTCTACTTTTAGTTGCAAGCTAACCAAACCGAATTTTTATTCGGCAGCTACTTGAAGTTTTAGGCTAATCGAACCCACCTTATATTAGAATTATACTCATGTGAATAGAACTGCTCGTACCAGTTTATATTTAAATTGATTCCTAAATCCAAGTGCAAAATTTATATTGTATTAACACAGCTAGACAAAAGGTCATACAGTCAGACAGACATTGCATGAGGGCACTTGGAATCGACTTGGAAATTTGCATGACTCTTGTAACTACTGGCTGAAGTATGTGCCTGCTGTTTGCGAATGTGTGCTTTATGCTTGTGATGGCACACAACATTCAATATTGATCGCTTTACCAGTTGATTAGTATTTGCAGATTTGCTAAGCTCCAATAGTTACACTCTTAAAAATTTTCACTGGATAGTCCCTGAAATTGTGGTTGATTTCCCGATCAACGCTGATTGACCGGGCCTTACGCAAGTCGTTTGTCACTTTACTTTTGTCAAACATTTGAAGTTATCACACAATTCCAAATCTTGCCAACCTTTCTTGGTTAAGTAAATTCAAATAGCTTAGTTTCAGTTTTACTAAAATTTAAAATTTGTTCAGAACACTACCAGAATTAGTTGTACTTCCCGAAAAGTTCGCCGACTTTTTTGTGGTTGAAAACTACAGTATAGAAGTTAAAAATAAAAATGTCTACAATAATTGGTTCACAAAAATCTGGGACATGGAAAAATTTTTCTAAAAAATATAGTTTTTCCATTGTCGAAGAAAACTTAAATTTTTCATAATTTTCTTCTTCTTTTTTGTTGCCTTTCTAATGGCCTCGACTTAATGAATTGCATTCTTATGGAAAAGCATTAAAATAAACTCAGCATGTGGTGTATTATTCTATATTCCAAAGAAACATGATGGTTTAGCAGTTCTCAGAAAATTTATCCTTTTTCGAAAATGTAATATTATGTTTCGTTTTGGGGCGAAGGATGAGATGGAAGTTAAATACCACTTCATTTCTATGATATTGCTCATTATAAAAGTGAATGGATTTTATGGATTTCCTTCTTCTTTTATTGAAAATCTACAAGGATAGATTCTGTTATTGTATGGCGGCCTTTAATGAAAATCATATGGGAAAAAAAGTCATATAGTACTTAATCTTTTTTGTTTTCTAGTTTGTTTGTTTGATTCTATTAAAGAATAGTAAACAAACTAAAATAGAATAACATCACAAATAAAATGCCGATCTTAATTGTGATAGATGTTATTTTATGATGGTGGTGGATGGCACAATGAAGGTTATTCATCGTGATAATGGATTTCAAGAAAGAACAACAAAAGTAAATATTATATACACACAAATTATCACCCCGCGAAACAGATAAGATTTCCACAATTTCATACTTGAAGCTTTTCCCTTTTTGTTGTGTAAACAATTTCTATTACATTTATATGTATTGTATTTAATTAAATTGACAAACTTTTATGAAGATGAGATCTGAAATAAAGTTATATTTCTCTTTATGTACATATTATATGTCTCGTATGGAGTGGTTTCCATGAAACTTAGAATATATGAGGTCTGTTCAACATTTTAATTATATGGAAAACATAAAAAATTATTAGGCAAAATAGGTCTGTTTTATTTGCCATACCCTACATCAGGGTAAGTGGCAAATAAAACGATCAGGAGTAGGAAAAAGCTTTAATTTAAATGTTTGTAGCGCTGCTTAGCAACCATATTGTAATTAAATGAGAAACTTTTAGCTAATACACTTTTTATGGTAAAAAACTGAACTAATTTCGGTGTGAGACCTGGCCCTGGTCTGAAAGTAGTGTAGGATTTACACTTTTGTTGTTTTTGTTTTCAATGTAAAAATTTGCTCTATCCCAGAGCAAGTGGCAAATAAAACAGACCTAATAAGTTCACTCAAAATACTTAGCTTAGATCAAAAAATCAAACTTCATTTTGTACTATATCTATTTTCTTTATGGTTGGCAACGAGCCTATCGCCGAGACTTACTACACCGAGACCTACTACACCTTTTCTAGATTTATAAACTACTTCACATGACCTGATTGCCTTCTTAGACTGACATCAACAAATTGCTTCGAAAGTGCAAAATGGAAATTTAGCAACTAGCTTATTTCAAAGTTGTCAGAATCACCAACTATGTCCTATCTCGATGGTCACAGCTGCCTTAAATCCGAAGCGTTTACAAACATATTACAAACTCTTTTTAATACATATTTTGTGACGTTAACAAAATTTAGAATAACTTTGCTTTTAGTGGAAGATATACTAACCTAAAATAAGTCTCTATGAGTCGTTCAAAAGGCAATATGATTAAAGTCATTTCGAAAAGTGTTCTCTCCATTTTGGTCACATAAGCATTCATTTTAGGGCTTCTGAATCTTTTATATAACGTTTTCAGAAGCCAAAATAATTTCCCTCGAACCTATTTTTTTAAATCGAGCTTCTCATGACATTTAAATGACTTGTTTTTGGTAGATTCCATAGATAAGGTGAAAAAAGCCATATTGCTCGTTGGGAATTCCCATCACAAACAATTTCTTTAAAGATTGGACAAGCTCGTGAGAATATATAAGCCATATTCCTAACTAACTGCCTTTTAATTTCAATTTTTAATACGATTGTTTTGAACGCGTAGTTGAAATTTGGAACAGGCTCCTTCACTCTATCTGATTTTAATAAGAGTTGTATATTGTATATACATTCAATTCGATATTCTATTACATGAAATATGAGCTAAAAGATTTCCTTAAAATAAAGAATAATGTGGAATCTAAACCAGATGCCGAGAGACTAGTTTTCTGGAATGAAAATAAATATTTATGAATGTATATATTGATGTTTATAGTGTGCGCTCATTAATGATGGCCTTAGGCTAAATAAAATGGAAAAGGAAATTGTAGGGTTTTTACTGAATATTTTCTATTCGAAAAAAATAGAAAGTAATAATAGTTCGTTTTAGACCATTCTAATACGGAAAACTAATTCTATTGCTTAGATTTCTAGAAATTAAATTCATGTTGTAAGATCTTATATACCACCGACACAAATAATATATAATGTGAATATGAAATGAGAAAATTATATCTTCTTTAATATTTGAAGAAAATACGATGTTATTATTATTACAAAAAATTTAAATGAATGGCTCTTGCTTATAAGCCCAAAGCGATTTTTGGTGGTGTCTGTTTTCATAGAAACGAATTGAAAAAAATAAAATATCCACAATTTTCCCATATATTTTTATATTTCTTGTAATTTAAGGCAAATGAATACAATTTTATATTTATTTTTGCTTTTCGTGATTTTATTTACTAGAGAATGTTTTTCCACCAAAGAAAAAAAAAAAAAAACTGAAAGGAAAATGATTTTATTTTTCTTCTTTTCCACTCTCTATACTAGCTAGTATATACTTTAATATTCATGAAAATGTGTTTAGATAAGCAGAAAATTAATTATATAAATGAAATAAGAAAAAGCAGAAATTATATATCAGAAATATAAATATACGTACATGTAATAAGGGAAAAACTTGATATCTTCAGGATAATTTACTCTATGGCTTTACATTTACAATTCACGCAGGCCTAACAAGGTTGCTGCAATAATAAAACAAAACGTATGAGAAAATATATATTTAGATATATAAAAATAATGGTACATGAAATTCTAATAACAAATTAACGATATGTAAATATATTTCCTTATATATGTATCTATTGGATGAACCAAAAAGTCATTGCGTTGTTGATGTGCGTTTAACGGCGTTTAACGATACAAAAGATTGCTTAAAATCTTACCATATCGAAATCAAGCATTGAAAATCATCAAGAACTGGGTTTGATTATTACATATATAACGATTTATCTATACTATCATAGGATTTATCTCTCCCAATTTATTTTGTTTTGTTTCTCTTAAATGAAACAATTAATCAGTTTTCGGTTGAATAATCAAAATATTGAAGAAATTTTAATTACTTAATTAATCAGACCATGCCCTAATATCCATCAGTATAGTTCTGACCATGCATCATCAGGATACCATTTGTTTCGGTCTCTTAAGCAGTCCTTTAATGGTGTAAATTTGAGTTAAAAACTAGCCTGTGAAAAGTGACTAGTATCATTATTTCGCCCAGAAAATCTAGAAACTCTAAATTGACGAGATGACCATGTAAAATTGTCAGTAACCGCTACGTGACATCTACTTATTCACAAATCGCCACTACTGGCAAAAACATTGCAGCAACCAAAAAATGATTGCTGGTAATGAATCTGCCATGAAACTGGGAAGTAGTTCTTCATAAAAATGGCAAAACATATTGTTTAATAAATTTTAGTTTTAAAAGAAATCCCAATGGCTTCTTGGCCTATCCAATATTTATAAAGATTCACTTAAAACAAGTCTTATATAAATTTTCTTTATACAAATTAATTAATTTAATTTGAAAAATTCTCTAAAATAATGTTTTCGACATGGGAATGTTTTAGTGCGCGGTATTATGATTAAAAATAATAATTTTCATTTTTAGATATAAAACATGAGAATTTACATGAAATTTTATGTTATTTACATAAATACAATATTATGTATAGAAGCTAATTTGAATCTTAAACAACTCAATTATAAAATATTTTGGGGCTTCTGGTTATTATTATAATGATTAAAATATTAATTATGTTTATAAATGAATTTATTTAATATGATACGACTATATTAGATTTAATAGATGACTAAGGAGAAGGTGTTAGTTATCATAAATTCGAATTCGAAAAATATTTAATCGACGTAAACCTCAAGAAACACCAAAGATAAACATTCATTTGGCACACACGACATAGGTGGTTTTCACAGTGAATTTTCATAATATGATTTTTTTTATACTATGGTATAGTACATATGCTGTTTGTTCATAAAAATCACCATTTCCATAGGCTAAAGTGATGTTGCAGCAGTTTGTTTGCAAGTGGACGCTTCTATATTAAAAGAATCATTTCAAATTGGAAACATTTTTAATGACATCTATTATAAATCGGTTGTTAAGGCATTATTATTATCTTTTATCAAGTCATCAACTCATTCGATTTTCTACTTTATTATGCAGTGAAATTATGTATAATTAATTTAGACAAAATTGATTCACAAATTTTCCAGTTAAATCCGAAAAAAAATATAAAAGAAACGACAAAACTTTCTGGTCACCCTGGTTTTGCTTAATAACTTCCCTTCCCCCGAGTCGATTTTACTGAAATCCTATACGAACTCTAGATAAGGAATAACTAACTCACATTCTAAATTTGAACAAAATCGGATAACGTGTTTTTGAGTTATCTTCTATACGGACGGACGGACGAACATGCATAAATCGATATAACTTTTGATTCCCTACACAACCATACCCTTCCAACTTTTCTACAATGATTATTTTGATGCGTTACTCACTTAATGACAAAACTAATATACCCTCTGGTAGTACCTACCATAGAGAAAAAAAAAACTCTGGACTGGATGATGTATAACATTATAGGCAATTTGAGACTTGGTTGAAATAAAGATGAAGAATTAAAAGATTTTCATAACTAAATGATGAATAAGACTTATGCCAACAAAACGTGCGATAGTCGAGAAGTTTTTTAAATATTTAAATATTTCTTTAAAGTTCTATTTTATGATTCTAATAAATCGTGGGGAATTAAGAATACGTGCTGATGATATTTCAAGAGAAATTCCAAAAAAAAAAAATAGCTTTAAAATATTTATAATAACATAAACTATGAAGATTTCTATAAACTTCTTCCAGTTACGAAATTGTTCTGCACTTAATTCATTCTATTCCAGAAAACAGAGAAAAAAAAACCTTGTAAATCTCGACAAAACAACATAAAATTTGTGATATAGAAGAAAACTTTTTCCGTATATCCTAAAAAATATGTCGACATTATTTTTGTCATCCAGAATTCCATTAAAACTTGAACTTTCTTGTTTATTTTCTTTTTTGTCTCAAAATTTTAGTCTTGATAACCGAGATTTAGTTACTAACCATTTTTAAGCATATATGCGAGCCATATTCGCATGTATATAAATATCCTTATCCTGTTTTTTTTACTCTCCATAATCCAAGAGTTTATCCTCTTTATTATAAAAACCACACATACATATAGCTAGTATATAGTAACCCGTGTCTCATATATAAGTAACTTGATTTGGGTTGATAATAATTTTTTTTTCTTTTATTTTATTTTTTTTTATTCCTGTCAACTTCAGCGGATGATGGCCGTAAGGATTAAAGGGACTTAAATATACACAATTCAAGTTCTAGCCAGTTTTCTAGATTTCTTTACCGTTTTTTTTTTTTTCACTGGAATCTAGATTATACTTTTTTCTTCTACGGATGTCCTTTATTGAAAGTTTTCTTAACTTCATATTATTTCTTTGAAAATTTTTACAAGACACCAAGAAAAAAAATGGTCGTAAAATGAAGCCTTTTGTTAACTTCTTAGGATATTCGAGATGATGACCTTAGAATCAACTAAATCATTGCTTTATAATAATATATTCAGTTTAACTATAGTCGTGACCTTTTGGATATATGTTAAAATCATTGTTTGATCGGAAAAAACAACCCGTGTTTAGATAGAGAAAAAAAAGAGGTTAATTTAAGGATAAATTGTTCCAAGAAAGTTTATTGATTTTATGCCAAAATAAATTTTATGAAAAAAAAACAAAAAATATGAAAAAGAAAATTAATTTGAATTTTTAGTTTCAAGAAATTAAATTTTTTTATATTGCAGTTTCTAAAAGTCTAACGACTCAGTCATAATTCATATTGCCATAACATACTGTCCTCAATATAATGACAATATAGCATATGTCATATGCAATAAATATTCCCGACACGTTAGATAAGGTTAAACGACCAGAATTTTTATTCCATAATTTCATACAAGGGACTGCAAAATTTCCGAACATTTAGCATATTTTAATGGTAATCTTGTTGAACTATCATAGCGTCGTGTTTGCACCAAAAAAGAATATGTAATTGAAGAAATTTTCATTTGAATAAAGTTACAGTAAAGCTGCAGTATGTAAAAAGTTTGTTTTGAAAGATAAATGAATAACTTTTCCAAGATTTTATAAGCTTGTAATTTCCTTTTTAATAATCTGTTTGGTAAGTTGATTTATAAAAATGAGTAAATTTACACAACATAATTTCCTAATTTGTATGAAGCATATATTCCTAAAGCTAGAGATCAGAAAGAAACTGGATAGTAGATCCTAGGCCTGTTTTTGAGGACAAAAAATATGTTACAAACTCGATTGTTAGGATCCTTTGAAAGATTCATTCGAAAATTTCCTGTACAATAAACTTAAGCCAGATATTTCCATCTAGAGCAATATTTTGGAATTGAATTTTGGGATTAAAAAATAATGGAGTTATAATCATGAACTTTAATATTTATTAGTACATGATTGTGTGCAAAATATCCCTAATTGGTTCAGGGTACCAGCACTTAAAATAATCTGGAGTGGAATCATGTGATTCGATTAAGACCAAATCGAATCGAATATGAATTGCGATTGCCATGCTTTTTCGATACGATCCGGGTCAAATCGAATTACACGATGATACTTCTGAGTTTCGATAATGTACATTTTGGGGTTTTGTTGGTTTTCACAATTTCTTTTTATAGTATAATTTATAGAATTTTCTAAAATTTGGCAAACATACTCTCAGAACTATAAACATATAATCGATTTCTTGAAAATTCAAGGTGGAAATATTTTGCCTCAATTTTTGGAGGATGAAAATGTGTGCAAAATTTAATATAAGAATATTCCTTTTATATTCTCCTTGCTTTTATATAAGTTGTTGGTTCAAAGTTATCATCCTTTTAATATCCAAATTTTACATAATGTTAAAATGCTTAAGTTATTTGTATGAAATTTTTATTATAATTAATTAACATTTAAAACATTATAAATCTGTGTCCTAATTCGCTGATGACGCTGATCTTCCAACAGCCTGGTAATTTCTAAGTTAATAAGATATGTCTTCTCAAAATTTTTCTTCTTATATCAGTCTCTCGTTTGTTTAGACTCCTTCGACCAAGAAAAATAGTTTCGGAGTTCAATTTACATTATCCCCGTGAATGAAAGAATATATAGATTACACCATGCGGATGTCGGCCATTTTAAATATTTATTTTGATACTTTTCTTTTTGACATCACATGTGATTTTCTTTCAAATAAATAATTGTAACTTTTCACATAAACAATGTATTTCAAGTCCCCTGTGACGTAGGTGCGCAGAAAAAATCAATTTGAAATATGGGAAGGTGTAATATGTATATTCTTTCATTCATGCATCAGACGCATTCTTAGCGAAACGCTTGATCTATTTACATTAATAATTTACGTAATTTTGTGTAAAATTCTTGAGACTAAAATAACTTTAAATTCACGACTTTTAAAGAATCTAATATTATTAAATTTTCCACAATTTCTTTTTTGTATCTCAAATAACAAATAAATCACTAAAAGATTTGTTTATTGTCATTCGACATATATGTGTGCATAAATAATGATGAAAATATACAAATTTCACACGTATTGTAAATCGAAGATTGATTTAAATTTTTCTATTGTTTATAAAATAAGAACCGAAAAGAGAAAAACTACGAAAGCTTCTTTACATCCATCCATGTATCCAGGAGAATTTGTAGCTTTCTTCAATATCCATTTTATATGTGACAAAAATTTATACGAAACTGATTGATAAAAATGTATTCATATATAACTTTTTTCTTATTCATATCAAATATTTTCACACATAAGAAAGTAAAATAAGACTTTCGAAAGTCAAATCACGTTCTTCCTGGTAAAATATAAAAATGTGCAATTTTAAATATATGCTGTTTTTTCTTCACTTTTTCTTGGTATATTATATTATATTCCTTTTTTTTCATATACTTCTTTTAAAAATCACGATTTTATTCAACTTTTAATAAAATGAATAACTTCCATACTTCTTTTTATTATTTTCTAAAATTCACATATTTCTGATATTCGTTATTTTGCGTAAAATGTTTAGACTGCTATATGATTTGTTGACACATATAAAATAATATAATATAGTATTGTATTGGATAGGCCAAAATGTTATTGTAATATTAATGAGGACAATCGTTAAAATCCATCAAACAAAAGCGTTATAATTAGTGAATCACGTAACATTAAACATGTAGGCATACAAACATACTTACAAGTTTGCTCATTCGTCAAAAAGTGAGAAAACTTGGCTGGAAAGTTATAATAAATCCACCGTATAGTCCTGACCCTACTCCATTAGACTACTATTTTGTTTCAATTTCTACAGGCGGGGCCGTATTTAGATCTGAAGACCCCTAGGTCGAACTTGTGGTGCGGGCCATACCGCAAGAAAATGAATGCTGGACTTTCTACTATCTGGCGAATATTCTGGTCATTTTTGGACTAATTTGTCAAAAATTATAATACAATATTTTTTAAATGAAAAATATCGACAAATACTTGAAAATGTCCTTTCCATCATTCATTAAATTAAAATAAGAATGTTTAAACAGACTTTTTGATGCGGGTCCCGTTGTGGTAGCGGCCCATTTTTTTTTTTTTTTTTTTTTAAGAGGAGGTGGGTGCCAAAGCACCCCGTACTTAGGCCTTTCGGCCCATTGTACCCTCGGCAGAATCTGGACATATGTCCTGGGATCGCACAAGTTTTCTAAGAAAACCTGTGGGAAAAAACTTTTTGATGCGGGTCCCGTTGTGGTAGCGGCCCATAGGATGCAGCCTAAGTTGCCTATTGGGAAATACGGCCCTGCCTACAGAACTCCTTTAATTATTTGCACATACATGTTCTATTAGTACGATTCTCCATCAATTTTATAATAAAAAATCTTCTAATTAGTATTTTGCAATAGCAAAGTATTGTGGTGCAAATTACAACCAAATTACAAGCAAATTACAATTAAATCAAAATTAGAATAATAAAATCAAGGATAAAATTTTATATCTCTAAATCCCAAGAACAAGAAAACTGAAAAATAATCCGGATTACAAATTGTAAATGGTGTAAATTTAAGTCCAAAATAAAAATGACTTGCCTCATATTTTCGCCCAGGAAACTCAGAAGTTTAACAAGGTTGGGATAAGTGGTATTATCACACGTTTCCCATGAAAACTTTGCCTTTCATTAACAGAGGACTTAAAAAAAAAACCCGACGACTTTTTGGCCCATCCAATCTTTATTTTGATATGTACGAGTACTAATAATATTTTTATTTTCTTTCTTTGCAATCATGCAAAATGTCGTACATATAAAAAAATTGCACATTTCACTTGGATAGAGATTCATCCAAACAATATCAGTCTCGGTTGAATGTGAGCATCTGGCTGTTGTACTTATTCCATGCAATTCAATTACATATGAGTTGACAAGCATTATGTTTTACTGTCGCTTTTCTAGTGTGTTAAAAATTTTGCTCAGCTGTTAAATTCATATTTTCTTTTTTATCCATAATATTGCAACCATCCACAAAATTATGGTTTTATTATAATATATCTATTTTTATGCTATCATTTTTTTTTCTGTGGTATAAACAACATATCACCCGCGAATTGTATCATTAAAAATTGTGAGACCCTATACTATCATACCTTTGTATCATTATGTTAAAAGCCTTTTGCCATCATGAGATATGTTGGTGATGATGGTAATGCCCATTTTACAAAATATCTTCTTTCATTTTTAACACCGGTGTATATGTATATTTAATAATATAATATACAGGGTGTATATAAGGTGTAACTGAGGTAGGATTGATTACTATAAAACTTATTGAACTTATTTTATTAATTGCTAAGGAAATATTCAATTAATAGTGTTGAATTTTTAATTACTTCGATATTGCAGCAAGCCTGGAAGCAAGCATGTATTGAAGTGTTAGTTAATTAGTTACTAATTACTATTCGCTAATAATACACTTCTCAACTTCTTCGTTTTTCTATACTAAATGATCTAAAAAAGAGTTTTAATACCTTTTGATTATTTTGTTGTTTTATATTGAAACATAACCTTCTGCACTATACCTTGCCTAATTTTTCTCTTACACTTCTACCCTTAAAAAGAGTAGATTCTATGCTGTGCAGGCGATATATAAAAATCATGTAATTGTTAAGTTTAGTGCCACTTTCTAAAACAAAATTGGCAGGATTTCGAAGTTTAATTCTAGTTGGTAATGATTTTATCATACATATCATCATATATGTACTATAACAGAAGTATAGTTTGTCTAAATAGACGGTCCATTAAAGCTAGCTAGAAAATATTCACATATGAAAGTTGAGTATTCTAGTAAAAATCTCAAAAAGTATTCATTATCAATACTTTCTAGTTATAACGACTGTTGTTTTCATTTTAAGCTCAGTTATTGAAGCAGGACCTAAAACTTGTTAAATGACGAAACTAAAAACATAATCTGGCCATAGGCGTTATTTGCACAAATTTCTAGTGGTATAAGCAAAAAAGAATAGTACTATCTGGATTACAGCTAATATCTTATATGTATAGGTAAATATACAAGCCTCATTGCTGATAAGCTTTCATGGACCAGTCAACACTATTTTCTACACATTATTTAGATATTTGTGTTATGCTGACGTCATTGGTGCACTGCATTCCAGCTGTCGAGTAAATCGAAATTGTTTTGCTTGATTTGTGTTTCTTTTTAAACGAAAATTGTGAGTTTCGTAGTTCAATTAAAGAAAAAATTGATTACTAGAAATTGTAGTGTTCCGAATTGCTGGAATGTGAGAAAAAAAGTGAAAGAATTTAACACTAACATCACATATCATCGATTTCCCAAAGACGAAACAACAAGGAAAAATGGTTGAAATTTTGTAAGATTTTAAGAGAGTATTATCTTAGCATGGTAATATGTTCAATTCATTTTGAAAGGGAATATTTTAAAAGGGTTCTAAAAGTTGAATTAAAGTGGACGACATCAACGCATTATTTCATTGTAATGGACTGGAGTAGATCACCTTCTTTAAAATGCTTTGGTTTGATTATATTTACAGCTACAGCTAGCTACCTACTGCCACTCGATTATCTAATTAGGAGCATACACACGTTCAATATTACTTGTCAATGTTACTTGAATGACTCATGTTTCAAGTAACATTGATCCTTTGGAAGCTCCTCAATGCTCTTGTGTAGAGGCAATTTCCATCAATATTACTTGACGAAAATTTTCATCAATAAAACTTGTCAAGTAACACTGAACGTGAGTAGGCTCCTATTAGATGTGAAATCAAAAGTTTACTAGTTGCTACCAGCTAGTTACTCAACCAATCTAATTGAATACATTTATTTGCCACATCCTGTACATATCATGTATTAAAATGCGGTTCAAGGGTATTTTTTATATCGTATGCAAATATTATAAATATTCCTTAAAAAAAATAAAAAAAAATAGAACCACATATGAAAAAACAACAAAATTAAAAGCGAAAATAATATTTACATAAATAACGCTCAGATGGTTCCTAAAATAACATAAAATTATTTTTATATATATAGTACATGCCTCCCACTATCATCCCCCACAAAAGAAAAACTGGAAATATGAAGAAAATCGTTTATCTGAATTTTCACTCTGAGTGATTGGAATTCAATTCGGTAACAGGAATCAAAATTATGGATGGTAAAAACATATGAAAATTATGGTTAGGTTAAGTAGATGATATTTTATATATATATATATAGTAATATTATATCAAGTTCATTTACGTGTAAACTTTTAAAATATGATAAAGATTCATATACGAGAATGATATTCAAGACGCGATGATGTTCTTCTAAAGAAAACTTTATGGTGTGAAATTATTATATACCCAGAAAGAAAAAAAAGTAAATTTGTTAGAAGGTGGATCCAACAAGAAGGATATAAAAAATATATAGAAAAGATCATTTCATCCATAAAATAGAAGAGAATAGGGATTTTTTCGTTGGGTTTACTTAGAAGGTATGCGTGTTCATTTAGTATTATAAATGTTCTTCTTTCACCTTTAGAAAATCATCTAAGAATTCGTTATTCATGCTTTCTGAGGAAAACTGAAAAAAAAATGAATTCATTTCTTTTTTGTGATTGTTAAAAAGTGAAAAAAAGTGAAGAAAAGTGACTACGTACTATAAAAGACTTACTGTAATACAAATATGCTGATTTAAGTAAGATTTTTTATTCTTCATTTTGTGTTAATATATAACAATATAAATTTTATTTGTATTACAATAAGATTGACAAGCATACTTTCTTCTCAAGAATATATTTCTTAAGCAATTTCTTTTCGTTTTTTTTATTATTATTATATTTTTTCTTGAGTAATAAAATATTTAATATTGTTGCAAAGATTTCGAATATATATATAAAAAAATGTGTATTAAAAAGAAAATTTTCATTTCGAATTTAATTTGAAAAATGATTTTTAATTTAATTTAAAATTACAAACAAAAAAAAAACTAATTTTTTAAATTTTCGTTTTTAAAAAATCTCTTTCAAAAGTATTTTCATTTGTTTTATTGAAATCTGATTCACTTGAATTGTTCTATTCTTATCCATAAGAAAGAAAATTCTACCAATTCTAGTCTTACGAATAGAACTGCTCAACCATTGATAATATAATCGCATCCAACAAAAATATCTAGTATAGACAATCGTTCAACTTTCTTATACTCATATATAAATTTGAACATTTAATTTTCTTACATACTATATTATTCCAGACTTAAATAAGAGAAACAAAATGGCATCGATTCAGTCATCTTGTAGAAAGTTGGAAAAATATCTAATTTTGCCTCAAGACATCAAATATTGGGTCTTGTCTAGCAATATTTTTAATATCACAAATTGCATTCATTTAAACTTAATGCGCCTACTTACATTCATGAATCGTCATGTGCATTTATGGCGAAGGCATTACATTGTTAGGATGGTCGAGCTGTAGGAAATTTAGGCATTTCCTACATTAAGCTAAATAATTGGCATTGAATGGTTTATAAAACACAAAATAGCAACTGTATTGTTTGCATAAACAATAAAAGCTTTATGACGAGTAATAGAAACTAAGTTGTTTAGCACCAGATTTGGCTGACATTTGGGAGTTTTCGGCAATTTTCACATTTTTCTACACTTTTGTGTAAATATTAATCTTCCTGCACACCTAGTTCATTAAATTTTTCGACAATCTGTCGATTCTATTGTATTGTATTATACATGTTAGTATATTGGCCTTGCTGGCCCATTGCACCTCCTCTTAAAAAGGTTGGTTGAGAGGCTAGGTCTCTTTCCCGAACCGGTTAGTTCGTCTAATGAAGGTCAGCACCGTAGTTAGGTCCAAGTTAGCTAACTCTTCCTTACTTAGGGTGCACGCACACAGTGTACCAAGTCTCGTTCTAGAAAAGTACGAGCATTCACACAAAAAATTGTTCTGCTGACTCATTTTCTTCCAGACAGGCTCCGCATACGGGACTATCGACCACCTCTATTTTTCACATGTGTTCGTTTAAGGAGCAATGTCCTGTCACAATGCCCACAATGGTTCTAAGGGTTTTAGGCTCGAGTCCCATCAACATTCTCGTCGATCCTAATTGGCAAAGACAGAATCAATTAAAACTCAGATAAACCTCCAAATATTTATGAAAATCGAATACTGAAACTATGAATACTATACTGATTTATAAAAGTATAAGAAAGTCCAAAAAAAAGAAAAGTTTTAGAGTGTTTAAGTTCAGCATCATTTTATTCTTGTTAGTTGATGAGGCAATTTCATTTTTAGATAACACATTTTCTTCATCTTCTTTTGTGTCACATTGGTCACCATGAAATGAGACTTTTTTTCATAGTCTCATGTACATAACTGAAGGATAAAAACTTTTATTACATTTTCTCAAATTTCTTTCTTTTTTTTTTCTTTTCTTTTCTTCAGTTAAGTTTTTCTTCAACTTTAACCTCTTGAACCAACAACAACAAAAAAGTAACATATCGAAAAAAAATTATGTTTGATACTAGCTAAGATAGTTTATTACTTAAATTGCCAAAAAAAAAGCCTATAACATAACGCTTTATCACAAAGTTGGTTTTTGTTTCGTATAAAAAAAAAAAAAGAAAAGTTATTTTTATCACATGCTAAAATAAAGTTTCTACAAACTGCTCCCCAAAGAAATTCTCTAGATAAGAGAAAATCCTATCCAATGATGAGTTCAACGTTTTAGAAAATCTTTTCTAAGCTTTTCATTTTCATGTAAACTAAAAACAGAATTTAATCAAGAAATTTGTAGAAATGAAAATGTACATAATTAAATTTTGTGTTGTTTTTTTTGAGGAGATTTTGGAAGGCTTTAATTAATATTTAATTCAATTTAATTATTACATATATTTTTAATTAAAGGCCATAATCAAAATAGCATAGAAACTATTTGATTTCAAAAAGAAAGCTGAAAATAAATTTGTGAAAACTTGTCTTAATTCTTCACAGACAGTTGTGCCACAGTCTCATATACAATTAATTAAGAAAAAAGGGAAATTAACACACAAACTCATGTATATATCATAATTATAACACTAATAATTACATAATTATATAAGAGCTTATTCAGTTTTGTATTTACTAAAGGAAAAGTCAAAAACTTGTACGTTCTAGAAACTGTTTCATTTTCCCGATGAAAACTGATTGCGAGTAACTCCAGTTAATAATGTATAAGAAAGTAAATATTGGTATCAGTGCCTTGGATTTCATGCCATTTGATTCGGTAAGAGTTTTGGAAAACCATAGAAAAACTGGAAATTATTAAACAAAAATATTATTGAACATTTTTAAAATATATTTTTCAAATTTGAAATTATTTGATACCAAAATATTTGTTTCAAAACAGTTTCTTTCCTTAATTCCTGTGAGAAAATTTCTTCAGCATGATCCAGTTTTGTTTTATTGAGAAATTAGAAAATTATTTTTGGGCCTGAAATTTTTCTATTTGGTTCCGATATTCCCGAAAGAGCACCCTAGCTTTTGAAAGGTATAAAGTTAAAGTTAATTTCGATATTGTACTTGACGTGTTTTTCCTTAAAGGAAAGCCAATCATGTTTTTTACGAATATTAGGTTGTAACATAGTTGATCACGACTAGGATTCAGTCACTGCGGTAATATTTTGAATAGACCGGCTTGTACCATGTAGAATAACATATTTGGTATTTGTAAGTCCGGAATCGAATCATTTCGCTCGATATTTTCGATAAATCTTTGAATAGTCGTTCGATATGGTAAATTGCATAGAATTTGCAAACTCTTTCCGAAAAATTTTCCCAATATTTGGAATGAATTTTCCATCGATTACCGCTCTATAATGAAAAATCGCAATAAATCTGCTTATTGTGGACAAATTGCTCATCCTTCGTGGATCAGACCTTTATAAGAAATTCTACATGCCTATCTTTATAACAAATATGAAAAAGAAAATGTTTTAATTTACAAAATATATTTTATTTGAATCAATAAGAATTTCTTTTATTCTAAAGAAAATATATATTGAAATAAAATTTGTTAGAATACAAAGTCGAATTTGCTAGGTGCTTTTTTTTTGAACACTTTTGAATAAATTGAGATACGTTTGTATATAAAAATTCAAATATATTTTCTACATATTCCTTCTTTACCGAGACACAAAGTACTTTGAATAAATTTATATTCGAATTGGTGAAAATAACGCCTTTTTTTACAATAACATGCTACACCATCACTGATACCACATCGTAAATTTTCTACAATCGCAAAGGAAAAAGAAGAGATTTCGACCTACATGAAAAATATAACTAACTCTTCACGCCTCAAAGCCCATCAGAAATTTATGGTATTTTTCTTCTTTTTCAACCATATCCCATGTATGGTAATAAGATGGGAGTTTAGGTGGCCGAAGGATATATGAAATTCTACATTATGATTGTTAAAAAAGAAAATGTTTATGCATCCTTCTCTATATAAGATATGTATTTCAAAGAGGATGAATATCGAATCCAAAATAGAAAAATATGTTTCCAATTTTCAGTCATTCAATATCCATATATGCAAATAGATTCTCTATTCCTTTTTTTTTTTTTTAAGGAACTTATATGTACATCAAAATACATATCCGATCACAAAATATCCCTATAGGAAATGAAATGCTGCTTACAGAACTGGTTCTATATACCATCAACGGTAGACACAAGCACAACTAATTGCATTTAGGATTCCAACTAATCTTCATTTTTTAACGCGATTTCATAGGAAGGAATCTATATCGAATTCTCTCTATATTACCGAAAACTAATTATAAAATTAATGTATTACTTAGAATTAATGCTAGAATCAGTGAAATAAGATAGTTACGGAACTGGTGCAAAGGAAATATAACTATATATAATGTTCTTATATTCTTATATAGTATTATATACTTGTTTTAAATACCCTTCTAATTTGTTTTGTGTAGTAACTTTTCATCGAGAAGGATTCTGTAAAAAATATTACGTACAAGAACATAGATCATAAAAAACTTACTATGAAAATATTATTCAGTTTTCTATATTCCTGGAAAGCACTCTCATAGTCGGATATATAGAGTGTCACGATTTCACCTGGCTTTAAAATATGTTTAACTGCAAGTACGAGTACCTAGATTAAGTGGTTATAATTAGTTATCAAAACAAACATTAAAATTACTTACAAATTCTTCATTTTATTTAAAAAATATGGACTCAAACTCTAACTTTGTACTGAACTAACAATAGAACTGAAACTGACGCCCCAGTGAGTTAAATGCGAAGACAACAAATATGAACATGCTCATTTTTGCGTCTTTGTTTTTCACCATTACCCTCCGCATTATGCGGGAAATAGAATGTCGTATCTATAACTGATTCCGTAGTTTTGGTTTTCAGATTGTATTAAAAATAGTCAGTCGTGGATCCGTCGCGATCTGTGTATTCTAATTGAAAATGTATATATTTAAAATTTTAATTCGTCGTGAATCCGTCGTGGATCCGTCATTCTGCTTGAGCCTTTAGAAATTATTTGTGGATTTATTTCCAAGTAGCATCATAATTCCATGTTCATAAAATAGTTCGCTATTGCCGAATAGTAATAGATTACAGAATTGGTTCAAACTGTAGTTACTTGTCAATTTTCCTACAGGGATTTATATTCTCATATTTTATGTATGGAATTTTATAAATTTTCCAAAGAATAATGTTTATGAATATATATAAAAGAAAAAGAAAAAAGTCCTTCGTTGTTTGTTGATTGGTAGGAAATTTCATTCTTCTATGTCCTTTCTGTTTTTTTTTTTTTTTTAGAAATTATATATTCTTGAATCAAAAAACGCGAAAAAAAATGTTATTGTAAAGAATTTCGCCTATTTCCCTTCATTTATTTTATATCAGCAAATTTATTTCTTTTAATGTTTCCTTTGGGGAAAACAAAAAAAAAAGAAAAAAAGACCATTACTATGATGATTTAGTAATTTTTATTTTTTCCTTAAGAATACTAATCTACTTAAGGAAATGAATCGCAAAATAAGAAAAATTTCAAATCAAGAACATTCGATTTTCTTCCTTTTTTTTCGGTTTCAAATTTGAATGAATTTTCATAATAATTCAATACAGGGTAGCCCAATATGGTCAGTGAATAAGTCGTTTTTGAGTTTAGTATTTTTTTTTTTAAATCATGTAAATTCTAGGTTTTTGTATAACTGCCTAAAACAGCCCTATGATTTTTCTCTGGATGTATTTTACATACGACACTTGAAAATAATATTTCCTGGATAATAATGGCGTAAGGCAATCATTTACAAAACGATTACAATTTCAATAAAGAATAGGAAGACCGAATAATACGGACTTTAAGCAAATAGTCTTGATTCAAGCTTTAACAAGAAAACTCAAATAAGAAAGTGCCCTCTTTTCAGGGATATATTCCTCTTTATAACTTAACATTTCTCTAAATATCCTTTACATCGATTGGTCAGAAAAGTTCAATGGTGTGCATTTACACGAAATTAAAAACGTAGAAAATGATAGTAGGAAAAACAAAACAATCTTTATTTACTATTGGGTTATCCTGTGGAAGGATCCGAAATCAAATTGGCTATCTATTTTATGTTTTTTATTGAAACTCATTTAAATGAATCGACTCGGAAATTGCTTTAAAAAAGTTTTGTCATTTTGATACAGTTTTGATTGTTTCTAGGTTATTTGAAAAGAAACTTCTTATAAAAATATGACTTCTATTTTTAAAGTGCGTACTCTTAAGTACTTCATCAGAGTATAAAAATTTTCCATTGCGGTTTATCTTTTGAATTTTGAATTTCCCAAAATTCACTTGAAATTTATTTGACATACTTTGTGTATCCTTACTGGACTAGAATTAAATACATACTTCTCTCTTGTCATTTATACGGAAAAAATATTCGTTCTCATAGGTTTATGGCTAGTACATCTCAATTCAAACAATTTTGAGAACACTCCGGAATCTTTGGGTTATTTCTAGAAAATTCGATTAAGCTAATAATTCTAATATTTAGTGCAATATATGTCTATATAAATAAAAATTAAATACTGCTCGTTGGTAAGCGCATCACTTGAGAACGGCTGAACCGAGTTCGCTCATTTTTTTGTTAAAATGTTCGTAGTAGTCCGAATAAGGTTCTTACGGAAAGAAAAATGGGAAAATTTGCCCGGAAAATTGGAAAATTCGGGGCAAACTTAAAGTAATTTTCTTCAATGGGATTTTTGCAGCAGAAATACGTTTTTTTCTCATTATTACTCTGTTTACACATTTTCAATAGCTTATTACAAATCGACAAAACGATCACAAACAAATTTATTGAAATTTGAACAGGGCAACGTCTGTCGGGTCAGTTTGTTTTTTATAAATCAAAGTTTTCTGGATTATATTATTTAAGGACTCAACGACATCAACAAAAATTCTTAACTAATTAAGGAGTTACGATACTTTAAGATATTCAAAAGCATTTTCAATTACTATATTATGTACTTTCAAATGTATCTCAAAACTCTGGAAAAATATATTAATATATCAAATATAATATAATTATCATCAAAAGACAAATATCCTTTAGTATTTAAAATTCTACATCATTTCGTCGTCGAAAATTTGCCATTAATATTAAAAATTAAATGGAAATTAATTGATTGTACGAAGATAAATTATAAGAGTTAATGGTGAGACCATTCAAAGGATCCATTATATCAAAAGAATACATAATTGGTCAGTAGAAAAGGACTTTAAGGGATCAAATCAACAGGACATGCACAGTATTTATTCAATCCTATATTTTTATATACGAATAATTTATGTTGAAATTTTCTGCATCAGAATTGAGTACAAATATACTCATATGAAAAATAATATAAGAAAGAATTTAATATGTCCATAAAAATTTTTTTATTTGCTTTTTGGAATTCAAATTTTGCAATAAACATTGAAGTCTTGGCACATACATATTTTCCCCAAGAAAATTATAATAAATTTTATAGGAAAATTGCATTTTGATGATAAATAATGGTATTCTTCTGGGAATTTATCTCAGAGGGTCTTGTTGTTGTTTTTTCTTAACAATTCAAATTATAAAACAATATATTGCATGGACCAAAATGCGTTGTTGATGACGACAAAAGAAAGACATTGATCAGAGATTAAACAGAATCTTAACAAACCAAAATAGAGAAAACTTTCAGTTCTGATCTTGCAGACTTACCATTTGTTTCAGTTTCTGCACAATTCCTTCAAATTTCAAAACATAGAAACTTTTCATTGAAGGGATAATAGCTCTGTCAGGATAATGGGAAACGATCAAAGATAAATGTCAACGATCTTTAGTTTAATAAAGCTTTTGTTTCCCATGAAAAATTCGTCTGTTATTTACACAAAACGAAAATCATATAAGGACTTTTTGATTAATTCTGAAGTGTTAATAAAAAGCTTATTTTTTCATTAAATACCATTTAAAAAAAAACTCGACATTATGATCCTCCAGGTAGTTATTCCAAATATTCATATGACGATTCATGGGACTAAGTGTAAGCTCAGTCGTTGATAAAATCCTCTAGCTTTAGTAGTTAGTACTCTCATTTAGGTATAAATGAACAAATAATAGAATATAGTAGTTTTAGAATATTTATGTTCCATGAGGCACAAGTCGAATTCTTTCCACAATATTTTCTTTTTTTCATAAATGAATAACTTTTCATTTTACTTCATTTTACTTCCGCCACCTGGTTCATAAACTGTCTCCTATATTTAGAAAATTCAACATACTGGGAAATAGTTTAGTTTGAAACTAAATTTTTACAATATGTTGACATATGTATATATACATATATCGTGAAATAATCATTTTTAGTTTTTGCATGAGACATATAATATCTAACTAGAAGGAACAAGGCAAAGGAATATGTTTTTCTCCTACAAGAATTCTATAAGACAATGATGACAAGACGACAAACCCAGGATACGATGAAGGCAATGATTTATATATAATATATCTTTTTCTTTTTTTGTATTCTTATCTGCATTCGTAAGGTCGACCTCAATTCCGTAGTGCATTGCAGTGTGCTAATTTATCAATTGCAAGCACTGCGGGAGTGAAGTTGACTAAATGAAGTATCGCCCAAGAGAAAACAGTATAGATATTTCTGTGAAACGAAGCTTGTAAAAAGGACCACCTCCTTACCTTTTACAATTTCAATATAAGTGTATATATACTTCTTTATTTTCTTATTTTTTACTTGAATGAAATGAAAAGCACATCGAATGACATGATAAAAATCTAAAAGATTGTTGCTTCTTTTATACAAAAGAAAATATTCTAAAAAACATTTATTCTAAAAAAAAAAAGAGACTCTATTTTAAGAAAATTGTTGAAACGAGTGTTCTTGACTTTGACTGATTTTCATTCATTTTGTATGAAAAATATTTTCCACTCTTTTTCCGGGATTTTAAAGATTGAATTTCAAAACCGAAAATTTTTATGATACTACCATATATATAGGATGACAAAAAGGCAAGGCAAAAAAAAAATATATATTGTGGATTTGTACTATGTGACTATAAGTCAGTTGATTTTGTAAATATCCTTATGTGAATCCTTGTTTACCATGTGTCACATAGGAAATATGCTTTTTGTATTTGTAAATAAATGTTTGTACTTTGGAAAATTGTGAAAATTTATTAGCTTTTCTTTCGTATATGTATGTATATTGGAGAAAAAGTCGACAGAATAGATGGAAAATATACATTAAAGTCGAAAACAAATGATGTTCTATTAATTTTCCAATCGAAAATTTTATATTACAATAGGATAAATACAGAATACTATCCAATTTTCATAAAATTAAAGCTAAAAAAAACAAACCAGGGGAAAAAGGAATGAAATTTATTGGTAATCATCCATGGGTACGATTTCAATGAATAAATGTCAAAGGTACATATACCTTTTTCCCTTTTTTCTGTGCTAAACTGAGAGAATTAGGGTAAGCTATAAGCTTTGAAAAATACCTTAAAGGTTGAAAGTTTTTGGGTTAAGCAACATTTTTTTTTTTTTTTTTTGAAAATCTTTCAAAACTTATGATTGGATGTAATTTACTTTATTTATGAGGTATAACAGACGGTTAAAAAATTTTTTCTTTTTTTTTATTTTTAATAAAATAAAATTAAAATTTTAATAATCAAACCGAAAAGTAAAATCTTGTACCGAATTAAGAGGTCGTCCAACTTTTATATATATATTAAAAAAAAACCAATTAAAACTTTTCGATTTGGTACTAATGAGCCTTTAGAAATTTTAAAAGATTTTCTAAACCTTGGGGGTTTTTATAGAGTAGTATAGTACAGTAAAGTGTCTATACATAGGACCGAAACTGTGTCGGTCAAGTACCACATTATTAATTATACCATATTACAATACATCCTTCCTATATCATGTTTATGCAATATTCTATTTACCCTGAATTTTAGAACCTTAGAATCTTTAAGCCCTATAAAAGGTAGAATAGATGTATATCTTTCAAGGAATATGATAACTAAACAATTACGATTGATAGTATTTCTAACAGTTACATTGAAATCAGTCTTAGATTACTATCAAGTTATAGTTACCCTAATTTGATATATAGTAGACAGTTCTCTTCAATATGACTTTCTAATAACAAACAACATAAATAACATCTTATACTAGAGAAACATAAATGGTATATAAACGTAGATTTAAGAATACCTTGTGGTATATCACATATGTATCATTTTGTATCATTTCAAGAATGAAGTATAAATATGATATTGAAATGGTATTCGCTTTACTATAGTATCGATAACTTACTATATAGTATGAATACTATTTGTGTGTCTCTCATATTATGTGCAACGTTATTTCACACGTTCACACAACATTTTATTCAATTGACAAAATAATGATTTTCCATTCAATTCATATTTTGATATATCAGTAAACTGACTAATGTTAAATTCATTGGATTTAGAGAATTATTGAAGATTCTATAGAAATACAAAAAAAGGGAAATTCCATTCATTCGTATCAACCGATTATTATCCGCCCTCCCCAAAAAAAAGCCACCCACAAATAACGCGGTTGTAACAGAAGTCCATATTTGCATATTTTCTATTATATAGAATTATATGATACTTTTTATACTCTTATATGTATCCCTTTTTTTCATCTTCCTATCAAATTCTAAAACAGGAATAAAAAAAAATATCATACGTTAATATATTTGGGTCTATATTTCTTTTTTCTTTACCCTAAAAATGGTGAAATTGTCAGCACAATTGAATGAATAATAAAAAAAAAACAGGAATATATCAATATGAATAGAGGACATCCATATATATACCAAAACTGCCCTTTGGAGAGATATGAAACCATGTTTTTCATTTCGTTTTTCTTCATTTTTTATTGATTACTATATAAAAACGAAAAAAAAGAAGAAAAAAAATATTCAATATTTTATTACTTTATCACATAAAATTATTGTGGGCATGGATATGTATACTTCCTCCGGGGTATGGATGTTTATCAATAATGACCCAAGAGAAGGCACATTTTGGGGTATTAAATTTAATAAATTTTATTCCATTAAGGGTGTGTATGTATGTACCTCAAATTTTTATATTTAATAAATGGAAATGAATATATTTTTGATAATGTTACTAAAATATCATTAAAATTGAAAACATAAAATTGTCCATCAAGGCGAAATAATTTGATAAATAAAAGGTCAACCACAGAATAAACTTCCTCTGAACCCATTCTATGTCAATAAGGTTATTGAATTTTAAATAATATATAATTTAAATACTAAGGGGCTACGTGCCAGGGACGCAATTACTCGCCAAGAAAAATAATTAAACTAAAAAGTATTAATCTAAATTTTCAAATTCAGAAAATTTTTTTTATAAGATCAAAATCAAAACATTTTCTTGTCTTTAATAAATTTGATAGGCCAGAGAAAGTCGTTGCTTTTCTTTTCTGTGTTAATTAATGACAAATTTTTCTGGGTTTTCTGAGCGAAAAACGAAGACAACCTGTTTTCTCAGAATTCTTTTGAACTTAAATTTGTATCATTTAAAAGAGTTCTGCAGAGACTGAAACAAATGGTAGCCTAAAGACCAATCTCCACACAGCCGACATCCTATTCTGACGGGAAAAATTAGAAAACTAGAAAGAGATGGACTTTTGCAATTTTCGCTAGAATTGATCGAATAAAAACATTAGAGTCTCCACACACAATTTAGAAAAATTGGTAGTGTGCGACGGTATCGTGTGTGGTTATTGTGAGAGTATGCAAACGCAGATAAATCAGATAAACAAGTTCTTCTGCTTTTGAGGGGAATCGTCTGGTAGATCAAGAATTGGATGGGGAAATGAGAAATGTAGATGCCGACAAAATTAGTAGGATGGTTGTTTCTCCCTTTCTGTTTAAACAAACTTTTCATAAGTGTATCCCATACTTTCATCAGAATAGGATGTCGGCTGTGTGGAGATTGGCCTTAATCGTGCAAGGTTCGGACTATACAATAGATTCGATCCCTTAGCTCAGCTTTTCACTTTTTTTTTAATATTCTATTCCTTCATCATGGCATACCTATAGTTTTTTTTAGATCTTCTAAGATCTGCTCGATTTAGATTGTTTCGATTTTTCATTTATATGTTATACAATTTTCCAGTAGACTAACACAAAGAAAGTAAATATATAAAATGAAAATTTAATATTAAAAATAATTCGTGGCCGTTTTTTTATGATTTATGTAATTAGTGTTTTTTTTTAATTACTCAAAATTTCAGCATAAAAAAAAATCTATATTAAAATTATTTCCATTTAAATAAAGTTCAAAAGCCGAATGAAAATGTTCAAATAATGACAATTTTCTTTTAATATTTTCTTAATTTAACAACCTCACATTTTTTAAGTCATTCTTTAATAAACGTTGTTGTTGTTTGTTTTTTTGGTATGAAATTAAGTCACGTTTTGAAGAACTTAATTAGTGTTGCTTATAATCATAGTCTTATAAATGTATATAAAAGAATATAAGATTCTATATCAAAGGCACATATAAAAGGACGAAAACGTTCGAAGAGATAGGAAAAAGGTGGTGTATAAGCCGAAAAAAAACAATATATATATAAGAAATGTCCACCACCAAAAACAAACCTCTTAATGAGCAATTTGTATGCGATTCTTTCTTCAATTTGTTTTCCACTCTTATAGTACACGTTTGGTTTGGAAAATCTAAGATGTCGTATCTTTGAATCCTAGTTTCCGTGTCGTATTTTATTCCTTCTTTAAGAATTGTTTTTTAAATTCTTATTATTTATACTTTTTTCACACTTCCTTATCGTTTCCGTTAATAATAAAATTGTCTTCCGGTTGAGTAATATTTCAAAGGGAAAACATTTTTTTTTTGTTCTAGCCGGAAAAATTAGCTTGATTATCTTGAAATATGAGTGTCTTAGAAAAAGAAAATGTTTTTTTTTTGTCTGCAAAGAAGGAAAATGAAATCTATAAGAAGTGCATTTCCGATCAAATTCAAATTTCTTAATGAAAACGGAAGAAACAATTAAACTAGTTGAAAGTTTTTCTTTTTTGTTTGAAAACAAATTTTCAGAAATATATGACTTTTATGATTTTAAAATTAATTGATTTTTTTTAATACTAGTTTTTCTGTCTGAATAAAACCAATTTGAAAGAACAGTGAAAATTTATTAGAATAGAAAATCTTTGTCTAGTATTATAATCAATTCTGTATCTTTTGAAAACTTTCGTGAAAAACTTTTCAAAAAGGATGTCATTTCCAGTTTCTCATTTTTAATTTATTTCTTTCTTATGGACAACTAGTATGAACGTTGCCCTCTGCAGTTTCTTAAATACTTTCGAAAATGTTCGCTTTTACAAAATTTATATCCCAAATTTAAAATTGCACACAAGCTTAATAGTTTTTCTTTTGGAAAAAAGACTGCTTGCAACAGCTACTAAATTGTTTTGAAGAATTTTTGTAAATTTAAACTTTAAAAAATCTTGAATTTAAAAGCTTAAAATATTGATAATGTAGGACAAGAAGAATTATTAATTGTGAAGAGCTGAGAATCAGGATTTGATTGAGCGCCAGACTCTGATCAATTACTAGTAACGAAATCTAAAAAAAACATCGACCACTTAAACATCAACAATTGAAGTTATTCACTTGCTTTTCTATATACTCAATATTATTCAAAGAATTTACAACAGTTAATTGTAGTAGTTGTAAACCATTTATGCCTATTATTTGTTTGACAAAACTCCTAAAAGTCTTACAAGACTGAAGTCATTCTTACTGTGTGTGTTGCAAGTTGATTCGCGTAAAAAGTTACGGGATATGGAAAGAAAAACTTGAAGTACATTGATTTGAACTCAATATTTCTCACTGTAAAAGTGTAAGTGCTCTAATTGCCACTTAGAGGAAAACATTATACTCTTCCAATTTTGTTGTTCATCTCATGATTTTCGTATTTTGAAAACATAAAAAATATCAAGGAAACATAAAAAAACTGAAAATTGCCGAAACCTGGAAAACTCCTCAGTACTAGCCAGATCTGGTACTGATTAACTTGTATCAAACGACTGTCACTGTTATTCTTCATTTTATAACTCGTCATCATAAATCTTCTACTTTTGGGTTTCATCAATTCTCGACGCTTCCGTTTTGATAATGGTTTTCAACACTTAATGTTAAGATTCTAAGCCATCATCTCTCATGTCGTTAGAGGCCGATTGAATTCGTCAACAACAAATCAACGTTATTTTGGTTCATCCAATAGTTTGCTTTAGTATACTGTCTCTTTTGTTTTCCAGTTGAACGTTCAATTTACTTTAATTTTCAAGTTTATATATTTGAAAGAACATTCAGCATAGTTACAAGAAAAAAAGAAAACCATGCTTTAATAGAAACTTTTCCGATGCTTTTTAATTAGTGTTGTATAATTTCTTAATTTGTTTCAGACACTCATTTAATTAAAGTCGTTTGGAGTTTTGTAATATTATAGTGTCGTGTGTTTTTCTTCTTGGAAGTATGAAATTTAAGTTCAATAGTTTTACTTAAAGAATCAGTATTATATTACTTTGGAGCAACAAAAATTCCTTTTACTTTTAAAGTTTTAAACACTTTAATTTTAGTCAATTTTAACATGAGCCATAACTAAAAAGCAATTGCTTACGGCCAATAACATTTGTCTAATATAAAATTTTGATCTTGTGATGCTTTTTATCGATAATAATAAAAGCATTCAGTTAGAAAATATCGAAAACGAAAAAAACTTTCATAAAAGTTCACAAAGAAATAAAATGTTTGTTTGTTTCTTTCGAATTTATTAAAATCAAAAAAAATTTTTGATTTTTTGAATATCTAAAAGAAAAAAAGAAGGAACTTACAACATCTTGGCTTTATGAAAAAGTTTAGAGGAGTTTTCCGGTTTTCTATGTTTTTTTTATGTAACTTTAAAAGAAAACGAATAAAATTTTATGAAATGAACAAAAATTTTTGGTTTTACAAATGTCCTCAAAATATTTTCGTATAATTTTATTTTTCTTATGAAATTTTCAATTAGTTTTAATTAAAAAAAAACGAGTTTTAATTACCGAATAGTTATATTAAAAACTTATATTTATAATTACAAAAGCTTCCTGAAAATAGACCGAACAAATAAGAACGTTTGAAATAGAATCAGTTTTAAAAATCTTTTAAACTATTTGATTTTCGTCCTTTTGGATCAATTCACTTCATCTAATAATATATCTTCATTGCAAAAGAAGACCAAAAACCATTTTATTTCAGTACAGTACACTCGAATAAACAATATCCACAATAAAAATAAACCTTTATGTTGTCTAAATGCAACCAAATCACGCATAGGCAATAAAATTCAGGATGAACGAAAAAAAAGGAAGAAGATATTTACTTAATATAGTATAGAGCTAAACAAATATAGTCTCTCTAGGATATATACCTGGTCAAATGGAAGATAATGTACATGTGTATCTTCAGATATATTCGTTGGAATAGATATTGTATACGGACTTCAAGTTGAATATTGGAGAAGATGGTACACAATAATCTTAAGTGCATTATGTTCGATTTGTATAGCTAGAACGTTTCTAGTGTTTTATAAAGATACCATATTTATTGACTAGACAATTGGATTGTTTTCAGAGAGAAATAAAAGATTTGAAAATATAGGACTAGATTTTTATATATATTTCTTTTCCTTAAGAATATCTTTCTTGTATTAAAAACACACTGCAATCGCGATATTTTTAATTGCCTTAATAACAAGGCTTATTAAAATTTTCATTAAGTCAATGCATATGAAATTATAACTAATATACTGTACAAAAAGTTACTTTTGCAAGAGTTAAAAATACGATACAACTGAATTTGGTAAAACAATGGAGAGGTTAAGACAAAAACAGTTGTAATGGTTTAGAATAAAGGCAAATGAACAGTAGTATAGACAGTGTAGAATGGTCTAGTTGGTTAAGACCTCGACCTCACCTCATGAGACCTCACTTATGAGACCTTGGTTCAAATCCAGGTCTCGGTTCTTCACCTTTTCTCTACTCTTCTTTGCCTTACACTTTCTAAATTCCCTATTTAAAGGACTTCGAATGAATCATTTGAAAATTTCAAAAACATTAGAGTGATGACGGAGATTTTTAAGCACAACTTCTATATTCTAGCAATACAAAATCATGCATTTTAGATTACACGAGTGGAAACTTTGTATGGGAAATTTTGTTTCGTTCGAAGTCCACACTATACTTTGCTGGGAAACCTAATTTAACATAACAAATTTTCTGCTTATTTTTCGTTATGAAACTTTTTAACTATATAGAAATATTTTTCTTAATTTTATTCCGTTTATAAAAAAAGTTAGGTGTTTAAACGTTTTCCAAAACTAGTTATAGCACTTCATAATCAACTACTCATTAAGAACATATTCAACTAAAGAAAAAACAGAATAAAGAAAATTTCATCGATTTATCAACAAAAATTTCTGCTTGAACAAGAATTCTTTGTAATATAATTGTTGATTATTTGTTCTTAAACTTAGTTATTAAGTAATTCAAAAAGTTTCTATACTTTTTGTTTTCGACTGAACAAAATTGATCAACAATATATAACTTGTTGAAAAATAAATAATCATCAACAGAACAAAATGATAATAATATTATTTTAGCACAAAATTATTCTCCATTTTTTATTCTTCAAGGAATTTTGTGAATAACCAATTAAATAACTTCCTGGAAATTCTATTCTTTTGCGAATCAAAATCAGCGTAATTGTTCCGCGAAATTATATTAATATAGTATCGAATTTGGAAAAGCGTTTTCAGTTAAAAGATTACCTACATTTTTTGGAAACTTATGGAACATTAAATTATGATTATGTTTTATGTGGTTATAAAAAATGAGAAGATATTGAACATCATTGAAAACATTTAGAGATTTGAATTTGGCTAATAGCCAATTTTTTTATACCCTATGGTAGAAGTGGGACACTCAGTTAACAAATCTATGGCACGTTAACACCGAGACTTAAAAAGAGACCTAAGTGCGTAGGTCGACCTAAATATGACAGCGTAAACACGTCCAAAGTAACTTAGACTAGGTCACCTAAATTGCAGACCTACATTAAATTTAAATCAACCTAAGAACTTTTTGACAGCTGACTAGATGGCACTGCAGTAGTTATTATTGTTTAGGTTAACCTCAAACAAAGTTCGGGAAAAGCTTTGACAGATGACAGTTCATCTCTTGATGTCCACGTTCCATAAATGCTCACATATGGCAAATATTTTAGACTTACGCCTAGTACGGTATAAACACGTCTGACCAAACCTAACTTTTAGTTATGTGATCTAAAAATCACGACAAGACTAATTTTTCTCTAATACTATTTCTTTCTGTACTATCCTTAGATTGTTCCAACATAATTAACTTAAATGAAATTGCTGTAGAAATGTCCAATTAAATCTGAAAAACGAAGAACAAAAAATTTGAGGTACCCTAATTTTCTTTTATAACTTTGTTCGCCATTAGCCGATTTTGCTGAAATACAATAATACCAAGTCGAGTTACGAGTTATAATTCAAATTTCATTAAAATCAGACAAAACGTTTTTGAGTCACCATGTAATCGGACGAACGAATGGACGGACATGCATAAATCGATATAATTACCACGCAGAATATCAGTTTTTCCCAATATGTTACGTGAAGAACTTGAATGACCTTTTGTAATAAATATTTATTAGAATATTTCCATGATACAATTTAAAATATATATTAACCTTGTTGTACTATATACAAGAAAAAAAGACAAATATTATGTTTGATTCTTTAGAAAAAAAACGTCTTATTAAATCTTAAATTCTTGGCACGTTTTGTCATATTTAGTTTGATACCATCTGAAAATAAAATATAGATTTTTATAAGAAATATTCTGAATCCTTACAAAAAAAAAAAAAATATATATATGAAAATAGACAAAATGTAAAAAGAAAAACAGTGCTCTTAAACATCCCACAAGAGCTGTGTCAAATATAAAACAAAAAGTATGTAGGCTTAATATATTCTATAATATATATGGAAGAAGAGATTTATGTTTTAAAGGTGACATTTAAAATCCAGTTAGATATGACATTAAAATATGAAGTAAGATTCAAAAAAAAAAAGAAAAAGAAACGCAAGAAAATTTTGTTAAGACACGAATTACATACCTATACTTAGATGGTAGATGATTTAGTTCTGTATACCAGCGTTTCCCAACAACAGGTGCGTCCTAGAACTGCATAAGCATATTCGGATTAACAATCTTGAATATTCCTGAAAAAAAAATGGAATCTATGATTAATAAAAAATAGAGGTACTTCGAACTTATCTGAGCAATAACTTTGACAATTTCGGAAAATAGGAAAAAAAAAAATAACTGAACACTTTAAAAGCAAGGCCAAAATCAGCTTTCGTGAAGTACTTACCCAATCCTGAAGATCAAAACAATTAGATTTGAAGAAAATAAGAGTACTTTATTCATGGAAAAATAACCTAATTGAACTTTCAAATAAAAAAGTCGAAGTTTTGATCCAGATATCAGCAGAGAATATGAAAAGCAGACATGTCTTATACACATATACCTGGCTCTACGGCCGCACCGCTCCTTATACGCCATTTCGCTATAACGGCTTTTTTTAATTATGGCACTTTTCGATTTCCTGCCCCCAATGTTTCGTTATATGGCAAAAAAAATGCTGTACATACTGTTAGAGACCTTTCGTTTAGATTCAGCATCTCCCTTTAGGCAGCACTGCTAGAAAAAATAATTGATTCGCTACGGCCAACTTTTCCGGAACGTATATGGTCGTAAAGCGAGGTATGAGTATATTTGTAAAAGTCCTGTCTCAAATTCCTTATCTTATGTTTAATCCTCATTCCACTTGATATAAGACGATCGTTAACATGTAGGCATCTTATCTACATGATCGTCCTTCAATAAACATCCAACAAATAGCATATAAATGAACTTTATAATCACTTTGTTTTATAATAAATCATTTATAAGGGTCTCGGTGTAGCAAGTTGGTGTGAAAATTGGTTTAAACACCGGACATTTAGCATAATAGGAGCGCGTAAGGTCAAAAAGATGGTGGAAACCGCAATTTTATACATCTCTCTGGAAATGATTGATATTCCAGACTAATTTAAATTAATCATTAATGATAATTTCATTTCTAATAAAATTTTTCCTTGCCCTAAAAACCTCTATAATAATCACTTTATTAATGCAACAGGTTAAAAGAGAAAAACCCCCCATTTTATTATGTTCCACACTTGATTTATAGAAGTTGCTAAAGAAATAAAAACCGCCACATAAAATATTTATATCTACAAAAAAAAAAAAAGAAAAGAAAAACAACAAAACAATTCCCATAAACCCTTTTTAAAAAAAAGTTATTAACATTAAATCACAACATAGTATGAGAAGAAAATTTATGATTGTCACTTTCTGGTTAATATCACATTAAAAGTCTTCATGAAATCCATTTTCAGTTTTTCTTTTTGTTTTACAAACATTTATAAACTTTGAAAATAAAAGCAACATCAACAAATCCATGTTAAGTCTGGCCCATAATGCCTTCGAGAACATTTTGCAATTTTTATGATTTTCATAAAATAGATTTTTCTTCCCTTCGAAAATAATATATGTTATAGGTAAGAGTTTTTTTTATGACGTAATGTATATTTTGTAACCCATTTCTTGTAACCACACCTAACCCGGGACTTCAATCTCATTCCTAGAATTTACACATATGTGAAGGAAATATTCACGTACAATATATCCTGTCGTAATTATCAATATTTTTGAAAATTATCGATAAAAAATATTTGTTGTGATAAAATTTAAAAAAAAATAAAGGAAAATTCCTTCATATTACAAAATTTTCCCAATCAATTTCAACTTATTGCTTTAACAAAAAGCTCATTCGACTTTTGAAAAATTTTTAACATAAAAGTTTTCCCAAGTTTGTTGAGAATATTTTTTGATAAAAAAAATCATATAGTAAATTAAAATCCGTTTATCACCTTGCAATATTTACTATACTTGCAATGACTTGTTGTCATCCAAAAATAATAGAAAACTATATAGGTGTAATGACTTCAAGTCGATACAACTCTGCGAATTCAATATCAAATTGTGAATCACACCAAAATGAAAAGACCTAAACAAAAAACGTTTTTCCGGTGCCTTTCAATTGTTAGAGATTAAAATGAATATACCTTCTCTATAGTCTACCAGGGACTGGTCTATATCATAGACTAAATAGAAAACAAAACAGTTTCTTTTATGTTATATATTTTTGTAGCATATTGATCTTTAAAAAACTTGATATCACAAAAATTGTACTAACTGTCTTTTATATTACAGGTGGTGGTGGTGATGGAAATGGTCAAAATATGGGAACATCAAAATTAAATAGCGGTGCTAATAAAGGCGGTGGTCGTACCAATAATGGTGACACTAACAGCAATAGTAAAAGTTTTAATGGAAACAACAATGATGCTTCAGAAGATAAACCATTACCGGCCATTGTTTATATTCATGGTGAATCGTATGAATGGAATTCTGGAAATCCATATGATGGTTCAGTTTTAGCTGCACATGGTAATGTCATAGTTGTTACCATAAATTTCCGATTAGGTATTTTAGGTAAGAAAATTTTTATTTTTGTTTATGTATTAAAGTTTTACGATTTTAGACGATATAAGTTTCACCTCTTGAGAAAATAGATAAATGTTAATCTAGCAAAATATTATTATTATTCACTTGAAAAAATATAGAATTTGATTACTGGATGTATAACATAAATTCCAACCAGGTTTCATATAGTCTAGAATTTGAATAAGAACAATCGTTAAATTTGGTACTAGTGATAGTTAACCATTTCTAATTTATACGAATTACTTCTTAATAGATTTGTACCAGAGTACTGTAACTTGTGTATTCAATAGTTAGATGCATCCAACAGGAAGATAGGAAATTTGGTGGGCACGTGGAATTCTGGGAATTATCTAGGTGAAGCATGAGGGATAAAAGGTTGCGCTCGATTATGTTACTATACTCTGAGAACTTTTATGACTTTATCCTTTCCTGTTATCGTTGAAATAATTCAGAATATTTCCACATGTATAATCTCTTTTCGAGTCATCTATGTATACATACTTCCTGAGTGGGTTGGAAATTTATCTATCGTTTCTAAATCCTTCACCGAAACATATAGAAGTCTAATTTAGGAAGTTCTTATAATGTAAAAGGGATATACTACATATGCAGCTTGATCTATTTAGTGAAATGAAGTGTTTTAATCCAAATTATAGAGCTTTTAACTGTACTTATTTGAAACCATTTAGAGAAGTCTTATTTAAAATCTTTCCTGGAAAATAAATTTTATATTTAAAGAACGGAAATCTTTAAAAAATGAATAAAAACAAGAAAATTCTTCAAGATTATCAAATTGGTTGTGCACGTACTTTTGCACTGCTTGAGATTTTTCATGGAGTTTTGGAGAAACACTTTTTCCTCTTCACATATATATTTTGAAACCCAAAAAAAATTATTTCCATTGAAATTAATCATTTTAGTTACATTATTTATCATGTGCTCAACATGCATCAAAACTCGAAATTTTTAAAGAGGAAAAAAAACGTTTAAAAATCATAATTTATTTTCGGATTTTCTTTCAGGATATTAGTTGAAGTATTTTGGTAATTTATATTTAATGGACAATTTAACTTAGATTTTATAATAAATGTTTAAAAATTTGTATTCCATTAAAACCGAAAAAGATTTTATATAATAATTGTTCTATTCTTAGAGATATATGTATTTTCGTAGAGAATTTTGGACTTCTTTAAAATATACTATAATACATACAATATTAAATATATATATTGACTTTAAAACAGTATGTAAAACTTGAATAGCTTTCGCCTAAGATATTAGAATCTTCATTTCGCTGTTAGTATTTTCATTTTATCGGACAATTTATAACAAATATATAACTTCCATACACCATCCACTGTTAGAACTGTTTAAACATATAACAAAACATTTTTCATGTTTAATACTAAGTGTATAACAAAAAAAAAAAGACTCTTCGGGGGATAAGGCTTTGCAAATTTTCCTCAAAAAAAAAAAACCATGGGAAAATGAAAAAATACCATCATTTGAAATTCTAAGGGGAAAATCCTGAAAAATAAAAGAAAAACAACCGAAAAGATTGATTGAGTTTCAAGGACAAACAATATGGAAATTGTTTGCAACAAATTTATCAAGAAAAAAAAAATGTTTTTTCCTTTTTTTAACGCGAGACCTAACTTGACTGATATATGGATCTCGAGTTATAGTCCATTTTTATGGGATATATAAAAATAGAAAGAACGAAATGAAAACCACACTGACAATGCGAATACTAGAAGAATATCCTTTTCGAAAAATGTCATTTTATTTGAGTCTTAACTTCAGCCCTTAACAGATCCAGTTGTAAAGTTCAATTAAATTACAAAAAAAAGAATCAAAACTTATATGGATCAAATAATTTACAATGTCCTTTGTTATCCTTTTTGAATACAATTTAGTAATAATATACAAATGTGGAAAATTAAAGCAGAGAATTCATTTTTTAGTGAGCATTATATGTCCTTTTTCACGATATCCTTTTCTATGTACTGGCTAAATTAAATTTGCTTCAATAAAGTTATATAAAGGATCAGTATTTTACATTTCATTTGAATCGGCTAAGAAGTTTTCAACATAAAATTATGATTTCATAAATCATCTTACGCACTTTTCAGCCCGGTACCAAAACCAATAGCGAATAGTTTCTCAAAATTCAATTATGTTGAAGAACAAGTTCGACGAATATCGTGAAAAATTAACAGATTGGAGTCTATTCAACGTAACCTTCCGTCGAATGACCCCTTTCAACTACCACCATACCTTGACAGATTAAATTTGATAGTTTTACAGTCCTTAGAAAGGCGATGCGTAGTAGCGGATGTGGTTTTTGTGATCCAAATGGTTCTATTTACTTCCCCTTTTTGTTGGAGAAAATGCATCTTAACATTAATGCTCTTTAAGGCCCGTGCAAATATTCAAAATTAGTCATCATAAAACTCAATACCGGAGAAACGAATCGGTTTCCCGAATGTTGAAGTGGGCGAATGATGACGCCAAGGAGTTTGATTTTTGCTTGAGCAAAAGACATTTGAAAGGCCTCCTATACAATGATTGTTGCTTGCATTAAATAATGTTGAAAAAAATAATTAAATTTTGGTACAGACCAATAGACAGATGAACGGACATTTTCCATTAAAATCTAGAGATCAAAATTTCTCACCATGACAAAGCTTTATTCCCGTTCTATGGAAAGAAAGCAAAAAAAAGAAAATATTCAGCCGTCTCTATGCGATATGTCCATTTCTCATTTTATTTTCTAGAAAATGTAGCATATATAGTTCGAAGAGATGGGGAGCCGAGATGGAAAATGTAAAGGAAAACTTGTTTAGAATAACAAAATTATTTACCATGGAAAAAAAATATATTTGTTGAATTACGAATATATGTTGTTCTTATGTTCTTAGGGAGTCTTGCGAGATATTGATGATGACGATTTGTTCCTTGTTTTTCTTTGAATTCGTCATTCTGTCATAATGATATCGCATACTTCCTTGTTTTTTCGTTAAAGATTTCCCGAAAAAAAACAAAAAAAAAACAGAAAAAAATTAACATTAAATAAGTTAGTCCTTATATAGGAGGAAATAGATTCACAAAAAATTTTTTTATACCTAAAATCTTGGATAGACGCTCCATTGTGTGATACACAAGAAAAAAAAAATGAAGGCGATAGAAAATGATGTATGCTATTAAATACTGAAAAAAAGAAGAAAACAAAAGAAATTTTTTAGGATTTTCTTTATTTAAGATAGTCACACTCTTAAGTTGCTTCCGGCACAAGGATATGATGAGAAATAGGATAAAGTTAGTTTTTCTTTTTTTTGCTTCTTTTTTCTTAGAAGTTGGTTTTCTGTTACAATATTTGAATATAAAATCTATTTGTTAGAAATTTTTGGTTACTTAAATGATGTTAGGCTATAGAAGAATTTATGATGTTTAAATGGGTTCATAAATTCCAAATACAAATTGAATATTAATAAAATGTTAATTAATAATATTGTACATATGATTGGTAGACTCGTCTACAAAAAGTTTCGGATCTAATTTGACTATTGGTGTTTGGTTTGTATATTCTAGACGCGAAAATTAATCTTGAATCAAGAAAAACCGTATTATAGGGCACCATGTTGTAGAAGGGTTGTTTCTACATAGTGTAAGTTTATTTCATAGAATCTGATAGGTACATATACCCTGTAAAGTCTGAACCGAGATGAAATTGAACTGAAATGCATGCCTACACTGGTCGAGTCCAAATTGCCAAATTGCCTGGACCTTACTTAGTTTTAATTGGCTGTATTACCGTTTTATTTTCTTGGTAGAAAGTTTCCATTTTTTATGTTCTCGATTTGGAATCAAAATTTCAACCGATGTTCCCATAGTCCACGTGTCCAAATTGCACCCCAGTCTTGATTCAATTTTTCGACTTGATTCGTCGCCTCTTTGTGTACTATATACTTAGTGAATGTTTATCAGTTACAATTATCCTGCAATCCACCAACATACATAATGTATATTGGCTACCAGGAGTATCTATCGTATTTTCCATGTTAAAAAAAGTATTTTATATAAAAATGATAAATTAAAACACAAATGTTTTTATGTCAAAGTTTTTGGAACACCTTGTATTCTAGAGAATATTTATAAATACGAAAAATAGAAAAACGAATTGTCTAAGAACACTTCCGGGCGAATTTCTTTTAAAAGATTGTATGGGAAAACAGTTTTTCTTTTAACTATTCTATGACGGCATCCAATTTGTATTGAAATTGCTTCAACAAGCAGGAAGGAAATATCTTGATAATACCGTTTTCATATATTTACGATGTAATATTTATCTTTTTTTCTTTGAAATTTTACTTTTGTAGGTTTTTTAAAAACAGGCGGTGGAGGAAGTGCTCAAGGAAATTTCGGTCTAATGGATTTAGTAGCTGGTTTACATTGGCTACGAGAAAATCTTCCAGCATTTGGAGGTGATCCAAATAAAGTTACTGTAATGGGACATGGTACTGGAGCTGCTTTAGCCAATATTTTAATTGTGTCACCAGTCGCTAGTGGTAAGTTTTAGAAAAATTTTTATAAATGCTGAATTTTCCTGTTTCTGGTAGCCAAATTTTATCAAAAGGACGACGATAATACTGACAGGATATTTTATAGACCAGTTTTTTTTTTTGCTTTAAAAATTACATAATTATCACAACTTTTTTTTAATAAGTATAAAAGGATAGAAAGTTTTCAAAAATATATTTTTAAATAGGAAATGGAAACAGGAAAAGATAATACTATTCGGTGTGTCCTAAATATAACTTCCGATTATTTTAATTTAAAATATTATATTCGGATTAAAAATGACACAAAACTTTAAGAAATTCAATTTAATTACGAAGGAAAATTCAATATTTTCTAAGAAAAACAATAAATAATTTTATGAATTACCGAAATATTTTTGGGCCGGATATTTCCTGTTTTGTTTTTTGTATAAAATTACATTATTCCAGAAGAAAATACCGACAAGAATTTTACTACTAAAAACATGATTTGCCTTCTCTGGCAAATACAATTTAGCTTCCAATTTCAACTTTTACGTTCTTTTATCAATTCACCTTGTTTATTTGAGGAAAGTATATATCTTATCCTTAGGACATATTTTCATTTTACATTATAATACTTTTGAATATAAGAAAAAGTTAAAAATGTCTTTTGTGTTTGTATAAGCTTAACATAAATCCTTAAAAATCATATAACATAATCTTTGAAATGAGCCAGAAAATAACCAAATATGAGTTAAAAATAAATTGAAATAAAATAATATATATACCGGGTGAATACTTGAATCTATTATCAGACACCCAGACAAGGAGAACAACAATAATCAGGTAATAAGACCAAAATGGTCCCAAAAGGAAAATGTTTGTTGGTAATTTAAGATGTTCCACACACACACACACACACACATTATATATAACACTAACCCATATCTCTCTTCATACCAATATTTTAGATATAAAATTTCTTTTAGACATCTCTTCTAAATTTATATCTCATTCCTTCAATTTCTTGTCGAAATTTCTTTGCCCTTTAAAAAAAAGAAGCAAAAAGTTTATAACTTTATTTTCATCTCGTTTACAGGATCCTTTTTCCCACTACAAACCTTCGAACTTCTTCATCTTGTTGGTTCGATTGCGTATGTTTATTGTTAGTAGGTGAAAATTCATATCGAAAAATATATCCCAGGTTTTATGTTTGTAATCAACAAGATAACAAAAATTGTTTTCAGGATATTATAGGTACAAGAAAATATGTATCAGTTGGAAATTTCAATATCAAAGCTTATGAATTGAATAGGGAAAATGAAAAGGATATACACAATATATATATATATATATATATTGAATGGGCCAAAAAGTAGGTATATTGTATATATATAAATATATATATATAATAAATCATTACCATTATTCATGTCTTAAGGACTAAACTGAAGTCAGTCTACTGAAATATTTACCAAGAAACCATTGATTTTTCTGACAGTTCAATATTATTATTATTATTATAAGAAAAAGTATTTTTACTTTCATTTTTGTTAGTCAATAACATTGAACAAGAGAGATTCAAGCTAATTTCAAAAATATACCTTTCAACGTATTTTCATGTTGTTATGATGATTTCTGTAAGATATTTAAATATTTGGCGTTATAAGATATCTTTTTTTTTCATAGTAAAAATAAAACAAAATCCTGTACTTTCAAAAGCAGATATTTTCAAGAAGAAAAACCATTCCGAATATAACCTTCCATGAAAAAAAATATCCTTCTTAACATGATATGATTGTATATCATTTTACCCAATCTTATATTAAATTCCAATTAAAAAATATAATTATGACAAATCTTTTATTGTTTTCTACGTCTTTTTTCAGATCTTATACATCGAGCGATTCTATTAAGCGGATCAGCACTATCACCATGGGCGATACAAAAAGATCCAGTATTTGTTAAACGTAAGGTAGCCGAACAGACTGGTTGTCACGGTGATCTTTTGGCCGATGATTTAGCACCATGTTTAAGAACAAAACCAATTTCAGAATTATTAGCTGTTAAAATAGATTCACCAAGGTATGAGAATATGAATAAAGATTTTATTAGTATAATAATTTTAAATTAAAATCAAGAAATTGTATGAAAACCCATTTGTTCTGGAAACATAATCTTTTATATTTATGATCTTTAGAAGTTTACAACTAATCTTATTATTAAATTAATTAGTTATATAAAGTTGGATAAGGAATATCTTTGTAATATTATACAATATTAGTCATCGATATAATTCGATTTTGATTTAAGATATAATAGAAATTCATCGTATTTAAAATGATTGCCTTTATAGTTTGCTTTATAGTTTGAAAGAATTTAATTATATGTATAAGATTGGTTTCATTCTGGTTATCGACAATTGAACATTTTAATTGTTTAATTAAAAACAAAATAGATTTCTTACCAAAGACTCAACTAAACAAATTTGATACGAATCAATTCATCACCTAATTATGCCCTATGGTAGGTACTACCAGAATGTATATTAGTTTTGTTACTAAGTGTGTAACACATCGAAATAATCATGAAGGGTATGGTTGGGTAGGAAATCAAAAGTTATATCGATTTCTGCATGCCCTTCCGTCCGTCTACAAGATAACCCTAAAATACGTTATCCAATTTTGTTAAAATTTAGAATGTGAATTGGTTATTCCTTAACTAGATTTGGTTTTGGATTTCAGTAAAATCAACTGAGGGGGAGTGAAATTATTGGTAACCAGAAAGTTTTGTCGTTTTTTATATGGTTTTTCAGATTCAATTGGACAATTTGTAAAGCAATTTGGTTTAAATTAATTATATTGGTTAACTGCATAAATTGACGTTAGCATGGTAAATTTCAGTAAAATCGGTCCAAGGATAGTGGAGAAAGAAATAGTCCTAGGAGAAAACAAGCCTGCTCATAAAGTTTTTTTTGATGTACTTTAAAAACTAATACAGCGATTTGATTAAAATTTGACGATTAGATTTATGCTTTTAGGGTCTAAGTTAGCTGTAAATTTTGAAAAGAGGAAACAAAGTTATGAAGAAAAAACATTGAAATATTGTTAATTTTGATAGTTTTCCTTCCCATTTCTGACATATAGGGCATCAGAAAATCGGTTACAGGCCGACTTTCAGGTATTATATGTTTCTAACTTAACTTTGTACTAAATTCGAGAAAAGTTGAGTTAGTCGTTAGTTGGAGACAAATATATAGAAAATCATTCACTTCGTCAATCACAATCTAAGAATAATGCGACAAAGCTGCCAGTACCAGCTATTTAAAAATTCTCAAATGAATAAATGTACATTTTAGTTACTATGTTCATCGTTTTTGTCATCCAATCCTAACTCAACCTGTCACACATCCCAACGCAGCTAATATAAAAGATTCTGGTATACGTATAGGTATATGACTTAAGGAACATAAAATTGTGTTAGCGTCATAGAAAATCTTGGTATGATAAGTCACCTATCCTTTGTAATTATACTATAAACATTCTCATTTATTTACGCAATTACGCAAAGGATTTGTCAAGCTGTTTTATCGTTTTTAATTAAGGCTCATTAGCACAACATATAAAGACACGTATCTGCTTATGTTTGAGAAATTCTCATCCAGTGAAAGCTCATTGAAAAACTATAAATCCATTTCATGACCTCTTTTTGTTAATACATTTATAATTACGTAAATGCAAAATGACATCAACTGAAAGAAGGATAAAAATGTATTCTAAATAAGCTTAATAAAATGTCAGATTAAAAATGGTACTCGAAATATATTATTCTAAATCTAATAAAAGAACTACTAAATATGTATAATAGTACTAAAACGTTCATTTAACTAAAATTAGCTTCTATAAACTATAAATTTTTATTTTAATTAACTTCAAATGCTTTCAGATTTTACATTAATTTATTTTATAACATAGTTACCTTCAATGGGCCGAAAAGGTGCCTGGTTTTGTACGCAGTACACCTACTCTACCTTCAATTGTACAAAATTTACATTTATCCAAACAATAGCCCATTAAATTGATAATTTTATCAGTTTATCATTTTATATTGAATAAAATATTTGAAAATTAATTTCAATATAATAGAAAACTAACTGCATAGATTTGTTTTCCAATGGGAGACTCTCCCTTAGAAAATTCCAACCTCCAATTGTTATGTAATTTTTGTTATTCGATAATCGATGAAAAGGATTTAGTATATACAGGAAATGGCTCCTGGAAAATTCTTAATTTTTTAATGATTTTGGCCAGTTCATTCGTATACACATCCGTGTTTAAAACTATTAGTGGATAAAAGTCGATAAATTCCCATTCAAGCTAACATACAAATCTAATTTCCTATGCAATTATGAAAGTATATATAATAAAAGGATTCTGCTATGTTTAGATGATTTATGTATATCTGTTGTAATTTGATCGCTTTAAACATTCCTTCTCGGATTACATAGTATGTACTCGTATTTAACAGAACAAAAACTAAGCCGATAAATTTTGAAAATCGAGATTACTTTATCAAATCCACGAAGTAAAATCAATTTTAATTTTATCAGAAATTGTATCATACAACATTGTATTATTAGTAAATTATATTTCAAATGCAATTATATTCGTAAAGAATGTATTGTATTGTGTATATACAATGACTAAAACGTCTACAGGGAAACTCTAAATCACGTAAATTGGTCATATATCAAGTAATAATAATTCATATCAGGTCATCATAATTCAATTTTGTAATATTAAAAACCAATTTTTAAATACACAATGATTTAGTAGGTTTGAAGATTTCATTGAAAATTGATTCATTAAGCACATTGTTACCAACTTGGTTTGTTTATGAAATGGTTGATCTTTGCTATAGCCTAAGTTATTGGACGATCATTGTAATGAAGGAAATAATTTTACAATGGAAAATTAACCTATTACAAAGATTAATTCTTTAAAAAAAAATAATGCAAAACGTGGGAAATAGTTTAGTAAATAGATTTTAAATAAAAAATCTTAGGTATATCACGTAATTTGTTTTTTATAATTGTTTTTATAATTTGAATGATGAAACATGTTTTAGTCGATCAGCTGTTTTGCGAACTGCGTTTTAATTTCATTTCATTCCACTGGAGAACTGCCAAGTTGATTCCTTCATCAGAAATTTTTCGTTTATATTCTAACCTCAAACTTCAGCGTCCCAATAAGAAAATAATTATAATATATAAAAATATATAAAAAAAAAATGGATAAAATTTGTGGCTCATTGGTAAAAAAAGGAAAAGGAAGAACTAATCAAATTGAATTCGACGAAAAAAACTTTCTTTTTATAACAAACCATTACACGACTTAACTGTGAACGAAACTCTAACTGAAAGTTTCTCTGACATTCGTAAAAGAAGGTATAACCACCTTTCATTGAAAATCAAAAAAATGTCCGGTTTTCACTAGTTCTAAAATTTCCTTCATTACAATGATCGTCCTATAACTTATGCCTAAGGATACTTGATTTTTGACCACAATTAGAGTTAAATTGTATTCCAACTCTTAAACGGGTCTTGTTCTTAGTAGACTGTTATCGATCATAAATTGTTGACTTTTTTAAGGCATATAAATCATAAAATGATCCAATTTCGACTTAAAATAGAAAGAAATTACTTCAAAATCAATACTAGTTATCGCTAACAAAACAAGGTTCCAAAATCTATAAAATTAAAACTTAAAAACTAGGACTAAAGAAGGCAGCCAAAGCAATCTAATAGTATTTAGATCTAAAATTTGACCAAACTTAGGAGGAGCATCAATAAAACTTAGCTCTCTAAAGATATGGATCCGGTCCTTTTGTTAGTTTCTTTATGGATAAATTTCTGTATTTTGACAAAACAAAAAGTTTAGTGTATGCACAATATTTTTTTTGGTCAGTGTATATTTAAATTTCATATCGTTCGATCGATACACAAAATTGTAATTCCTTTCTCATGTTTAACAACAATATCGAGTAATATCGTAAATCAAATTAATGACAATAAAATGCAAAAATATTGGTTGCCAGTCTATATAGAGATCAATTATCTTGAGAGTAATTACAATATAGAAATTCGAATAATACTATATGATAATCAAAATTTTAATCTTGTAGATTTCTACCGGGATTCGCACCATTCATTGATGGTACTGTAATTGCCCATCCATCGAATGGTGCCTCCGGACCATTAACACTGCCAGTTGGTTCTGCAATAGCTAGGTAAACAATATTTTCCTATTAATATTTTTTAATTAAAAAAAATATAGAGTTTTTTCCTTGTTTTTCTGTGTTTTTCATTCATGTTCGTTTCAAATTATTATAGTACATCGGGAATTGAGTTAGCTGATTTTCCAACACGTGAATTAATATTTGGTTTAACAACAATCGAATCATATTTGGATTTAAGTGCACAAGATTTAGAATTTGGTTTCAATGAGACACGTCGTGATCGTATCTTACGTACTTATGTTAGAAATGTTTATCATTATCATTTAAATGAAATTTATGCTGCATTAAAAGTATTAAAAAGGGAATTCAAATTTATAAAATTGTTAATAATATAATTTTATTATAGAATGAATATACAGATTGGGAAAGACCAGTAAGAAATCCGATGGGTTCAAGAGATGCTTCATTAGAGTTTTTAAGTGATGGCCATACAGCAGCACCATTAATACGTTTAGGATATTTACATAGTTTACGTGGTGGAAGATCATACTTTTTACATTTTCGACATCAATCGGGTGAACGAGATTTTCCACAGGTAATCAATTAAATTGTTTTCTATTTTCAAAAATTAATATTGATTTATAAAATAAAATTTTAGCGAAGTGGTTCTGTTCGCGGTGAAGATGTGCCTTTTTGTCTGGGACTTCCAATTTCACCATTGTTCCCACATAATTATACAAAACAAGATATTAAAATAAGTAGATTATTGATACGATATATATCGAATTTTGCACTGACTGGGTATGTTAATTGTTATTAACTTATTTTTTTTAGAAAACTAACTAAATACTTTAAATTTTTTTTTAATAGAAATCCAAATGAAACCCCAACATCAGTTGACATATCTCGCGTAGTTTATAGTAAATCATCTTTTGTGGCACCGTCAATGTCCTTGACATTGTCATCTGCATCGCCTTCGTTGCCATCGTCATTACCATCTTCCCCACCATCATCAGAAATATTGCCATCAACAACAAAACAATTTAACGACCAAAACTTATCACAACAGCTGCCATCCTCTTCTTCTATATCATCATCATCATCATCATCATCGGCGACGACCTCGTTATCATCATCGATGCCTTCAGTCGCTTCAATGTCTCTTTTAACAGCAATACCAGCAGCACTATCAACATCATCTAGACGAGATTCGACAGGAACATCCTATTTAGTTGATTCATCATCATCTTCTTCTTCGATGTCTTCATTACGCGATACAATCAGAATGAAAAAATCGAAACGACATACAATTGCTGTATACCGAAAAAAACGTAAAACTGGAAAACATACAACTGCGATACGAAAATCACATATTTCTAGTAGTTCGTCTAGTAATGGGAAAATATTTCATCGAAAAAAATATTCCGAAAAACCAAATAATAGTGACAATAGTGGCAGTCTTGAGGAATCATCAAGTTCAATTGCTGCCGATCAAGGGATCGATGATAAAAGAAATCGTGGTACACATTCAGGTCGTAATGTCGTCGGTCATCAGGATGAGTTCGATGATGATGAAGAAGACGACGAAGAAGATGAAGATACTGATGGAAATGAGGAGAATGAATTCGATGAAACTAATGATGATGATGATGAGGAAAATGAAACTTCACGTGATAAAGATTCGCATCATTTGGACGAGAATGATGTTGAGAAATTCGATCGATTCGATGATGTCGGTATAACGAGATTACCCTTTTGGGATACATATGATGCAATCAATCAACTTTATTTGGAATTAGGTGAGTGTAGAAAGAAATAAAAAAGGTTTGTTTGTTTGCTGTTTTTTTTCGGTATTTATATTGAATTGAATTATTGACGGATTTGTAATGTATATGTAACGTATGAACACTATTATAAAAATTTTTCAATCATATTAAATTGTTTCGGTAACCTTAATTTAAAAAATTGTACAAAAAACATAATAATAATCCAACCAGATATTATGTAAACATTTTCCATAAAATTTATGCTGTAAAACAGATAATTTTATTATTATGGTTATTATTTGTGCTGGCATGGTGGTTTTCGTTTCCCATATATTATTTAATGCAATGGTGAAGGAATGCCCAGATTCTGTTTTCATTAAAATACACTACCAGTGTATTTACTGGAAGAATGCTTTCAATCATTTGAATTGTTCTACTTTTTAATTTACTGAAATAATATATTTCGTTCTTTTTAAAATATGTTATTGTCTAATCGTTAACTGCAGCTTATAACAGTTCCTATTGTTTAGTTTAATTAAGTTTTAAAAAAGGAACTGGATTCATATTGATCCAAGATTTTTCCATGTCCGTTATTACCCTTTTTTGGATAAAATTGTAGTACCATACAAAATAAGCAAAGATATAAATAAAGGGAAGATGTGGAAAGTTCAAAATAGCTTTTACTTCAAGCTCATATCATAAGGCCTAATTTACTTATGTTAAATAAAAGCTTTTTTGAATTTTACATATCTTTGCTTATTAATATCTTTGATAAGTTGATAAGTTTGTAAGATTAAATTTGATATTTTTTAAATGGCATTATGTGCTTTTTAATCCGTTTTAATGGTATCATCATCAAATTAAATAGGCCTCTACAAAATTATTTAAGTACTCAATATTTCAAATTTGACTACAATCGGCTAAGAACGTTCCAAGTTCAAATTACGTCTTAAGATTGTATAAATTACTCGACCTTCTTTTCAGATCGATATCAAAAGGAATACGAATCATTCCTATCATTTGGGAAACTAAATTTCAATTACACCCAATGACGTGTTCAAGAGATACCGTGTCAACTAATTTTACACATCGAAAATATTGCTCGTTGCATTGGCACAGGGTCTTCTCTTTTTTTTTACATATTAGAAAACTTTAAACTAAATAAAATATGTATATTATTTTAAGAATAGGAAAATATTTATATTCTCCGAAAAAAGGATATTTCCGAACTTGAAAATATTACTTTGAAAATTGTTTAGTAGAAAATTTTTGACTCTGGAGAAAATTACATTTCAGGATACAAAAGAAAATTTCGAAATAATACCACAACTTTTCTATACTATAAAAGAAAAGAAAAATAGAAAAATAGAAAAATAGAAAAATAAATTTTGGAATAACTATGAATAATTTAAAACTGGAAAATTTGCCTTATTTTTTGGCAAAGTTTACTTTCTTTTTTTGAACCAAAAAAGGAAAAACTTAAAATAAAACCAATACAAATAAAAAAAAAATTTAAAGAAAAACGCTATTTGTTTATTTTGCTTTTCTTTTCATCATTTTGTATTTTGAACTTTATTACTTATGAATATTGTAATTTATTTAAAACAGGAAATAAAGTCGAAATACGAAATCATTATCGTGGCCATAAACTTTCCATGTGGCTAAGCCTAATACCACAATTACATTCACCTAGCGACTTAAGTGAACTACCGATGCGACATCATCATTTCGTTGAGGATAGTGCACATTATTATGATGGTAAGTTTCTATTTTTGTGAGAAAATATATTAAAAAAAGAATAACATATAAGCAGAACGAGTAATTTAAGTACAAAAAGTTTCGCCATTCATTATGTACTTCTTCTTCAGTTTGTGATACCTACCTAAAAAACTTATATAGTACAATTTTAATCCATGGAAAGATATATCAAATCCAAATTTCCTAAATTATAAAATAGATTCTCTTTTATTTCTATTTGAAATGAACTACAAGTCACGGAAAAATAATTAATGTCAAGGAGATTTGTTTCTAAGCGTCCATAATCCAGGAGATTTATCTACGAAGCATGAATCATATATTAACCGACACAAGTTGTTGCACGGTCATGATGTACTTCTAGTATACTTTATAACTATCGCACTACACCCGAAACTCTATAAATTTATATTGCATTGTCCCCAAATGGTTTAGACGGACTACAATTGCGATTGTTCATACATCTGTACGGAAACTTTTAGACTATATTTTTATAAATTTTAGTATTCTACACGAAAAAAATGATATTATTATTGACAGCTGTCAGGTTTCGAGCGCCTAGATAGAGTGGACCAAAGGAAATTTCATAAAATTCAAAACGTGCGATTTTAGTCATTTAGTCAATTGGGTCATGTCTGTGGAATCCAGAATACCCGAAATAAATACATACTCGCGAATTTTTAGATTTCCTTTTCGAAAAGTAGAAGTCATATTAAAAGACTGTTTAGCAAAAATTTGTTTCTTTTCTTACGTAAAATAAGATCCCGTGAAGTAAAAACGCTATTCAAGATCAAAAAGTATTTTTACATCACTACACTCTTTTATGGAAAACCTTCTTTTATATCCTTCTTTGATTATACTTTATAATATCTATTTTCTTTTCTTTTTTTGTTTTTCTTCTAGGAATTATTAGAACACAAATTACCCAAGGACCAACTTTTCAAAAAACTATTATACAACAGCAACAACAGCAAACGGGACCACAAAATTCACATCATGCTGCTATACCAACAACAGCATCAACTCCGAAAAATGATTTGGTTGGAGTAAATGTTGGAATTCCAGCTACAACAACAGGTAAAATATTATTATATTAAGAAACTAGGAAAATGGTGAAATGTTTATATCGAATTATTTTAAAAAATGATTTTAGTAGAATTACACGTGTACAATTCCTAATAATAATTTAAAAAGAAGAATCAGAATTACTAATGAATAAAATCCCAGACTTCTCAATTACGAACAATTTAACGAGATTTCTTTCATATAGTATTTTCTAATTCAAATTCTAAAGTATTTCTTGAGGCTATTTTACTTTCAATTTGTTAAAAATCCTAAAGATTCAAGTACTATATTTTTCTTTAAATAAGCAGAAAACTTTGTATCAGCTTCCATATTATTCATCTACTATTTCAAGTGCAATTATAAATATTCTTAGAACTTTTTGATTGCTCAGAAATACTATAAATTATTATCCAATAAATATGATTTGAAAATATTTAAAATTAAGTTGAAATGTTTCTGGATTTTTGTTTTACCTTTTTTTAAAAAGAAACATCTTCTGGGAAATAAATATTCTACTTCAATTTTAACTTAAGTTCATTGCTTGAGTATTTTCGATTTAAATTCTAAAAACAAGACAACTTTAGAAATTCAAATTTAATGTTACTAACGTTGAAAATTTGTATTAAAAAAGAGCCTAAATAGTTTCAATCAGAAATTCGTTTGATAAATTGACTAAGCAAATTCCACAGGATTATCTCACTTCTATAGGGTTTATCAAATCATGAAATTTTTCATTAACATCAATTTTTGTTTCACAGTAAATCATTTGAGTCTTACATAACTTAGTCATTTAAAACACATTAGAAAAGCCAAGGAAAATGTCATTTAAAATTTTGAAAAAGCGACATTATCAAATTTTCAGTACAGTAGAAATATATTATATAGGAAACGTAGCGGTTATCCAACAGCGTGCGATGTAAGCACATTTAGAAGAAAATTTTAAAAGAACTCTTCCAATTAGTAATTTCTATTTAAATAAAATCTTATTCTTACTTAAACACGTTGTCTGTGCTAAACTTCTTTATATAAGATTCCAACTTTGCTTAGTGCAAAGACTTCGAAGCACATTGATTATTTTAGTGTATGTTCTGCTTCTTTTTAATTTAGGGATCTTACTCACCCCTTCAAAAATTTCTTGGCTTTTCCAGTCCAACTCCGAGTCCGAATTGACACTTTTAGAACTTTTATTTAGTCTGCTTTTTGAATGCATACATAAGTAAAAGATTACTTAATACTTTAGCCCTAGGCACCTAACTAAAAAAGTCATCGCACGCCACTCCATTTTTTCATAATTATTCTAGTGAGCCTTAAGTTTTTGAAAATCATATTTTAGAAAATTGTTATAACTGCATAACTAAGCTAACTCAGGAAAAGAGATTAATATAAGCCCTTTTTAAGCTGTATTTAGAAAATTGATAAGAAATGCATACAACTCAAATCCATGATACAATAGTCCACTTTATTTCACTAATTTTTGGATTGTCATATATGAAGTACCCCAACTAATCGCCCCGGTTTCATCAGGGTGTATTTCTAAATGCAAAATGTGAGCATTTATAGAAGTTGGACATCTAATCAGCTGTCAAAAAGTTCTTAGGTCGATTTAAATTTAAGGTAGGTCTGCAATTCAGGTGATCTAACCTAAGTTACTTTGGACGTGTTTACACCGTCATATTTAGGTCGACCTAAGCACTTAGGTGTCTTTTCAAGTGTCGGTGTAAACGTAGCCATTGTCAGAATTGCTGAAAGTATAGCTTAAGTTCCGATTTTCGTTCATATTTCTTGTCTGGTTAAATGGAATTTCCTGAATTGCCTGATACTATGTAAACTATATATTGTATATTGTATTTAGTAGATAAAATTAAGCTTTTAAATTATTCTATTTATTTATAATTTCCGTTTGTTTATTGTAGGTATAGATATTGTCAATCTATGCATTGTTTCAGAAAAGAAATTTCCAATATTATTCACATTTAAAAGATAAATTTCATAATTTTTAATACAATTTGAATATTTTTGAGCATGAAAATGGAAACCATTATATTGAAAAATTTGAATACATGGAATTTTTAATTAAAATTTGAATATTTTTTTCCAATATTACCAATAAAAAAAAATCTTTTTCCGGCCTAAAGATAGGTGGTTTGGTTCAGTCACTCTCTTTAAACCAATCGATAGTGAAAAATATACTAAAAAAAAATCACAAACGGAAATTCAAACCATGAATTTAATTTTGACAATACCCGATTTCCATATACCAGAATTGAATTTTCGGGGCAACTACTATATCTATACGTTCTATACAAATATATTCTTGTATTGTTGTTGAAAATATGTTCTAACAAGCATTGACCAAAAATCCCTATTCTCTATAATGTTGAAAACTTAAATTTTATTTTGAATATTTACACTATTATATATGGTACATATAATTCCATGTATTTCGTTTTTTTTTCATGTTCGTTTTGGTTTCCCATAGAATGTCCACCAAACACAACTATAGTACCAACAATAGCAGCGACACGTCCACAAAATCATCAACAAAATGGTAGTGGATCTTCTGGGAAAATAAGTGGTACCACCGGAATTGGTAATGGTAATTCGGGTGGTGCGAATGGTAAACAGGACAACAATAATTTATTACGACGTTTAGCAAATAGTCAATATCAAAGTTATACGACCGCATTAATGGTGACAATAGCTGTTGGTTGTTTTCTATTATTACTCAATATTCTGATATTTGCTGGAATTTATTATCAACGAGAGAAACGTGCTAACGATGCAAAAAAGAAGGAAGAGCTACGAGAGGCCGAAACAAGATGTTCATCATCACCGAATCTTGAGAAATTGGCAGCAGCAACGGGTAGTGGTGTTTGTCAAATTGTTGGCGGTGGTAAAAATAGTCGAAAATCAAGTTTACAAAGTTTAACTGGATTTAATTCGAGTGGTAGTTTCGGGGAATATAGTTGTTACGATGAAAAAATTCAATGTAAAGAAAAACATGCTCTAGCAGATATATGTAGTGTTGAATTACCACTGAAAGAGTTCAAATGTTCTTCATCACCGATATCATCGAATACCGGCAGTTTAAGACGAAACACACAAAACACTTCAAATACAATATTAATGTATCCTCCATCATATAATCATCCGCAACAATTGAATCCTTTAGCACATAAAATTGTTGGACATTACTATGGTAGTGGAGGAGGTTGCAGTGGTAATATTGGGGGTGGTGGTGGTGGTGGTGGTAGTAATGATCAACAAGGATGTTCAAATAATGGTGTTGTGACTTATCAACAATTTCAAAAATCAAATCTTCAAAATAATCAACAGCCAGCAACAAGTAGCACAACAGTTGGAACTTCAACAGAACAATGTAATCAATCAACACAATCAGATCAACCGACTTGTCAGGATGTCGGTACTAATATCGATGAGAAAACTGTTATTGGTACAAGTGCAAATTTAAAACCAGATAATAATGTAAATAATAGTAGTAGCAATTGTGATGATGATGATGATGATGACGATGATGATAATATGATTAGTCCGGGTATACCAGAACCGCCGCCTCCACCGAAATCTAGTGCACCATATCAAGGTGGGATTCTGAGACAACCGGGACCACCAACAACGCCCGGATCAAATAAAAAGCGTGTTCAAATTCAAGAAATTTCTGTATAAATTCAAAACATAAAGGGTGAGTTTTTTTTTCTAATTTAAACTAATTTATAAAAACTTTTTCCCTTACACACGAAACTTTAAGTTAAAAAGCTTTTTCCAGAATATTTTTTAACTCGAATCAAAACTACTAAATTAAAAGTTTTTAAAACTATATATAAATAAAAAATTTTGTTATTTTTGTTTCGTTTTTGTTTTTAAAACAGAAATGTTTCAAGGAAATAGTTTTCGAGCGAATTCAGTAATACTAATTGGATTTTTTATGGAAATTTTCCTTCAACAAAAAATAGATTTTTTTTTTCAACTTAAAAGCACAAAAAAAAACCCAATATAAGGATAAAAATACAAGTTTTCAATATTGTTGATGAAAACCTTTCATTGTTTGTTTGTTTTCCATTTTATATATCCAAATATTTATTGATAGTGGCATTCGCCTTTAATTTTTCCGTCCCAATTCGTCGAATATTCTGAAATTGAACGTGCTACTATCGTGATCCATTAAGTAAACTCACTATTGATGGGGCAAAGTATAAAATTCAATATAAAATATATTTTCTATTGTTTATTTTAACTTGGAAATAGAAAATTCAGAGTAGTCAAATTACTTCAGGTTATACTCTGTACACATATAAAACTTGAATTGTATCCGGGAAATAAAGTAATTACTATTTACATAGGGGCTGTGGAGTCGAAATTGGAGTTGGAGTGGGTGTCAAACTTTACAAAGTTCGGCAATCGGATTGGAGATGGTAGTGTCGAGACTTTTTTTTAACAATTCCACTGTCCTGGTTTACATTCTTGTTGCTAAAAAAAAGTTGAAATAATTTAAGAATTAGTCCAAAAGGATTGAGTTCCATAAATTATCATCTCAGACACAGTTTGTTATTACTTCTGATCATACTATGTGTCAGTATGACGGCGATGAGTTATCATTGTTTTTTTCCATGGAACTTATATTGATTTTCCATACGTTCCAAATATGTTTTTGGGTGTTTTCAAATTAAATCTGTAGTAACTGTATGAAATAATTCTTAAGCATGTGATCACTTCACAAGAAATCAAAGCATTTAAATTTTACAGTCATTCTTTTGGAATAACAATTCTTTTGCGTAATTGCAAAAAGGACTAACTCCATAAAGTAAGATTTGCCCTTACATTTAGTCCATTCCACTGATTATCAAATTATGTAGATGAATGGATATAGTTATAATGTACTCAATGAAATCGAATGGCAAGAATAGAATAAATACAAGTTTTGTATATTGTATAAAACGGATGCAACAAGTCACTTTGAAATCGAACCGAATGAAACTTCAAATCATTCTAAATTCCATTTTAATTTCCATAAAATTAAAAATTTGTCTATCATTTAAAGAAAATCCCAAAAATCCAAAAAATAATTAGCCAAGAAAGAAACGAACTATTTCATTTGAAATCATTAAATTTAATCACTTTACTTCAATCATACAAAAAAAGAAAAAAGTCTCAAAAAACAGCCCAAGAAAAAAGTGTAATATAAAATAAATTATGGAGATGGTACCTGATTAATTGGCGTTTTAAATTCTTTCAGTGTTTACATAAATTCCAACATAGTTAATCAGCTAACGTGATAACCGCTCAGAAATTTAAGAGGTTAAATTGTGTTTAATTTTTGAATTAATAAAATACCTCAAAAGTAAATATTCGCACAAAAAAAAACCATCATCCATATAAAAGCATAATAATTAACATAATTATGATATTAATGAGATTAAATTAAATTTAAATTTGTTTATATAAAAACAACAGTTTTTTTCTTTTATATATAACAAAACCAAATTAATTTATTTAATTTAATTTGATAAATTTTTATATAAACAAATTTTTAATAAACCAGAAAAAAAACAAGGAATGAAAAAGATTAGAACAAAAAACCGTCAAAAAAATACTATTATTACATAAAATATTCAAATCAAATGTTCTAATTGCAAAATTAAGTAAGTTTAACTAAAAATTGCATATCTATAGGCGGTAATTGAAATTGATAAAGTGTGCAAAATTTTTGTTCAATGAATTTCTTTTTGATTTTTAAACTCCTCTGTTTTTGTTTTTTTTTAAACGAAATAATTTCTAATTAAAATTATATAAAATCAACTAGAAAAAAATTAAACTAAAATAAAAACACACAACAGAAAAATAAAAGACTGAAAAGTTTAAAACAAAAAAAAAATACTAAAAACAAAAAAAAAAACTTGTTCAAATTAATATCCAATTGAAATTATTTTTAATTTTGTGTTTTTAATTTAAATTTAATTATTCAAATAATAAATTTTAAATAAATTGAAGAAAAAAAATTGGATATTTTAAAACAAAATACATAAATGTAAAAAAAAATTAATTTTTAATAAGAGAAATATAATTATTATAATTAAATTAAAATTTTAAATAATTAAAAAAAAAACGCGGTATCGAATGTGAATAAAAATAAAATTTTTAGAGGCTCTAATTTAGAACTAAAATATATTTAAAAAAATAGTAAAAGAATCAAACAAAGTGTTAAATTGTATTAAAATATTAATAAAGAAAAAAATTACTAATTAAAACAATTTATATTATTAGAAATGAAAATGAAATGAAACTATTGTTTACGAATGGTATGTTTATATTAAACTGTGTATCAAGGACTAAAAAAACCAAAAAACCAATAAAAAAGAAGCTTAATTATATAAAACAGACATACACACCAAAAAAAAGAAAAATATTAATTTATTTAATTAATTAATTAATAAATTTGTATTATTGTTCATATTATTAAAGAAAAGAAACTGATTACTATATATATATATATATATAAATATTATGTATTATAAATTGAGATATAAAAAAAACAAATTGAAATAAAAAACAAGAAAATTCGAAGTGAAATTTTAATAAAATTTCCTTTTTCTCATTCATTTTCCTAATTAAATTCCAAAAAAATTGTTTTTAATTTCTATTTTAGAAAACACTGTTTAATTACCATAAATCATTTTTTTTATTTAAGCCTCAGCAATGAAAATTCTAATCACGATAAAATATAGAGTAAGGTATCCAGTCAAGGGTATTGAATTGGTTCTAAAATGTATATAAAAATGCCTAAACAATTCAAATTTTGAACAAAAATAGCTTGTCCTTTAAGTTACTATGGTGTAAAATAATTTATCAACCTCAACCAGAGAACGCACTGCTAACAGGTCAATTTTTTGGACTTATGTTGGTACAACCTTCATATGAACACGTGTCAAGTTTCACGTCGATAAGTCAATTCAGTCTTTGTTTACAAGCTATCTGAAGTTGACGTGTCATTGAATTTCTTTAATATGGAAAAAATTGAATATCGTGCAGTGATTAAATTCGTTGTTTTGGATGGTTTACCACCTACAGAAATTCATCCAAAATTGTTAGAAGTATATAAGGATGCATCACCTTCACTTTCCACTATAAGAAAATGGGCTGTCTTTTTTAAATCTGGTCGTACAACGCTCGAAGATGATCCAGTCGAAGATCGTCCAAAAAGTGTATCAACAACAGAAAACATACAAAAAATACAGGATATTGTTTTGGAAGATCGACGAGTGACTGTAGATGAGATAGCTGACACCATAGGCATCTCAGATAAAACTCTTTTATTATATACTGAATAGGGCATGGTTTAATTAATTGAGTAATCAAAATTTATTCAATATTTTGATTAATCAATCGAAAACTGATTAATTGTTTCATTTAAGAGAAACAAAACAAAATAAATTTGAAGAGAGAAATCCTATGATAGTATGAATAAATTTTGAATGACTTTTAAATAAAATGTGAAATATTAACATAGATATGTATTTTTATATAATATATATATTTTTTTGTTTTTATTACGCTCTCTCTTTTACTTTTATATAAAAATTTACTTGTCTTTCTAAATTATTATTTTTCCACCAAAAATGTTGATGCTTGACTATTATAATAGAAATCAATTAATCAGTTTGAAGCCAACAATTAGTAAATTAATCACTTACCTCGGAAACCAATTAATCAACCATGTCCTAATACTGAGTATAATAAATGGAGGCCTTAACTTGTACTAATGTTATGAACGCAAAGTGTGTAAAGATATATATTTGTTTTGCAAGGAAAACTATGACCACTACAGTTTCCGCTACTGGGTACTTTACTTTATCCTATTCGCCGAATTACCATATATTTATATTTTATTTCAATTTTGTTGAATTTTAATTTTAATTTACTTTTAAGTTATTATTAATTAAGCTTTTTACTTATATACAATATGACCTAAAGATGCCTTTCAAATACACGAGCCGCTTCTAAGGAAACTGATCACTTTAGTGCAGTTTAGAGCATCTTCAAATATTAAATTTAAGGGATTTTTTAGATAAAGTTTGCCATTGTCTTGTGGGGAATATTGGAAGCAAAATCAGACAGGTTCTATTACGACATTGACATAACTGAGCTAGCATGGAACTGGCTCGTTTGATCCAAATTTTTAAATCGGAATTAACTTTTCGGAAGTATATTCACTCTCCTCGTTATCTGTGTTATAAAATTTTAAAACTGATAATGTCAACAACAACATATTAAAAATACGACAGTCCTTATTACTCAATCGATGATGAATAACACTCGAAACAAAGTGCCTTCAAAATATTAAAAACAAATAATCTGGAAATCATAAATTGCACAAAATCTTAATCCCATAAAATATAGTAAATAAGATCATAAAAACTTAAAAGAAAAAACTTTTTTCCAAGTATTTACTCGAGAAAATTAAATAGAAAATAGAAAATTGACTCATTTTCTTTTTTTTTCACTTCAATTTCTTCACTTGAAGAAAATCCTAAGAAATATTTTCATGAAAAATGGTTCGAATTGAAAGAGATGGAATTATTGGTTTTAATTTCATTTTCAAGTTGGATATTTGAGGATCCCGCTATTGAAAGAAAGAAAATGTTGAAGATGAAAACCATTGAATGTATTCACCTGAGTATTATTTCATGTCTATTTTGTTAAAGAAGAAAATATTTTATTGGCTTCTAATATTATATCAATGGAAAATCTCGTTCAGTGAAAATTAAGGATTAAATTCTTATGAATTTTTATAAAATCTTTAATTTAAATTTAAGGTTTCTTTTGGGGAATTAATATTTTATGGGTTTTAGACGAATATTTTTGATGATATAATCTTTACGATAAAAAAAACTTAAACAAATAACTATCTCGACTCTATCCTTTTGAAATTAGTGAACAAACATTAAAATGAATTCAGAATTATCTTTTAAATTCTTTAAAGAATTCATTCGAATTTCGATGCTCTAATAATCCTAACCTATGAGGAACGAACTAAATTCCAATATAGTTATTCAAATACCTTAATACTATTGTCGATCTACGTGCATTATTCTTTATCTATACGTATATTGTAGTAGATACTAGGGCATGGTTGATTAATTGGTTTCCGAGGTAAGTGAATAATTTACTAATTGTTGACTTCAAACTGATTAATTGATTTCTATTATAATAGCTAATAGTCAAAATTTTGTTGTAAAAATAAATATTTAGAAGGAGAAGTACATTTTTATATAAGAGAAAAAGAGAAAGCGTAATAAAAACAAAAGAGGAAATATTCTCTTAAAAATATATATTAAATTAAATATGAAATAATAACATATTTCGCATTTAATTTAAAAGTTATTCAAAATTTATTCATACCCTCATAGGATTTCTCTCTCCAAATTTATTTTGTTTTGTTTCTCTTAAATGAAACAATTAATCAGTTGCAGGCAAAGAAAAATAAATACATGAGGAATCGAGACCTGGATTTGAACTAGAGGGCATCATCAGCTTCTAGAAACGAGGTCTCAACCAACTTGGCCATTCAACACTGTGTTATTAATCTGTTCATTTGGCTTTTTTCGTAAATTCTAAATATTATATTATTCAAACAATACAACAGTTATTCTATAAAACCTTTCAACTCTCAATGCCAATTTATTTGTACTCTAATTTTAACTCTATACAGTTTTCGATTGAATAATCAAAATATTGAACAAATGTTGATTACTCAATTAATCAATTAATCAAACCATGTCTTAGTAGTTATGTACAATAATCACTAATTTAAGTTTATGTAGTTATTATTATAATTGGACTGATCAGGGTTAATGACACCAATATAAACGATATGAACCGAACCACAGGATTATACAATTAGATCGGTTTCAACTATTTATTAGGTTGTCCTAGTTGTTTCCCTCTTTTTATAGAAAAAAAGTTATTTCCTATCTTTAAATAGGTATATAAGATAGGCTTTTACTTATGAATTACGATATACGCAATGCATGTTTCATACATTTCAGAAGAATCATTTCTTACATTTTAATAAGGCTATTACAGGTATTAGCGATTACTATGCTGTAATTTAGTAATTATTTAGCAATGATTTAGCTATTTCTGTATTCGTTTCCAGTCATATTGGAAATAAGGCATGAATGGTAGAAAAACTTATATCTAAAAATTATTAGAATTTTTTTTTTGGTTGCAAATTGTTAAGACAGACTAATTTCAAGTGGTAAGAAATTAAACATTATTATATTAATGAATAATATTTTCTACAATTTTACAATTAAATAATTAAAAAATAATTGAATTTAACTCCGCAAAATCTTTCAGAATATCTCAAAAAGGATGTTAATCACTTTATTTGCTTTATATGATTACTAAAACGATTTAATTAAATTGTATCAGACTTACTCGTTTATAATTTAATTTTAATAAAATTAGACGCACACACACATATCCGCAGAGATAATTATCGTAAATTGAAGAAGAATATATTAAGTAGAATATCATCTTGAGAAAGGATATATTCCTGGGACTTTTTTTTTTCAGATATTAACATTTCATAAATGCATCAATTTTATTTTAAAGTGATTAATTTATTATATTATATTACATATTATGTACTCTCATATAGTTTTAATGATTTCGATTTTATGATTCATTTTTATGCCCTTCAGGCTTCCATGTTTAGGTTGTTTATAATTTAAAATTAAAACCTGAATTTGATTTGAATTTTATTGTTCCATGAGAATTTTATGGTTTTGTAAAATTATACAAAATTTTCACCATTTTATTTGCATGAATTCACAAAACACTATCAAATGACAATTAAAATATCAACCCGAATTACAATCTATAAAATGATATCATTGAAATTACGAGTATTTACACTTCCGAAAATAATTTTCAGGAATATAGTTTTATTGAATTTTAATTAATATTTTTGAAAGTATAATATGAAATTTTCCGTCGATATCATTTTGATAGCATAATTCCCTATAGAAATTTCGTTTTTTTTCTTTTTTGGGCATTTAAAAGTTTTCAATGAAACAAAGCCACTAATAGGCATTACAAAACTGGAAATACATATAGTATGCACCTTCCGTTCGATTCAAATAAAATTTGAAACAATATATTCAGAAGTATTAAATCTCATTCAAGACATTAGAAGCATTAGTCAAAAACTTTTCATACCGACAATAAAGTATTCAAGAACGTCGTCTTCTCCAATATCTCTGCAACTAGGGCCCTCATCTTAATTTTAGCAGTATCGATTGACATGTGTCAATTTTATGACGTTTTGTTTAAAAAAATTTGCCTTTTGAAATAAAACCATGGAACAAAAAGAATTGTTATTAAATTTCATGGTAAACTTGGCACAACAGTTACAGGAACATACAGATACATGATACAGAAAGTCTATGGTTATAAATGTTTATCAAAGTCGAAGACGTTTGAGTGGTATAAATGATTTTTGAAAGACAGAAGAGATGCTATCATCACAAGCTACAAAATGCATGAAAAGTTCCATTAAAAATCAAGACAATGTTCATTGTTTTCTTTGATGGCAAAGGTATGACCCACAAAGAATTTTTCTTCCAACTGGTTAAACAGTTACTGGCTAGAATTCGTTGAGTTCAACCAGAATATCGTAACCGGTGTTCGTTACACGATAATGCACCAAGTCACAATTCTTTGATTGTTTGTCAGTTTTTGGCATGAAATAGTATTCCACTTGGTTTAGGACTATTTGACTATTCCGAACATTTTAAAATGATGTTGAAAGGATACTTTTTCGATGATATTGGGACCATTCAAAGGACTTCTACATTGTTTCTCTCTTTTAATCTTCTAGTGGTAAATCGTTTGTTTTCACTCCCTTAGATTAAAGATGTTACCGTTGACTACGATCGCACTCAACACTGTATTCAAGGTGTTCATTCGCGTTTCTATAAATTTAATATCTATAGAACTGTTAACTATATTTTATATCAATTATTTTGAATTAATGCCTAAAACTCCTACAAAAGCTATATTCTGGTTTAGATGAAGTTTAAAGTATTTTCACTTTGAAAATTAAATTTTCTTTATACTCAGCATTTCTTTCTTTTTTTTCATAAATATTTTCATATGCGAAATTTTCATATTCCACTGACACACAATATATCGTAGATTTACATTTCCCCATATATGTTTTTATCCTTTTAAAGATTTACATCTCACTAAAATAATGTCACCCTTAGGGAAAATCTCTTGGCATGTTATACATTTAAATTTGTTCCCTTAAAACTTATGTATTTTCATTTGGGCTCTGTTTCCTATTCCTCTATATTACATTCCTACAACTATACAAAACCTTTTCTTTTTTCTGTCAGGATTAGAAAAAAAAAGAAAACCACTTACATCACTTGAAACTATCTTCTTACTCGTAATATGATTGCTTTATATCCCTTTAAGGAGTTTCTTGTTTGTTTTTATTCCATCAAGTTTCTAGTAGTTTCTGACATCTTCTCGGAAATTCCTTATAATATGGTTTCATATTCATAATGGTAAACTAGATCACAACCTTCTGACTGGAAAAACCTTCAAGCCGTCCTCAGATTGCATTATCCTAACCTAAAATTAAGAATTTTCTTTTCTCTTGTGAAAAACATAAGCGCAGATATAAAAAAGAAAAAAGAAAAGGGAAATGAATATGTCGCTCAGATTGACACCGTCTTACTAACCGGCTGCTTTTCATTAAAAATTTCTTTCGTATGTTCCCTTTTTTTTAAAGAAATTTTCCTTGTTTTTTTATTATTCTTGGTCTTTTATTTCATTGTTCCCTAGAGTCCTTTTTTTCTGGAATTTTTTTCTATACATTATTTTATTTATTTTCCTTTTCATATTTTTTGTTTCCTGATAAATAAATACAAAACAAAAAATTTTCGTTTACTTCCCAGTTTTTGTTTTATTTGTTTTTGTAGTTTCTTTTCTGGATCCTAAACCAAAATCAAAGAACAAAAAAAAGAAAGAGTTTTTCTTCTTTATGATTTAGTTTTTTCCGGGATTTCTTTTCAAATGTATTTTAGCCTATATATTTTCGTTTGGAATGAAAACCTCTTCAAAAATTAGAAATTGTGAATGCTCTCTAAAGGATTTCAATTCCCTGCTTTGCTTTCTTATAATTTGGTATTTGTAATCGAAAAATACAGGTCCCATAACCCTCATAAGTTCCCTAAGGCAACAGGAAATAAGTTGCACATGGTGTCTTTTATATAAAACTTTTTTATTCATAATTCAAAATCATAAAAAATGTAGTTATTTTAATATTTGTAACCGATTTCAAATATTGGATGGACCAAGAAAAGTGGTTGGCGTTTTCTTACTGTTCTTCTTCTGCAGAGACTAAAATTAATAGCGGTCTGATAGTGCAAAGTCAGGTACGGAAGATGCATCAAAAATTTCCAACCCAGCCTGTTTCAATTTTTGTACAGTGATTAAACATATATGTGGGTTAGAGTGGCCCTTATTTTACAACTTTGCCAAAGTCTAGCTCCCACCCCTCAATTTTGTTCCAATTAACAAAAAAACGATATATACAAAATTTTAGCTCAATCGGACAACTGAAAGGCGACCCTCATCGAGCTTGGAAATTTAAGGAGTTTTCGAATTAACTTTTGGGAAATTTATTTCAGAATATTTTTTAATAGTTCCTGGGGTCGCCTGAATGTTCCCACATAAATCTCTTTAAGAAGAGAAATAAAAATGGTTGATATAGGGAAGCGTCGTTGGGAATACAATGTTCCAACTTCAAGGCGAATACGGGTTGCCTTAAACTTGTCCGATTGAGCAGAAATTTTGCATAGCCTGTTTTTTTGGTCATTAAAACGGGATTAGGGGGTGGGAGCTTAACTTCCAAAAAATTTCATACAGCTAAGGGCCACCCTAATGTGGGTCTAGCATTATCATGATGAGAACCACAATACTTTGTAATTCACAAATTCTGGATAATTCGTTGTGCTTGGATCAATATATTTTATCGTCATCAATAACTCAATGAATTTTCAGTCCATCCAGATGCAATAATACCTACTTATTATTATTTATTATTTATTTATTTTAATCCCTTTTTTAAAAAATTCAAAATAGAAAAAGTTTATTTAAAAAAATTACTTTTCTTGTTTTACATTTTTTCCTGCGATATCTTCAAGATAAAGTTATAATTCTTAACAGGTAATTACTGACAATAAAATTATATTCATCTCCCGCCTTTAATTTTATGAAGATACTTCTTTAAGTTTCCTAGCAATTAGCATTCATTAATTTTTCCGGTAATTAACTGCTTCTTTCTGTTTTGGGTTTTGTATCATTGCAATTGTATCTTAAAATATTCTATTCATCATCATTGTGTCTTCATTGAAGCTAAAACACTTTTTTGTCATTAGATTAAATTTTATTTTAGGATGAATAATTTTCTTCCTTTTGTGTTTTCATTAATTTTAGAAGAAAAATAATAAAATACGCAAAAAAAAAGAAAATTTCCATATAAAAGTTTATGTGGAAAATTTTCTTTTTGCGAGTATTATTAAACAAAAAAAGGAGAAGGCTAAAGACTTCTTTTATTTTACGAAATAAAAATTACTTTTAGAAAATAATGGAAAATATTTTACATAATTTTTGCCAAATTTCCAAATAAAATGCGCGTTCTTTTTCAAGAAGTTTCTTTTTGATTCTTCTTTAGAATTTGTCTTATATTGTAGTAGAGGAGCCCGCATAGACTTTAGTATGTACGCCTTACTGACTTATTATACATCCTCCTAAATAGGTTTGAACGACTAGGTCTCTTCTCGGAACCCGGTACGTTTCCTAGTGAAAGATAGCAACGTGTTAGCATGTAGAGAATTTGCGAAAACAACGATTTATTAAAATTCAATTACAATCTAAAGAATATTCAATGCTGCACAATTCTGATCATAGGTTTTCCTAATTTATATTCTTTTTTATAACAAAAAGATAAAATATATGATTGAAAACTTATAAATTAAATATTTTTGCTAAGTTATTGCATCGATTATGCATTCATAATCTCAATCTTTGAGTATTCAATCCATTCTCAAAACTTCATTGACAAATTGAATAATGAAAGACATTTTTCTTAAGCTCATTTTCGTGATAACACATTTATTATACTGACTTTAGATATAGTACAGTGTCACAAAGTTGTGTGTCTCCTAATCAATCTCTTACCTAGAGTGACTAACAGCATAGATATATGGACAGGTAACATATTGTACAATATCCTCAGTCATTATATCAAAATGAATTGTACAAAATAGTCATAACCGATACATGACTAGATTTTTGAAATATTTTTTTGAAAAACTAAAACACCCCTTTTGATAAATATTAAGCGATTTCTATTTGAACGCTTTAATTTCTAATTAGTAAAAAGTACTTGCTGAAAAATCTGACTTAAGCTACGCAGCGAATTTCTTAAAAGTAGCCAGAGTAGCCAAGTTTTTCTAGAATCATTAAAAAGTGCTTAAAATCACTAAACAACACAATTAAAACAATTTTTTTCTTTAATTCCAAAACAGTTTAATCTAGCAAGGATATTTGTATGTACGATAACTTAATGCACTGAATATATTCTTTAAATCTCCAGCGAGGACTAATTTTCAAAATTGGATGCACAAAAAAAATTTAATAATTTTCTGCTTTCTGGCAATTATAATCTCTTTTAATCCTTTCGAATGAAATATTTCAATTTTATGGAAAATTCTCCAAAAATCTGGAATGATATTAGGTTAAGTTCTTTTTTTTTTTACAAAACATTTCAATTTTAATTTTCTTGCAAATTTGAATTCGTTTCGAGAAATTCAGTTTCACTAAAAGTTAAAGAATTTATTTAATTACTAAATTTAAATTTTTACTAACAATTTTAAAAAAAGGGGACACAAATTTAATCCTTAATTTTCAATTGAAAATAAATCCTTTCGTGAGAAATTCTTCATTTCTTTTGTATTTTTGGAAATACTTTTTAGGTTTTTCGTAATTTTGGTTTCCTTTCTAATTTAAATCCTTCAAAAAATTTTCCTTCTTTTTGTTGAGTTTTTCTTGACAAAAATATACTAAAGAAAATATATTTTTCAGTTTGGTTATCACCGCAATAACTTATTGCCACAAAAAACCAAGAAAAGACAAAACAAAAATACTGGACAGCTTAATTTGGTTCTATTGGTTGGGTCAAAAAAATCGTTGCGAATTTTTCATGGGAAGCAAAAACTCCATTAAACAATATATTGTCCATTTTAGCCTGTATTCTTCTGCAATTTTTCTGGCAGAGCCGTTACCACGTCACTGTGGAAATTCTAGGTTTTCTGGGAAAAAATCCGAGAGAAGTTATCTTCACAGGTTTCTTTTAAACTTAACTTTAGGCAATCAAAGGAGTTTTGAAGAGACCCACAAAAATGGTAGTCTAATGGTCTAATGGTGCAAGGTCGGAAGTATATAATTTATAATGGATACAACAAAAGTTCTTGGCCAACTTATCGCAACTTTGAACCAGTAACCAAACTTCTATACCATCTATCGTAATCATGATGAAACACAAAACTTTTGCGATTCACATATTCTGGACGACGCTTGATTTCGATATGTCAAGATTCAAAACAAGCTCTGGTGTCGTGAAACGCTGATTGGATTCGAAGGATGCTTTTATTTTGTCATCATCAACAAACGAAATGAATTTTTGGCCCATCCAATACATTCATTTTTTTTAACAGCCTTGAAAAAAGGAGCCTTTAAATCTCGCCCGATTAAATAAAATGTCGTAATAAATCAGTTCACAGAGATAACGTGACGACCACACATATATAGGAGTAGTGTAGTTGATGCGGTTAACATTATTTTCCAGTTCTTATTTTTTTTGTTTCCTTTTATAAACTGACTGAAGAATGAATGATGACGCGAAGGATCGGTTTTCCAAAACAGAATATATTTTGTTTCGTATAGAAATTAAGTTTTAGTTTCCTTAAAAAAAAAGGAAAATCCGGAAAATTATAGAAAACTGAGAATCTCGAAAAGACAATTAATTAATAGTGAATTTATATCACATATTTAAAGTAATTCTATGGTAAGAAAAAGGATTTTCTGTGCGAAAAAAAAAAAATACTGACACTATCTTATTTATACGTGTTTTGAACATTTATCTGATCGTCTATAGGCAATCGAGAATGCCTGTAAAATAAGAGAAAATAACAAAGAAATCAAAGTAATTGATTGCCTAAGATTTACTACTTTAATTGTTTCCTTGACCCTTCCGAACTAATAAATTACCATTTCTCGGTTTCTGTTTTTTTTTTTGCCGTATCCTATTTTGTCTTGGATTTATCCCAAGAAAACTTCCAAAAAAAAGTTTTGTGCGAGAATAACATATTTAGAATGATTTCAATGAAAAAATACATATACGATAACTAAAATGGGCAAAAAAAAAAAATTACCTCAAATGTAATTTATTAGTTCTAAGGACCCATCTACACTGGCGACTCATGGATTTCAGTATACCAATTTCGTATCGATATAAAAGTTATTAGGTATATATGTCGAAATCACAAAAATTTCCGAATCTAACCTTAGGAGCTTTTAAAATTTAAAAGTTCCTTCTAAACTCGTGGAAATGGTGATGCTAAAATAGTTAAATGAACCTTTAACGACATTTAAATTAGCTTTCAAGTAGTTGACTTATATATAGTATAGTACATATAGTATTTAGCAATAAAAGCTGTAGTACAGCTTAGTAGCTATTAATGTGCTGTGTTTCAGTAATTAGTAATCGAAGTTACTTGGGTTGCTTGGATCACTCAATTAATAGGAAACTTTGAAATATAATATTCATAAAATCAAACAAAAGGCTCAAGAACTATATTAATGTAGCGAAATAGAGTAGTGTGTAGTATAAAAAAATGTAGTACTATTTCTATGAGATTTATTTCCAAATGGAAAAGGCTAATCTAGAAAAAGACAGTGACCAAAGAAAAGGTGAATATCTTGAACGAGAGATAGAACAGTTCCTTAGTTTCATGTATATAATCTCCACCTTTAATATCGATCTCCAAATGACTTATTCTAATGTGAAATATATTTTTTGAATAAGATATATTAATATTAAAAGGAAAAAATTCATTCGTATCAGTTTTTGGGATCATTGGTTTCCATATTCGAAGAAAAGAAGAGAAATATTGCTGTGGCGCCAAAACTCGTAAATTTATTATTTTTTCTTTCGTTATTTTTCGATATTATCTTCAGATTTATTATTTTCCTAAGTCAGATTTTTTTGGTATTATAATTTTAATAAGATTTACTATTTTAATTTATTCACGTTTTCTTTTTGTGTGGAAACTTTGGAGCCTATTTTACATTATAAAAATTAAGCTTTTAATTGAAATTCAAAAGTTTTCCATTTCTCATGTTCGAGTATATATTATATTATATACATATCATACTAAGAAAGAGAAAGTTCTTAAAAGTTAAAAATATATTTTTAAGATAATTATATTAGTTAGTGTGAAAAGGAAGTCACCTATTTTGATTGAAATAAAAATAAATTTCATAATTTTGAATTGCTATTATTGGGACTTTGGTCGCCAAATTACTATAAAAATAAAGATTTCTTTCTTTCTTTCTCACTAAGCCAACGATTTCACTTCTTCAAGTAATTCAGATCCTCCACTACTTTTATACAACTTTTTTGAGTCTTTTTAAAGTTTTTCTGCATATATTTAGAGAAAACTTGCAGTAAAAATTAACGAAAATAATACTTCTGAATGGTGATTAAAATTAGTTTAAATCTTTTCTGAAATTAAGATTCATTATGTGACTTTAATTAACATACTAGCAACTGTTTCTTCCTAAGAAAGTTTAAACTTGTCGCAACACTCCTTTAAAACTATGTTAGTCAAGTCTTGAAAGTTTATAAAAATATATAACGAGTTGGAAAATTAAGCTTTTAAGAATTTATTTAAAATATGAATAATGAAAGAATTTTTCGTATTCAAGAGTAATTCTTTTTCTAATAAATTCTGAATACAATTTAACTATAGCCATTTGAATTTAATTAAAATTTTTTTTAAATCGCCGAGAATGATGTACTTAAATAAATCATTCCAGCTCGGTGATATATAAATGTGCTTGACCTCAAATTAAGCTTAATCAACGCCTTTAAAATAGTAGAAATAGTAGACGGTACCTTGTTTTAGAAGAGAAGAAGGTTTTAGATAAAACAAAGCGAATGAAATGGTTTTATTGAAACAGACATAATAATTCCTGCTGCAAACTCTAAAATATCATGAAATATATAATTTATGTTCTTCATGATTGCTTTTTTTTTTTTTTTAGCATACATATTTCGAACATATAATAGAAAAGGAGTAGAATTGTAACACGTTATGCTTTTAGAAACTTATATTTTCACAGTATGATATCATTATCATCGTTATCATCATAATCATTTCCATTAACCATCACCATCGTATATATACCATTGCCACAAATATTCAAATCCTCAAATGGTAAATAACCAAGTGAGAAATGAATACAAGTAAAAAGCTTATAAATGAATTTTCCATTCGTCCTTAATGAAGTATATATACCAATCGTATATTTATACAATATACGCAAGTGTCGTACTTGATATTTCTATACAGGGTTCCCTTTAAATGTTGGATAGAAATTAGAAAATTACTATTCAAAATTCATATAAACTTAAATTACAAAAGCTTTTTTCAATAGAATAGGAATTGTAAGTAAATTTTCATTTATTAGATATTTTTGCCGAATTTCTGTCTGTTAATGCTTCTGCGATTTCTCTTTCTTATACTAAAGTGGAATTTCTGGCAAACAATTATTTGATAGATAAGAGACAGATGTAGACAAAGCATTGAAATTATTGTGGGTCTTAAATAAATCCTAATACAAGATTCTATCATTCACACAAATCCCATAATATTATAATTTAATAATAGGTCTTGTATGTTTAATTAAATAGTGGCGAATAAGTGGCGTTGTTGGCCTAGTAATACTCAAGCAGTCCTTACATATATAAAACAAATCTCCAGCCTAGGTATAATTCTATTATCTAGTATTCAGAGTTCGAAGTACAAATCCCAGTCTCGACGATTCCATATTTTTTTAAGTCCTTCTGTTTTTCAGTTTTGGGGAAATACAAAATTAAGTGATAATGGTGCACTTCTATAGTATCTATCAGATGTGTTAATCGATTTTGTGTATTCTAATCATTAACGAACACTCTGTTATATGAAAATATTTCTTATTATTCGAATAGAAAAGATTTGCTTGCTTAAGCTTTAAAATAATGGAAATCATGCTTTCAGAGTAATATTATGAACAAATATTTTTGGGATCAATAAAAGTATTTTGTAAAATTTTCTAAAAGAAGAATATTGTTTCTATTTTGACTCTTTTTCTTTCAAAAAAAAAAAAAAAAAAAAAACGAAAAGATTTCCCATCTTATAAAAGATTTTCGGTATTCTAAAAATACAAAATCATTAATCATTTTTAATATCGACAGTTCCTATCTTTACTTTTTATTGGATTCTCATTGAAAATTATTATTACTAGATTTTATTATGTAAGTATTTCCTATCCTGAAAAAAATTCATTATTTCCAAGATGTTGAATTAAAGTCTTATCCACGTGGAGCTAGAAAAAAAAACAAGATTAAATGAAAGAAATTTCTAAAGATATCAGTGATTGTCAAAATTTTGTTTTCAACCCCGCATTTATACGTAGTTAGAAGCTTAGCAATAAAAACACCATTCTGGTGTGAACATATGTACATCAGGATTGGTACGAAGTACAACCCATTCCAAACAACTATAGAAAACTTGCGAAGGATTAAAGTTTTTACAAGCAAAAGCAGTATTTGAACTAAATATCATATGCAATATGACATAACTCTTCACGTTTCCTAATATGAAAGATACACATGTAACATTCATACCATGGTATCAATACTATTATAGTATAGATACCATTTCAAAATCATGTTTATACTTCATTCTTTAAATGGTATAAAGTGACACACTTTATGGTATTCTTCAATTATGGTATCTTTACCATATGTGTATCTCTAGTATAACATTTTAATTGATAAATGGCTCAACAATAATTTGTATAGAAGTGTCCAAATCCAAATGATTGGAAAACTCTGGTTTATAGTAGAGGCAGACATAGGGTATTCATACCTTAGTATCGATACTACAGTATAGCCTTGTACCATGGTATATAAAGGGGTTGGCACACATCAAACATAGTATCTGTCTGACATTTGAAATTCTGCTATTTCAGCGAGAATATGGGAATTTCTTTTCGCTCTTCTTAAATTCTCTAGATGATTCCTACAAACATCTATAAATTTTGAGGTTTCATTAACTCATAAAATTTTGCGTATTTAATTACTTTTTTCAGTTTTTTAAAATAATATTTTCAAAAAAAAAAGTGTAGACATGTGTCAATTGCTAAGCTTTCCTACAAAATTTCATTCGCTATTTTCCGCTTCAATAAAAAGGCGCGACAATCACTAAAGAATAGATTACGGTGGCCGAAAAAATTAAGTAAAAAAAGGGAATACCACGTACTTTTTCGAATTTAAATACCAGATTTATGCTACGTAGTTGAAATGGTATTCAGCTAGTATTCGACGACACACATATAGTATACCACATGGTACCCTTAAACTATGGTATGAATACCCTATGTGTGCCTCTAGTATTAGAGGATAATACAAAATAAATTATTCTCCTGTTGAGCATATTTCGGAACTTTTATTATTATATACTTTTATATTATTAAAATAGCAAACAAAATCCTTTTGCAATTTCAATCCTTTCCAGTTCCAATTGTGTACAGTTTCTTTTATAGAAAAAGAAAGAGCAATGACCAAAGACGCATTCTGTGTTATACTATTAGAATTTATTTTCATCTGGAAGTTTTTTTTAGAATACGTGATAAAATATTTGTATGCATTTCTGTTTGAGATACAAATGAAAATTCCTTAGAAAACTCTTTAAAAAGTCGTTTCTACAAAGTCACACATTAAAATAAAATCAAAATGAATTCGAAGAAATGAAACTTTTTGATCATTATGATGCTTTAAAGTGGCGAGGAAAGTTTAAGAGAAAGTTTTTTGATTGTGAATTAAATAAATTTAGGAGTTATTGTAGTCAATTCTTACTTCTGAAATAATTGGAACCGGCAGGAATTAGATTCTCTTCATAAAACTTTTTTTTAAAACCAAATTAACGCTAACAAATATTTTAATTATTTTGAAAACAATTTTCGGCCATTTTTCGAGAATTTTAAGTCAATACAAAAAATTAAATTATAATTCTTTATATTTGAATTCTTTAAAATAGAATTTCGATATCAAGTCCTTAATTACTTTACAAGTCATCGCCATCTACTAAAAATGACTTCTTCAACTAAAGGAAATCATATTCAAATTTCAGTCAAAATAATGCCATTTACATCGCCTTCTGTTAAACGTAAGTTTACGCACTATTAGAAGAGATCTGCAGAGATTAAAACAAATAGTAGTCTGATGGTGTTTGGTCAAGTCATGGTGGATGCATCAAAAGTTTCCAGTCAACCTCGCCCAATTTTTTCTGAAATAAATTGCATTTTTCAGTTTTTAGTGTATTTTATTCAGTTTTAAGGATTCCCTTTTGTCCATCCGGACGTCCGGTTTCTAATTCTAATTATAAAGAAGATCAATCAATCAATGCTGAATCAAAAGACACCTCACAAAATAAAAGTAACACTTTATTTCATCTTTAAAAATCAAATTAAAATTTAAACGAAAATATAAAATCTGTCAAAGTAAAATATGAACTGACACCAAAAAATAAAAGAGTTAGAAGGTATAAGAAATGAAATTGGTCGTAAAGTTTTTGATAACTATATAACCATGATGAACTGATCCTTTGATGGAACAAATTATATATATATATATACGTATATGTACGACTTTATAATCATTATATAAAATGAAATGACAGTTTTGTTTAAGTTACGAGTCTATAGACATCATTATACCACATTTTACTACTCGCCTTTTAAATGACAATCTAGTAAACAGCAAAAAGATGATTTTCAACAATATAAAATTTCTTCCATAATGCATTTATATAACTCCTTTCATTCCACACAAAAAAACCATAAAATTTTGTCCTCATCCTTGCTGTAACATGAAAAATTTTACTCTGTTCAAAATACATACTAAAAATATTTTCAAAATGTTTGATGACGCCTGCAAAAAGTAAATAGTAATATGGATGATAAATTGTGGTATATTCGCGGTAAGTCATTTAATAGTCCACCTTAAAACCCATTTCCTTTTGGAAAATGGGTTTTTTGTGGAAATCACTTTAATAACACAAAAAAAAGAAAAGGAAAAGGAAAATCTTAAAATCAAGTACTAATTAAATTTAAAGCAAAGATTATAAAAAATATTTTTAATGGCTCATATATTTGATGGAAATAAATTGCAGGACGAGAAAAAGTTGGAATAATGTACAATGTTTGAATATTATTATTAAAGATATGTCAGGTCAGTCCATAAATTCGTGCGTATTTTATAGGATCAAACATAAAAACAAAATGTTTAATCAATTGTTATATTTTTCATATTTTTTTATGATTAATTGCCATCCTTTTGGTGAACATATCAAACAGTCTGGTTTTGAAACCAACCATTTTGGAGTACAGCTGCTGAACTGAATTTATTTTCTGTGACAGAGGAGTTCTGTAGACTACGGAAACGAGGATAATCTGATGATGCAATATCAGGAGAAAATGATAGATGATGCATGATTTTCAAGTTGAATTCCTTAATTTTTCTATGGTTTGTTTTTGCTCTATGTGTTCTGGGATTAATCATGGTAGAATGAAACCTGTTTCCTGCCTACTAAAACAGGGTATTTGTTTAATCAGTTACGAATTTAGCCTCCTTAGTTATTGGGCGTAAAGTTCGGCTGTTATTGTTTGGTTTGATTCCAAAAATTCATGGGTAAGATAATGCCAATCTTATTCCAGCAGACAAACATCATAAATGTACTCCTTATTTTGATGTTGATTCCGGCTGCTGATCCTTTCCAATCCATTACCTAATATTCATTTTTTATCTGACGATATGATCGGGAAATGAACACTGACGAGAGATACACTAATTCGCTGTTCATAAAGAACATATTCTTCTAGTTTTGCCACTTTTCCAATCTCTTTAAAAATGCTATAGGATGAATTTAATTTATCTGCAATCTCTTGTTGACATTTATTATAGTTTTCACTGTGCATCAACCAGTTTCTTCAGAATATCATTATTCCATACATACTTATTGACTGACCCAATACAATCCTTGAATGTTAGACATTTTTTTTTATATTATTATTATTAAAGAAGATATTATATTTGATGGAAACTGTGTCCGGGTAGGATATAAAAAGTTCTAGCTATGCTATTACATAAAAAGGGACAAAAATTTCTTTCGCCACGAATTTTCTTCATATCATGAGAAGTAAAAGTTTTTAAGAACTTAAAAAGATCTAAAAGACAACAACACGAAAAAAGATATAATAAAAAAAAAGTTCTATGATCAATTATTAATGTTCTAATTGATGTTTATACCAAAACGTTTCTCTATAATTAGTTGCTCATTAGCCCAATATATACTTTTATTTCGTATTTAAAAAAAAAAACAACCAAAAATGAGTTTATTAAAGTTAATTTTATTGACACACGATACGAATTTATTAATTGAAGAATCATTTTCTTCCATTTATGATCACTTTCATGGCAACTGATTGTATGGAAAAGTTGAGAAGACTCCAATGTAGGTAGAGTTCTGGCGATTGAAGTGTCAAAGTGTAAAAACGCCTATGTTCAATTCATTTGCTACTGTTGGTGAACTTCGCTCCGGATTACGATACAACCGATTACGCACATTGCGTTTACGTTTTTTCGAGTAGTTACAGTACATCGTCGGCCACCGCCATAGCGTTTTTTTAAGCTCCCACTCTCGTCGAATCGTCGACACACAAACTTTTCACACAAATTCATGTGATTTAACTCTCTCCGAATTTCCAATCAAATGAAGCCCAACAATTGAATTTAGTTTAGCGGCCATTGTGCAAAAATAAGTCTTTTCACCAACAAATAATTTTTACTATTGACAGACAATATATCAAGCAACATTCATGTCAAATTTTAGTATTGCAAGATGTGCGGTTTACATTTGATAGCGATTTGAATTAGACGGACTCTTGAATTGCCGGACCCGGTATTCATGACTGGATGGGAAATATTATAATTTCTCAAAATGGCACATAGCAACATTAATTTCTTCTGGATTTATAAAATCCTTATTATTCCCTGACATGTTGTAAAAGTATGCATTTGAAATTTTTACTTTTGTGTTGTATCCTGTATGGAAAGTCAATCGAGCTATATCTCGAAAACGATGGAGAATCGAACAAAAATTCGCATAATAGTGATAAATTTATACGAGTGCTTTGTGAACATCCTGTATACCATACACCTATATCTCTTTTGATATATCAACTCAATAAACCATTTAAAAGGAGCCTAAGGTTTATAATGTTAATCAAAATAATATGTTTTTAGTAATCTAGTTCGCAATGAAAATGACATTTAATTTTTTGATAGTATCAATTCTTAGCCCGTGGCTAAAGCTATCATATGACATTCCTTCCAAATATTCGCTTATATTATTTCCCAATGTTTAAGATACAGTATTAAGTTCTTAATAATAGAAGAAGAAAAAAAATAATAATAATAATATTGAACTTATATATCTATTTCTCACCAAAATATGAACTCAACTGAACCTGATCGTCCATTAAAAACCCTAATATTTTTCCAGATTGTATACATTAATTTTCAGAAGTTTTAGAAGTCTATACGATGTCTCAAAGGATGGACAAACAAAATTTATATGTTGTAAACAAACCAACATAAAATATTATTCACCTCCTATTTTTTATTAGTTATTTTTTCTTTTTATTCTACAAATATGATATATGATACAAATTATACGAATTGAAAGGCATTAATGTATTGTTTGTTATCTATATTTGTACATACTTTATTTTGATCCATCGTGTTCCTCCCAAAAATTGTATACTATACTATATATTGTACAAATATTTGATTCATTACTATAATCTACAATCAATAAAATAGGCCCATAACCTAAATAAAAATGAAGAAAACTAGATATATGTATATTTGATAGATCCTTTTTGAAGTTATCATTCAATAGATTCAAATTTCTATCGTGTTTTTGTTAAAAAAAAGGAAAATGGGAAGAAAAACCAAAACTAATAAAATATTTTTCGATTATTCCTAGTTTTTGGTTTGTTGTGGTCCGGTTTTTTTTTTATTATTATTATTATTTATATTTTTTGATTGGGTTTTCAATTGGAAATCGAAAGAAAAAGGTACATGGTTCATCGTTTATCATATATGGTAGAAATAGAAATGGAAACCCAAAAATAGAACAAAAAAAAACATGGACATATCTCGATAAATTTTCAAATATATCTCTATTTTTGAAATGTTAGGGTTTCCATAATGAAAGAATATACAATCAATGAGAACGTTATAAATAATAAAAAATTATTACTGTATTTTAGATAGTATGTGAAGAGGATGTTTGATACAATCTGTTGAAGACGAAATTGTACATGAATTGTAGGAAATTAAAGAGATTCATGTTCTTAAATTTTTTCGCCAGGAATTTTACTATTGCTATGCTAAGATATGTCTCCCGCATTAGTTTCTTTCATAGTTATTTCGAAAGATTATCTATTTGACTATAATGTAACGTGTTATACGGATCCAGAAACCCCATGTCCTGCCTCTTCTCAACACAGGTAGAGTAGGATAATATTGGACAGCTCAACTTAGCATCACCCGTGATATAAATATCACTATCAGCTGTATAGCCCGAGCCAAACAATAAATCAAATAAGCATCATCTTTCAGACTGAGATCAGGAAAATAAAAGCTGATTAAAAGAGGGACTACATTAGCTTTTATTTCGGGTATACCAGCTGGCTTACCAGAAATAAAATACTACCAATTTTTTTTTTTTTGCAAGACCCAATTCTGGTATGCCATTTCAGAATCTGACATGCCGTTGAACCGAGAACAGAAAATAAAAATAGCCAAAATATTGGATTTGAAATGTCGAATTCAATTCTGTGACAATATTTTCCTATGCCCTTCTTTTAAAATCAATCCTTCTATAATTTTTTGATTTCAAATTCCATAAACATTCTTTTTCCCGAAAAATATTTATCAATTTGATAATTTCACTCCGCAAAAATTTAGTTTCCGCCATTTTATTAAATGCAAATGTCAAAAATTGGTATACCAGCGCTGTCTACCAAAATGGTATAACAGAATTTTTGTACCAGAAAAATTAGTATACCATGGTGGTCCACACCGGCTTTTTAGCAAACAATTTTGCTGGTATACCAGAAATAAAAGCTAATGTAATCCCTGTGTAAGAAGGTGAAAGTGGATGCAAATAGGAAAAGATAGCGTATTATAGTATTGTTCAATGTATTCTTGTTATGAAAAGCGAAAAATTTTTCAACTTTTTGCAAAGAGTTCTTTATTCTTGAATTAGTTTCAAATAATAAAACCAACTTAGCGTGTTGCACCGTCGTAGTTATCATTGCACTCTTTTAGCAGTGATTCCTTAAGACTAAAAAATTGTATCCAAAAAGGAGAATAAAGGAGATTTGAAATTATTTAATCAATCTATCGATTTCTTTGAATAATTTGACATATTCCTTTAATATCCTGAATCCTTTGGTCTCTCTACAATTGTAAAAACATTCTTCGTGAACAAATTGTAAATTTATATTTTTGAAAATTAATATTCAGGATACATTTTGAAAAAAAATTTATTAAACACCAAAAAAAAGGGTATTCCAATTATTATATACGAAAAAGGATAAACAATTAAAAATTATGATTTAAACTATTTCATAATAAATTTGATTTTTATGCTAACTTCTTTTTTAGACTATAATTAGATAAACCCCAAAAATATAATAAATTAATTGGATTGAAATAATATTTTTGATATTTTGTCATAACTACATTTTAAAAGCCCTGTACTTGTTTCTATATATAAACTGAAAATTACTACAACATTAAACTTTTAAAATGTATAACTCTATCAACAGACTTAACAATTCCATTGTGAATGCTATTTAATGTCTGTTTAGTGTCTCATCTCTTGGAATATTTTCAATTTTCTAAAAAATAAACCTTTATAAAAACAAAAACCAACAATTTTAATAGCAGAACATCCATTAAAAAAGCTTTTCAAGTTGAATGAACAAACAAAATAAAATAGTTTCATAAAAGAATAAAAAAATCCCAGAAAACTAGTGAAAATTATGGAAATCCCAAAAGCAATAACAATAATAGGAACATAATATGCAAAAAAATGGATTGACCTGTTTTACAATTGTACAGAAACAATAAAAACAATTTCCATTTACAATATAACACAATGGAGATGGAATAAAATTTTTGGGTTGGAAAATCCACAAAAATGTTATCAACACTTAAATAAATACTTCGAGTACGGTGAGAAAGAAACTATTGGAAAAACGAAAATGCATCCAACTTAAGGTACACACCGAAAAAAAAGGAACAAGATTTGTTATACATGAAATCATTGAACCGAACCATTGTCATTGCTATCCTAGACATCGCATGATAGTCGTTTTCATTTCATATCGTACACCAGCTGTCACAAGCTCTTTCCAGAAAGTCATCACACATCTGATATTAAAATATACAACATCCATGTAAATATTTTTAGAAAACTGAAGTTAGCACAACACTTCCTTTTAATTCGCCATAGCTCCATTGTAGTTAAGAGTGTTGGACTAAGAAAGAATTTTGGATTAACTCCCAGCTAAATGCTTTTATTTAAATACTAGCGGCCCGTCTCGGCTTCGCACGGGTGAACATTTATTTTTTAAACATTTTGGGATAAACGTAGAGTAAATGTATCTTTTTGCAGGACTTTATTTACATTTTTGTACATTTTTATTTTATGGCTTAAGTAATTTAATTTTTTAGAATTTTGTGGAAATTTACGTAGATAGAGGGGGTGTCTGGGGTCCCACCGGCGAGTCCGCTGAGGGTCCGAGCGCCTGGCACCAGTCTGGAGACTATAGAGGGCCTACAATGGATCAATGGGACCCGAGCCGTCGCTAATGACACTGAATATCGGGTGATTGAAAGCTATAGTCGTAAAATCTCAATTAGGGTCTTTGTGCATGAAGTTAGATTGCATAGAATATTAGACGCGACAGACATGAATGTGAGGATTATTGGATACAGATGTATGCGGAATTACATTATTTAAGTTTTAGTAGGGATCCCTAATTTTTTCTAATAATAAATATAGCCTATGTTGCTCAGGGATAATGTAGCATTCTAATGGTGAAAGAATTTTTGAAATCGGTCCAGTAGTTTTTAAGTTTATTCGTTACAAACATACATACAAAAATTGAAATATTTCCTCTTTATAATATTAGGTTAGATTACCAGTTGCACTGGCACAGGATATTCTAGTATAGTTAGGAAAATGTACATGTAATTCAAATTCTGCAAAAAAAAAATTTAAAAAGGATCTAGAAAAGAGTACAGAAAATTTTCAATTAGTCCAATAAATTTTGTTCTAAAATTGTTTTTCCACTTTAAGCAAAAGGCAGAAAAGAAATGTGCGGATAAAATTGTGTCCACAGATAAAAGGTTGAGACACTGAAATTACCAACAATATTACGAATTAAACTTTAATTAAACATAACCAAATTTATAAAGGACAATTGAATATGTAAGAGTCTAGTAATTTGTTTTGAAAATATTTAGCAACAGCTTTTTTCGTCCACGTTGTCCTAAACTAAATTCTATTCAGGATAATAGTACAATATATATATAGTACATAGATTTAAATTCAATTCAAGCAAACCCAAAAAATTTGAGCTTGTTTATAATTGGAAATAATTAAATACGACTATTTGTAGATGTAACCATTATTAGAGTAGTTTTTCCAATACTTTTGAGATAGCTTTTGGGTTAACACGGTGGCGGATGCCTCCTGGACACTGAATATATTCGCATTTTGCTTTGGTGAATCACATCTACATATGTTTATTAAATTTCTCTGAAAATATACCTACAATTGACAAAATTAAAGACAATAGCAGCTTCTGTTCCCAAAAGGTTTAGTGCCTAGTGTTTCTATGCTCTATGGTAGGTATTACCAGACTGTATATTAGTTTTGCCGATAAGTGTGTAACACATCGAAATAATCACCGTAGAAAGGTTTTAAGAGAGAATCAAAAGTTATATCGATTTCTGCATATTCCTCCGTCCGTGTACAAGAAAACTAAAAAACGCGTTATCCGATTTAGTTGAAATTTAGAATGTGGCTTAGTTCTTCCTTAACTGGATTTGGTACTGCATTTCAGCAAAATCGACCGAGGGGGAGCGAAGTTATTAAGGAAAAGGATGAACGAAAAGTTTTGTCGTTTTTTATATGGTTTTTCGGATTTAATTGGAAAATTTGTGAATCAATTTTGTTTAAATTAATTATATTGGTTGACTATATAAATAGACGACACCATGTTAAACTTCAGTTAAATCGGTCTAAGGATAGTGGAGAAAGAAATAATCCTAGGAGAAAATAAGCCTGTTCTTAAAGTTTTTTTGATGTAGTTTAAAAAGTAATACACCGATTTGAATAAAATTTGCAGACTAGAATTAGAGGAAATTTAGAAAGGAGGAAACAAAGTTATGAAGAAAAAACCTTGAAATATTGTGAATTTTGACAGTTTTTCTGTCCCATTTCTACCATAGGGCAGAGTTTCTCATTTTGCACTGTTTGTGTCTATTTTATTTTATAACTGCGGAACCCTTTAAGATATCGAGAGAAAACCAAAATTAAATTCGTACCAACTATATGGTCTAGTTTCCATTGTGGTCTGTGCGAATTTTATCAGTATTGATCCAATAGTTTTTGAATTAAAACGGAACAAACGAACATACTTGTTCTCAATGCGCTGCCAAAAATTTAAATAGTTTGAAATCACAGATAGACATTTCAATTTTATTTATATAAGTAGAAGTTAGATAGTATATATCACATCGTATAATAAGCAACATTTCACTTCTTTATCGGCTTTAACCCCGGAATTGAATATCCTTAAAAAAATAGCACAATATCATCAATATTGAAATTGCTATATAAAAAACAAAAATAAAGGAAACTTCAATGTTCAAATCAAATCAAGTGGATCCTAGCAAATCATCATTTAAGTTTCATCCGTCATCCAAAATAAGACCCACCAATATTTGATACAGTCAATGAATGAATGAATGGTAGATAAATATATACAACATTGGAAACAAATAAGAATATGAAAAACTAACCTCTTTTTTTTCAATTTCACATATGTATGGATAAATTTTCAATTTATTTTACATTCGCGTATAATATGAAAAAAGCCTAACTAAAAAAAATAGAATACAAATAACAGAAAATCTATCCAATGTAAAACAGAATGTAGCTGACAACCATATCCAAAATAATCTATCCAACATTGTAGGACCAACGATGAGTGATCTAAAATGTCAGAAAATAATTGAATTAACTTAAGACTTGACAATATGTGTTTCTAGATATTTCATTTCCATTTAGAGATGGATGGATGGATGAACAAATGAATGAGATCTGTATTTTTCGGACGGATTAAATGCGTATTTGAAATTTATTAAAAAGAAAAAAGCAGGAAAAATCTAGAAAATCTTGAAAAATTTTATTATACTCTTGGCTGGTATTAGTTTAATAATTAATGAAAGCTTGAAGTCAATGGACCCCATTCCGTTTCTTCAGTTGGACGATATTTTTTTATGCATTTTATATAATATTAATTTTCATGAAAAACTGAAGTTGGAAAAACAAGAAACAAAAAAAAACTATAACAAATAGTCTTCACTTATTTTACGAAATATTATTCTCCACAGGAGTTATATATCTAGTCAAGGCGTTTAACAAATGATTCTACAAGATTGTCTACAATTTTCTTATAAGACATGATTTTTTTTTATTACCCACATAATTTGTTCGTCTGGACTACATGATACAAACTCCTACCGGTCGTCGGTTATTATCCTTTTCTTTTTTGTATTAAAATACATGTTGTTCGTTATCCTTTACTCATGTATCTTAATACAACAGACTTTAACAAAATTTAAAACATAACAAAGTTTTCCAGAATTTTTCAATAAAAATGTATATATTTACAAGAATTTCACCTTGATCCGAAATAACTATTTGTTAGCCTTAACAAATATATCCAATTTAAATGATTCGAAAACCTTAACTTATATGGATGTTGTAGACAACAATTCCCTCAGGAATGCAATTATTTGGAAATTCAATACCGTAATTCCAGAAGGAAAGAATACAGACAAAAAAAAAACCTTCTCATTTTTTTGACATTATAGGATCATCGTCATTATTATCATCGTCTTTCCTGGATATAACAAGGAGGACGACAGAACCTATTTCATACAATTTCGATACGAACACATTTTTACACAGTGTAACATATAGTAAGCATGTAAGGACTCAAGTTACGGCAATTATTTGTTTTTTTTTGTTTTTTCTTGATACTACGCCAATCTTATGTTCATTCAAAATCATCGCCTTTGGTTTGTAGAAAATGGATTTTTATATCTTTTCAATTATTGTTATTTACTTTACGAGGAGTACAAGTTAAAGGCTATATAGAGAACTAAAATGGTGTTGTATTTCAATTCCCAAAAGTACTAATCAAGTCAAGTCATTTCTATCAATTTTTATTTTGTACGATTTTAAAGATAATTGATATCCTTGGAAATTGGAAGATGTTGGAAAATATTAAAACTATTTTTTGCAATCGAAGAAAGGAACAGTATGGAATTTCTAATAATTGAAATATAATTTCTTAGTGTTTTAGTATCGTTGATTAACTGTATTAATTGGATGTGCTGAAAAGTCGTGGAAATTCTAAATGAAAAGTGAATTTGTCATGGGAAATAAACTTGTTATTAAACTAAATATTACCCATTTTAGTTGGTGAGCTTTTGTTTTGGTTTTTTCTCTGGCTTGGGCCTTATCCGACATGGTTGTAGAACTTCTGGGTTTTTTGGCTATAAAATCGAAACAAGTCAGTTTCATACGCTTCTTTTGAACTCTAATTTACATTATTAAAGGAGTTCTGGAGAGATTGAAATAAATAGTGATTTGATGGGGCTGATCTGGTACCCCATCAGATCACTTTACGTTGCATATATTTGACTCCCAGTCAAGCTGTCAATTTTGGACGAATGACTAAACTTGTATTTGGGTTATCTTGATGAAACATATGCCATTTACTATCTTTCGACGCTTCTGTTTGATGGTTTCATGGTTTTTACAGCTCCTTTTTTTTCAATCCAAGTTTTTCTTTAAAAAAAAAAACAATTTTCAATAATTTAAAGAATAAGTTGATTTTCGATTTAATTTAAACTATAAAACGTGTAAGAAAACTAATTTCAACTAGAAACTGAATTTTTTATTTAAAAACTAACCCTCCTAACGATATTTCTTCGTTTTTTAAAAGAAGATATCCGCACAAACCAAAGTACATAACTCAGAACGTTCTTGATGTAGATATTTACTTCAGCATTCTAGAAAAAGAGTGGTAAACAGACATGTTTCCAATGTCAGCATAGACCTAACCATATATAGAGTTTGAATGAAAGACATTTTCTGGATAAAGTTAATTTATCGTATTTTTTTTTTCTTCTTCTCTCTATTATACTACATAGGTAAAAAAAGGTTCTGTATCACCCGGATACCATTTTAGTCTTATAAAAAATTCCCTTGAATATGTTCTATATGCTTTAACATAACCGTTTGCATTTATTTCTGTGATTTTACCTTATTTTTTGTTTTTATATGTGAAAAACTTTGTTTTTCAGGATTTTCAGGATATAGAAGAGGAAGAAAAAAAAAACACATAATACATATAAAGACAACCAGTTGAAATTTTAATTGCTATTTTTGTGTAAAAATAGAAAGAAATAAAATAGTATACAAAAAATACAGCTTCTTTTTTTGCCTAATCTCTTGTTAATACTTTTCAGGATTTGAAGATTATAAAAGAAGGATTAAAAGATTTTTTACGATATTATTCAAAAACGAAAAAGTATATAATTTTACACTTTTATTTAAAAAAAATACAATGTAGGAAATTTTATAGATAATAATAGAAGCAAAGACATAGGAAATATGTAAGCATGGTATAGACTTAGTATACACTTTAACCGAAACGGAATTTCACATACCAAATTGACATCCAGAACGTATTACTCGTTTATGAGTTCATTTCTGCGGTACGCAGTTCCACAAGTGAAATGGTTACATTCAGATGTGCGGAAATAGATTTCAAGTTCGAAGTGAGGACGGTACATGTTTTCCCTTTGGGAGACGTGACAACTGAAGATGTGATTCTTGAGAAGGTTTTATATAGTGTCATATTTTAGAATAAAATTTAAAGAAGTTCGAAATGCCACTGATGAGGTTTTAATAATTCTAAAACTCTCTAAATCACAACTGTTATATGATTTTCTAATTTCGAAATAAAGATAAACCCCTAGTCTTCACATTTCGTTTAGAATTTGGAAGTTTTTCCAACTTGATAGTGTGAAGTTTAATTAACAGATTCAAAAACCTTTTAATTTTGATTCCCTGTTGTCACGTCCTTTTAAAGGGATAAAATCTATCGTCTGTAGTTTACAGCTCATACTTTAAATAAAAATATTTAATGAAAACATAGAAAAACTTTATTTATAATCGAATAAAATAAAAACAATCGAAAAATTTTATTTTGCAATGAAATTCATTAATTTGTTTTTGATTTTATATATTTATATATATGAAAAATTCCTATTTGGAATTTTAATGAGAAAAAAGAAAAAGAATTCACAAAACCAGAATGTTGAAAACTTTTTCTTCCATTTCGGATTTCAACTGGGAATAATAATTTTTATTCTATATAAAGAAAAACAAAAAAAAGGTTTTTGTTTTCCTTCCAGGAGCATTTATTCGATAGTCTACAATCCATGAAAAAAATTATGATTGTTAAAAAAAAAACAAATAGCAATAATCACTACATAAAATACATAAAAAACATATAGAAACTGCAAATCGGTGTATACCAGACTTTCTGATAGTCTATGGTAGAGATGGGATGCCAAACAACAAAAATTCCTAACATATCAAGGCTTTTTCAGCCCAACTTCGAATCCCGTTTATCGATTTCGTTGAAATACATTATCAAGTCGAGTAAAACTAATAACAAACCAATATTCCATATTCATTTGTGAGTTATCCTGACGTACGGACAGACGTTTGAACGGACAGATTGACAGGTGGACAGGTGGACAGGTGGACAGATAGACTGATTGACATATGGGCTTAAGGACATCTGGATAGATAGACTGATAGACTGATAGACGGTTCGGTACGAACCGGATGGTAGTGACAAAACTAATCTACCGTCTGGTGTGCAACTATAGGCTATAAACATATATACACCAAACACCAAGTATATAGAGACTTGTTTTCATTTATCAAAGGAATTCTCAATCGTTTTCAACGGATGGAAAAATTCCATGTGAAAATCATATCACGAACCGTAAACCGATTATTATCATTAGTTCAAGTGAGTTTGTTCATACTTCCATATAGTATATTTTTACACGCATTAAATTCTTCTGAATATACCATATTGGAAATTCAATATTATTTTTTGTAGAGTAAAGAAATTAACAAAAAACAAGAAAAAAAAGGAAAAATTTAATCAAATGTGAAGTAATTCACAATTTTAATAAAAATTAATGAAAAGAACTTGTTGAAATATTCAAGTATAATTAAAATAATATCGTTTCAATTTGATCATGTCATAAATAAATGCATAAATAAGAGTACCTATCCAGTACAAGAACCTATTCAAATTAAATATATTGCATTTCAACAGTTAGGAAGCGAGAATGTGAAAAAAATTACTATATTTAAATAGGAATCGGATATCGGGGTACTTAAGACATTTATATATCATCAAATTATTAGTATTTTACATTCCCTCAGAAAAGTATCCGGAATTTGTCAATAAAATTAATTATCAACATTTATTTCGTCGCCTTGAAAATAGTCCCAGTTAATGCGATACACATATGTTAATGATTAATCCAGTCGTCGAAACACTTCTTATACGCATTTTCCGGTATAGCCTCCAGCACCTTCGGCGAATTTTGTTTTATGGCTTTAATGGACTCCACAGAGTGGTAATTTTAACCGGTGGTACAGGAAAAAGTCACAGGGAACCATATCTGGCGAAAACGACGGTGCTTGGTCGAAAACATTTGTTAAGTTTTGGGTCAAAAATTTGCACACAATCGATGTGTGGGACGGCGCATTATCGGTGCAAAATCCAAGAATTGTCCTTTCACAAAACTGGAATTTTCCGGCAAACATTATCTCTTAAAGGCTTCATAACGCTCAGATAATATTGTTTGTTGACTTTTTACCACACCGGAAGTAATTTCGTGTGGGTAATACCATAGTAATCAAAGAAAGCTATCAACAAGATAATTTTCGAGTGATGCTGATGTGTATTTTTCAGTTTCCGCTGGTTATCGAAACGTCATTCCCAAACTTGTTGGCTAGTTTGCATGTCAAACTCATAAACCCACGTCTGGTCACCCGTTATGATGCGTTTCATGAATGTAGGGTCCGAATCGGTTTTTATAAAGCACGTCTCTAACAATTTCTTTTTCAAGAAAATTTAAGAAAAATCGCAGAGCACACTTGAACTCAACTAACAAAACCAACAATAGTACAAAAACTGGTTGAGAGATAACAACAAAGTTTTGCGTGACAAATAGGTACATTTGTACGAACTTAACTGCAAAATGCATTTTTTCATACTTTTTACGAGGGCTTTTTAAATGAACATTTCCAGATACATTTTTGAGGGAATGTATTTACTTAGATAGGGTCTACAAAAAGAAAGCAATCCAAAGAGCTAGTTACAAATAGTTACAAAAAAAACTATATTCTTCAAATTTAATGCTTAATAGTTTTTATACAACTTAAGGTCTTATAACAAGGTATTAAAAAGGTTTCATGTGCGCTGAATACAAAGTACTAGTACTAACTGTGTAGTTATGAAAACAGATAAGTAGATACTGCCACACACAGAGAAATTGTGAAGTTATTGGCCAGCTTTGACAACTAAGTTGCGTCTACTCGATTTTCATTGTGACAACTGAATTTTCTGTTGTCATAACTAAAGTTCAGTTGGAATTGTAATATCAACATATCGATTGTAACAACTGGGCAATAACTTCATAATTTTTCTGTGTGCATCGATTAAATATTATCCAATCGAATCCATACAAAAACTTTAAATTAGTTAGTTAGCAAGTTTTCTCATTATGACGAATTCCTAGCAGAAAGAAACCGGAACTAAATTGTATATCAAAATTGTATAGTAATTACCCTCTTTGGCCACTATATACTTTCACTTTAGATTATAAATGGTACTAAACTAAAATTAATTCCTTTTAATTATGGTACTTTAGGGAAACTATATATGAAAAACTGAACAAATTCAAACCAAAATTGAGAAGTTTTATTAAATTTTGTTTAATAATAAATAAATTTGCTTACAAATTAACTGATAAAAAAAATGAAACCTAAATCTTATAAAGAATCGCAATTAAATTTTATTTTTTTCTAATTTTTAAATTAATGTTAATTACACAAAAAATTTTTTTTTAATAATTTAATGATAATTTTTCTTATCTTGAAGATAAAAGTTTTTCATCCAAAAAAATAAGAAAAAAACATATTTTGGAAATTTTATTCAACTTTTGAGGGCGTAAGTTCATTACAGCCAGAAACTTTGGTGGTACAATTCTTATCTTTCTTCCTCCATAGGGTTCTTTTTGGATGAGTCAAAAAGTCATGGCTTTATTGAAGACGATAAAATAAAGATATTTATTGAATACCATCAACGATTAACGACACAAGAATTTTCTTAGAATCCTCACATATCGAAATCTAATAATCAAATCATCGAACAGAATTGATAAATCGCAAAAATATTATATTTTATGATGGCAACGCTAGACCATATATAAGTTTCGTTATTCGTCAAAAATTGATATAGTTTGGCTGAGAATTTGTATGTATCTACCTTATTGTCCTGGATATGGGAACATCAGGTTCTTATTTGTTTCAGTTTCTGCAGAACTCCTTGAATGGTGTAAATTTGAGTTCAAAAGAGATCTCTGAAAATGACTTGTCTTGATTTTTTACTCAGAAAAACCAAAACTTTTATAGTGTCAAGATAATGACCCTACCAAGAAAATCTGCAATATATATCATCGACTAAAATGTTGTTTGTTCAGATTTTATTTAAGCCTGAAAAACAAAAAAAATGAAACAACTTTGTGGCCTATCCCAAAACACTCATACAGACAACCATAAAAATATTATTATTTTTTCAAAGGAAGAAAAAACAGCCAAAACCACCAAAAAAGAAGTGTTTTTCTTGGAGTTCCAATTTCGGAGATTTTAATTTCTTCTTTTTTAATAATAATTTTACTGATTGAACTTTTTTTCCTTTTTCACCTGATCAAATCTGTTTTCAATAATAATTCCCGGGAATAAAAAAAATTCACAAGGAAAGAAAAAGAAAACTTTATGAACCCATTCTGGAAGAATAAAAAATATATACTTGGTTTTTCTTCCTTTATTTTTTTTGCCCAGAAAATCTTGAAGATTTTTAGCTGCCAATTTAGAAATATTTCTTTTCAATTTGAATTATTGACACTTCATCTCATACCAGGTGATATTTTAATGGTTGACGAGTGTCATATACAGTAGTCGCCCGACACACAAGAAAAAAAAAATTATAATAAAAGACAGTCGTTTGAAATTCATCTTTAATTAAGTTTACAATTTATCTTCAATTTTGAATTTATGTATTACATTCAATATCCAGACGTCTCCATAAACCCACTCATTATTATCGTACTTTTATGAAATCTCATACTCGACTATATATTTCCTTTAGGTTATTGCAGGCAAAAAAAAACAAACTTCTGATCGATATCACAATAATATTGATATTTTATATACCTTAAAAATCATTGTATTCAAGAATTTCAAAAGAAAAAGTATAGCATCCCAGCTGGAAAGGTCGTAGATACCGAATCAATGAAGTAATAGATGCTTTTATATATCCTTTAAAAAGTACCATGTATATTCCACTGAAACTATAATTACTAATTTAAATATGTTTAGATAGATATATTCGAAGAATGCTTTCTTCCATTTAAATTAGGAAAAACCATCAAGACTTATATTAATCAAACAATTTTCTTATTACCATATTCGGATTGAATTTTGAAATTTTTACCACTTGCTCTGGGGTAGAGAAAATTTTTACATTGAAAACAAAAGAGCAAATCCTACACTACTTTCAGATCAGGTGTAACTATCCCACCCGAAATTAGTTCAGTTTTCTACCATAAAAAGTGTATTAGCTAAACGTTTCTCATTTCATTACATTACGGTTCCTAAGCAGCGCTACAAACATTTGAATTAAAACTTTCTCCTACTCCTGCTCATTTTATTTGCTACTTACCCTGCTCCAGGGTATGGTATGGCAAATAAAACAGACCTAATATATACAAGATAAACTCAGTGAATTAATTTCAGTTGAATTCGATACGTCGTCGCTTAAAGTCCTTTTCACGATCCTCATCAAACTAAATCAGCTTGAATAAAATTATCTAAAGAATGATCGCTCTAAATTTCATTACAATCGACTAAGAAGTTTCCAGGGTGTCTCAAATTTCATAAATCTTCCTCCATCACCTTCTCAGATCGATACCAATAGAAATAGGAATTCATTTCTCATATTAACCGACTACATTACAAAATATCGATCATATACGTCGAATGAAATAGATGTTGACATTGACAGACAACCAAACAGACAGACTGACAGATATTTTCTAAATATATGTTTTTTTCAATTCAGGAAAATTCGAAACATGAAATTGCATTAAAATCAAAGTTTTACTCCTATTCTACAGGAAGAAAGGAGAATGCACATCGAATGCACACATTTAAAGCAATTATTATCTTAATTTTTTCAATACTGAAGTAATAGTAGGAAAATTCATCGCCTGTGATAAAAGTTCCAAATGGGTTCTTGGAAATTGGGACAGTCTACGTTCCATATTTATACAATTTAGTTCCAAGTAAATGGTATCATTTTGATGCCAATTTTTTCTACATTTTATTATTTTTTTTGAAAAACTTTTCGCGATTTGGATTTCTTCTTTTACTTACTTACTTTTTTTTCTGGTATTTTTGGGTATATTTTTCTCATGTTTCTATCCTGTGCAAGACAAAGTTTTGATTTAATTAAAATTTAATCAAAAAGCTTTTTTGACAGTTATAATAAGTCCATACAAAAGTGGAAAGCGTAGAAAGATTCTGTATACAAGGGAAGGTTATATTGTCAAATTATTTTCACTTTTAGTTCCGGTATTTATAAAATATATAAGAAATTCTGACGCCAAAGAAAAACTACATCCACCTTTCCAAAACCAGAAGAAAATAAAAACCAAATGAATAGGAAAACTTTAGGAGAAAATGAATATTATACGATTTTATATAATATAGAAAATTGTTGGATAAACACAGAGTGAGACGAAAGAGGAAAGTATTTTAAGTGAAATCATTTTCCAGATTGCAATCTGTCGCACCTTTATGTCACTTACAAATGACTGCAAAAATTTGCTACAATATAAAAGGTGTAATGGGGATGATACAGGATGAGAGAGAAAGATCTTAACGAGAGGTGATGTTAGTATTTTCTTTTTTTCATGGAAACAAGGACTGAAGAAATTCGTATATAAAAATGTGCTGCATAAACATTTAATAACAAAATTAAGTGTAATCAAGCGCTGCAAAAATCTGTTCATTTTAATAAAATGTTAAGAAAAAAAAAATATTTTGTTTAATTTCGTTATTTTTTTTTTCTTAATAAAATCTGAAAGCAAACATTTTAGTTTAATAAAATTTTTAATAAGGAAAATCTGGTGAAAATAAGTTGACTAAAAACAGATAAATGATAATTGGTGGAAAACAAATATATCAAGTTTTCCATCCGATCTTTCCATGCAATTTGTTTACTAGCAAAAGGCATACAATAAACAGAGCGCTCCACTTGGACTCTGTTTTGGCACCTAACATATAGTATATAGTATATTAATTCATCATATGACGTATAAAAAGAAAAGTTGACCCTATTTCTCTCAACTATCTCACTCCTGTATCTATCTCCTTAGAATTCCCCATTCCTTCTGACTCCTTAACAATTCGCTGATCAATCGATTGGATACCTTTTTTTTAACACACTGAATGAGTCCTCTACTCAACACAGGCAAGCGCTATTTCATTTTGCGCCAGAAATATTTAAAACTATTATTCATGTCACGAAATTCGTAAAGTGACATAGGAATCTATTATAAATTGTGTCATGGAATTCGCAAACTGTACTATATAATAATATTAGCCATATTTAAATAGTAGATTGGATTAACTAAATGCTTTTCTTCTAAGATAATACTGCACTGGCCCAAAGCCTTCTCTATCATGGCCTAAAGTCATGACAGAAAAGAATATAGAGAAATTATAATTAAAGCTATGGATTAAGGTTTTTTTTGGTACTTAAATAAAACATCTTCAATACTTGTGAAATTTTAAATATGAATTTAAAGCTGATGTCCCGGTTATCAAATGCATCCCAAGAAATGTTGAATTTCTCGCTTTTTTCGATATTGAAAATAAATAACGATGCCAATATCATCAAAATTCAGTTTCATATTTGAATTTCGATTTCATAGATTAATTTTTGTTCCTTTGTTTCTATCGAAAATCTTCAGTTAGTACACATTGTACCATATATGCTGTCATCAGACAACAACTAGGTGCTTAGCAAATATTGCACTTGAGTGTGATGATGTGTTTATTCGGCTTTTTGTTTCTGTTTGATAGTTTCGAATGTTAGCACATGCATGAGATAAAAGTCACGTCTATATTGACGATGCCAGATTTTGTACGAACAACACGAAAACTGGAAAAGTGGTTGACAACAATAAGAAATACTTTATATATATATAGATAGTTAGCACATAGATCCAAGGAAATTGCATGAACAATTGTTTCTGATCACTTATTGGAATTTAAACATTTTAATTTTAAACTTAATCACTGTCTGTATCGATATTTGTTTGAATATCTCTAAATTATTTTATCCATTTAATTTCTATTTGTTATTTGAATTTGAAAAGATACATAGAAAAAAATACAATATCTGATTTAAATTGTGATTTTCCAGAATGTACTTTAGAGATTGAATTTTCCTTTTTTCTTGGTGACTTTTAGGATAAAACATGTTTTTTCTTTTCTATTCCTACCACATAATATGTACATTTTCATTTTTATTCGATTTCATTGTTGAATTTTTCAATAGAAAATTTTCTCTGTTGACCTTTTTTCTATGCATGAATTGATTTAGATCAAGGAATTAGAAGAAAAAAGGACATCGTATTTCCTTATATATACTTAATATTTTAGAAATGTCGAAAATTTGCAAATAACTTTGAACAAATTTTGTTAAAATTCAAATGAATCGAAACTTTCTTTAGAGATTAGCTAATGAAGTATCACAAGAATTTCAAACTATTTGCAGATTAGTGTGGCTTGAAATGAGTAAACAAAATATTAAGGGTATTCTCTCTTGGTGGTGTCTGGGGTCTTGTATCGTTGTTTATTTTCATTCGACATTTAATTTCCGTGTGATTGCAAGTTAATGCAACCAAAGTTTTCTTGTTATAGTTTTTCGCCGTCCTTTTCGCCTCCTATTCTGCTCCAGAACAGAGCAGTAAGAAAAAAACATCCTTATTATTAGCAATGAGCATATAACATACATATTTCCTTATTCTATTTGCCAAGAAAAGGAATCTTAATGTGCCTACTTAAAAATTGTTGCATGGAAATGAAATTTCGTAAATGTTAATAAAAAAAATTTAATTGGAAAATGAAAAGCTTCAACCATTAGACGGGGAATTTAATTCTGAATCAGAATCTGTTATCATTTTTCCAAAATATTCGGAAGAGAAAACCACGAAAACCCAATTTTTGAGGCAAGCTTGGAACAACCGGGGGCTAGCCCTATTTTATGCTCATATCTCCGGTATTAGGTATTATTGAAATTAAGTGTCCTGTGATTGACTTGAGTGAATACGTCGTTTGAGACCAAAATTGGCGAAATCGAAAATTTTAGAAAACTGGAAAAATCACTGATGCTTTTTTATGACCTAAAAAAAATACGCCGCCTCAGATCCCGATGAATTATTCCTCATTCAACGCGGAATTTAATTCTGCATCAGAATCTTTGCCGACGTATTTCCTCAATTTCAACACAAGACAACTATTTTTAACACTCTAGGATAACTAATACCGGAGATATGATGATCCTTAAATAGGGCTAGCCCTCACACAGTTTGTTTTCTAGTTAAACAGAAAAATCCGAATAATACATTTCGTGTATTCTTTTATTAAAAAAGAAAAACTAATTTTCCAAAAAAAAAAATCAAATCAAAATTATCATAAAATAAATTATTTTCTTTTCTCCATAATTTGGCCACGACATTCTCTTCTTTTCATATTTATCCCAAAAATTTCTTATGTAAACTCATAAATCATTTTCTGCTATCAAACAATGTTGCGATAATAATGGGAAAACTCCACCTGATATAAATGTCTATATTTTAACGATACATAAACATAATGCTTACCGTACTTTACGGTATCGTTGATTATACACTAGAAGGTGTCATGTGCGTACCAAAAATTTTCAACAACAAGAAAAATCCGTTGCGATCATTGTGGACAAAAAAAAAAGAAATGTTTACCTTAAAAATTTTATCAAGATTTTGGTAGAAAAAAAAGAAAAAAGGAAAAAGAACACAAAGTTGAAAAGATATATAATGGATACCTTTCATATTCTCTGCCATCCTTTAGTTTTTCCTGTGCGGATAAACGAAAACTCTTAACGGATATGTGGTGAATAAAGATAAGCCCAAAGTTAAGGTTTATACTAAGCAATTCAATGTAAATTTTCATATTCTTTTTAAAAGATTATATTTAGTATAACGAGACGATTTTTGATTCGAAATATTTTCATAAAATGAAAATCAAATGTCAATGGAAATTTTCATATACAAAAAAATTTTCACATATAAAAATTTATGAAAATATGGAAATTATGCAAAGAATACATATATTGGCATGAATCAAAAAGTCCGTTGTTCTTGAATAAAGGTATTTATCGAATAAAATCGCCATTCAATGACACAAGATATTTCTCAGAAGCTTAACATATCGAAGTTGAGCATTGGAAACCATTGAACCATTAAACAGAATTGTTGAATAGCAAAAATATTTTATTTCATGATAACGCCAGACCACAGACAAGTTTAATCGCTCGTCAATAATTGAGATACCTTGGGCTGGGAACTTTTAATGCATCAACCGGACAGACCTAACCTTGTACCACCAAACTGTCATTTGTTTCGATCTCTACAGAACATCTTTAATGTTGTTAATTTTGAATTTAAAAGAAGCCTATGAAAATATGATTTGCCTTGGTTTTTTGTGCAGAAAACAACAGAAGTTCTAGTAACAGGATAAAAGCGAATGGTCATCGACTAAACCCAACGATTGTTTTGTTTTTTGTTCACACATCGACTTTGTGGCTCATCCAATACTCGTATTGTATATGTATATTCATATTGTATGTACAAAAACGAAAATAAAAATTTCATATATGTTTTTATTCTTGAATGTCAAAATCTTGGCAACATTAGCCTCTTAACAAATCCAATGTATAACCCGTAAGCTTCTAACATGTGTACAATATTTATACCATAGATGCGAAAATATAGTTGATCTATAGTAGAAATATACAACTGTTTTTCTTCATGTGAAATTATATTATAAGGCTAGAAATACACTGTCAATGCAGTGATACTACTATAGTACATAGTTTATACACATGTTCTTTTGTGGGTCCAAACACTAGGTTCAAGACTGGCACTATAACGAATGTATTTCTAGCTATAATATATAAAACTATACTATACTACTACTAAGTTGTTTACAGTTCGATTGTCTAAACTGTAGTATCGCTTCTTATATATTTTACGGCGTTACACATGTTAAAGGGATGATCGAACTCATTTGCACTATATGCAGTTGCTTACTTCAGCAATAAATTATGAATAAGCTTCAGCTTAAAGATCATAAGTTAATTGTATGATAGTCGTGAATTCAAATCCCTGTAATGCGATTATAGAGCTTCTCATGACATTTAAAGGAATTTTTTGTAGGTTGATTTTTAACGATTTTCAAGTAAGATAGAACGACTAACCGATTAGTGGTAATTTCTATAAAAAAAAAAATTCTCTAAAAATTTCGACAAGCCCATAAACCAAAATTTATTTTTTTTTGTTTTTTTGAGCGTATAAGATTTATTAGTTCAAATAATATTAGTTGTATTGGCATAGAATCTCTGGTATATTTAATTTCGGTAACAAATTTAAGGTTTATGTTGTTTAACCAAAGCTTAAATACGTTTACAAGTTGTATGATCAGAAAATTAAGAATAATATTTTATATAAATAGAAAATTTATGATATTATGGATATATTTTTCAGGCACACAGGTATCTGTTATATGCTTTGTATAACAATTTGTATTTATATTTTGTGTAATTACCTAAAAGCTCAAAAGAGTTTCAACGAAAACTTTATTCCGATAAAATTTATAGAATTTCGAATATTCAAGAAGATTTATGTTATTTATTGAAAAAGAAAATATTACCAAATTAGATATAATATATGTATCGTGTTTTTTTCCACCACCCTGCTCCGGAACAGAGTAAAATTTTAATATGGAAAACAACAACAACAAAGAAGAACATCGATTTTGTTGATGTTTTTAATGTTAAAATTTTGTTCTGTTCCGGAGCAAGTTGATAGACGAGAAAACATGGCAATAATAATGTCAAAAGAATTTTCATAAATATGATTTTCTTTTTTTTTGATTTAAAATTACATTAAATCAAAATATGTATATGAAAGAATTGAAGGTTAAAGAAGATTTTCCTATGAAATACATAAATGTTACTAAAAGAAAAACACATACCTAAATTCGAGAATACATAATAAATATTCAGTTTAAAGAAATTCAATCATAACTCCATTTTTATAGAATTTATTATGTTAAACTAAAATATTTGTATATATATAAGTATAGGATATACATATATTTAGGTACATCTAGAGCTGGAAGAAAAACAAAAGAAAACCCAAACGAATTGAACCTCTTTAGATAAAGTTTAGGAGATGCTTTCATGTAAAATGAATGAAGAAAACCGGAAGAAACCGATTTAAAGAACCTTTCAATTTTATTTTATTCTTTTTTTTTTTGTTTTATGAAAATCTTCTTTTTTCCGTGATCATTTTTCGTGAAAAACTTTTCAACCGTGACACTTTTCTTTCCTTCTATACAATCTATAAAATACAGGATTTTTTTTATATAATAATATATACATATGTATTTAGATATTGTATCATATAATATTTGAAACAAAGTATTAGGATGTTAACTTCCAAATACTGGGTGGAACAAATTTAAACATAATCTTTAGAGATCCTTTTTTTGACGCAAAACTTCACTTACTAGAGAACAAATATCAAGGTTTTTCCAATAAGCACTGTAAAACTGTAGCTTCATTCGATGGACACCCATATATGAAAATAAATATCGGTTCAATGTCCAGCTAGACCCTTTAAACAAGAAGCTATACTTTTATCTAAATTTTCAATAACATCTGAATTACGAGCTGAATCTCATTTTTTAAATTGACGATAGTTTAGAATTGTTGGCATACTTTTCACATAGTCCCAGCGGCATCAAATCCTAAAATTTTGGTGGCTAATTGACATTATCATTTTGTGAAAGAATCCTGCCTCTGAACTTTGATAGCAACAAAATAGTTCTTTCATTGTCTTTATGGAACCATCTCATTGGCTACAAAAAAGTTGCTTATCATAGTTTCGAAATATTTCTTTAATTTTACACAAATTTATGACTTTTTCACGTTGTATCATATTAACACAATTATTTTGCACTACATACGTCTCTATGAGAAAAATTTCCATAAACTATTAACTGTTAAACATACATAATAACATAATAATATTAATATGTCGAAATGTGACATGTACATATCAATACGCCATCTATTTGACAAAATTCTGAATGGGAAAATGTGTGGCTTTTTTAATAGAAAACAAAAGATAATAAATTGCCTATACTTTTTAACAAAACTCTTTTTATTTCATTCTCAAGCAGCCTATCTGACGTATTAAGTTCTTAACTACTAGTATGTGACTTTCTATTATGAAATAAAGTGTCTTTAAAGACTTATAAACGTCAAATGTGCTGTTTGGATTAGTTATGTAAAGGATATAAAGGATATATGTTTCAAAGTTTAAAAATTCTTCGAAATAAAGTTCTATTAAACATACGTGAAACATCAAATAAAATTTGTTTACACTCTGTATATGAAAAAAAAGAGTACGCTTTAAATTTATTAAAAAAAGCGTGTGTTCTTGACATTCCTGTTGTCTAACAAAATATCATATAAAAGGATATTTTTGGGATACGAAAGAAAAAAAATTCATTCCCTTGTTTGGTCTCATCTGAAAATTTTCCTGTATTTTTCTTTTGTTTTTCTCCTTTTAAAAAAGTCTTTTGATTTATTTCCAATAAATCTACATTTTTCAAATGGAAATTTTCTACAACCAACAATTTCTATTTGTTACATTTATTTCGTTTTATTTTTTTATAATTTAATAAAAATATTTCAAAGTACCAACATTTTCCTTAAGTTTGTGATATTAAATTAAAGTGACTATATAAAATACTACCTAAATTCCCCCATGTTGCTCGGGGTCCCCGAATTCTAGGTACCCCTTGATGATTGAAAATGCAGATTTAATGTAAAAACAGAATTCATTATATTATGGATGATTTTTATTAACTTACTAGCTGACGTTGTCCTGTCCAAATTTCAATAAATTTGTTTGTGATCGTTTTGTGGATTTGTAAAAAGCTATTGAAAATGTGTAAACAAAGTAAAAATGAGTAAAAAACGTATTTCTGCTACAAAAATCCTCTTGAAGAAAAGCATTTTCAGTTTTTCCCGAATTTTCCAATTTTCCGGGCAAATTTTCCCATGTTTCTTTCCGTAAGAACCTTATTCGGACTACTAGGAACGTTTTAACAAAAAAAATGAGCGAAATCGGTTCAGCCGTTCTCAAGTGATGCGCTTACCAGCGAACAGCATTTCATTTTTATTTATATAGATTCAGTTTAGAAAGTATTTTCAAAACAACATTTTTTGTTTTGTTTTGTTTTCTTTATTTGGTTTATATTCAACTGCCGCAGAGCTGACACAGGCCAAAAAATGAGCAAATGATACGATCATCATCGAAACCGTGAACCGATATGTGTCAACAAACAAACAAACAGAATTTCAGTTATATACGTATAGAAGAAGATAGATCATAGAATAATGGCCTTATTCTCCGACTGCAGTGATATTGTAAAATGAAAAGTTTTCTAACAGAGAAAAGGAAAGAACGAGTTAATCCTTTTGTTTATTTATTTTACTGTAATTTACCAAAATCGAGAGAACATTGAAAACTTTAAGAAATGGCACATTGAATTTTGAACAGGTCATCATATTATACAAATCTGTCATGAAATATTCTCGGAACACACGTACACAAGGGCTGTACTGAAGAATAGTATTTTTGGTAGACGTCGTTGCATAGCAAACACTTTTATAGATATAAATACACTTGTCGATACGGTTTTGGAGAATAATTAATAAAAATACAGTTAATTAAAACTCAAAGTTTTTGATGAAATCCTGATAGTACAAGTATGATCATATTACATTTTAATTTATTACTAGGCAGCGTTATGCACTTCAAATCTGCATAATTTTTCGACGTTCACAATCTGGTTGGTTTTATTAGTTTGAGGCTCATATAGCAATGTCAATTCAAAATATTTATTATAATAAAAAAAATTGATGTAAAATTTTTCAACATGATATTGTTGAAAAAAAAATATACCCCCTTGGAATTGCTTTAAAAGTTTTCAAGATTTTTGAAGAGCTTCTTTAATGATATCAACAAACAAATTCATATCAACCTGTTTTCAACTTTCTTACGATTCAGTTAGGAATATATAATTTCTATATTTCACTATGAAAACTACAATGGGCTTTTCTGCATTGAGAAAATCATGTGCTTATTGTTATGTTATCAGAAAATTTAAATTGGAAGAACTTTAGAATATTCATAGAAATACTGTATTATTGCAGAATTATTATTGTATCGAAATAAATAATTCGAATCGAATTTCAAATTTTATCCAATTTGCAAATAAATGTAAACAAAGGTGAAAAATAGTGACTTCAGAAAATTTGTATCAGAAGTTGAATTTTGAAAACAGAAGAATTGAATTTTATGAGACACGTAAGAAATCCATAAATAAGATTTGAATTTTAATTAAAGCCTAGGCCAAAACGGAGTGGATTCAACCAATTTCCGGAAAAGATTCAAGACTCCTTTGAAAATAAATTATAGATGAATGGTTTTTTTCTTTTCCATTTCTTTAACGAAAAAAAAAAACTTTGAAAGGCTTTTCTAATAAAAGAAAGTATAAAAGGTTTAGACGAATATAAGCGAATGTTACTTTGGAAGTGTAAATCGAATTTATAAAACGTGATTAAGTTCCTATACAAATTAATTAATCAACATTAATTTTAATATATTATTTCTAACACATCTTCTAGGATACTTTCGTCTATAACTCAAAATCAAATTGATTTTTTTCTTTTCAAAAACATACTTAATTACTATTTTTTTTTAAATGAAATTTAATAAGAAAATTCTTGAAATTTTCAATATGCATTTTTCATTCCAACCAAATCAGTTTCAACCAGCTTCCATCAATCCATCATTTATCCTATTTCTATAGTTATTATTATTATTATTATTATGTTTTTCATTACGTTTTAAATGTATGTTAATCACATTTTATGTTGACGATAGGTTTGATGATTTGGGGTGGCATCAATCAAGGATTTTTTTATATTATTTAAAGCACATCAATCTTCTTCTTTCACAGAAACAAACATTTTATCTTTTGGTTGATATAAATTAAGCGGATCATGTTTTAAACATGTACACAAATATATAGTATAATCCCCAAACAAATTCTTATGCATTTTCATATTCAATTCAGAAAAATATAAATTTTCTTCAAACTCTTTCTTAAAATGAAGAATTTTTATTCACACAATTTCAAACTACGTTCAAATGGGAAAAAGAAAAGCATTATGTCTCCCGCCGCCAACCACCACCATATCCCAGAAAATCATAGAATTACACACCAAACCAATCGTATCCAACCACTCTATGAATTATTATGAAAAGAAAAAAAAAGGAGAAACAAAATGACGAAGACCAAATAAAAGATTAACGGGGATAGAGAGAAAATATCATAGAAACGTTTTCCATCTTAATTCCGTAAAAGCTCAAAGTGTGAAATGAGGCATAATATCCCAAAAATATGCCTGACAGGATTCCGGTGATGTTGTAATCCAAGAACGTAGTATAAAGACTTCTCTATAAAGAATATATTTACATAGTAGTAGAAGATGGGTCTTGTAATTTATCTTCTCGAGAATTTTTGTTGTTTTACTATTGTATATATGGTGTTGTATCCTTCATATATAAACCATTTCCGATGTATATTCTTTTCACTTTAGTAGGTACTTAGATTATAGGAATTGGTGAGGTTGGCTTCGTTTAGCTTGGCTACATGGTTTTGTTGGCTGGTTAATTCGTTGGCTTCAATATTATTCTTCTACAATGGTTAAATGTACTATCATTGTATGTATATATACACTATATATATATATAGTATATAATCATTCGAAAAACGATGGTAAATTGAAAGTGGGATATATAAAGATCCAATACAGAGATGAAAAGACCGCGTATAAATACAAGAGAAATTTATAGATTGAAAAATTATTTGCCTCTTTCTACTTGTATTGTAGCTTGTTTTTCTTTTTTTTTTATATGGCGCATAGCCTTAACTTTCACCCTGTTTAATTGAAAAGATAATGTCCTCCAAGAAAGAGATCCAGCTTTGTGTTTGTCATTAATGGGTTCATGAACGACTGTGCGGGAACCTTTTTTCTTGTGTTTGATGAAGAATTTCCAAGATGAGAAAAAGAAAAAGTATAGGATAGTATTATATATAAATAGGTCGTGAGATTCACTATGTAAATTGATTTTTTTGTGTTCGTTTATGAATATTATGACATGCATAGATCTGAGTTCGTTAAAGAATTTTCTAAGATGTTGTGAAGAGATTAATATCCTTGCTTTGGGAAAGGGTTAATTTAATTTTTAATATGTCTTACTTACTTTAAAATTCCCAGCACGTTTTTATGGTATTAAAAATTTTTAATATATTTTTTAAGAGAATCATTTCTTTTTTTTTTGTTTTATATGAAATGGGTTCTTTAAACAAAAAAAAAAGGTTATTCGTTAAAAATTTATTTCAAAGAAAAGAAATTTAGTGATATTTATGAAAACATTTTCCGGATATTAATATAGTTTCTTTCTTTTCTTTTTTTTAAAAGAAAATTTTGCTTAATTAAAAATGAAATTGAATAAAAATGATGAGAAACTAAAATAAGGATGGTTTATTAAAATTTATTATCCTATTATATATAATGTTAGGATGTGACTGGCTGAATCTTAACGTAGGAATATCCTTAATTACGAACATCATAAACTCTTAAATGATTTAATTATAGTGATGTCCTATATCGATTACCTAGAACCTACCTAAAATCGTCAATCTTTCACAAACTTATCTAATAAAGTCTTCGAAAATTTTCCCAATACATATCAATAGAAAATCTTATATAATAAATGGCGAAAAAAACGCCTCTAGCTCACTTAGTAATGGGAGCAAACACAGTATGTGTATATATTACTAGCGGCCCGTCCCGGCTTCGCACGGGTGGAGATTTATTTTTTAAACATTAGAAGGGTCTTTGTGCATGAAGTTAGACTACAAAGAATATTAGACGCGACAGACATGAATGTGAGGATCATTAGATATAATAATATAATATTTCTATAGATTATATTATTTAAGTTTAAGTAGGGATCCCTATTTTTTTCTAGTAATAAATATAGCCTATGTTACTCAGGGATAATGTAGCATTCTAATGGTGAAAGAATTTTTGAAATCGGACCAGTAGTTTTTGAGTTTATTCGTTACAAACATATAAAAATACAAATTATTTAAGTTTTAGTAGGGATCCCTAATTTTTTCTAGCAATAAATACAGCTTATATTACTCGGGGATAATGTAGCATTCTAATGGTGAAAGAATTTTTGAAATCGGTCCAGTAGTTTTTGAGTTTATTCGTTACAAACATATAAAAATGCAAATTATTTAAGTTTTAGTAGGGATCCCTAATTTTTTCTAGCAATGAATATAGCGTTACTCAGGGATAATGTAGTATTCTAATGGTGAAAGAATTTTTGAAATCGGTCCAGTAGTTTTTGAGTTTATTCGTGTCAAACATCCATACAAACCTTTCCTCTTTATAATATTAGTATGATTTGAACATTGAGTAGCGTTAAGTCATGTTTATGCAACTAAAAATTTACTTTTTTTAGGCTTTTACGTTACTAATTTAAATTATTTATTTTAAAATTAATTTTAGAAATGATTTCTTTATTCAAATCACTCTCCTTCGGCTTTTTCGTCCCTTTTTTTAATCATAATTGCAACAATCGTGCTACTATATCCACTACATATAAATAAATCCTCATCAATATCCATTTTACTATACCATTTTTCCAAATTATATTAAATTTTCACCGATTCTGACAATTTTGACAATTTTGTGTGAACGTAAAAAAACATGTATGTTGAAAAATCTACGCAAAATTGCGACGAATTTTTCACCACACATGTTGTGCAATTTGTTGCGTGAAATAACTGATAATGTGAAAGTAGTTTAACAATAACAAGAGCAAAACCGCGAACAGCAGCGCTAATTATCCAATAAACTGTTTCCTTTTTGTACAACAAAAGTTTTATTGATTTACTTTGTTTTAAATCTTTTAATTATCACTTTGTTTTGTCAAAATTGTAACATAATATCATTTTCTAACTCATGAAATTTCAACATCATCATTATTTTATATTTCTACTAACTAAAAACAATGTTCTGTTTTACTAAAGGTTAAACATTAAAAAAAGGACATGTAGCACAAAAAAAAAAAGAAATGTTTACTTCTGGGCAATAAAATTGCGTTCTGTCGGTTTTTTATTCTTTCAAAACCAAATTCGATATATCTTATATCTTTCTATGCGTTTTTACTAACTTCCGTAGAGATCTAGTTTTTATATTCTTTCTTGTAAATAGCCAACACTCCTAACTCTTGTGGGTGACAAATTTATTACATCTTTTTTTTTTTTCTCCAATGCACACAATATTGTTAGATACGAAAAACTCCACCACAAACTTGTAAAAGCTTTTTAGTAATAAAAAAAAAAAAACTACTCAAACTATAGTATATAACAGAAATTGTCATTTCCTAAATCAGCCATAAATTCGATAACAAAATGACAATATATACTGTTATAAAAAGGAACTATACTATAACTATAAAAGCTAGTTCCGGATTGAGTTGCATTCTTTTTAATACAAGAACAAACGGTTTTATGTATAAGGACGAAGAAAAAAAAAGAATGGTTTCAATGAAGTAAGTAATATATCTATAGACTAAGTGTTATACATTTAGTAATCGAATCACATAAAAATTCTTTCGTCCAAATCAACTGATAGTATTATGGTTGGGCTATAAAAATAAATTAAATGCATTTAAATTGTATATACATGAAGGAATAAATCCTGGCTAGTAAAGATTTGGTGCAGAATAGAAACGATAAATGGAAAATCAGACATTCATTTTACTTCTACTATATAACAATGAAACAACAAAGTTTTCTTGCCACATATTTCTACTAAAAAAAACTGGATGAGAATGAAAATCAAAGAATTACATATTGTATATCAGCAATGCGAATTTTCCGATAGTGAAAAATTCGAACCACACATATAGTGTTGCACCAGGTACATATAGAAAATTGGTTTAAATTCGATGAAATATTTTACCAAAGGCAAATCAATGAATTCGACCATGAATTGAATTACAAAGTTTTTATATTAAATGGAAATAAAACTAAATTTCTAATAGTATAATATGATCACGTTTATGTGCGGACCGAACCGGCAAGATTGGACTAGTTCAGTCTTTTCATCTGTTGAGTTTATACATGCTTTTACCTTAACCTTAACATGTCAGCTGATAAATTTTCAATATTTCTAATGTATATACGAAAACAATTGATGACCTTTAATTACAATTTATTTACCTGCCACAAAATCGGAAGTGTTAAGGAAACTTCATTAGACGTTCTATGTTTATGGGTTTTCCTTGCATGCGATTCCTCATTCTGTCCGGGGCCCGGAATCTAAAGGTGGAATCCATACTCGACTACCTGATAAAAACAGGACTGTTTCCATAAATAGAACGACCAGACACTCGACCTTAAACAAAGACAATCTTGAGGTAATAACTTTCGACAGGTTTGTTCAAACCCCATCTGTACAGTCTTCAGGACAAACCGTATCCGGCCTTTTCCAGGACTGTAAGACCTAAGTACAGAGTCTTCTCGATCCACTGCTATTTGATCCATATCAAACTAACGCCCGAATCGGACCGGCACGACCATCACTTTTCATTTATGTACGAACCAAAACCAATTTTTTTAGTCTTATCGTACCGGTTCGGTCTGCATATAAACGTGTTATATGATATAATTTTAGAGTTGAAGGTGGTTTGATATCAATATATAAATATAGTTATATACGGGAATAAAACCCAAACATTTTATACTTTTGAACTGAAATCCCACATTAAAAGCTTTGATTTTTCTAACTTAATTAATTTTATACTTTTATAAATGTGATATCAAAAAGATTAGATATTCAGGACTGTAGAAAAAGAAAACTATCACCCAGATGAAATCCAAACGTTTTAACGTTTGTGGCCACACACCTCTAGGATAAGGAAGAAAAAAAAAAAGATTTCACCTCATCGAGTTCATTTCAAGACAACCGAATTAGGTTTTGTAATTTAATTTTAGAATTCTATAAAATTCTCTTTTCTACAACGTTTTTCTAGTAATATAAAATTCTATTTACGTTGTCTGTTTTTATATGAAATTTCGTATATAAAAGTTTTATCTTAGGAACAGGATATCTAAAAGAAAATAGAAATTTAATTTGATGATTTCATTTTATGTTTATGTGAAAATATAAACAATTTTTTGTATAATTTTCAAAAATTGATTTAAATAAATAAGAAAAAAAAGTCTTATTTAAATTACATACAAATAAGTAATAACCAAATATTAACATTTATTAATTAATTATTCCCTTTAGAGATATAAAACTAATAATTAATTTCTTATACAGGGTGGCCTTTAGTTGGCTCTATGATTTAGATACTACCAGACGCATAGAAACAATCATCGGAAAATGATCTTTAGACACTATATTGTAGTTATGTAGAAAATGAAAAGTTATATGTATGCATATCCTTCTGTCTGTTCGTGCATATAATAACTCGAAAAAAACTCCTAACACTGATCATTCCTTTTTTGTCACTAAAAGTGAAGTTACGACGGATAGCACCAGGGACGTCTTAAATTAAACGACTATAGCTGACTTTACCATCACTATAAAGTCGATTCAAATCCAAGTTTTCCTGGTTTCGGTGATAATTATTCAATCAATGAGATATAATGATTTGACTTAGTTTTACAGGTTGTTTTTGTTTTTTGTATATTGCTTAATGCAAGGCAACCGTCGTTGCATAGAAGGCCTTTCAAATGTATTTTGCCCAAGCAAAAATCAAACACCTTGGCGTTATCACTAGCCGACCTCAGCTTTCGGGAAACCGGTTCGTTTCTACCGTACTCAGTTTTATGATGACTAATTTTAAATATTTCCACGGACCTCAAGGAACGTGTATGTAATGTTAAGATACATTTTGTCCAGAAAAAAAGGGAAGTCAATAGCACCATTCTGGATTAAACTCACAAAAACCACATCCGCTACTAGGCGCCGCCTTTCTAAGGACTGTAAAACTCATTCATTTCACAGAAGGTTACGTAATGAAAATCGTACGAACCAATGTTTACCATACATTTGTAGCCAGGTTTTAGTTTTCCTCCTGTCGTCCCAAAACATTAATCTCTCCACTAATCCATCTGTTCTGACGTTATTCTTTTTCAATATGAAAATATTCGTGATTGTAAATGGCGAACAATACAAATTTTCTTGACTTCTGTACTATAAATTATATATCAGTAGTGCTGTAGGACCAAAATTTCTCACTACAAGAACAGCAGTCATGTTATTTAGTGATTTTCAAAGAGTGGAGATAAAACTAGATGACTTAATAGATAAGAGTAAGAAAGATTTTATACAATATTCAAAATATATTTTAAAAATAATACTTTGACTATTATTTGCCATCCTGTACTTATGTATACAACTCGAATTAATATCTAAACGGAAATTTCTACAGTAAATCTAATATACTAGAAATTCTTCTATTTTCTATTTTAATATGTGATTTTATTGTAGGTCTTTTAAAAATTTCAAACATTAAGGATCTCGATATAGTGTCAGTCCAATTGGTTTCATACATAAAACTTCCTTTCCTAAGTTCACTTCAAATTGGTCCCAAGAGATAAATTTTCCTAGATACGTGAATCAGATATGCTGTGTCTACGATTTTAACTGTTACAATATTAGATAAAATTATGTTCTATATATGAGAATACATTTTGTACACGAACCAAAAGATATATATCGTGTAGTACAGAACATTATAATGTCTAATGAATTAACAAAATCTATACGACTTCATGGAAATAAATGATTCTGGGTTTTATTAAAATTTATTAATTTTCAAAAAAACATGAGTTTTTTAAGTGAACAATTTATTACATTTTCAATTCGTTTATTGAAAATGTGAGCGGATTTTTAAAGAACCTAATTTGAAGGCTGTTAGAAATAAATTTCAAAAGTTCTCCTATTTTGAATTTAGTTGAAATTTAATATTAGCCTAAATTTAATTTTTATTTCAAACTCTATATCCGTCTTTCAAGTATACTATGGAGTTTAACAGAAATTGAGTCCAGGCATATTATATTTAGAAATCTAATTAATATAAAATACATAACATTAACGAAAGGTTAAAGAGTTTGTGGCTATGGGGCAACAACTCCAGTTCCCTCTTGTATAGGCGTTTGTTTAATAATTATATAACAAATAATTAACTTGCTAGAAGATGAGAGTCTCGAGTCTTTAGATTCAGACTTCGATAGTGAGTTTAATACACACTTTTTTCTTTGCTATTACTTTCAGTTTAGTTCAAATTTTACCCATTTATGTATATTTGCTTTTTTTCATTCGTGGGTCACGTGAAGGATCATATGGTCATTCAGACTTTCTGCTGTCTTGATGATTCCAATCAATTCAATTCATATAACAAACTATAACTATCTCCATAGAAGAGAAGAAATATTTAAATCAATTTCATTTTCATCAATTTTAATCATAATTTTTGAAAATCTGTTCTTTGATTTTCTTTTTAATTAACAAAATTAACAAAATCAATATTAAAATATTAATTTGATTTAATATCTTTCTTCATCATTTCATTAAAATGTTCACATCGAATATTTATACAATCAATCATCATTTCGGAAAAACCAAAAACATAAATACAAAAACAAAAATGAAAATAAGTTCAAATACCGATCAAGAAAATCCATCAATAAGAAAAACAATTTTAGGCCTCTAAAGGGAACACAACATCTATACAATATATGTATTTCATTTTCTTTGGTTTTCAGATACAAAATGTATCTCTGACCAAAAATCGATCCTCCTTTCTTTTCTCATTTTATTTCTTAACAACTTTTTTAATATGGGAATATGGACAATTGTTGACCTTTAATAAATCAAACCAAAAATTTTCATCTAATATATAAACTAACCATAAATTGCCTAAAAAAAAAGGATCAACATAGAGGAGAATGCTTTATGAATTGCGTGTACAAAAACTGATATTGTATATCCATTGACCATCAATATGAAAAGATACTCATCTAAAATACAATATCACACGCAATATTATTTAGATATGGAAACCTCGACTTTGAAGTTATATGATTTTTCGTGAAAATATTCTATTCTCAAATCCATAGAGAATATTATATCTCTTTCAATTAAGGCCAAATTGAGGATCTGTATTATAACGATTTTCTTTTTTTTTTGGTGGCGAGGAGGATATTCATCTTTTATGAACTTTTTACTTAAAAAAAAGAAGAAAAGAAAAAAAATTGGAAGAAATGAAAATTTTCTTGGATATCACCAATTCGCATGATGTGGTTTTTGGTTTGGATATTATTGCGTGGTTAGAAGGAAAATTTCATAGATGAAAAACAACATATAGATAGACGACAATTTCAATATGATGATGAGGACGACATCAAAATAAATTCATATTCTTAAATTTCTCAAGAGATAAACGAACAAGATTTTTGGTCATGTGAAAGTTATCGTTTCGAGGTTTCTGTAGAAATCCTTTTTCTTGTATAGTTGGGATATATAGCCATTTTCTTGTTCATTTTCTTGTTAAGCTGTTTGTGGTTTCGTTTAGTATTTTATTTTATTTTATTTTTCGTTGGACAGTAGTTAAGCTATAAAATTATATAAAACTAAAATATTCAAACATTTCTTCGTTTTTTTTTTTTTAGACGGATAAAATGAATGAATGACACAATAATGGTTATGACGATATTTTAGATATAAAGTCATTCAACAAACCCGCAAATATATTCTTCTATCTTTAGTGAAGTTTGTCAAAATTTTTTTTTTCTATAACAAAAACCCGAAAAATAAAGTTTATATCTCTCTTGAGCACAATAACTAACATCATCTTCATTTTCCTTCGTCTTCATATAAGTATTTAAGTTTCTAGGAATGGTTTTTGTCTTCGTTTTGGACTTATATATCTATTCTGTAAATATAGATATATACAGAGTGTCGCAATAAAAGATATACTTTATATACATCTCTAAGATCGGTATTCTCTAACTTAATAATATTCTTAATTGTTCCATAATGAAGACTTTATTGTCAACAAAATGGAAAATGTTACCATTTTGTTTGTTGTACGAGTGTATAAGAACCATAATGAAACTATTGCAAAGATAATATTCAGTACGGTCTATGTTTATCCGCCATTAGATACTTAAAAGACGAAACATTCAGCACTAGCTTTACAACACTTTAACAGTTCAAGCTCCTAAAGAAATATGTGTTTGCAATTCAATTTTTGGAAGACGTTACCTGTATTAACCAACGGTGGACAGTTCGGCTATTTTAAATGGTGTGTGATATCGTAATCATATTTAATGTTTGTTCAACGAATTATATTATTAGATTAGAATTTAAAAAAATGCACACGGAATTTATTGGCATTAAAACCGTGTAACATAAAGTATCCTGTGACATCCTTAATTTGTACTAGTACTGGTTTTGCTACGGTTGAAAACTGTCAAGACTGATTACAGTATGTACTAGGGCTTGGTTGATTAATTGGTTTCCGAGGTAAGTGGTTAATTGATTAATTGTTGGTTTTAAACTGATTAATTGGTTTCTGTTATAATAGCCAAGCATCCAACTTTTTGCTGGAAAAATAACAATTTAGAAAGAGAAGTAGAAAGTGTGATAAAAACAAGAGAGGAAATATTCTATTTTACATTTAATTTAAAAGTCATTCAAAATTTATTCATACTATTATAGGATTTCTCTCTCCAAATTTATTTTGTTTCGTTTCTCTTAAATGAAACAATTAATCAAACTATGCCCTAGTATGTACATATATTTAAACTAGTATTCACTTTCTTAGGCCCGTAACTAAGAAATTATTATTAAATAGAAGTGAATTAGGAGTTAGGAGTTAGGACACTCTACGATATACATTTTATTTGAGACACTCTGTATTTTTAAGGAAGACTAACAGCTCAATGTCCTGCCTAAAAATCGCCTGGTTTTATATTTTATGAATAAAAATTCAAAAATATATAAGCTAATAATATTTTGCGCAGGCGTCCATAATAATTATTTATTTGTATAATAAATTTTCTTTTTATATATGTGATAAGATAATCGATAATATGCTTATGAGGTTTTTATGCCAAAAAAAGTAAAAAGAAGAAAAAAACTTCCACTTACAATGGTTATCGAAACATGACCAACAAATGAACAACAAAGAAAAAAACGTATAACAACATTATTTTATTACTATTTATATATAGACAGAGGTTCTATATAAGATTCTTACTAATGGATAGGTATCATGATACTTTCATAATACTCTTATAAACAACCCTTACACACCATTAATTATTACATTTAGCGATTTTCGTATAATCATAAAACTCCAAGACAAGACATAGCCCGACAAAAATAGGATCTTTGAGAAAAATATTATCTTCTAAGAAACACAAAAAAAGGTAATTTAGGCATTTGTTATTTTTGTTGCTGCCGGTATATTACAAGCAAGTAATTTGTGTGAAGAAAATGTATATTTCCTTTTTTTGATATGAGCACATTTTCTTTTGATTGTTGTAAGTTTCCTTCAGTTTTAGTAAAAATATGTAAAACATACCAAACCTGTAATGGTATGAACTAAATAACAACTTGTTTTTTTTTTTTTGATCTATGAAAATATATTTTTCTTCCTGAATCCTTTATAGTAGGTGCTGATTTTTCTTTTTTTACACATTATTCAGGAATTTCAGAATATTGATTGAGGAAATATTATACAGAATAATCGCTATAAATTGGACATTCCTGAACGCAAGAAAACTTGTTAATTATAAAAAGATACACAAGAACAAGAAAATAGTAAATTTTCCAAACAACAATATTAAATTTAACTATGGATAAAGTGCTATGCAAAATGGAGACAACTGCTTTCTAAATAAACTATAAGACGTTAAAATTATTCCCATTTTATCACATGCCATCATAATCAAATCATTGTTTGAGATATAGTTAATTTGCTATAAGAAAATTACTAATTTTGGCAATATTAACATCAACCTTCTGATGAAATCAATAAGCTTTCATAATAAGATTATAAAGCTCACATAGTCAATTGCAATAGTAACTGAAATTTGTATAGCAATCTTGTTACTATGAAATAGTAATGATTTTATCATGGGCATAGTCATTTTCTATTCACTCCAAAATATATATATTTTTTGTTTATCCTTCAAAATTTTCTTCGCAGTCCATAGATAAATAAAATTACACATAATCTACATCATCTTTGTACAATAATTCGTTATTTTTTCACCTCCAACCCACTGATTCTACTCTCTATCTAGATCGATGCTTTTACTATGAACATAGTAAACTAATCATAGTAATCCTAAACAAAACCTAATAAATTAACTATGCGTGTTGTTAAAACATATTTAGTATGTATTGTATTTACTATGAGCTCCTTTCGATTTAACTATTGTTTCAGCATGAAAATTTACTATGCTGAGACTATTTTATTTACTATTTCATTATTGAATGAAAATACTTGACAAAAATAGTTAATTTCAACCCAAAAATGGTGTATTTTACAATTTTTTTTTTATTTTCAATGTACGTACTTAAATTTTATAACTTACATTTTGATTGATAACTTCTTGAGAAGATTCAATGATGATTACCTATTAGGTTGAATTTTTATGAAATTTTTAACTGCATTTTTTTTTATAAAACTTCAATGAACATAAAGGCATATGATGTCAAGTTGAAATCTGAAAATATATAAGGATGATGGCGATCAACATTAAAGAATCTACTGTACCAAAAGAGACTATAATTATATGCTAATAATGTAAATAACAAATTTTATTAAACTGACTTTCATGATAAGGAAAACAACATTCTTTTTCCGGTACCGATCTTATTAATAGGCTATGTTTTTTCGTTTTTTCTTTTTTTTTTCGGGGAATGCTATTCATCTTCTTAATGCGATTAAATATATGAGAATAAAATAGTATATAGTATGTGTGTATATATAAAAACCAAACGAACCGTTCTTGATGGGATCCATGAGAAAATTCGAATTTTACATTTTTGGTCCTAAAAATGTAAGCATTATCATTTTCACTATGCCCTTTTAATTTGATTACATTTTATGGGTCTGTAAACATAATATAAATATAATACATAAATACGAATATATATAGACATTATTTTTGGATGTTTTCTCTTATTTTTTTTTTTCTTCAAAAGATTTTATACGATAAAATCAAAAGTATATATAATTGTAAAATACCTTAACGAAAACACCAAATTATAGAAATGCTAAAAGATATATTGAAAATATTTAAAACATAATGTCTTTAAATTGTATTATAAAATAAATGAAAAAATTAATGGAATGTTTATGTCCTTATTTACATTAATTCTATTTGTTCAATATAAAATATTACCTTAAATTTTATCTTTATTATACAGGATAATTCTAAATGTGATTCAAATATTTTAATGTTTCAAAATAAGTAGAAGGAATTTGTTCGTTATTAGATACATTTCATTCTTCACTTACTGCGAAATAAAGGAAGATTTTATATTCAAAGCGTTCTACGCTTATTTCATACTAGGTGTGAGTTTTATTCTCCAAGCAGGACATTTGACGTCTACAAGACCTAACTACGCTTTATGTATAGTATGCAGTCGCAAGGTAGTAGTTAAGATCTATAAGCGTCAAATAATCAGCTTGTTCCGTGATAGAACATAACAAAACAAAAAAAAAATAGGTCCATTATGTCTTTAACATAGTCTTTCATTAAGTCTAGTTCATTTTCTCTAATTTTTACTAATTTTCTAAAACTCTCAGACTTCAGCTATCAATACTTTAGAAATATTATATGAAATACCTTAAAGATCATTCAGAAACATCCTGTATAAAATAATGAATGTTTAAAATAGAATCATTAAATTAAGAAAATTACTTCTATTATATTCAAATGATGATGAAACAATCTAAAATTGATTTAATTAAAGATAATTATATTTTCTTTCATAAAATATAATTACGCCTATAAGTATACAACCGAAAGGAAATCGATTATTTTGGATACAAGTATTCTCTCTGACCATTAATATCACCTGTGATGTTCAGTCATTGTCATTATTTTCTGTATCAAATCTTATATATCGTATATAATATCTAAGATCCATAAAGTATGACAATCAAAATCTTTTCTGGTATCATATTTCCAAAGATTTCATTTTCAGCTATATGTTGGTTTTTTTTTTTCTTATAACAATAAAGAATTTTTTTTTCTCGGTTGGATGCATTATGGCTGTTAAACGTTATGTCATGTAAACTGTCATCTAGTTGAATAGCTTAAAAGGTGTTACAAATATTTTTCATATAAAATGAAATTCCCATAGAGATTAACATTGTTACACCTGTTCAACTTCTGCAGCAACATATAATAGAGTATATATATTGTTACTGTGACTTCATGTCATATAATGTTATGGTAACTTTCTCTTCATATAATTTATAATCTAACATTTTAGTCTACATATTAAATAGAATAGCGTATTTTGTAACCGTGTTCATGAAATGTAATTACCAACCATATCCTTGAGGCTATACAAATCAAGTGTATCTATATAACGATATTATGATATACTATATTATAAAGTATGTACATAAAATATTAAGGTAGAGAGTTGAGCATGCCAAAAATTCCAGTTTAGGTGAAACATCAATAATTTTTTTGTGAAATAGTAAAATTTACCAAATTCTTTGAATTATACAGAATTCAAGTCCTTTTAACTCAGTTAATTAGTAAGAACAAATTTTGTTCTGTTCCGGAACGAGTGACAAAAAAAACACAAATTAGGAGTGGTTAAACGATGCCCTTTATTAGTGAAACAGTACGAAATAATTTATCCTGTGAAAAAACTTAAAAACTTCTTTTATAAAAAAAATTATCAGAGCTGTCGCACAAGACTTTAGCAGGCCACGTTATAGTCATTCCGAGTTTAAAACTAATAATCAACCATTTAGTATAGATAAATATAAAAATCGTTTGAATGTTTCCTCGTCTCTCCTACATTAGGTGTTATTTCTAGTAAGTTTGAGAAATTTGACACTGAATTATAGTTCATGAAGGTGTAGAATTATTGTACTATGCGGTTTATGTTGTTTGTGTTTTTTTTTCAGTTCAAAAAAATTATTTGGAATTATTTTCAGTATAGAAATTATCGTGATTTTTTTTCCTACATACAGTCTACACCAGAATAAAGCATAATATTAATTATAGAGCCAAGGATTTAAGAGTTTTTCCGACGAAATCTTTGAAGAGAAAGTTGGATATACTATTTCCAAATTAATCCTTGTAAATGTATGCTTTGTATTGTATTGTATTGTATTGGAGGAGCACGTATACCTTACTGGACTACTATATCTTATTATGAAATTTTGGTTGAGAGGCTAAGTCTCTTACCCCAACTTGTTAGTCCTTCTAATGGCGGTCAGTACTTTAGTTAGGTCTAAAGTTAGCTATCATTAGCAAATGACAGTGAAATAAAGGAGTTTGTGACTTTACTTCTATTTCGATTACATATGGTACGTATTCTAATTGGGTTCGTGGAGTCGGAGTCACACTTGGAATACTTTTGGATAGATCCGACTTCAAAGATTTTAATTGAACATGAAAAAAGTGAGTAATATTTCTAGGAATTTTATTCGTGCACGCGAAAACTTTATTGAAAAAATAATTTTTTTCATTCCTGGCATAAAATTTAATAATATACTACAATTGAGGCCAGAGTCTGAGTTGGATTCGGAGTCTTTTTTTTTTAAACTTCAGGAATCAGAATTTGAACTATTTTTTGAGCACTCCATAAGCCATAGTCTTGGACATCTTCTCCAACAATCACGAAAACACTTCTTCTGATACAAACTGTATAAATATGAAGACACTATACAAACATATAAGAACACTAAATGAAAGATGTCAATAACACATACAAGGTAAAATAATAAATTAATTTCAAATATATCTTTTAAAAAATATTTTTCCTCTTTAGTTTTTCGAATTTTCCGAATAGTAAAAGTACAGACTATAGAGAGAACTTTCACATAAACTGTTTTCAATGGAAATAATACACCTTAATAAATGAGAATTTTCATTTTATAGATTTACAAATAAACAAAATTAATTTTCGATTAATATTTTGGAATAAATAAGTTTTTTAATCGAAAATGTTGTTCCGCAAAAAAAAAATTAATGAATTTATTTAGAATCCAATTAAAAATTCTTAACTTTAAAGTTTTCTTATTAAATTTAAAAATTAATAACTAGTATTATATTAATTATAATTCTCTTGATTAAAATAAAAAGTTTCAAAAAATGTGTTAAAAATAAAAGTAGCTCTTTCATCGGGCTTCTATAATTAAAAAAAAAAAATGTCCTTAACAAAAAACTTATTCCATTTATCATACAAGATATACTTTTGTGAATATATTTTCGTATAACTTTTCATATAGAGCGCCTATCAACCATAAAATTAGCAAACTTGGATAGTTAATAGTGGGCTTTTTTCTTTTCAAATATACTCTTACACAATTTCAATTTTATGAAACCTTTAAATTTCTATTGGATGGGCCAAAAAATTTGATGCGTATTTATCTCCTGAGAAACAAAAACAAGATTAAACTAAATATTGGCCATTTTGATCGAGAACCTTTAGCCATTTTTCTAGCAGTATCTCATCATTATTAGTATCATTAGTATTTCTGTGTTTTAAACTCAAATCTGGACCGTTAAAAGAATACACCAGCCACCAAGGAAATGCAAATATGATAGTGCATGGTTAGGACTATTCGGTGGATAGCCGAGCACTCTCAAATTTTGGTGAATGACCAAACTAATATAAAATCTAGGGTTATCATGATTTACCAATTCTAGACACTTCTGTTTGATGATTTGATAGTTTTCAATGCTCTAATTCGAAATGTTAGGATTATCATCGCTAAACGCCGATTTATTATTGTCATAAAAAACACAAAGAATTTTCGGCCCATCCAATAGATCTATCAGCAAAACTCTTTAGTTTCTGTTAGTTTTAAGGATGATAACTAACAAAGTATATAGGAAACTATTTTATATATGAGGAGATATTGAATTTTCAATTTTCAATGAAAATTTGTGTCGACTGCAAAACACTTTCAGGAAATTAATGCCTCATCGGCTCACTAAAAAGCTTAAAGGGAATACAGTATATATAGTATTTTAGTCTTACATAACCTCATGCATACATATATGTATATATAATATCTTGTATATCTTTAATTCATTGTTTAACTCTTTCGGTTTTCCATTAGAGGCTTTAATTTCTATAAATACATATATGGTAGGTACAAATACATATGCATAGTTCTTTTTTTACAGAACCTTATGGTTTATGTACAATAATAGTTTAGATATATGAACCATATGAACCATATTAACCAGTTTATACTATATACATAGAAAAGAGTATGTTTCTACAAATTTCAATGAACATTTTTAGCTGGAATAAATTAATATATAACTATATATGGAACGTTTTCATTACGGTTTTGTAAGAATACCTAAACAAAAAGTATATGTATATACGCTGAAACCCCAAAAATAAGGTTTTCAATAGTGAATTACATACATAGTTATGAACATATCTATGTTGAACATATTCTATATCTGGTACACAACTAGATCAGATTATACCAAACAGTACGTTTAGAATGTAATTTGCATTCGAAAATAGGTGGACAATTCGAAAATGTGCATTAGAAATGATCTATTCTATTTCACAATGGGAAGCCTTCTAAAATATAAAATTGAAGAGGGAAAATAATTTTCGTAGAGTATATATAACATAGAGAACCAACTCATTTCTTAATGAATATATATCCCAAATATACTGAAATGAATGCTTCATATTAATGAGGAAAAGAAATCAAAATAAAAAAAAAATCAATCATCATCCAAAAAAATTTTTATATACGCCTGGAAATATGCAATCTTTTAATTTACGGATTAAAATTTATGAAAACAACGGCAACCACTTTGAAGTGATTTTCTTAATTGCTGTTTTCACATTTTTATCTTCTCATCTGTCCTATGACGGGATATATTACTAGTTTTTTATAAAGCTTGCCAAAAGTCTTTCCGTTCCTCTAAAAGTCTAGAAAAAAAAACACATTCGCACCTGATATGTACATGAATTTCCTAAAATCTATTATTTTTGGGAACAGGAAGGATGTTTTTTATTACCTCAAAATAACTAATATTCGAATCAAAATTTACCACATTAATAAATAAATTCATTATTAAATAAAAAAGGAATAAAAATCCTAACAGGAAAATCAATGAGACTTCATTATATCCTGTATGAATAAATTTATAAAGTATTTAATCCTTTATTTGTTAATAAACTACTTTTTGACTTTCAAATAAATATAACTATTCAAATTTTATTGAATATTTATTTTTTTTATGATCGAATTTATGAATAAATATTATTTCAAAAATAATAGTTGATCCGGTTACTTAATTTTCATTTCAATTCGAGCAATGAAAAGCTTTTAATATAGAGAGACGAAAAAAAAATACTAAAAAGTTTTTCATATGAATTTAAATACTATATTTAATAAACGTTCACAGATTTGAACATAACAAGAAACGTATGTGATTTATATGCCCTGCGGTAGCTACGATTACTATTAGTTTTTTCATTACATTTGTAATGGATTCAAATAATCATTGGAGAAGGGTTTCAGGACTATATTCTACTTGTAGATCTACAGAGAATCAAAAGTTATATCGATTAATGTATGTCCGTCTGCTTGTTTATCAGATAACTCAAAAACGTATTATCCAATTTTAATGAAATTTACAATGTGAGTTGGTTATTCCTTAACTCGATTTGGTATTTCATTTCATCAAAATCGAGCAAGGCGGATCGATGCAATTAAGCAAAAACCAAGGTGACCAGAAAGTCTTGTCGTTTTTTTACTGGCTTTTCTGATTTAATTAGAAAGCTTGTGCATCAATTTTGTTAAAATTTATTTTACATACATTGAATAGACGATAAAATTTATGAAAATCTAAAAAAGAATAATAAGTCTTTATTAAATGTTTTTATGTATTGTATTCTATCGTAAATAATTAAAGTTAAAGTTTATATGTCTTGAATTTAAAGTAAAAACAAACGAATTAATTTTCTTTTGAAAACAGGCTCCATATAATAAACTTTCCGATTATATCTAATTACCATATTTATCACATGAAAAAATCTTATAGCTTTCTACAATAAAACGATCAAATTCTTAGTATATACCATATAGAAAAAGTTTTTCTTTATCTAACCATTTGTTACTCCACCATTAACAATTTAATAATCTGTACTTTTATGAAACCACAACCAAAATAGCATCGAAATAGATAAAACAATATAATATAACAATTATAATAATTTTCCATTAAGATTTCACATTTGGTATGCGGTAAAGTTTAAGTTTTTAACTCTTCATATTTTATCGTACAGAATTTCGGTACATGAACATTGAAATAAATTCCAAATTACTGATGGTTATTTAGAAATTCTGCTACTGTATTGTATATCATTCTAAGTTTTCTACAACTTGAATTTACAAGTTAGAAGTTAAATGCCTTCTTATTAGTATATGTACTATATTACTAAATATTATCTTACATATATATACAAGTATATATAGATATTGTAGTATATAATTATATGCATCAGTTTATTCAAATTAAGTTAGGGTGAAATAGAGCGATATGAGATAACTTATTTCGTTATGGAATAAATTCCAAAACAAAAGTACCTACTTTTTCAAATATTTGCTTCAAAGATAATATTTAAAATGTAAACTAAAAATTTCATTTCATTTCATATAATAGAGACACACACATAGTGTATTCATCCCATATGTTAAGAATATCATCGAGTATACCACCTATATGTCACCTAATACTAGCTTAATACCACTTCAAATTCGAAAATAACCGTGGTTTATTTTTTTTATCCTTCATTTTTTCAGCCACTTTGATATAATAGGTCTGTTTTATTTGCCACTTGCTCTGGGGTAAAACAAATTTTTACATTGGAAACAAAAACAACAAAAGAGCAAATCCTACACTACTCTCAGAGCAGGTGTAAACTATTGCACTCGAATTGGTTCAGTTTTCTACCATAAAAAGTGTATTACCTGACATTTAATTACAATATGGTTGTTAAGCAGCGCTACAAACATTTGAATTAAAGCTTTCTTCTACTCCTGCTCGTTTTATTTGCCACTTACCCTGCTCCGGGGAAGGGTATGGCAAATAAAACAGACCTATTGTTTACTAATGGTCGTGCCTTTTTATTGGAGCGAAAATTGTGAATAGAATTGACAGATTTTTACACTTTGTTTTGAAAATGGAAACAGTGATTAAAAAACGCAAAATTTTATAGACAAATGAACCATCTCTGGACTGTTAGTTATAATATCTAAAAAGGAGGAATTTGTCACATTTTTGAAATACTGACTATTTAATAAAATCCGGAAGGACCTGTTAGTGGACGTAGTCTCTTGTGTCAAGTAAGAATGTAGTAATGATGTTAATTTCCATCATGTTTACACTATTCAATTTTGTAAGGTATTTAATATTTTTCCAAAGATATTTTCAATGTGCTTCGGTCATTCCTATATGCAAAATTCCTTGTCTTTAATTGTAACCATCCAATTAATAAAATCATGATCATATAGAGATAGTGTTGTGGAATTATATACAAAAGCTTTGAAATTCTATTTCTAAACATACAAATTTGAATCATTTAAAATCATGTACTGGAACCCAAAATGTAAACAAAATATCATATATGATTTCCATTCATATTGTGATAATATTCTAAAAACAAGAGAATTTATGGATTACAAAAGTAGAAAAACGTACCATAGAATTATGAAAGTTCCACAGACTGGACGAAAACTTGGAATGAGTAATCTCATGTGCACACTTCCAAATTATAAACTTCCGGAAGAATTGGCACAATGCCAAGTAAATTGTGTTTTTATTTGTGAAAAAATAGTTCATCTCATATAGTCCTTCGTACTACATATATGGTTTCGAAAATACAAAAAAGAATTAAATATAAGAATGAATGAGTGAATATAACTTTAATAGAAAGAAAAGCTTAGCAACACAAAGATGAATCCTTTTCTATCTAGAAATTGCATATATATATTAATATATGACTTGTATTCTATTTAACATTCTGAATAGACTAACTGTAAAGACAGGATATGTCTGCATTCGATGGGGTTTTGTCAGGGAGAACTCTATTTAGGTATAGCGGAATAGTAGGTAGACTTCCATGAAACTCGGAATGTATGCTAAATAGTCTGTGTATTTTTTAAAATACTTAAATTTCTGAATTGTATTCTAAGAATAGGGCAAGCAAAGCCGTTGGTGCCAGCTAGTTGAAGATAAAAATAGAGTCTCATAGATATGTTCCCAAACAGAACGTATGCAATTCTTGATTCTGAAGAAAAGTGCAAGAAATACGATGTGAAATTTTATTGTAATTTTTTTCCTTCCTTCAGATTCTCGAAGATTTATTGGAATTCCGAAAGGGTACACTCTTTAGATATTACTTTTTTACCGTATTTATGAATTTCAAGATAAACTATTTTGAAATGTATAAACGTCAGATACATTGGTCACTAAAAACCCTGAAATGAGCATAACATATTTTAAAAAATCTCATACTATGACAAAGAACAGATAAAAAATCACAGTTCTTTTGAAAGAACAATAACAATCTGTTCATATTCTTTAAAATCACAGTTTGACTCATCTCTATTCTGTACTATTTTCTTTTTATTTTCATTCAATTTGTTCATATAGTATAATGAAACATGTTCAATATAGTAAATTTCTAAAATAGAGCACGTTATAGAAATAATATTCGAGAGAAGTTTCTTATATGGTGTACCATTTTGAAAGGATATTCTACTATATCCGGCATCGTAAAATGCGACAACCAAGGCAATATATACAATAATAATAATTTTCTTTTTCTTGGAAAATAAAGAAGAAAAAAATGTCACAAATTTTACAAAACTTGAAAGATATTTTGAGCATAGTTATGAATATAGCGTAAGAGACTTTCTTAGACATTTCTGAACTATATTGTTGCCATCTTTTCGTTCATATATTGAAATGGTTACAAGACACATATTACACAAAAGACATAAAATGGTGTTCATTTATGGTTCATAGTTGAATTAATTTCATATAAAATGATTTTCTTAATTATTTTAAATGTTAGTAAATTTTGGATGGGCCAAGAGAAGCATGTAAAAATGGTTTGTCTCAGTATTTCGCCCGGAAGCCCAGAAGTTCTTCTATTGACAAGAGATGATGGCCAGGAAAATGACAAAAGGTTATTGATCCGACAATATCCGACATATTATTAATAGTTTTGTTTCCCAGTAAAAATTCACCTTCTATTTACACAGAAAAAAAAACTTATTTTCCAACTATCCAATATACAATCTTAATTTTCTATCTTGTTTTATACATTTTCCTTGTAAAATTAGTTGATTGAATTCTTATGCATGCACTAATTGTTATAATACAATACCTAATACTGATTTAGGGGAGTAATTACAACACATACGGCTGTTGCTATTGTTTAAACAGCCCTGACATGAAAACTAAATGTAGCTTCTACAATTGTCAGAGTAATCTTGTAATCCAGCTAGTACTGCGGATTTTATGTTTATCCTTTACAGACTAGTGTGAATTCCGCTTATTCCCTTACTAAATTTTTAATAGATTTCTAGTCCTAACAAAATATTTTGGATCTAGTTTCAATAACTCACTGGTTTACTATGAACTATAGATAACATACATGATGCTAGATGCATATAGGATGCAAGTTACATGACACAAAATACAAAATACATTTTTATCGAAATCAATGAATTGACACACATCTTAACAAAATCATATATATATTAAGAATAAGAATAGAGTCTAAGAGCAATGGAATTCAACCAACAGTGAGTCTAGGGTAAAGTCCCTAGCTCTTATAAATATAATCTTAGGAATTTTAAATATGAATTATTTTCTTAATCATAATTAATAATTTAAATTGAATTTTTTTTTTTTGCCAAAATTATACTTCTTAAAAAGGCATGACCTTTGCAAGAAAAGCAGAAAAAAGACAGTTGTTCTTCTTTCAATTTTCCATCAGAATTTCAATTAACTCAAACTAGACTACTGGCAAAAAAAAGAGGAAAAGTCCAATAGTATTATAGAAAATAAAAAAAAAACGAAAATACATTTTTCCAGCTTAGAATTTATTAAAAATTCTCATTTAAAATACAAATTGAAACCAATTTGGTTGATATTCATTTCGTTTCGAGTTTAAAATTTATTTTATTGTAATAAGAAAAGAAAAAAAACCGAAATGAACTTTTCGGAAAATGTGAAAAATACCACCGCAACACAAGAAGTAAATCCTAATGAATTAATTAAGATTCTTTTCTAACAAATTTCCTTAAAAAAATCTTTCTTGAGTGACTTTTTTTCAGTTTATGTCTTTTTACATCCTCTGGTAGACATGCCAGAGAACATATTTATTCACTAGACTTGTAACTGATAGAAATAATCGTCGGAGAACATTCTCAAGGCATTAGATGCATATCGATTTTCCATCTGTATACAAGATAACTCAAAAATGTATTGCCGAATTTTAATGAAATTTACAATATAGATTGGTTATTCCTTAATTTGATTGTGTTTCAGCAGAATTGACCCAGCGGGTTAGTACTATTGCTACTATAGGATACTAAAAAGACGACTATGGGCCGATTTTTAGTGAAGTGAATACAATTCGTTTTTCTTCATGGAATTTGTCATTTACAGAGCGGTATAACTATTTATTTTTAAACGCATTTTTCTTCAGATGAAAAATGGGGAAAAACTTCGAAATAATCTTTACAAATGAAAATAGCTTATTCATTTTGTAGAAACATTTAATTTTCAAATAAACTGCACTTATTAAACAATATCATGGAAAGATATTTTCTTTAGATTGGAAAAAATTTGAAATAATAATAATTCAAAAAGATATATGTGAAGATTTTGATTACACATTCTTTTAAGTGAACTAACTACTTTCAGATCACCTACAGGAGGCCACATTTTGTGCAGCTCTTATTTAAAAAATTTGTTTTATTTCCATCAATACTTTCTTAGACAAATAAATTCGAATTTAAACATATTTTTTTAGCAGTCTAGATAGATGTAGCCCCTTCAAACACAAGCATATGAAATCTTCAAGACAAAAAAGCTAAATTTTTATAATAGAACTTCTGATAAGGATTGTAACCATTTTGATAGCTGTCATTGTTATTAATTTCAGTACAGTCTGCTATTTTATATTGGATAATTTGGATAACATTGATCTCAGTGAAATGTGGTTCCAACAGGATGGAGTCACGAGTCATACTGCAACTGAGGTGATCGAATTTATTAAAATTAATATTCAAAGATTCAATAATTTCCAGAAATAGTCCGGTCAATAACTCGTATGAAATTAGACGAGATTTGTACAAAATAAATGTTTCAATTAAAAAAGCCGAAGATATCAAATTACTTAAATTTGATATTATTTGTCAGAAAAATAAAAAAATTCCATATTGATTTAATAAAAATAAAACCAGAAGAAAATTTTTAATTAATATTTATATTAAAAATGAATTTCCATATTTTTAAATTCTTCGAATTCAAAAATATGATTATAAAATATTGATAGAGTATTTTGACTTTCTTATACTACAAATAAGTATTGCAATTTAAGGACAAGAAAGAAATTAGGTTTATATTTTCATTAGCAATAATTGGAATAGTTTAGTCTTCCTCTAACCGCTTTGTGAGATTTGACTGTTCAATGATGATTAATACAGAAAAACCACAAAGCCTTTGGCTAGTTCTGGCAATTGAATTGAGAACTGAAAACTCAGTTGTGACAACTAATTTTTACCACGTTTTTATTAACTCGCTTTCTTGTTTGTTTGTTTGTTTGTCCAGGACAAATCTTGCAATCGATTTTTAACTAACTTCACGACTAGCTAGATATTTGAAAATTTTAGAATAGCTTAGAACACGATGACAATGCATTCTTTAAGCAAAATTGAATTCATTTTCAGTAAATTCTGATTTGTATGGAAGGTGGCGCTTCGATTGAATGCTTGCACTTTTGCGTAAGAAAATTTAAAAACGTTGTATATAAAAATTCTTTCTATCTTGTAATTATTTAGTTGTAAAGTTTCGACATTGTGTATAAGAAAGTTGGATATTTTCCATACATTTTAATACATTTTTTTGTGTTTTTATTTACTCACTTGAATTCATATCTGTCAATAATCTTGATTCAGAAAATTGAATTTTATATGAATTTTTATTTTAAAATATTTAAAAAACGTAATAATTTTCAAAATATAAAAAATAAAAAAAAATGTAATTTTCCATATTTTTTATAATATAATTAAAAAATATTGAATTCATATCAAAAAAGTGTCCAGGACATTTTTTTTTTTTTTTTGATAATATAATTATTATTCAAATTAAAAATTAAATAAAAATGTTAAAGCATATTAATGTGAATATATTAAAATAGACAACAATCTATTCAGACTGAAAATATTTCGGGGTTGCATTTTCAATCGAAATGTTAATTAATAAAAATAATTAATTCCTTATTTTTGGGAAAAATAATAATTTAAATATTGATATGTAATTAGTTTTTCCATATTATAGTTTAAATCATATTTAATGAAAGCAAATAATAAGAGAATTTATAGTGTTTTCGTAGCTCATGTAGTTTAGTTAGCAAATCTTAAACAGCACAGAAATTAGAAGAAAGCTTTTAAATTATCAAACAGTTTTACATATTTATAAAGTTTTAACTTATACGACTTTAACCAATGTACAACTAGTGTTCATTAAATTAACGTTTATTGACACAGAATTAAATTCGTTCGTCAAGAAGGCAGCGAATTTTAATTATATTAAAATTAAAGTTGTGCCATTTTCAAAAAAAAGAATTACTCTCATTCAAATAACTAAAATATGCGTGCTACCCCTCTGGTTCGAATGTTATAGAATGATAACACTTTTTTTTTATATGAATTTAGTGTATAAACTTTATTTACAATTATTTCTGCGTTAATAATTAGTCTTAAAAATATTTGTCTATCAATTATTAGTGATTAGAAAATTATTTTATCACAGTTTATTCACAATGGAAAACACTAGTAATCACTTATTAATCAAATCACTTTTATATTCCCTTTGCAAACCAATCACAAATAAACATGTTTCAAATCTCTTTGAGCCATTCTCTTTCGAAGTTTGACTTCAACTGTCTCGATTCCTACGATGTTTCCACCTTATATACTCACCGTTCAAACTCCAGAATGTTCTTGTATATGCATGGAAATGTACTTCCAGAAATGTCAAGAAAGTTATTTCCAAAATTCCCAGGAAATGTCAAAACAACAGTAATCATTTGTGTTTGATTTCTTTCGTAAATTTTTATGATCTTTCTCTTTAGAAAATGCATGAAACATTACAATTTCTTTTTTTTTATTCAATTAATTTAATGTGTAGTGTTTTGTGTTTTTAGGGAAAGTTCATGATTTGCAATATGTTATTCTGTGTTGCTTAAGATTGCTGAAAAGTGTCTGGTTCAAGCCGCAACTAGACTTCAGCTACCTGGAAATTTAAATCAGAATCTCCTCTATATGATGAATAATTCGTCAAATAAATTAATATTAATTTGAAATTTCCAGTTACACTGGCACAGGGTGTTCTTGTCAAATTAAAATTAATTCTTATAAAAGAAACGATTTTTATTTTTATTTAGCATTCTGAATCGATATTATGTAAATAAGTTCAATAACTTAATTAAATTGTAGATCAAGTTGATTGAATAATATGAAAAATAGAAAATCAAGTTCCTTTTAAGCCTCCCAAAAAAAAAGAAAACAAAATAAAGAAAGAAAATTCTTCAATAAAATATATTCGAATTGAAAAACTCTTGACAAATAAATAAATTAAATTATTCGACATGAAAAAAAAAATAAATAAATAAAATAAGAAAATGAAATAAAACGATGTCCTCTTCAGATACTATATATACATATATCCATCTACAAAAGAAAATATATATAAATTGAAATTGACTGAGACAAATTACTGAAAGCTTATCCAGCTTTAAAGCTTTTTTTTTAAAGTATGTATATGGCAAAAATTCACAAAGTTGAACAAACAGAAAAAAAAGAAATTCTTATATCATCTTTAAAGATGAAGAAATTCCTTTGGAACCCACTGCAAATTCCACTAAGAGAATCAACCAACCATCTTGACCATTCCAGTATTTATTGTATAACATTTTCTTTTTTTCCTTTAAGAAAAGCGCAAGAAAAAAAGAAACCAGAAATTTTTAAAGGGTATATAAGAAAAAAAAAAACTAAAGACTTAGAAGAAAAAAAAAATACTTTAAACGACTTTCCAACGACACAGCATAACCATCAACAAGGCCCTTGTTTTTTGGTTAAACTATGCTGATATTACGACACAGTAGAAAGTCTAGAAAGAAGGACATTAAATGAAAGTATCAAAAAAAAAATGTATATATATATATATATAGAAAACGACTATCCAAGGAAACCCGTAATACTTCATATATTATATTCTGGAAGCAAAAAAAAAATAGAAAAAAATCTTCATCTAGTAGAAACGAATCAACGATGTACCAACTAGGAATACACACCAGAAAATAGATGTTTAATCAAATTCAATATCTTATCACCATTTTACAGTCCATTTCCTATGAATACGATTCAGAATCGTCCTTTTTTTTCTAACCATTTCACCAATGATTCTCAATGTCCATTTCTCCATTTCTCCATTGTCCATTCGACCATTTCTGGGTATAACGAAAGAAGAAAATTCGGCACAAGTATATATGTCTTTTTCTTGAAGAAATACGAAAAATAAAAAGAAAAGAAAAAAAGGTTTTCCACTGGACAAATGAATGGATAGAAAAATCACCTTCTATATAGAAGACAACACAGATTTGGTATGTCAAGTTTATTTTTGTTTTTCTATCTTGCGCCTCCCTATTTTTCCATCCTTTTAGGATATATAGCAATTTTTTTTTTTCGTCATTTCCGATAAAAGGAACTATATTTTCTTGACAAAAAAAAAAATAAATATGATGATTATAAGAAAGGGTCCAAAAGAAGCACCAAATTTAGGCGGCTGTTATTCTATCCATTGTTCATGTCAGCACATCGCTAAAATTGACATTTGTATCTATTTTTTTTATTTTTATTTTTTGTATCATTATTTGATATTGAATATATTGGTATCGAAAAGAAGGATGAAGAAAAAAATGTCTAGATATTATATGATATTTCTTTGATGGGTCAACTTTTGGACAAATTGTATACCAATAGTATGAATTGTTTTCTGTTTTTTTTTCTTTGGTTTAACGTATATACGGTTCTTTTGAAACAATTTGCTGATATCATCGTAAAAATTCCCATCTAAACCAACCACAAATTATCCCACAAATTATAGCAAATGATGAAGATTTTTGTTTTTTTTTCGGCTTCCTTTTTAGATGGGATAGGGATTTTTTTTTTGTTCATCCTTAAAAATTCTTTATATTTTCTTTGGATTTCTTAATGGGAAACGTTACTTGTCTTTTATAGCCTTATCGAATGGATATCAGACCATCATTTGAATAGATCGGACATTTTATTTAGAATATTCAAAAAAAAGAACAAGAAAAAATAAACCTATTTATTTGGCTCCAAATTTTTAATATTTGGATAATGTTTAGAAAAAAAATATATATATAAAGGCCATAGCCGGGTTTCCATACAAGATCTGCCTGCGCAGCTGTTGGACTAAAATGTTTTGTGTAATTTAATATCGATGAACTTTACAAATCGCTAAAATATTAGACCTGAAAATGTGCGTAGTAAGGAGTAAAAAAGGAGAAACAATTTTCTCTTGGCTTAAAAAAAAAACATATTGTAGATGCATTTACGACACATTAGCCCAAAAATTGAGATTTATGTATGTAAACTATATAACTAAAAATAATTTTAACTATTCAACAATTTTTTCAGTATCATAGGCTTTTGGTAAATCCACTATTTTTTCTCTAAAGTATCCTAAAGTATAGTTGTCTACCATATATGTATATATATTTTTGTCAAATCGATCAAACGTGTAGTCGATAGTTAAAAAATCAAAATGCCTACCCCACATATATGAACTTTTAAATTATTTCATGGGTGGCAGATTTTATACGGAACCCTGACTACAGCCTTTGTGGAAATTAAGAATTACAACTGTTAGGACACAAAAAAAGGATATGATAAAGCTTTTCTCTAGAGAGGGAATCTTTATTACATTACCGAATATGAATCAAGGATCATAACTCTAGTATTTTATGTTCACATTAGAAAAGATGTTCCATTTTTTTTTTTGCTTTCTTTGGTACTTAAAAACATTATTTAATAATAACATTTTACATTTTACCGTCCCTATATTTAATGACGACCATATTCTACAGGTATACATGATTTTATTACAAAATAATGTCCAACAAAAATTTTCAAATAAAATTAATTACACTAAAATACTAAATGAAATAAAAAAAGAAAAAAAATAAATCATATTCAAATATTTTATGAAATATTTTACATAATTAGTGAACCATTAAATTATACATTTCATAAATAATGATAATTATTTTTGAAAGCATAATTTAAATGAATAAAATTACTATAGTCCTGGAAAATTGTGAAAAGATTTTTATTTTGAATAGAAAATTTTTCGTTTTATATGTCGAGTAGTAGTAGTAGGAGTATTAACCAAACTGAGGTTTGTAATTCCCGGATTTAACAATTTACTAATCCGTTGATTCAACATGAAATTCCGGAACTAAATGATTTAATCTCTCAATTGGAAATCCTATACACACTCTTCGCGTATTATCATTTATTTCAACATTTTTAAGATTTCTGAATATGTGTGTATCATTTGTCTCTATTGTCGCATATTGCACCTTTAAGGGGGTCGGATACTGTATCAGTTTTTAAAAATCGATTTTTTTTTTAATTAAAACTTCTTGAATCTATGGGATAGAGTAAAATCGGTTTAAAGCAAACGACATGTAACGAAAAATTGGAACGCAATATCTCCTATTCTAAAAGTCGTACATGATTAAAGTGTTCAACAAAATTATAGAGGTTTTCGCAGCAAATAGTCAATATCATTTTCTCCGCTCGCCAACCACACCTTTTTAAACAATTTGCTAGGACAACGACTCTGTTCCTTCCGATCGTCAATCTTAAATCTCCATCTCTATGTACAATATACAGCAAAGATGCTTATCTAGTGTGTAGCGGCTATATAGCATTTGTTTTTTTGCTTTAATGAATAGGTCAAACTTTTTAAATTTGTATTGCAAAAAGTTACATTTCTTAATTCAAAATAGTTTTCGAGTTATAGAACTCAGAGGGAACAAATCAGTGTACTACTTCCAAAGCTGTAGTTAAACTTTAAACGTGTTCCCTCAAAACTATGTTTTGAAAAAAGATTTACGCGTTTTACCTGGAGGTAATAGAAAAATTGATTAGACCTACGACTTTTGTTTAAAAAATTATTATATATATAATTAATGAAGATTTTAGTATAGGAAAAACGGACATAATATCATAACTTCCTTAATCGTTTCACTACCAGCCGTCACATATGTGTGCCAATTTAAAAGAATGTTTATTTTACTTTTTTAGAATGTGCTAAATATAAATATGGTACGTAAAGTTTACTCCAATTGGTATCATATATCGCGAAAAAAGTTATGGGCAGTGCTGGACGTTTTTCACAAGTAGACCTTGGAAGGGAAAGGGTTCAAAATAAACATTTTTTAGAAAAAAATCTTCACAAATAATCGTTCAGGTGTATGAATAAAATCGTATTTGTAGTTTTTCCAGAATTAATTCACACTCATTTTGAGGTTGTCCACAACATAGTATCGTAACCCCTTAAAAGCGACATTATTTCTAGATGTCTTTAATAATGAGAAACATAAAAAGACACGATACAAATATATACCAGTACATATACTTTTCATACTTCATAATATGCATATAAAAATCAGTCACCAAAAAATCTCATGTATAGTAAGTTAGATAAAAAGACTATATCGTCTACATTTTTTTTTTCTCGAACAGGAAGTACTTTTCTTATTCAAGGATTTAACTTCACATCAACACGTAATTCCCAACATCATTATGAAACATCAGAAAAGGTAGCATAGAAATAAAAGTACGTTCAACCGAAGAGAATAGATAATTGTACTTTCTAAGATAGATTAATACTCGAAACTTTCTAAATCCTTAAAACACTTTCACGTAAATGTAGTCATAACTTTAGAATCCTTAATTGGATGGGAAATCTAGATAGTATATCTGTGTTTATGTTGTGGCTAATATATAAGCTGATGCTTTCCTTAAGGCAGATTACATACATATTATACTCAAATTGTAAAGTTCCAATTTACCATTTTTTTTTTTCGATTTACGATATGATTTTCATGAACTAATTGCATCGTAAATTGAGAACTTTTATACAAATGCATGAACCGGGTGGTCCATTTAAATTTTAAATATATCTCCTAGATTTATTGGAGACAAAAATATTAAAAATTAAATTCGTTAAGAGAGGCGAATCTTATTGATGGGAATTTTTGATGTATCCACTCTTATTATCTTGACCCTACATCATCAGACCTACATTTGGTTCGGTCTATGCAGAACTACTTTAATAGTGTAAATTTGAGATAAAAAGAAAGAATATGGAAATAACTTGTCTCGTTATTTCGCACAGAAAACTCAGAAATTCTACAACGACGAGATAATTCCCCTGCTAGGAAAATGACAATGACCGGAATTGACAGTATATTTACATTTACTAAGAAACGACATTCTAGTCTATTTAATACCTACTTAAAACCTCTCCGAAGTAAATAAATCGAATCAAATTAGAAACTAGCACGCTTCGTTAACTTGTTGGGAGAATATTACTTCTTTCAGATACAAAAAGGAGTAATTACTTTTTAATTTAAGTATTAAAATGGTTTAACAGATATTTCAAATAGTCTTCCACTATCTGACGAAACATAAATTTTTTATATATTTTTTCTAATATAATTAAAAAATTCAATTACTTTCGAATGCATCACCCAGTGTACTGAGTTGTATGACCTAAAATATATAATATATATGTAGAAATAACTCCATAAGACTTTATATGGTATAAGTAAAATATAATCAGAATATACACCAGTACTCAGAAGGTTTATGATCTCGTACCACTCTGTTTCTATTCTTAAAACCGACAGATCATATGGTAACAAAAAATTCTTTATATAATACCATATAATACCATTTTCCCACATAAGAAGAAGAAGAAAATTGCTTAATATTCAAAGTGAGCCTCTCTAAAGCCTGTGCAAATAACCTTTGGTTCAGGTAATTTTAAAGTTCTTTACTCTGAATATTCCCCTAATTGCTTGACTGTGAAAGAAAGATTTTAATAGAATGAAGTAGAACGATACCATATAGTCGTGTACCATCACTGTGTACTTATGTATATTATACTAAAAGGTTATAACATGAAACACTAGTGACTAGAGAGTATACACTAGACAATATGATGTACATTTTTTACTCTCTAGAAAAGAACTATACCTGATTTTAAGAAATACCATTGTTGAAAAGATATAAATTTGTTTAAGGTATTCTTTGTAGGTTGAACTTTTTTGCTATACAGATTGAAATTTTAGTGTAAATTTTAGCACAATTTAAAATTATATATGAAATATGATAATTCAAAATGAAATCATAGAGCTTGTGTGTGTTATTATGTATATAGAATGAGAAGAACATTATAGAAATGATTACCATAGAGATCCACCTTTTTGATGTGGCTAAAAATTATAGAATTAGTTATTAGAGAAACTATCCTTTTCAATTTAAAATAAAATTTTTCAGTTTTATTCATCAGCTTTGAGAAATACCAAAAGAAGAAGAAAATTCATTCTAATGAGAATATTTTATAAGAATTTTAGAAACATTTATAATATTATCTTTTTTTTTCTCCATTTACAATGGTAGAAGATTTTCTTAAAGAAATTTGAAATTTGCATAGAGAATATATTTTTAGGTTTCTTGAGTTCGAAATTAATTTCAAAGAATCATAAAAAGCGGAAAATTTCTATGATAATAAGTGAATTACAATTTGAATATATTCAAGGGACAACGGGCAACACCCCAGGATTACTTCTTTTCGCAAACATCAATGAAAGACATTAAACTGCAAACAAGTCTAATTTCTTTCGTTTTTTCGGTTCAAAGTTCTATTTAGTAACTTTTATAGGGTCTAGATGGCGAATAGATGTGTACTTGTCAAATTTTGATATTTGATATTCTTCTACTATATCACTAGTAGCTTTCCATTTGCTTTAAGCATTTCAATAAAGGATGAATGGAACAAACCATTTTTAAACTAAAACAATATAACACGAAGTTGAAATGTTTGACGTTTAAAGGTAATATCTCTTTGAAATGGTGGAATTAAATACAAAATTCATCTAGCTTCGTAAAATTTGCTACAAACAGATTTTTCATCAAGTACTTGCAAGTACTTAACACCGGTTTAATACAATTAATTCAAGAAAATTCAAATTTCAGGCGTGAATGAACAATTTCAAATTGAGCGCGCAGTCTAAACATGTTCTGACTGTCATAAAATGACGTCATTGTCAAAACTTTTTTTCAAGATTCTTTCGTATTCTGACTTCGTCATAACTAATAACTGTCATAAAAAATATCATAAGTTTTGACCGACAATATTTTACATCATAACGGAATTTTATATGCGTTCTCTGAGTGATTCAATTGATAAATATGGCATAACGTCTGCCATGTTTTTAAACATACAAATAATTTTACACCTATAGAAAAATTTCAAAACTATACAAACATTTTCGAGAGTATTTCTCAAAAAACCGTGAAAAGTCAATCGAATTATAACAGTTTAAACTGTTATAAATTCATATTTTGGACATAATTATGACCTGTTCGCTAGAATACGAATTTTCGCAGCAGTCATAATTACAGTCAGAATATTATTGTCATAAATATTTATGACAGCAAAACTGTCACAATGCCAGAATAAGCGGGTAAATTAATTTATTGGAAACTTTTAGAGTGTTTGCGTTTTTCTTTTTTCATTATCCATTTTCAGGTTCCGAAATAAATAGTAATCTGATGGTACAAGATCAGGACTATATGATCAAAAACAAAATTTAATTTTCAGCTAATAAAACACTAATTAAAAATCTTTAAAATAAAAATCTATATATAAACACAAAATACGAGTACAAATATAGTCCATTCTCCAAATGCACAAACTTAATTCAGAATGTTGTAACTAATATGAAGATAAATATAAAAGTCCTTTCCATTGCATACATTTATATGAAACAAACAGAATTTGTTAAGTACATATTATAAAATGAATTGGTGAAATTCTGTCCATGACCACTTACTGAGGAAGACTTGACCACATAATTCTATATCAGTCCAGTTCATTTTTAAACCACTTCTATTCTAATTTCACTTATTAAAAAATAAACGTATGGTATGCTATCACGTTGCGATTTTGCAATGTTTATATGCTTATATTTTATGCTAGAGAAAATTCAAATGAAGTGAATTGAAAATCGAGCGAATTTCTATTTTACAGCTTCATACTATTTATTTTATTATATGCATTATTATTGTGGTAGGCAACTAGAAGTTGGTAAATTAAGGTTTTGTAAAAAAAATAGTGAAATAATGGCTAACAAATTACAAAACACGGAAACAAAACACAAAGTTTTGGAAAACTTGATTTTGTTAAACTCATTTAGAATTTAATATAAAAATTTATAAATTACATTCTTTAGCCGAATATATTGAATTTCATATAGATAATCATTACCACAACTGCATAACAAAAATTTAAATATGGTTTTAAGTTTTCTTATCCTCACTAAATAGTATTTGTATGATACATCCTTAAATTTACATATTTTATCTAGTTTTACAACGTTTAAAATAAAAAGTTTCATGTACTTGTATTAACATTTTCTCATTTCTATCAATGTTCAACATCCCAATGAATTTCCAAAAATTCATGAAACAAGGAGAAACTAATCCTTTTATCCTTTCTTATCCTTATCTGAAGTCTTTTTGAAATTGATATAGATTTCAGATATCGCTTAATTAAGCAACCAACAAATCATAGGTCAGTTTTAGACTTAGACACTTAGATAACCTAATAGATAAAGTACTGGACCATACTTAATCTTAGGATACCTCAAATCCTTGAGATCAATGAAAAACTAAATTTCCTTACCGCCACAATAATTATTTTGTTATCATATGACGGCAAGAAAGTTTTACAATTCTTGTTTTTAAGATTATTGCAGAAAAATAGTGATTCTGTAAAACTTATCTTTATTTTGGAAAACTTCTATGTTTTCACTCAATCTTTGATGTAATTATTATCGACACGTGAATATCAAGAATTTTTTAGTATCTAACTTTAGAAAAACAACCTTAAATATCATCCAGTTTTGGATTAAAACTTTTCATAATTTGTGTTGAAAACTTTTCCATGCAAACAAAAAAAAGGAAAATTGTTCAAAGACTTTTCAATAAACAGAAACCCGAAAGAAAATTTTTATATTTCTTAAAGTATAAATCAAAGGTTTCTGTGAAAAGAGATTGAAATGAAGAATTCATAGCTTTAGGTTATCAGACAGACTTTTGAATAATAAAATAATGATGTTTCATCAAAACCAAAAATTCAAATTTAACATCGTTAAAATATAGAAAAAGGTTATTTAAAAAAAAAAAAATATTTTCTTTTCTTTTTTTTCTAAATCAATAAATATAACAGCCAACGATGGACTAAAGTTTAAAATTGGATCTATCGACAAAGTTTATTAATACGCCTGAAGATATCGTGTAATTAAAGGAATTTGAAAATTTATTGGAATAATTTACACAGGAAACTGTAAACATCCTTACTTAACTCGTACTTTATAGAAGCAGTTTAGCTCCACTTTGCCTATTTTTAACTAACGATATATTTTTGTATGTATATGTACTTAAAAAATCCATGACTTTATAATGTTTGTTTTGTATTTACGTTTATTAGTAATTATTATTTAGAAATCCTTTGAATTTGAACGTCTGTCCCATTTTTTTGGGCACCTAAAAATAGGCAATTCTATTTTAAATCATAAACTAATTCTACAGATTTCTAACGACTGTCCATTCAAAACTGATTCTTGTTTGGAATTAATTTAATTGATTACATGTAAGATGTGAGATGATTTGGTATGTGGATGGGTAATTTTCCAATGTACAATTTTAAGTTAAGTCGAAAAGATCCAAAATGCTTTAATAGCGCTTTTAATTTGAAAAAAATACTACAAATTGTTACATGAAGTATGGAAATTGTGTGGAGTTTAATTTTCTTATGGATATTGGAAATATTTCTTAATTTATTTTACTTAAAGCAGATGTTCAGCTTTTGATTCAAATTTAATATCCATATTTTCAATTTTAAATATTCAAAAACAATTGTAAACAAATGGAAGAGAATAAAGCAATTCTAAATCAATATCGATATTCTTTTCTTATATATTCGAGACTACTGAAGATTGTAATGTGAAGAACGGAAGCATATGCGCTCATAATAAAAAAAAACGTGTAGCAGCAATCTTTATATGCATGATTTCCTTTCTTCAAGATATTTTCAATATGAACTTCTTTAATATTCTACTTATTGGGGATACGAGTAGGTAGTATATTTTTCTTACAGTTTTTATTTTTGTATAGAAAGGTTCATTCACCCAAGAATTATTAAATCATAATATCGGATATTATTCTGTGATATTAAATTCATATAAAAATTGTATTTCTTATTTGAAGACGATGTACACACCTGAGCCAAACCAAAAACATGAAGGTGATGATTGCATTTTCATACATTCGAAAACTTCGAATAAGGAATAACAAATTTCTTTTTGTGCATAAGAAAATGTGTTCTCAAAAGGATTTAAATTTGAAAAATTTAAACAAGCTATTTATTATTTCAGTAGATATATTGTAATATGTCAATTACAGCTACGTCCACTTTATGACTACATGCTATTGTCATCCATTAAGTCATTATAAACTGAATATTTGACTATATTTAAAGGTTAGGACTTGAACAATTATAGTACTGTATCTCCTCTGCAGAATTTGGAGAACCGGTCAGTTATTAGGTGGAATAGATCTAAATTATTTTTGATATTAATCTGAAAAGGAAGTCGAGTGATAGATTTATAAAATCTGAGACTTATTCGGATCTTAGAAACTACTTAACCGATTGTAATGAAACTTAGATAATCTTAGATAATTTTGTTGAAAGCAGATTTAATTTGGTGAGGATTTAGAAAAGAGCACCGTAAAAAAGTACCAGAAAGCACATAATTCCGACTAGAAATTGTCCGATTCAAATCAAATTAATTCTCTGAGTTGATTTTATATGCATTTATATGTTATTACAAAATTGTATTAAAAAAGGATATTAAGGGAGAAGCAACATTATTTGTCCAATAAAATTCTTAATCGTTTTTTTGTAATTTAAATGAACTTTTGTAAATTGAAGCTGGGACTCAGACAAAGGTACTTTAACAAGGACGAAAATGATATCTCAAGAATTTAGTGTAGATTAATTAAAATGTATTATTTAGAACATTCTTGATTTGGTTAAGTAACAAGTAACTTTGGACAGTCACAAAGATTTGTATGCATATATTTTGAAGACATCATTATGACACAATTTTTGGGTATAAACTTTTGGTACGATTACAGAGCTTCAAAGCGCGCCTCATTTTTAATAGTATTTGTAAAAAAAAGACTGTAAATACATGTATTTTTATATCACACAGAGTCTTTTTAACAAATACTATTAATGAGATGGAGGTTGCAGACGTGCCCAAATCAAAATCCAACTTGGAAACTCTCATTATTGTATGCTTTTTGATAAATTTGTGCGACCGCAATTCATTCTGAAGGAAATATATTTGGAATAAATATTTTATTCAATTTCTAAAGAAAATAATGACCAAGAAATTATAAAAAATGTCTTTTAACTGTTGTTAAATTTTTGTTCTTAGAAAAATTGAAAATATTTCAAAAGAAACGAAAGTTAAAATAATAATAAACTGTTTGTTTTTCTGTTAAATTAAAATATTTTAAATTAAAACTCTTTAAAAAATATACCACAACATTAAAATTCAAAATAAAAAAGCTAAATGTTAACTTTTTCTTCTTGAATACAAATTAATTCAATCTGTTTTGTTAAATGAGTTGAAAGAAAATCTTTCATTATAAACGTTAGAACTTTTCCTCTTTTTTTTTTGCTCTTGTGGTAATTATCTCAATCGATTTTATCATCTGTGACATAATTTAAATTTCTATTTCCATTTCGGTTCATCTTCAATCAAAATCAAAATAAAAGAAACTTCCTATGGTGTTATTGTTGAGAAAAAAGAAAAATAACAGAAAAATTTTGTTGGGACTTTATAAAAACCAGGACAAAAATTCATTACAATCGTCTATCAAAGAATGTCTCTTCATTAACGGACAATCATATACATAACAATGGAATATGGAAAATCACCAGGATTAAAAACAGAGGATGAGCTAAAGTTCTTTTGTTTTAACATCGAATCAAATCATTTAAGAATATCCATCAATTGTGAAAATGTTGATTATTATAAAAGGGGAAATATGTATATACGGAGAGTGATTGAAAAGTTAAAAGATAAACGTTAACTACGCACAAAATGAACTTTGTGGTATTAGTTAAAAAGAGACATTGAGTCCCTTGTGGTATGCGCTGTGACTCCATTTTGTTGGAACCAAAGGGTTAGATAGTTTTCCACAGCTGCTTTTAAAAAATGTTCCAACATCGTCCGATATTGAGCACTATTGATGAAAACTGAAGAAATATGGGCCAATGATTCTTCCAGACGATACACCGCATTAAATAGTATACTTAAGTGGGTGTAATTGCCGTTGATAAACTGCTCTTGGATTCTCTGTAGCCACATCCTGCAGTTCTGTTTGTTTACGAAACCATTTAATTGGAGATGGGCTTCATCGCTCATTATTAAATTGTAAATAAAGTTTGGATTTTCGTTTAATGATTTTGGTTCGTTGTTTTGGTTATCAAAATATTTCATATTTGTTCTTGCTTAAAGAAAAAAACAAACTTTAAACTCTACAAATCTAGTGATTACGTTAACTTGGACTTTAATCGAGGTACATAGATTAAACATGAATTATAAAACCAAAAAATCTCAAGATTTAAGAACTACCACAGCCTAAACGTCCACTGAAAAACTGGTCACTATTAAACTTTTAAAACTATAAAAATCATAAATTAAAAATGGATACAAGGATAGACAACGAAACCAAATTTAAGTTCAACCGCAAGTCATAGTCAAACATAAGCTTTAAAGGACTTCACCATGGAAAAAATACTTTCCAATCACATCAAAACCTTTAAAAAATCCTTTATATATTGAATTTAAAAATTCCTTTCAAAAATTTTAAAGAATAAAATCAAACGCGAACAAATATTATTCAATCATATTTTGGGGTTAGTACTCCTCGTACCAACATTTTCATTGTTCTATAAAAATTCTTCATCCCCCGCACAGTTAATTTCAAGTTAATTGAAAATTTAAGCCCAGTCTACCCAAAAATTTCTAGAACAAAAAAAAAATAGAAAATTTTGAAATGATTTGGTTGAAGAGAAATTGAATTTTGTTCTACAGAACAATATTTTAACTTTAAAAGTTTTTAATTGAAAGTCTAGAAAACCAAATCAGTATTGTAATTTCAAATAAAGTTCAACCAGAATATTTCATGTATGATAGTGTAAAAAGGTTTTGATTGAATATTTTACCACAGGCAATGAAATCTTCCTGAAACTATGATAGCCTTCATCGATTCGTGAAAGATTAGGTTAATATAAATCATTAAATAGGATTTCATATTTCAATTCAATCAGTTTTTATCGTTATATACTTTCCACACGCTCTCAAGTAGTCCTGCAGCAAAATCATTCAATTTTTGTTTAGAAATACTGATTACTGATTTGTAATATAAAAGAATTTTTACAAGATTTTTGGGTTTATAAGACCTAAATCCTTTGAAAGATTGCCCAAAACTAATAATGTATTCAACCAAAACAAAGTGTTGAAAATACACTCAAAGAAAAAACTCTATATTTTTAGTAAAACTTTATAGAGAGATTTAAATCCATGTTCAGCGCCATTGGAAGAAGTAAGTAGAAACGCCATCGTTGATAAAAATCAAAAGGAGAGATAAATAAACTTGTTTTAATTAAATTAAATTATTTTGCATTAATTACTATCATTTCTTTTTCTTACAGGACTTTCTGTCTAAAAGCGACTTCACATCTAAAAATGTTAGTGCAGAATTTTTTACATTAAGAATAATGAAGGACATGGGAAATTATTGTATCCAATATATAAGTCCGGATAATTTTTTTCGTTTTAATTGAAGTTTATCAACCAAACTGTTATAAGGCTCATATAAAGGCCAATCTTCACACAACCGACATCCTACTTCTGATGCAAGTATGGGATAACAGTATACAAAGATTGGTTAAACAGAAAGGGAGAAAACAATCATCCTACAAATTTTGTCCGCTTCTGCATTTCTGATTTCCCCCATCTGATTTTCGATCTGCAAATGATTCCCCTCAAAAACAGATGAACATGTTTATCTCATTTATATGGCACTTCATCTGCGGATGCATACTCTCACAACAATCACACACGATACCGTTGCACACTACCAATTTTCCTAAATTGTGTGTGGGGAGACTCTGATGTTTTTATTCGATCAATCCTAGCGAAAATTGCAAAAGTCCATCTCTTTCTAGTTTTCTGATTTTTCTCGTCAAAATAGGATGTCGGCTGTTAGGAGATTGGCCTTAAGAGTACATTTTGAAATGAGAGAAAGCATTCATTGGAAGTGTATTTTTTGTGTGTGGGAAAAAATAATTTTTATTTAACAAATTTCGAAATTCAAAACATCGAAAATCTTTCAATTTTCAAATTTTGTTTTAACGAAATCGAATACTATTAAAAGCCATCTTATTCCAAGATACATCATTTAGATTTTAGAAATACAAGAAAATATAATTTTCTATTTTAAAAGCTTTTAAACAATAAATTTTTCTTTTATTTATTTTTTTTTGTTTTCTGGACGAATTTAAAACCCACATGAAAACCATCAGACTGAAATGAAATGAATTAAAGAGTCATTCATTCGGAATTTCATCACCACCATATTTAATTTCAATTTTATAAAATTTAATATAGTTTTCTATCCATTTTCCCATCCCTGCAGAAAAACCGCCCAATGTGATATAATTAAATGTAAATTAATTGTTTCATCGAAGGATAATTTATCAGTCGGAAAAGTTTTCGAAGCTTTTGGTTGTACTATTTTCAAAGGAATTGTGTTGACACTGAATGTGCTGTTCTCTATATGGCAATTTGAAAAAGGATCCCTAAATACTATATGTACTTAACTATTCTATTATTAGAAATTATTATAAAGTTTATTAATACTTTCTGTAGGGCACAAACCGTTTCCCAAAAAGGATATTGTTTCTTCTACACAAAAAGGTAATTAGTATTCATATTTTATGTAATTTTGTTTTTATTGTATTTTTCAGGGATTTTATGAATAATTTAAAAGGTATAAACATTTCAGAATTGATTTGTGTGGAATACAAAAGTTTTCCATCATTTTCAAAGAAAAATAATAATAAACGATTGTTAAACATTACTTAAATTAACAATACTCGTATTTATAAAGTCATACTTTCGCATTAGTTATATTAAAAACCTCAATTAATATGTTTAGAATTTTTAAAGTAGCCTTGAAAAAGTTTAAGAGGTCACGAATAAAACTGAATCTCAGAAGATGTTGTCTTCAAGGCAAGTTCTAACTTTTAAAGTTTCTAGTTTTTCAGTAAACACTTAAATCTAATTTTAGTTTAACTCAATGTATGATTTAATATTACCGGGTCCCACAATTGAAGTGACCGTCTAATTCAAATCGCTGTCAAATGTAAACCGCACATCTTGTAATACCAAAATTTAACATTGCTTGACATATTGTCTGTCAGTAGTAAAAATTATTTGTTGGTGAAAAGACGCGTTTATATTTTTTGTACAATCAAAAGAATTAGTTCGCACGCTCCCTCGTGGTGATTTACCAAATTTGGTATTTCCAGATGAGAAAACATTCTGCATTGAACAATTTCTCGACAAACAAAACGATCGTGTTTGGTTAAAGAAACGTTCCCATGACAATTCTGAGGAGTTGAGAGTTACTAGAAAACAGGGTGAAAAGGTGATTTGTCTCGTGAATGGAACCGTTTAAGCCAAGACATCGTGTGAGAATCGTGTGCATTGTTTAAAAAGAGATTGAAGCTGGTGGTTACGGCAAAATGTGGCTAATACGTTTCAAATAATTGTAAAATTAATTATGTATTATAAATTATCATTTGACTAAATTTTAATAAAACCGACCAATAAACAAAGAAATTGCAGAATTTTTACACTTTGACACTTCAATTGCCGGACCCGGTAGATGACAGAAAAATTCATTGCGTTGTTGATGATGACAAAATAAAAACGTTAATCGAATCTAATTGGCGTTTAACAACAATAGAGATTACTCAGAATCTCAAAATGAGGCTTGAAAACCATCAAACAGAAGCCTTTAGTATTGATGAATCGAAAACTAGTTATATTATATCAGGATAACGCTACTTACTCATCAAAAATTGAGATCTTGAATGGGAACTTTTGATGCATTTATCGTTTAGTCCTGACCTTCCGTCATCGGACTATCATTTGTTTCAAGTTGAACTTTGTGTCTATGGCTAGCTTTAAGTATAATAAAAGCAGAAATCAATTTGAATGAATGAATTTTAAGTCTCATTCGACCTTTTCTTGTCACAAAACATAAAAACTAATTGGCCCAGAAATATATACAAATCTGACCTTAGTTTTGTACCAAATTTTCGTCTGAAATAAACATCAACAGGAACGTGACAATATCTTAGAGAAAAAAATGTATAAAAATGAATGAAAAAATTCTATTCAAATTCTCACAACAAAGAATCATTCAATTACAAAAATATTCAACATTGAATTAATTTTATTAATAGCCGGAAAAACACAAAATTTTAGTGCGTATAGTTAAAAAAAGTCGACTCAAATTTAAGAAAACGTAGAAATAAAATTTTCCACAATTCTTAAAGATTTTTATTTTCTCCATAATTTGCATGTCAATTTTGTGCAGAACCTTGCATAACACCAGCGGGAAATGGTTTAATGAATCTCATTAAAAACTATATCATTCCATTAAATAACATTAATTAAAAAAAAGGCAGACTATCTGACTTTCTTATATGTAATTTGTTTCTTTTTAATTTTATATTTCTTATATAAAAAATAGTGAAAATTTGATACATTTAAGCGATTTCAACTGCAAATTATTTGCTTAAATCTTATTTAAGTTTAGGAGAGACCAGAGAGAATTTGATATATAGTTTTTGTGTTCATTCGAAAAATAGAAATAATACTGGTTTCTATTCAGTTTATTGGAGATTCTATTAAAGTAATATAGAGAAAGAATTTCCCATATTTTAATGAGATTTAAACGAAATCAATTGAAAGCTTCGATTGTAATAAGCCCCAAATTCACTTGTGATAACAAATAGCAAGTTTCGTATAAGGACTTTAAAACTACGAGCTCTCAAACTTTGGCACGTACACATCATCTCGCCATATATTTGACAGTGCTATAGAAACTGTAATCATCATGGTTATAAAACGCAGTATAAAATGTTTCCTAAACCAAAATCGGACTAATGCTCAAGACACATCTCCGATTTTAATTAGGATAATTACTTTTATTGACTATCTTCTATCATTAGTTTCACAATCCAATTAAATTCATAAAATTTAACTTTAACTGTAACATTCAGAACACAATATTTATTAACTATTATTAAATAAAGCGATTTTTAAGAGAGTTAAGTAAGAGAAGAAAGCATATCAAAAATAGATGAAAATTGCAAAATATTGAAAACTAGATGGCCCTGGTCACAATTAAAAGAAAAAATAATGATATTTAAAAAGAATAATGATCTTTAAAATAGATAATTAAAAATATTAATAATAAACTTCATTATCACCATTTTAATAACCGCGGTTGGATAATAATGATCATTAAAATTGAAAATAACTTATTTTGTTATTTTTTATTTGTAACCTAATTCGCAGAAATAAATATATTTTTAAAAGCTTATCATTTTAAAAATTCTAATAAGTTCAATTTAAAAATAAATATTGTTATTAAACACGTGCGATGTCGTAGACGATCTAATATCCTTTTATATAATTTTTCAAGTTTAATTTTCTCATAATCTAAACAATTTACAAAATATATTTATTTCATTTACATCTAAAATCTAATTAATGCATCTTTTTATTACAACAAATTTGTTAAACATTTCCATCAAAAAAAGTTAACACAGTATCAGATAGAAAAGTGCTAAATATGCTGCGAGAGAAAGTATGTCTGTCTCTTCATTAAAAATACATATAATGACGGAATAAATAACGTAATTATGTACAACGAAATTCAATTAGTTATCATATTTTCTAAACCACATTACATGGTTGAAGACTAAAAGAATATTTTCTAAGAAATATTCAATTTTTGCATGACAGCCTAGGGACCTAACCTTAAATTCACCATTGTTCAGGTTGGGAATCAAAATATAGTTCATTATCCATATCTGCTATGCACACACACACACATTAGTATATATACTAAGTGATAAATTGTAATTTGTTAGTGTCTGTCCATCATGTCTAGTATACTTTGTGATCAGCAGAAGACATGGCGAAGTAAACTTCCAGTTGACGCAGGTCCTCACTGGACATGGAGTATTTCGCAGTTACCTGCATAGGAATAACAAAGACCCATGATCGTATATCGTGTACTTTGTGAAGTTACTTCAAGTTTCCCAGTCAATTAAAGGTAAAGTGGTAGGAAAATCTATTTTAAGAAATTACTAGTTGAAATTTTTTAATTGCTAAAAGGTTTTAGTTTTGTGAGATTTCATTAAAAAAAATAAATAATGTTGCTTGAAGAACCATGTATTTTATTCCTGCCTTACGCTGACAAAAATCAGATCAATACCAACAAAGGCCATATAATATTAATGATCTCATGCTTTTGCCCATAAGGAAGATACTCCTTCCTTGCGTGTAAAAACGACGGACTCTGAAAGTCTGACTCGTATTTTCCCCCCTCCACAATTTCACAATACTTACTCACTTATAGTATAAGAAAGTAAACAAAAAAAGAAGGAAGCATATGAAAATAATAATCAACATTAAAATTGAAAATTTAATATTAAATTTCAGACGCGTTATTATTCTGTTAAAAATTTCATTGCGCTTAAGATTTCAGATTTTGTGAGCATTTCAGCAGGTCAAGTTCATATATTCACAAATAAATAAATAAATAAAAACAAAAATTAATAAAATGAAATATTTTATAATATTTGAAGTAGTTTTTGGTGTTTTAATTCTCAATTTCCAGAATATTTGTAAAAAAATGAATAAATATTAAGAAATTAATAAGTTGATGTAAAATAATTAATAGAATTAAATTTCTAGACGCAATTTCTTGTGATGCTACACCAAAGACTACCGAAGGACGTCTTTTGAAAAAGATTCTGTGCAGTTTTGATAAAACTGAAAGGCCAACAACCGATTCAGGTTCCACGCTAGTTAATGTTGGATATGTAATAAAATCCTTTATGTATGTAAGTTATAGAAAATTTGGAATTACTTATATTATAAAATATAACAACGAAAAATAAGTGAACAAGTGAAAAATAGTGAATTTGTAATCCAATTTAATATACCGGGTGTAAAATTTATTATACGAGAGAAGTGGGGAATTTATGAAAATCATGAAAGTGTAATAATATTTACAGAATAGAAATGCTTTTCGGGAAAAAAACAGAGATATTATGGAATTTATGTCGAATTACTACTGATTGTTTCAACTAGTCGCTGGCTTATTATGCCCTATGGTAGGTACTACCAGAGGGTATATTAGTTTTGTCACTCCATTTGTAGCACATCGAAATAATCGTTGTAGAAAGGTTTTAAGGGTATGGTTGTGTAGGGAATCAAAAGTTATATCGATTTATGCATGCCCGTCTGTCCGTCCGTCCGTATACAAGATAACTCAAAAACGCGTTATCCGATTTTGATGAAATTTACAATGTGAGTTACCTATTCCTTAACTTGGTTTTGGCATTTCAGCAAAATCGATGCAGGGAGAGCAAAATTATAAAGGAAAAATCAGGGTGACCAGAAAGTTTTGTCGTTTTTTTGTTTATGGTTTTCAGTATTTAATTGGAAAATTTGTGAACCAATTTTGTTTAAATTAATTATGTATGGTTAACTACGCATATAGACCAGATCCCATGTTAAATTTCAGTCAAATCGATCCAAGGATAGTGGAGAAAGAAATAATCCTAGGAGAAAATAACCCTCTTCATATAGTTTTTTTTTATGTGCTTTAAAAACATACATCGATTTGAATAAAATTTGCAGATTAGACTTATGCTATCAGGGTCTGGGTTACCTGCAAATTAGAAGCAATTTTGAAAAGATAAAAAAAAGTTATTAAGAAAAACCTTAAAATAATGTTAGTTTTGACAGTTTTTTTGTCCCATTTCTACCATTGGGCAAAGGGCTATAGCCCAATTTTCAGTAATTATGTTTTTTTAAGCTAAATATTGTCCATTTTGCCGATATCCCGTCACTATAAAACTTCCGGCTTTTCTGAGTATAATAGTCGGATTAGTGCATGGTTAGAACGGTGGATGCATCAAAAGTTCGCCGCTAAACTCTACTAATTTTTGACGAATCTGACAAAACATGTATTTGGTGTAATCGTTATCATGATGAAACAAAAGACTTTTGCAATTCATCAATTCTGGACGCTTCTTTTTGATCGTTTTCCACGTTCGATTTCGATATGTTAAGATTCCGAGCAATCTTTCTATTCGTTAAACACTAATTGGGTTCGATCAATGTAATTTTTGACCCACTATTTGAACGGAAATAAAAGTTTCTTACCAAAATGCCTATACCAAATTTTTTAACGTAAATCAATAAAATTATTAATTTTATTCTTTTTTTGGTTTTATTTTGTTTTAGGCTGAATATATCAATCAATTGACGATAAACTCATTAATGACAATGGTATGAATTAATTTAATTGTAAATAAAATTTAATATTATTACAATTTCTTCAAATTTCAAGAAATGGACTGTCGAACAATTTAAATGGAATAAAAATGAATATGACGGAATTAATTCAATCACTGTAAAAGCAGAAGATATTTGGCAACCAGATTTATCATTATCCGATGTGTAAGTTACTATTTATTTATTTTTAAACGTTTCATAATATCAACCCCGAGGCTAACTAATACAAATAGTATTCTGACCCGAACTAAATCTGAACTAAAAAAAACTTTATGATCCTGTACTATATCGTTGTATCGATTTTATTGTAATTCGATATGATATTGTGTATTTCTGCTGTCAGTATAAACATTAAATTTGAATCAAGTGAAGTGGGTTCAATTCGCACCACGCTCTTTCCCTCTCGGGTATTAGAGTTTCAATCTAGTGTCTTAAAACACTCGGCCAACCCGACTAGTTGTTAATGTTGGTAGGAATATGTAATGTAATTTAAGGCGAAGTATTTTTGATTAATTTTAAAAATATATTTTAGTTTCTTCATTTTTAACGGAAATCTGTCTAGCCAAGCAACTCCATTAGATTCTTTTCAAGACTCATTTTCAGTCGGGCTGAAAAAAAGTCTTGAGAAGACTCTAAAAATTGGACTTTTTTCTTAAGTCCGACTGAAAATATGTCTTGAAATAAGTCCAATGGACTCGTGGGTAAGACAAAAAATATTTCTCTAGTTAGTACCTTGTTTGTTGTGTATCCATACAGCTGAACGTTTTCCAAACGGAAAATTTGATAAAAAAAGACAGTTTAATTATTCACGCTGCATATACCGTCCTAGAGAGGTCTAGCTGCAGATATTTGTTAGTAGTTAAAACTAGTCAGCCATTCTTGTACAAAAATAATAGAAAAGTAAATTCCAACATAATTTTCTTTTGTATTACTATTTTTTTTTTTATTGATGAAGCTTCTTATTATTACTTATTTGGTAGACGCTTTGCGAGTATATTCTTTCAACTAGAAAATATTTTAAAAAAAAAATATAAGATAAAAATTTATTTTGCAGAAGAAACGTCAAAAAAGCATTATTTCAAAAAAATTAAAATTACTTTTGCATCGTTTTCTAGTTTTTTTTAATTCATTTCTTTTCCTAATTTTATCACGATATTTACTAATTCTTTGTTATTTTATTCAAAATCCATTTGAAACAATTTTCTTTTTTCTGAATATTTCGTGTGCATTCCTTTGTTACAATGAATTTCCGGTTTTTCCTTTATTTTTTATACCCACAACCGAAGCGACATCTGTTATGGAATAGAAAGTTTAATAAAATTGGTATCACAATTTATCTAACACAATTTTTACGATAAAAAATATTTTGTTTTGTCGATTTACAATAATTTTTCGAAGTTGTTTTGAAAAACTTTTGAAAAAAATCATTGGGAAATTTTTTAATAATTATAGAATTAGAATTATCTTTTAAAAAAATATATATAAATAAAGAATTCTTAATATTCAATTGTAATACTCTATTTTGAGAGAGTCATTTAATTATGCACGTACAAAATCTTTATCGTAACTGATTTGTTTGAAATCACAAAATGGCGCTCTGGAACCAAAAGAGTTTCCATTATCTATTCAATCGACAAATCTAAATGGCTTGGATATATCCTTTGGGAACTCACTACTAGCTAGAATATTATTCAGATCGGTTTACAAGTTTCATTATCGAATTTCCGTTAAAAAATGGGTTGTAAAAAAAGTCTTCTATAATAATAAATGAAACTACATTCGATGTTTTTAAAACTGTCCATGTTATTTTGACACCTACCACAAAAATCCAGCCAATTCTACGTCCATTGTGATTATTGTATTCAAGTTGATCACATGGTTTAGGTGCTATTGAATTAGTCAGCTAAACAACTTGGGTTAAGGAGAAGGAATTTGTCTCATGGACACCAGCTTAACCTATAATCGACTGGAAAGTTGACACAAATTAAAAATAGGGATAAGAAGAAAACAAGCATCAGTTCCATTGTTTCAATAAATACGAATAAATAAGAATAATCATATTTTAATTCAATACTATTTTAGGCCGGGAGAAATGTCTAGAGAATCATGTAAAAAATCAAATTGCTTAATCCATAGAACTGGTGAAGTATTTTGCAGCCCATCATGTACACATACAGCTATGTGCAGAGCAAAAATACAAAACTGGCCATTTGATATACATAATTGTACATTGGTGTTCGGATCCTATGCACAAAATGGTGAACTCGTGAAATATAATTATTTGAATGTTTCCGTCCAAAAGGATGGCCTTCAAGATTATAGATGGAAAATAGTTACTATCAGAGGTAAAGAAGTACCGACCGTTTATCCATGCTGTCCGGATGATGTTTTTCCAACTTTACATTATAATGTTATCCTTCAAAGGCATTCAGCGGCAAATCATGCAGCATATGTAGCGCCAGCCATAAGTATAAAAGTTTTATTTTTATTTTTTCTAGAATTTTATTTAATTTTTCTGTGTTTATTAATTAGTGTTGGCTAGTATTAATTTAATGACGCTTTGGTTAAATCCAGATACTGCAGAACGAATTATGGTCGTCGGAATTTCATTATTTGGACATTTTTCATTTAGTCAACAAATTTCTTGGAGTGCACCAAAGGGTGGTGATGAGATACCAAATGCTGGTTAATTTTGTTTTTTAAATTTTAGAAATTGTTTTAATTAAAATAAAACAAATATTCACTATCTACAGTTCATTTCTTCCGAGATTCAGCAATAATAGCGACCTTACTTATTTTACATACGATCATAATGAGAGCATTACAACGGACTAAACGTGCTGCGCCAGGTTGGATAAAAACTACTACAACATATTTGAATGGCAACAAAGTTGGTCAAATGATGTTCACGAATCCGTACATTATTAATGGAGTAATTAATTGATTATAAAAATAGATAAAACTGGTTATTATTATTATTTGGAAATATTCAATTTCAGACAAAACTAGACAATGAAACTGAAGACGAAAGTTTAGTTGATGGACAACAAAATCAAACAATTGAAAAAAGGATACAAATCGAGAAATTGGAAGAAACTAAACTTTGGTTAACAGCAGTTCGGATTATTGATGTTGTCTTATTTTTAATCTTATTTATTGCATATTTATCAATGATATTTTCATGGATAGTTCCAACAAATCGAGATATTTCAGAAGAGGGATACTTAGAAGTTATAACCTAAAATACGAAAATGTAATTAATACAAACACAAATAAACAAAAAATTAAATGAATAATTAATTAATTTTTCGATTTTTTATTCTTTTTTACTAAACGATTGGTCAAATATCCTAATCCTAAAACAATTTATACAGCTGAGGAAAATCGCCATCATAAAAAATACAGGAAGATAAAAATGCACATTATTTAAATATGAAATGGAAACAATTTAAAAATTGCATCCAATAAAGGCCAATCTCCACACAGCCAATATCCTATTCTGGCGGGAAAAATCAAGAAACTAGAAAGAGATCGACTTTTACAATTTTCGCTAGGATTGACCGAATAAAAACATGACAGTCCACACACAATTTAAAAAAATTGGTAATGTGCGACGGTATCGTGTGTGATTATTGTGAGAGTATGCACCCGCAGATGAAGTGCCATATAAATTAGATAAACATGCATGTTCATCTGTTTTTGAGGGGAATCATCCGCAGAGCGAAAATCAGTTGGGGAAATCAGAAATACAGAAGCCGACAAAATTTGTAGGATGATTGTTTTCTCCCTTCACGTTTAACCAATCTTTGTATAGTGTTATCCCAGACTTGCATCAGAAGTAAGATGTCGGCTGTGTGGAGAGTGGCTTTAAGAGAGGTGTCCAAATTGGAAACTCTCATTATTGTATGCTTTTTGGAAATATTCAATTTTTGCATGACCGCCAAGGGACCTAGCCTTCATTTCAAATTCACCATTCTTCGGGTTGGAGATGAAAATATAGGAGAAATGATAAAGAAAATAAATATTTACATGTATTTTTATATCACACAAATACTAATATCAAGATATCTTGTTTACAGTCTGAACATCTTTTCGACATGAGAATACAATTTGATCATTCTATTTATAGTATTGTGACGTGTTAGTCCTTCGGTTCGATGTTATTAGAATGATAACACTTTTTATTTATGTGAATGTAGTGTATAAACTTTATTTGTACTTATTTCTGCTTAACAATTAGTCTTAAAAATATTTGTCTTTCAATAATTTAATTATTACAATTATTTATCACAGTGTTAGAGCTTCACTATTTTAATTACTTTCACAAAAAAAATAATCTCGTTTGAATCTCTGCTTTGTATAATCTCTGACGAAGCTTTTCACTTCAACTGATCGATTAAGAATGATTTCAGGCTCGACCCTACAGCGCTTTTTATATCAGATTGGTCTATTTCGCGAACTTTCTTGAAAAGACTGGTCGTTTGGCTATCTAAAACTAGATGGCAACGTCTAGAAAATTCTTATTCGATACACAAAGCAATGATTCATTTCGGAGCTTTCTGGAACAGATCTTTTGTACATTAGATGGCGATATTTTCTCGAAAGCTCTAGAAATTCTTGAATATTTCAAAGAATTGTTTTTGTTCGTGTGGTGTTTTTTTGTGTTAGTTGTTTTACTTAGAATACTTGTGTTGTGACAATGTTTTATTGTTATTGTTTGATGATTTTATGAATCACCAAGTATTCTAAGTAGAATATAGTGCAGTATGCTTAAAAGCTAAGTTGTAGTAGCACTAAGGACGTAATGATTAGAAAGACTTCTTCCTTGACACAAGTCCTTGATAATGGTTTTCTTTTCCTTATTCACAAACAAAAGTTATTTCCGTCGTAAAACTGTTAACGTTTTTGACATTAATATGTCTTTAGCCTGGGGGTCATGAGAATGTGTGTGCACGATAATGTTTATATCCGTTCATTATCAATATCTACCATGCACACACACACACATCAGTATATATGTAGGATTATTGATAGCATTTACATAATTGTATAGAATCATAGATATAAGATTTGCAATAAATTGTATACTTTACCATTTTAGTCTTTTTTGAATTATCGTACTTTTTTATATAACATTGAATCTTCATTATCATTATATTCAAATATAACTGATAAGAGAATTTAAAACTAGTTAGTAACGTTAACTTTTGATTGTGTGCATATAATTCTGGTAGTTACAATTCGATATTTGAAAAAGAATAAAATTACTCTCCTCCTGTTCTTTGCAAAGTAAAGTAAAGCATATTTTTAATTGAACTTGAATTTAAATTGTTAGTCGATAATTTCTTATTATTTTATAAATAAATATTTTAAAAAGTAGAAAACCTTATTTAATCTACATATATACACAGTGATACTTTATAATTTGTTAGTGTTTGCCCATCGTGTCTAGTATACTTTGTGATCAGCAGAAGACATGGAAGTAAACTCCCAGTTGACGCAGGTTCTCACTGGACATGGAGTATTTCGCAGTTACCTGCATAGGAATAACAAAGACCCATCACCGTAATGTCGGCTAGGCTCCATCTCGAAGTAATGCTAAAGCGGCTCCGAGGTGGTTGAAAAGCCTGGAGGGAGATAGGTTTTAGTGGGTATGGTTAATATGACGGCCCCACACTTTGTGCGTAAAGTGCATTTCCGAATTCCCGTTAAAAAAAGTATACTTTGTGAAGTTACTTCAAGTTTCCCAATCAATTAAAGGTAAAGTGGTAGCAAAATCTATTTTAAGAAATTACTAGTTGAAATTTTTCAATTGCTAAGAGGTTTTGGTTTTGTGAGATTTCATAAAAAAATAATAAATAAAGTTGTTTGAAGAACCATGTATTTTATTCCTACCTTACACTGACAAAAATCAGATCAATACCCTACCAAAAAAAGACATATAGGAAAGTACTATAATCGTGCGAAAACCTAACTTTTGATCTAGAAGGGCTAGGAAGATGAAAATAAGTGCAAAATCCGTTTCGTCAAAAATAATTAGCCCCATGTCCGTCCGTCCGTCCGTCCGCTTTTTTAAATCGTTAATAAAATCTGAATGAATGGTCCGATTTCCATGAAACTTTCACCATTTTGGTGTTGCATCAAATGCCAGATGGTGTTAGATTTTGGGCGAAATTAATATATGGCAACACTAATTGGTAACGCTTTTTTTGTCTAAAAATGACAAAATTTTGTCCGCACGGTTCAGACTAAACTGTTGGGCCAATTTCGATAAAATTTACACAGTTCATGTATTTGATCCTAACTTAGATCTGATTAGTTTTTGGGCCATATTCGACTATGGCAACACTGTCTAAAAATACATTTTGTCCAAATATAGTCTATTTTTGAACTTGTTGTAAAACCGAAACTGCTAGTCGAATTTTGATGACATTTGCACGGTTGTGTACTATATTCGATATCAGAACATATTAACTTTTCAGCGGGAGGGTGAAATAAAAAAACCCTAATAATAATGAAATATAGAAACTTCCTTAATTCGGTCAATAATAGTCGGATTTTAATGAAACTTGGAACGTACGTTTGGAATGGATTAGCTGGAAAAATAAAGTTTGTCTCCCCGCGGTGGGGGGTTGTGGAGGGCTGAAAAAGAAAAACTTCAATAATTCACTCAATAATAGGCAAATTTTCTTTAAACTTGGTGTGTACATTCTGGATAGGGCAAGTGAAAGGATAGAATGCGTCTCCCCTCGGTGGGGGTTGCGGGAGAATGATATAAAGAAACCTTAATAATTAGGTCAATAACAGGCGGATTTTAATGAAACTTGGAATGTACATTTATAATAGGAGAAGTGAAATGAATATTTGATGACATTATCGGGAAAGTTTCATAGTGGTCCGGCCGATATAGAGAAAATGTGAATTCACTACTATGGTTTGCTTTGCTCATTTTTATTTTATATATAGCATGCGTGTAAAAACGACGAACTCGGAAAGTCTGACTCGTATATTTTTTCCTCTCCACAATTACACAATACTTATAGTATAAGAAAGTAAACAAAAAAAAGAAACATATGAAAATAATAATCAACATTAAAATTAAAAATTTAATATTAAATTTCAGAGGCGTTATTATTCTATTAAAAATTTCATTGCGCTTAAGATTTCAGATTTTGCGAGCATTTCAGCAGGTCAAGTTCATATATTCACAAATAAATAAATAAATAAAAACAAAAATTAATAAAATGAAATATTTTGTAATATTTGAAGTAGTTTTTGGTGTTTTAATTCTTAATTTCCAGAATATTTGTAAAAAAAAAGAATAAATATTAAGAAATTAATAAGTTGATGTAAAATAATTAATAGAATTAAATTTCTAGACGCAATTTCTTGTGATGCTACACCAAAGACTACCGAAGGACGTCTTTTGAAACAGATTCTGTGCAGTTTTGATAAAACTGAAAGACCAACAACCGATTCAAAAAGTTCCACACTAGTTAATATTGGATATGTAATAAAATCCTTTAATTATGTAAGTTATATAAAATTTGGAATTTACTTAAATTGGATAAAATTCGAAAATTATGAAATATGTAAAATAACAACGAAAAATAAGTGAACAAGTGAAAAATAGTGAATAGTGAATTTGTAATCCAATTTAATATACCGGGTATAAAATTTATTTTACGAGAGAAATGGGGAATTTATGAAAAGCACGAAAGTGTAATAATATTAAGAGAATAGAAACGCTTTTCGGGAAGAAATAGAGATATTATAGGATTTATGTCGAATTACTACTGATTATTTCAACTAATCGCTGGCTTATTTTTTTGTTCATACAAAAAAACTTTGCTAAGCTAAATATTGTCCATTTTGAGGATGACCTTTTGCCATTATCCTGTCACTATAAGACTCCCGGTGTTTCTGACTGAAATACAGTTTTTTTTTTTTTCAAATTTACACTAATAAAGGAGTATATTAGATTTTCTTTCATTTTGGAATGCATTTTTTGTAGTTTATATTTTATTAAATTGCAATAGTCATCGAAATTATATACGAGTTGGGGATTTTTGGTTAGATTAGTTGGTGAAACTCTATGATAACCGTACAAAGCATGTATGGGAGAAAATTTGCTACCTGTCTGTGGTGTGTGTACTAATGCCGCTTCTCCTAACCATTGGTCCCATGTGTCTGTATTATCGTCAACTACACTTCAGAGGTACTCAATTAGGGGTACATGTGATCATTCTAAAGCTCCGTTCGACTGAGAGTGATAAGTAGTTATTTGCAGGTTTTTAATGTGAAGCATAATTGCACAATTTTTTGAATAAATCGCTCGTGAAATTCGCGCCTTGGTCTGTTACTAGCTTTTTAGGAATTGTCAAATACTTTAAAATATTATTTTTATAAAAACTTTCAGCTAACGTTATTGCTTCGACATCAGGTATACGAAAACAATCCAGCATTTTTGTTAAATCGTCCTTTTCGAACGAGTTCTTCAAACGACCGAAACAAATAATAGTCGGATTAGTGCAAGGTCAGAATGGTGCATCAAAAGTTCCCAGCCAAGCTCTACTTAATTTTGACGAATCTGACAAAACTTGTATTTGGTGTAATCGTTATCATGATGAAACACAATACTTTTGCGATTTATCAATTCTGGACGCTCTTTCTGGACAATCCTTCTTTTCGTTAAACACTAATTGGATTCGATCAATATAGTTTTTGACCCATTATTTGAACGGAAAAGTTCCTTACCAAATTTTTTATCGTAAATCAATAAAATTATTAATTTTGTTCTTTTTTTGGTTTTATTTTGTTTTAGGCTGAATATAACAATAAATTGACGATAAACTCATTAATGACAATGGTACGAATTAATTTAATTGTAAATAAAATTTAATATTATTACAATTTCTTCAAATTTCAAGAAATGGACTGTCGAACAATTTAAATGGAATAAAAATGAATATGACGGAATTAATTCAATCACTGTAAAAGCAGAAGATATTTGGCAACCAGATTTATCATTATCCGATGTGTAAGTTACTATTTATTTATTTTTAAACGTTTAATAATATCAACCCCGAGGCTAACTAATACAAATAGTATTCTGACCCGAACTAAATCTAAAAAAACTTTATGACCTTGTAATATCGTTGTACTGATTTTATTGTAATTCAAGATGATATTGTGTCTGCTGCCAGTAATAAACACTAAATTTGAATCAAGTGAAGTGGGTTCAATTCCCACCACGGTCTTTCTCTCTCGGGTATTAGAATTTAAATCTAGTGTCTTAAAACACTCGGCCAATCCGACTAGTTGTTAATGTTGGTAGGAATATGTAATGTAATTTAAGGCGAAGTATTTTTGATTAATTTTAAAAATATATTTTAGTTTCTTCATTTTTAACGGAAATCTGTCTAGCCAAGCAACTCCATTAGATTCTTTTCAAGACTCATTTTCAGTCGGGCTGAAAAAAAGTCTTGAGAAGACTCTAAAAATTGGACTTTTTTCTTAAGTCCGACTGAAAATATGTCTTGAAATAAGTCCAATGGACTCGTGGGTAAGACAAAAAATATTTCTCTAGTTAGTACCTTGTTTGTTGTGTATCCATACAGCTGAACGTTTTCCAAACGGAAAATTTGATAAAAACAGACAGTTTAATTATTCACGCTCGATATTCCATCCTAGAGAGGTTTAGCTGCAAATATTTGTTAGTAGTTAAAAATAGTCAGCCATTCTAGTACAAAAATAATAGAAAAGTAAATTCCAACATAATTTTTTTTTGTATTACTATTTTTTTTTTATTGATGAAGCTTCTTATTATTACTTATTTGGTAGACGCTTTGCGAGTATATTCTTTCAACTAGAAAATATTTTAAAAAAAAAATATAAGATAAAAATTTATTTTGCAGAAGAAACGTCAAAAAAGCATTATTTCAAAAAAATTAAAATTACTTTTGCATCGTTTTCTAGTTTTTTTTAATTCATTTCTTTTCCTAATTTTATCACGATATTTACTAATTCTTTGTTATTTTATTCAAAATCCATTTGAAACAATTTTCTTTTTTCTGAATATTTCGTGTGCATTCCTTTGTTACAATGAATTTCCGGTTTTTCCTTTATCTTTTCTACCCACAACCGAAGCGACATCTGTTATGGAATAGAAAGTTTAATAAAATTGGTATCACAATTTATCTAACACAATTTTTACGATAAAAAATATTTTGTTTTGTCGATTTACAATAATTTTTCGAAATTGTTTTGAAAAACTTTTGAAAAAAATCATTGGGAAATTTTTTAATAATTATAGAATTAGAATTATCTTTTAAAAAAATATATATAAATAAAGAATTCTTAATATTCAATTGTAATACTCTATTTTGAGAGAGTCATTTAATTATGCACGTACAAAATCTTTATCGTAACTGATTTGTTTGAGATCACAAAATGGCGCTCTGGAACCAAAAGAGTTTCCATTATCTATTCAATCGACAAATCTAAATGGCTTGGATATATCCTTTGGGAACTCACTACTAGCTAGAATATTATTCAGATCGGTTTACAAGTTTCATTATCGAATTTCCGTTAAAAAATGGGTTGTAAAAAAAAGTCTTCTATAATAATAAATAAAACTACATTCGATGTTTTTAAAACTGTCCATGTTATTTTGACACCTACCACAAAAATCCAGCCAATTCTACGTCCATTGTGATTATTGTATTCAAGTTGATCACATGGTTTAGGTGCTATTGAATTAGTCAGCTAAACAACTTGGGTTAAGGAGAAGGAATTTGTCTCATGGACACCAGCTTAAACTATAATCGACTGGAAAGCTGACACAAATTAAAAATAGGGATAACAAGAAAACAAGCATCAGTTCCATTGTTTCAATAAATACGAATAAATAAGAATAATCATATTTTAATTCAATACTATTTTAGGCCGGGAGAAATGTCTACAGAATCATGTAAAAAATCAAATTGCTTAATCCATAGAACTGGTGAAGTATTTTGCAGCCCATCATGTACACATACAGCTATGTGCAGAGCAAAAATACAAAACTGGCCATTTGATATACATAATTGTACATTGGTGTTCGGATCCTATGCACAAAATGGTGAACTCGTGAAATATAATTATTTGAATGTTTCCGTCCAAAAGGATGGCCTTCAAGATTATAGATGGAAAATAGTTTCTATCAGAGGTAAAGAAGTATCGACCGTTTATCCATGCTGTCCGGATGATGTTTTTCCAACTTTACATTATAATGTTATCCTTCAAAGGCATTCGGCGGCATATCATTCAGCATATATAGCGCCAGCCATAAGTATAAAAGTTTTGTTTTTATTTTTTCTACAATTTTATTTAATTTTTCTGTGTTTATTAATTAGTGTTGGCTAGTATTAATTTAATGACGCTTTGGTTAAATCCAGATACTGCAGAACGAATTATGGTCGCCGGAATTTCATTATATGGACATTTTTCATTTAGTCAACAAATTTCTTGGAGTGCACCAAAGGGTGGTGATGAATTACCAAATGCTGGTTAATTTTTTTTTTTTAAATTATAGAAATTGTTTTAATTAAAATAAAAAAAAAACATATATTCTCTATCTACAGTTCATTTCTTCCGAGATTCAGCAATAATAGCGACCTTACTTATTTTACATACGATCATAATGAGAGCATTACAACGGACTAAACGTGCTGCGCCAGGTTGGATAAAAACTACTACAACATATTTGAATGGCAACAAAGTTGGTCAAATGATGTTCACCAATCCGTACATTATTAATGGAGTAAAATTAATTGATTATAAAAATAGATACAAATGATTATTATTTGGAAATATTCAATTTCAGACAAAACTAGATAATGAAACTGAAGACGAAAGTTTAGTTGATGGACAACAAAATCAAACAATTGAAAAAAGGATACAAATCGAGAAATTGGAAGAAACTAAACTTTGGTTAACAGCAGTTCGGATTATTGATGTTGTCTTATTTTTAATCTTATTTATTGCATATTTATCAATGATATTTTCATGGATATTTCCAACAAATCGAGATATTCCAGAAGAGGGATACTTAGAAGTTATAACCTAAAATACGAAAATGTAATTAATACAAACACAAATAAACAAAAAATTAAATGAATAATTAATTAATTTTTCGTTTTTGTTAATTAAAAACAAGTTTTGAATGAGTTTGCCAAAAAAAATCATAAAAATTAGAACTAAAAAAGACCCGTGATGTGGTGTTTTTTCGCAAAGGGATTCAAAATTACAAAAGGATGACTATAGTTTTCTATTTCAATTAAATTTTTTATTCTTTCTTACTGAACGACTGTTCAAATATCCTAATCCTAAATTGTACAGCTAATGCAAAATCGCCATGGAAACAATTTAATAATTGCATCCAGTAAAGGCCAATCGGCCGACATCCTATTCTATCGGGAAAAATCAGAAAACTAGAAAGAGAAGGACTTTTGCAATTTTCGCTAGGCTTGGTCGAATAAAAACATCAGAGTCTCCCGACACAATTCAGAAAAATTGATAGTGTGCGACGGTATCGTGTGTGATTATTGTGAGAGTATGCACCCGCAGATGAAGTACCATATATAAATCAGATAAACATGTTCATCTGTTTTTGAGGGGAATCATCTGCAGATCAAAAATCAGTTGGGGAAATCAGAAATGCAGAAGCCGACAAAATTTGTAGGATGATTGTTTTCTCCCTTTATGTTTAACCAATCTTTGTATAATGTTATCCCATAGTTGCATCAGAAGTACGATGTTGGCTGCGTGGAGATTGGCCTTAAGAAGTTATTCTTTTCACTTCATTTTCTTTCATTTTAAACTCAGTCAGTCTTACTTATACATCCAAAATCCCGCCCTGAAATTCAGTTTCCCAGGCAATTAGAGATCCTAGTTCTGTATCTATGTTTATGGAAGCAATTATCAAATTGCATCCGTTTATTTAAACCATTTGGAAAGGCAGACACATACCTAAGGACATATATATTTTCTGTGTGGCTTATTCGTTTCATGTTCGCTTATGTAATATGTTTTTTTCAGTTAAATGGAAATACAATGGACGCACACAATTGTTTAGTTCCAATGATTCGTTACAATAATTCAAGTTACCAAGAAAAAGAGTATTGAACTAAGAAATATCAAAATTTAGATATCGAAAACAAGTTATGTTGAGTTAAGGGCGAGAATTTCATTTATACGCCCAATTTTTACAAATTCCAATTATTGTTTTGATAATTTGCGTTTGAAAATCGTCATTAACAATTTATCAAGTAAATAATTCCATTCCTGTCCACGTCGTTTTGATACTCGTATTATGCAACAAATCTAAAATTTAATCTTTATCGAATTTCCCTGAACAAAATTCTATTCTAGTCATTCAAAAATATTGATTATTGATAAATAATTAAATGTTAAGCGCCATTCAAAACACCATATGGGGATGATAATAAAAATGTTCCAACATCGAAATTATATCGAATTACAGAGGCGTTTTCAATTTCCATTTAAAAACAATCCCTATACAAATTTTCCAATTAAAATCATTTCAAAAGTTAATTTCATAGAATTAACATTTCGGAGAATTTTAAAATTTTGAAAATATGAAATTATTTTTATTATTTTGTGGTGTTTCAATTATAAATTTTAAAAATATTGGTAAGAACAATCCCTACTTGGAAAGAATTTAATTTAAACTTTGGAAAATTTTTCAGATGCACTTTCTTGTGATGTTACACCAAAAAATACGGAAGGACGTCTTCTACAACATATTCTTTGTTCTTATGATAAAACTGTAAGACCAGCAGCGGATTCTTTAAGTCCAACATTAGTTAAAATTCGTTTATTAATTAAATCATTTCAATATGTAAGTTTTTAGATTTTTGTTTTAAATTTAAATTTTAATCATATCTTTTTTTCTCTATTTTATTTCAGACCGATTATGATAGTGAATTGACGATCAATTCGTGGATAGCATTGGTAAACTTATAGAAAGGAAAAATACAGTAGAATTCAATTGTAGTGAACAAAATTTGTACTTAACTGATTGAGTTTCGAGTAGAAAAAGATAAATATAGTAGTCTTATCGTCGGAAATCAGGATGTACTGTGTCGTATCGATTGTATGATTGTTTTTTTTTGTACAAAAGACTATCAAATCATACCACGATTCAACGATACACCATGTTTTAGAAAGCTAGGAGAATACCCATACTGCTTTTCATATACAATGGACGAAAATGAAAATCGTTATCTTCTAATAAGGCTTCTAGAATAATGCTTTTAGTTCAAGGGGCTAAAACCAATCTAATTTGTAATAATCTATCGTAGTATCAATTTTTGAAAATAAAAGCATCGATCATTGTTACTTTTTACTTCTTAGTACGATTTTAAAAGGAAAGACTCAATTGTTACTTCCACTTTTGCATTTGTGGCCAGGTTTTTTTTAAATTTATTTATTTATTTAGCGTATTCAATTAGAATACGATTACGTTAATAACAATATTAAATATTGTACAGAGTTCAAATCCCATCAGGCTTGGACTGGCCCACCGGAAGTTTCCATGTCGGCCGATAGTGGGCCGTTGAACGATCAACAGAGAAAATGGGCCGGTATTCCAAAACTTCCCGGTGCAATTTGTATAGCCAGTCCAACCCTGAATCTCATTAATCTGTTCAAAATGGCGGTCAACTTTAAGATCAGTCAATGACCAAATTTTAAATACCTGATAAGACTTAGATAACTTTGAATTTCTAATATAAAATAGCCAAAGAGACTAGAAAACTCGCGTTTCTACAAAGTATTTCGCTTCTTCTCAAAGAAATACTAAACGAAATTAAGAACAATATTTTAAAAATTTTTAAGATTCTAAAATGAACGTTTTTTTCGTTTTAGAAATGGAATGACGATCATCTTAAATGGAAAAAATCAGATTTTGATAATATTGAATCAATAACATTACATGAAGATGAAATTTGGCATCCAGATTTAACAATTTACAATTCGTAAGTATAAAATCCGTGGAACTAATTTAGATTAAATTTAGATCATAAAATTCGTATCCGTAAAAATATTTCTTGATTTAAATAGGAAACAACTATTAACTAGTTCATTAAATATAAATTCCAGACCAACAAGTCAATATTCCGAAACATGTACATCAGCTAATTGTGTCATCTATAGTACTGGTATAGTATCATGTATTCCACCATGTTCACATACAGCACAGTGTAAAGCAAGTTATAAATATTGGCCATTCGATTTTCATAATTGTTCAATGACATTCGGTTCATGGGTTCATAAAGGGGAGGAAATTAATTTTCAATATTTAAAAAGTACAATCGAAGAAAGTAGTTTACAACATCAAGAATGGAAAATGATACGTGTACAAGCGAAAAAACATACTGGCAATTATTCATGTTGTCCAGATGCAACATATCCATCGTTACAATATAGTTTCATAATACAAAGGCATTCAGCCAGTGAAGAAGCATATATTTTAGGACCAGCAATAAGTACATATGGAAATATATGAATTGAAAATTTTAAATATTTATATTTTCGTTTTTATAGTTTTAGCATGTCTAAATTTGATGATATTATGGTTAAGTCCGAGCTGTGTTGAACGTGTTATAGTTAGTACGGTTTCATTGATTGGACATTTTCTATTTATTCAATCAATAGCATGGCAAGCACCAAAAAATGGCGCCGAAGTACCAAATGCTGGTCTTTATAATAGATTTATTTACATATTTAGTAAAACAAAAGTATTTTTTCTCTTTTTTTTCTAGTTCTATATTTTCGAGATTCACTTATAATTTCTGCAGCACTACTTTTGGATACGATCCTAATGAAAGCTTTATTAACATGTAAAAGAAGAACACCAGAATGGCTTAAAACTTCAACGAATTATTTACGTGGTCATAAAGTTGGGCAGTTAATGTTTTCAAATCCATACATAATTACTGGTGTAAATTGAAATTGAAATAATTTTTCTTTTTACTGATTTTCATTATTTAATATTTTATTGGTTTTTCTTCTAGACTTCATTAAATAATGATAGTGGAAATAATGATGAAGAAAATTTAGTTGAAAGTCAATTAGAAAATGTCGAAACAACACAAACAACTCCAGAAACAATAACGAAAAAATCCGAATCAAAATTATGGCCAATAATTGTTCGAATTCTTGATGCTATTCTATTTATAATATTAACAATATCATATTTAATTATGATATTTGGATGGATACCGGAAACAAGTGGTGATTGGGAAAGAAATTTTGATATAACAAAATAAAGGAGGTTTCTGTTATTGTTGTTTTATGTAAATAAATATTTTTTTTGGGCTAACATTTTTATCTGAATTTTCTTTAAAAACAAAATAATAATATAAATAATTTAAAATTCAAAAATTTAACATACACCCGGACCATTCGGTGGTTGTGCTGGTATACCTCTTGAGATCATACGACATGTATGTTCTTCTAAACGTCGTTTAGCATTTGCTGTATTTGTTGTTTCACGTGTTGACCATAATCTTTCAGCGGTTGCACTTACTCTTGGAAATATTCTTGATAATACATTATTATCATTGACAACTTCACTCCACATACATGCTTCACCGCCAATAACTAAACGTTTCTGATCATCGGTACCAATAAAATCATGCGGTTCACATTGATAGTATTTTAACCAATCACCACCAGTTACTAAATGATCTAAATACCAGCATTCACTCATTAAAACACGATGTCCAGCTAATGTGAATTTCATCAGAAGTATTCTCCAATTACCAGTCCATACTTGTACAACAGTACCGGCTGGCATATTAACATTTTCAACCATTGCCTCTTGCCAAACTATTGGTGTATTTTGTTTTGATGTTATTGTTCGTGTTACACGTTCCATAAAATCACGTTGTAATTCTGTATACGATGATATATTTGCCTTTGACATATATTTATTGATTTCTTTATTACTTTGCCAACATTCAAAACCGACTTCATCACCACCAACATGAATATATTGATCTGGAAATACGTCAACGATTTCTCTACATAAAAAAAAGAAAGAAGAAAAAGCAATACTTCATAAAATTTTCCAACTTTAAACATATAAGTTATATTTACCTAAAGAATTCATCAAGGAATGTATATGAACTTTCTTTAATTGGATTTACTGGACCCAATTTACCTTCGTATTCATCTTCACATGTTGTTAATAATTCCGGATGTGAAACACCCCATGATCTTGTATGTCCGGGAACATCAAATTCAGCAAGAACACGAATTCCACGTAAACGTGAATATTCAATAACATTCGCTATATCCTCTTGGGTATATACCATATCTTGAGAATAAGCACCTTTTGCTGATATTTCTGGGAATTTAATACTTTGATATGGGAATGAATGATCATCAACAATATGCCAATGGAATACGTTCAATTTATTATATTCCATTCCATCAATAATTTTGTAAATATTTTCCATTTTGATAAAATGTCTTGAAGTATCTAAAAGTAGACCACGATGTGTAAAACGTGGTTCATCTCGGATACGGGTATTTGGAATTCGAAGCTAAAAAAAAGAAAAAAGAAAAGAATTTAATGACTTATATTGAAATTTAGTACACAAGACAAATTGTATCACCAAATTCGAAAAGGGATCATGTCGAGTTTTTTTTTCAAAATCTATTTTTTCATCGTTTTTTTTATCTTCACATATAGACGCATATTCCATGAGCGAAAGGGACTCATACCTGTTTTCCAAAGTGGAAACAAATGCATGTCTTTCTGGAAATGAGACCTTCGATACAGTGCGGCAGAAATTCAGTTTTTTGTGTCTCCTGAACAATTTGATAAAACTTATATGAGCCCTTTTCGAATTTGGTGATTCAATTGATTTCCAAAGGAAGGAAGTTTCAATGATATTATATAATACGATATTTTATGAATCCAGCACATCTTGCCTTGCTTCTTTATAGCAAGGGACGAACAACAAAGTATTAACAAGAGTATATTATTCAAAGACAGAATATAAGTCGTATTTACTTATGAATAATCAATATTAAACTTACCATTCCATTTTTAAAAGGTGTCACCAATTGTGAAAATGTTTCAAGAGCACGTAAAACACCCCAAATTGAATGTGCAATAATACGTCCGTTACTTGCAAGATAATCTAAAAAAAAAAAGAAAATGTCTTAAATTAAAAATTGAAAATTAATTTTCAGATAAATATTCTTACACCATTCATCCATTTTTAAATACGGTTTATGTTCACATGGTGATGTTAAATTCACTAAAATTTTGTCAACAAATTGAATTGTTTGATCTTCAATACGATCATTATTGGAATAATCATAATGGATCGAACTATTGATGGAATTTGATACAATTTCTTTATATCTTAATATTGCCTTTTCAAGAATATCACAATTGTTATCAACAACCTAAAATGAGATACAATATAAAAATTAGATTAATAAACATCATATAAACTTTGACTATAAAAATGAGCGGTATTACCGTATGGGAAAAGCAAAATCTCACAATCAGAGCAAAGATATTAATAAAGAGTAGATGTGGAAAGTAATCTACATTAGGTCTTATGAAAAGAGCTTTCACCTCCTACAACTTCATTCCATAAGATATAATGTAATTTACTCATATTAAAAGAAAGCTTTTTAGAATTTTACATATCTTTACTAATTTATATCTTTGATCAGCGGGCGAAAAGTTCTCAATTAGTAAATAATAGAAATGAAAATACGCGATTAACTTGTCTCTTATCGAATTTTAATCAAGAATCGTGAGAAAATGCACATTATTAATGCTAATGTATCGTTAGTATAAGATTAAAAGTAATTAAATTTTTAATTTTTATATTTTTAAACTTGATATTGAATTGTTTTGTTCCTATGTTTGTAAAACATGAATTTTTATATGTTTGCATGTTTGAAAACATAAACTTTCTTTTCATTAAAAAAAAATTGAATTTTTCTTCTTAAGTCGAAAATAAAGTGCCCATTTTCCGGTGAGATTTTCGAATATGCTTGGGCCCCCCCAGGCCCGTAACTAGAACCGAATATTAGGGTGGGTACAAAGGGGTCTGTATCATAAATATATCATTATAAACATATCGAAGTATTCCTCAAATTTTCTTGGTGGCTCGCAAAATGCTAGCCCTTTGCTAATTACGGGCCTGCCCCCATATTTTTTCGAAAATATAGTCTTTTTTGTTGATGAAGCTATCTGGTCAGCCTATGATTCCCTATTATTTAACAAATTTTCAGTTCCGACACGTTTTATGTTGAAACAATACAAATTAATTAGTGTAGAGTTAAAATTAGAGTACAAATTAATTGGCATTGAAAGTTGAAAGGTTTTATAGAATAACTGTTGTATTGTTTGAATAATATAATATTTAGAATTTATGAAAAAAGGCAAATGAACAGATCAATAACACAGTGTTGAATGCTCAAGTTGGTTGAGACCTCGTTTCTAGAAGCTGATGAGGCTCTCCGGTTCAAATCCAGGTCTCGGTTCTTCATGTATTTATTTTTTTTTGCCTACATTAGTATGTTCCATACGGAAAATTTGACACTTCATCTCGGAGAGAAGATCGAACACATCCCACTGTTGGCGGGAGTTGAAAATTGATTGGTATTTCCCAGTTTTTAGATATGTGATTTTTGAATTATTATAAAAAAAAGTCAAGCATGGATAAACTTACGGAAATGTACTACTAATCTTTATGAATCGTATGCTGTAATTATAATATGCATAGATATCCTTTCGTTATGTTTAAGGAATAGAAAGTTTTTAAAACCGAGTTATGCTTGTTTTCACTGGAATTACAGAATTCTATGCCTTACAAAAACTAACATACTATCTGGTAATATCGACTATAGGATACAAAACCATTTCCAACATGACTATACTTAATTAAAGAAATTTATTAATACCAATTTATGACCAATCTATGACCTATTTTTATTAAATTATTGTTTCTTTATATAACTACGTCTAAAATGAATTATCTAATCAAGAATTAATTCTAATCTATAAATATTTTAATATTAGTATATTCTATTTCGTTTTTCTTCTTGATAATATAAATAATTTAATTTGTTTCAATATTAATTGATAAGAATTCGTAAATAAACCAAATACATATTTAGTTTTTAAACTTGAACGAATTAAGTATCGTATTATGTTTTTTCTTCAATTGAAAATACTATTGATAAGAAACTCTCACACTTTCACTATTTTACATCGTCATTTGACCGTGTTTTTCTATTCAGTTTTCACTGAAAATTTCAATTTATAAATCTAGAACAAAGTCTATTCAGATTTTTTGTTGGGAATTCAAAGAAAACCAAATTAAAATCGGTCAGAAATCAAGTTTTTAAGATGCTATTTGCAGCAATTGCAATACAGAAATGTTGTGGGACCTTTAACAACTACTTTATGAATTTAACCGGCTACTCTAATATAGATTTTCATGATTTTGATTAATATATTTAAATAATATTAATTATATCCTAAATTTTATCAAATTCAGTTTTAAAGTTATTTTTGGAAAACGAAAAGAGATTAATCTATACAAATAAAAATTAAATGCTGTTCGTTGGTAAGTGCATCACTTGAGAACGGCTGAACCGATTTCGCTCATTTTTCTGGTAAAATATCCGTAGTAGTTCGAATAAGGTTCTTATGGAAATGGGAAAATTTGCCCGGAAAATTGGAAAATTCGGGAAAAACTGAAAATGCTTTTCTTTAATGGGATTTTTGTAGCAGAAATACGATTTTTTCTCAATTATACTTTTTCAATAGCTATTTACAAATCCACAAAACGATCACAAACATATTTATTAAAATTTGGACAGGACAACGTCTGTCAGGTCAGCTACTAGCTTACCTGACATATACAAAAGTTTTCTGTTCATAATTTTGCTTTCAAAGCAAAAGAGATTTAAATATATTAGAAATCTAAATTTAAATCAAAATTAGTTTAAAAAAATTTGTTTTAAATAAATCTAAAACTAAAAACTTACTACAAAATCAAAATTTTTCGGATCGATTACAAAATAATTATCAGCAGTTACTTGATGTTTTGGTTTTGGCCATACTTCACCTAAAGAAATGATTAAAATTAGTAACAAAAAATCTAATTAATATAATAAGAAAATCGAATAAATACCAATAGATGCTTTAACAACTGGTCCAGGATCAATAATATATGAAAAACTGTTGTTAATTAGTAGAACGAAAGAAAATAATACAATAAAATACATTTTTATCGTTAAAATTAAGCAGTTAGCCTCGTATTTTAACAACCTTCAACGCTTTTAATATAGTTTTTATATTTCACTTATATTGTACAAGTATATATATAAAAGTACTATCAAAATTTAGTTACTTTCATAAAACGAAAGAAAGAAAAAAGAAGAAACTAAACCGTACACTATCACTGTTCAACTGTTACTGAACGAAAAAATTTATTTAATTAATTATATTCGTATTAAATTCTAAATTAAAATCGTATTTTATGCAAAATAATTTCGTTTTAATAATATAGCCACCATAAAATTGGCTAACTAACAAGAAAACCTGAAATAATGCTCTCGGATCGTTAACTGAACTTATACTGGGTTCACTAGAATTTCATGTCTGGAGAATTGGTCTCACTTTATATATGATTTTATACTGTTCAGGCTTGACACTCTAATAAATCGCTTATCAAATCAATTGAATAAAGAAAAAATAAAGTAAAAGCTCAGATTAAAACCGGACTTTTATACTAGAGGGGATTTTTTTTTATGTTGCTCTTTCTTTGATTAAAATCTAAAGAAGAATTTTTTGTTGGAGTATAAGAATTCTTAAGATTTTTGCATTCTAATAAGAAAAAAACTAATAATGATGAGGAAGAGGAACGTTTATTGCTCTGATATCGGATTCAAATCGATTGCATGATAATCATTTACCTGTGAACAGTTATTAAATATAAAAGCAACTTTTATTCATGTTAATTCTTATGAATAAGAAGATGTTGAACTTTTTAAGATCAATTCTTATTTTTATTCATTTTTTGCATGTCTTAATCATTGTTGCATGATTTTATTTATTTTTTCGAGTAACTTGTTTTTATTGGTTTAATTAGCTTTTTTCTTTTTTTTGGTGAATCCCAAACATAATATTATTCAAAATAAGAAAAAATTAAATAGAATTAGAATGCGATAATTAAAATTATATAAAAAAAAATAAGAAAAAAAAATTTGATATAGTTTAATGAACTATAATTAAAAAAAAAAGAAATGTTAGTTCAACTTGAAGGAAGTGATCGCAAATCTTAGAAAACTTTAAATTTAGGGATTCACAAAAAACTACCAAATTATTATTAATAAATAAAGTATTTTAATTAATTTCAAATTATATAAGAAACTAGTCTAAATTTGGATACAAATATAAAACTACACGGATAGAAAAAAACTTCTTCGAAATATCAAGAATTTATTCGTCTTCTTATATTCTTTTTATGTACAGTTTTTTCTGTAAAGCATACCGCCCAGTTACAGTATCACTTACTAATAATATTTAGGACGTGGAATGCTTTGCAGAAGAAAAAACTGTACCAAAAAAAATACAATATAGAACTTTTACTGCGATCTTAAATAACTTCTGACGAATTTTGTTCAAAAAACAACGTCTTATTAATATCACTGAAAAGATGATTTCTAATGGTGAATCAATATTAAAATCCATCATTACTGATGACAAGCCATGTATATATGCATACGACACTGGAACAGTCAGCTTAACAATCGACTGAATATCATGCCAAAGATGAAGCAAAACCACTTCAAAGTTGGTTATTAATTATTTGGAATTTGTTTTAAGCGGTCAAATTGGTAACAAGGAATAAATATTTAAGCATTATTCGTTATTTGCACAATACTATCCATTAAAATAGGCACGAATTTTAGCGAAACAATTCAGTTTTTCATCAAGTTCACACTTCGTTAAATATTTGAGAATTGTTTACCAACATTCACCACATATGTGATTTTTTTCTACTCCTTTGGTTGAAAATATCGCATCGTAGATACCGTTCTACCGTTTTGTATCGATAAAGGAAAAAAAAGAAGAGAATCCTCTGCATGTCTTAAGGCCATACTAAAAATCAATTGCCAGTAATGTTTTGACTATTGGAAAAAATGTTGCCATAAATATATTACAATGATAGAGGATTATTTTGAATGAAGGAAAATAAATTTGAAAGAATAAATTTAAAACTTACGTTTTATTTAATCAATTCCGATATTTTTTGTTCACAATAGTATGCATTTTCAGGACTCTCTATAGAACCGAAGATCTCCCATAGCAGTAATTTGACATATTTATAAGATCTCGAGGCCTATTCTTGAACTAAATCGAGTTTACTAGTAAAAAATTCATTAAATAATATAAAAATTTTAGTTTTGACGAACAAAAATATACTCAAAAACACATTTCCGTAGTCAACAATTCATTTTCGGATGTTTAAACCTAGTTTAGTGGCCTCCATGTTATAGCGACACGAATTCATTCGCATACAACTGACCAGAATACTGATTTTGTAGAACTCGAATCGATTTAACATATTTCCGTATGCCAGTAAACTCAATTGAGTTCGAAATTAGACCCTCATGTGAAAAGGAGTAAAATGATTTCCATGAAGAAATAATTTCCTTAAGGAATAAATCATTATTTTTATTAACATTATTTGCTGTAACGATAATTTGTAATTTACGTTAAATTAATTTTGTTTAAAAATTGTGAAAATCTTTCTCCGCGTGTAGAAGAAATATTCATAATTTCATATCAAATTGAAAATGTTTAGATTTTTGTGATTTCCAAAATAAATAAAAATATTTACATTTTTTCAAATAAAATATTAAATTAAAATCATATCAAAAACAATATTTGTTTATTTTGTTTGTTTTTTTGAATTAAAATCAAAAGATTTTTGAAGTACTCACTTCAAATTGATTAGTGTTCGATTTGTATTGATAAAAAATTTAATTTGATAAAAAAAAAATCAATTTTTTATTTATTAATTTTTCAATATAAATAAAAATATCAAATTTTTTAATTCAAAAGAAAAAAAGCCAAACCAATTTATCATGATTAGTTATTTGTTTTGATTGATTTGATTGGAAATACTATTTTTGATAATAAAAATAACAGACTTATTAAAAACTTATAGGATTTATATTATATTATTTTATTTCTTTATTGAAATTAGTTAATCAGAAATATGAAATCTGAATATAATCGAAAATTTGGGTATTTTTAATATTTAAATATCTGTTTTGGGGTTTTTTTATATTTAGTCTATTTAAGTGCTTATTATCACCTGAATAAATAGTTGAATAAAATGAAACAGATTTTTCGACAAATTATTGTTTATTATTAGATTTTTATATGATAAGTTTTCAGTTGGGCATGGTTAATTAATTACTTTTCGAAGTTAGTGAATAATCTTAAAGTGATCTATTCCTTCCTATGCTAAAAGCCAGAAATCAAAATTTTTAAGCAAAAATTACTGCTTACGAAGAGAAGTAAATTATTATATGAAAGAAAAAGAAAAATCGTAATAACAACAAAAGAGGAAATATTCTCTTAAAAATACATATGATTCTCTTTAACTATCCATCATTTTTTTTTAGATTACATTATGTTAGTGCAACAGAGATAAAAATAAATTTAGCTTTAATAAATAATTCTAACACTTATGTAAAAAAAAATAAGAATCCCTATTCATACAGGAACTAACACTTAAAATATTTGTAATATCCATAACAAAAAATCTCTTCTACTTATTATTCGAACATGCACAAATACTTAAAAAAGTGTTGGGAAAATCATATTGGCGCCTAAAAGTATAAAGAAACACGTGGTTTTTGTTTACAAAAATTGAGTTAAAAAATTTTTCGATTACTTTCTTTGTTTTATTCTTTCTTTAGTCCAAAACGCATAAGACTATTATAAAACTATTAATGCTCTCGCTTGCTACAATTATCTTGCAGGGAGCACGATGTAAAATAGAATATATTTAATTTATAGGTTACTTCATTCTTTCTAATGAAAAATACTAATTTCCTTTCCTTATTTTGAGCGGAATTTTTGTTTCTGTCATTTTCATAGAAGGTATTGGGAAGATCGCTTCTAATTTCCTCTTTCCAAATTTATCCTGTTTTGTTTCTCTTAAATGAAATAATTAATCGGTTTGGCGTTGAATACTCAAAATATTGGTTTCATTATATTTACTCAAGTAATCGATTATTCAAATCATGCTCTAGTTTTCAGAACTCAATCAATTTTAAATTTTCTTTTTGTTAAGTAAATTTTCTTTTTTTTGTAGTCTATTAAAACTGATTTATGATAATAATCTTAAAAATCTCAACTAAAAATACAGTCAGATATGTTTCCTTTTATAATTTGCGAATTCTAAAAACAGTAATTGCAGATTTCTAATAAGAACTACATACCTATATTAACTTTGCCGAAATTAAATTGTAAATTTCTACCGAAATAGTCATAAAATAGATAATACAATATTTCACTGAATAAAAGTTATTTCAAAATGAATGTATGATGCATGTTACAGGACATTAATTGGTGTATACAATTTTCAGCATACATGTGTCTACATACTTGTTACAGGGTGCATGTTGAAGGACACATGTTGCAAAAACAAAATAAATGTGAATCTTAACATATCGAAATACGATATAGTGTTGAAAACCATCAAACAGAAACGACCAAAATAGGTAAATCGAAAAGAGTTGTGTTTCATCACGATAACGCCAGACCACATATATGTATTTTTGACGATTCTGCAAAAACAGAGCTTTGCAACTAACTTTCGACCATCTATTGTATATTCCCAACCTTGCCCGATCAGACTACCATGTGATTTGGTATTTACAGAACTTCTTTAATGATGTGAATTTGAGTACAAAAGAAGCCTTGGAAAATCACTTCTCTTGGTTTTTCGCGCAGAAAACACATAAATTCTAGAGTGACGGACTAATGCCTCTGCCAGGGATATGATAAAAGCTCGTAAACCGACAATATATTGTTTAATATAATTTTTATTTTTCATGAAAAATTCGCCTTTCTTTTACACAGAAAGAAAATAGCTACAGCTTTATGAGATAGATTATAAAGCTGTAGCTTTTTTCTTACATAAAATTCATTACACAATCATTCGTTCTTACGAATACTAATAAACTGTTCAAATTGTTGCTACAAATGATGGCAAAAAATAATGTAAGAAATGTGATCTTTTATTTTACATACTTTTTGATGTAAGCTATTAAATTTACAAGATGTACCATTAAATTATTTGGATGACAACACTTTTATTATTTTTAGATTCCTGGGATCAGTCTAATGACGTCTGGATTGAGTTTCAAACAAAATTTGAGTATCCACAAATTATATTGTAAGAAATCGACACATTGTTTGGATGAAAATTCGCTGAAATTTCGTTTCTTGAATGTTTAATTTATCTCTTCGTGGAAATTCCATAAATCAGTTGGCAGAAGGATTTTAAAATGGAAAGTTCACAATTTTTAGATAACCTCAAGTTTGCCATTTTTTTTTCTTCATAATCTTATCCAATAATTAGGCAGTTCGGTATTATAAAACATTGAAAATTTATTGAAACAAATTAGATTTAAGTTAAAAACATATTTACATAACATATGTAAAAATTACTAAAAAAAAAAACGACACAACACTGAATTAAATTTCGATCTTAAAATTAGTATTCCCAATCTTTATATCCGAATAAGAAAAGTGTATTCAATAATTGTAATCTAGGATCTTGAATTTTCCTTATAAATTGTAGTACTCCAAGATAATTTGATTGAATTGTAAACGGACTTCATTCTTCTTCTTGATGTGGATTGATGAACGAAATGAAAATTGAAAATCAATTTCCTAAACATTAAAATTTGTCAACATCTCTTGCAAAATCAGCTAGCATTTCCATAAATAAATGAGATTTTTCATCATTTTCTGATAAATTTGTGGAAGTTTTCTTTTTAATTGTATCCAAAACGTTGGACATTGATGCAAATACATCCTAAAGAGAAAAAGAAATATAAAAATTATAAAAAAAGAATTCTAAAAAGAAAAATTCTTAAGAAATTATACGTACTTCAGGCCAGTCTTCTTTAAATAAAGCAACAAATTTTTCACTAAGAAACTGTATTGTAACTAAATTAACATTAACGAGAGATGTTAATAATAATGATAGACTATTAAAAGCATACCGATTAGAATATAATGATTGAATAAATGTTTTTGTGATCAGATCATCAAAAATATATCCTGAAAATAGAAATTACATTTATTTTAAATGGTTTTTTGTTATAGAGGGATCTATTAAAAGCGATTAATTTGGAGTGTTTTTTCTGGAAAGGAATTTTTTTTGGAATATTCTTAAAAGATTTATTATTGTAATGATAAGAAAATTATAAGAGAAAATTTATGTTTTCGATTTTTGGAAAAAAATTATATTAAGAGAATACTTTTTTTTTAATGAAAAATTATCTTACCAATATCAGTTTTCTTAATGTTTTCATCAGGTTTTCCAACGAAAAGTTTTAAACTATCACATAACCAAATTTCAATGAATTTTTCTATTAATTTATCAGTAATAATATCACAACGATTTTGAACTGAAATATTATAAAAGAAATTTAAATTAATATTAAAATAACATATGTATTTTATGTAATAATGATGTATGGTATGTCTATCCAATGGAACAATTATTCAATATTAACTATTGGTTTTCTCATGGGATAATAACAAACAATTCTAGGATATAATATGGCTATTCCCTTACCGTTGTAAAACGTGATGTATCGTTTCATTGTTGTATGAATCAGAACAGCCGAACCATACAACTGATCCAACAATATACTACAATTCACATTAGTAAGGAAATACGCCTAATATTTCAAACTGGTGTATTTAAAAAAAAAAAAAAAAAATATCACTCTAAGGAGATACATCTACCTACAACAAAATGAAATCGATTTTTATATTTCTGCACTTTCCATGTTTTAAAAATATATCCTGAAAGGGTTAGTGCTGAATTTTTTTGTTTGTTTACTAACATTACACAAGGAGTAGCCTAAATGGATAAAAATTGTTAGTCAGCACGGGCGCCTCTAAGATCCAAGTTTCGAGAATATATCCTCAGAATTTCACATTAATATCTGTAGAATTGACGAAATTATAAAGTTCTGAGCGAAGCAAGTCCGAGAACCATATTGAAATTTTAAACTTATTTTGCAAAAAAATATAATTTACAGAGTCGGTGGAGACCATATCTGCAAAACTGCTTAATACCCCACGACTCCATTAGACTTATATGTCTGGAAATAAGTCTAATGGAGTCGGACTGCCAAAAAAGTACAAATTTTAGAGTCTCCACAAGACTTTTTTTCAGTCCGATTGAAAAGTCTTGAATTAGTCGTGTGGAGTTGGGTGGATAGATAATTTTCAAATTTTCATAAAATACAGTAAAAATTCAAATATCGTTGATGATCTCTATTTTATTTTTTAAATCGATCTTAATTTTTAAACAATTACAATCAAATGACGACTTTTTGAATGGAAATTTAATTAGTTATCATGATTATTATTGACTTAAATAGTCTTGTTTTGCTTGTCAACTTTAGATCAATCGTTTAAGCTGAAGAATGTCTATCGCTCAATGCCTCGAAAAAAATACTATCACCTGGAGGCAGTCATATATTTCTTTTAATTAGTTTTTTTAGAGCTTCTAATAACTGTATGTAATTTCATTTCCATAAAAATTAATGAAATAGATTTAAGAGATTTTTTACGGTAGCTTAGCTAAAGATCCATGAAAAAAATATAGATTAAATTGTTCCACTGGAGAACTTGATATTCATCCAAAACTTACTTATATTTTGTATTAAATAAACAGTCATAACACCTGCTACCCGAAGTCCTGTGGATGGCAATTTTTGGTTTACTAAACAATTTTTCATATCAATACAAAACTGTTCAATATCATTTGAATTAATCAAATCTGGACGATTTGAACTGAAATGCAATAAAAATTGTAATTTATCAAATACTTTCGATGGTTGTCCTTTTTTAATATCGATTTCTAATTTTGTTGAAACTAATGATTGATTTGTGGTAATATTTTTAATAAATTTCTCAGCATCTGAATTTATATTTTTTGAATAAAAATCAATTCCATTTAAATTGGATATTCTCCAATCTTCAGTTTTTATTTTACATTTTTGTATTACCAAAGTAATACAAGCTTTTCGTACCGGCTCCAAAGTTTCATGTGGTAGTAAAGCATCAAGTGCCGCCTGTGAAACAAAAATAATGAAAAAATATTATTGAATATAGATTTTCAATTAAATTTAAACAATTTACCTTTACTCTTGTTTCAATCATCATTTCCAATTCAGTTTCCCATCTTTTCAGAGCATTTTTATGAGCTTCAATAAAAATTTCATGCATTTTTCGAGTGACTTCATTCTAAATTTATGAAAATTTAAAATTAATTAGTTTTTATTTCTTTATTTAAATATTTACATTTTCTATACTAAAGATTGTACGGAAAGGAATTATATTTTCTTGTTTTTTTGATGTGTTCCTGACTAGAAATTCAAATTTACCTATAAACCTTGCATTGACTAATCTAATTTGGCAATGTGTAGACAATTGTCCCACTCAGTACCATATACCATATAACTCCCAAAAGTAATAAGTACCAAAAAAATGTGTAGAATTTTTATTTTCAAAATTATAAAAAGCCATATAATTTATTCGCTAGAGAATCCAAATCGACTCGATGGACAGTGGTGAAAATTGTCAATAATTTCCTTGATGGCAGTAGTAGAGAAATCAAAAAATAGGCAAAAAGGAACAAGTTAAAAATGAATCGTATTTTAATTCTAGTTTTTGGACCGAATTTTTGTGGCAGGCTTCTATAGCCTTCTATAAAAGGGCTATAAACATAGATAAAGGACATGAAAGACTTCAGAGATACATAGTATTTTTTGACGGATTTAATTTGAAAATTTGTGAACCAATTTTATTTAAATTAATTATATTGGTTAACTACATAAGTAAATGATATCATGTTAAATTTCAGTAAAATCAGTACAAGGATAGTGGAGAAAAAAATAATCGTAGGAAAAAAAAAAACATATTCATAAAGTTTTTTTGATGTATTTTAAAAACTAATACACCGGTTTGAATAAAATTTGCAGAATAGATTTATGCTATTAAGTTCTAGGTTACCTGCAAATTACAGGAAGGTAGGAAACAAAGTTATGAAGAAAAAACATTGAAATATTGTTAGTTTCGACAGTTTTTCTGTTCTATTTCTGCCATAGGGCATCAAAAAATCGGTTATAGGGCGAATTTCAGTTACTATATGTTTCTATATCAAGTTGTTTTAAAACCAAAGTTATTATACAAATTATTTACAAAAGTTTAGTACAAAATTGGAGATATTGTTTTAAAAGAATTTTCGGAACTATTTGTATATACAATTTCTAAATTTTGACAAGAATTCAGATTTTCATATATAAAAAACGTTTTCTACTTCAAGAAAGCTCATTTTAGAAATGCAATTAAATTATATTTCGTAGACATTCATTTTATTTCTGAAAATTCATTAAAATTCAAATTCATGTTTCAAGAAATATTCCAGATTTTAAAATATTCTTAAATACTTTTCATAAGAATCAATCAAAAATTAAATCTCCATAAATTTCCATTAAAAAGATGCTAATTTCTTTTTATTTTTTTTTGGTTCTTAAAGTAAATATATTTAAATATATTTTCTTTTTATATAAAAAGTTATTGACATTTTTAGTCTCCCAGGTCTCCCCAGAGATGGGTCCAAAAAAATGATCCAATGTTTCTTATCACTTTATAAAAATTATATTGTATATATAGGGTTTTTCAAATGGGACACTACAAATGTTTTCCAGGGACGACCAACCACGCAATAATTTTTTTTGGATCTTTTAACATTTATGCTCATGAATAGTTGCCATTTCATCATGGGGCAGTACACACTTGAACAACGTTTACAAATTATTAAAATTTATTACCGAAATTCTGAATCGGTCGCCGAAACTTTAAGAACAATACGACCAATATATGGACGACATCACCGACCTGCCCAATATGCAAAATATGCGTTATTGGGTAGGCCGCAACCCACACATTCTTCAAGAGACAACATTGCATCCTCAAAAAATAACTGTGTGGTGTGGATTACATGCTGGACGTGTCATTGGGCCATATTTCTTCGTTGGTGCTGAAAACCTCACGTTACAGTTAATGGAAATCGCTATCGAGCCATGTTAACTGATTATTTTTGGAATAAATTGCGTGATATGAACTTGGACAATATGTGGTTTCAACAGGACGATGTCACTTGCCATACAGCGAACGTTACAATCGATTTATTGAAAAGTAAGCTTGGTGAGCGTATTATTTCCAGAAATGGACCTGTCAATTGGCCGCATAGAATGTGCTTTAACATGTAATAAAAAATTCATTGATATCTTTCGTTTTTGTTTTATTTAAAAAAAATATTTGTAGAGTCCCTATTGAAAAACCCGATATATTTTTTTTATTTAATATAATATTCTAAAAAATTTCTTCATTTACACATAATAAATTTTTTCTAAAAAATTAAATTTTCATCATTCATTTAGCATAAATTTACTATGACGATGGCAACAGCATAAACCCAAAAAAAATATACATATATACGGAAGTGAAAAGAAATTCACTTAAGGATGTCTATCATTGAAATAAAGTGCGGTTTTCTAGATGGCAGAGAAAAAATAACGGGTGGCCCTAAAGATAATTAATTGCCCATTTCAATGAGGTTTATCTAGAAGAAAAAAAAATAGGGAAAGAAAGCTGACAAACAGGAAGAATATATTTTAAAAATAAAAGGAAGAAAAAAAAAAGAACAACGAAATCAACCATTTTAAATACAATGAAATAGGTTTCAGCACACAACATTACTACAATATCTAAACAACAGTACACATCACATGACAATAAATTAAAGTGACAAACTGTTATTACTTTAGTACTTTAACTATTCCAAAAATGAAATCTAATAAAAAGGTGATACTATAAATTTTCTTGGAAAACATAAAAAATCATTATGTTATCTAGAAATAAATTGCAGTCTTTTGTAAATAGATGCCTGAGACGTGTGAAATTTCAAAGGATCTGGGGGAAATAATTAAGCAGGTTAACATGAGCAAGGAAATTCTGAAACGAAAGTACACGGATGCCTGGGACATACTCTATACGTAAAGAATGCACAACAGCAAGGAATCTAATTATATTCTGCCGCCTTTTTTCTTAATTTTTTCCTACTATTACGTACTGACTGGGAAATAAAATTATCATTAGACGTTGCATTAACTTTTCTCATTTATGAATACATAATTTTATAATTATCTCACTCAGCGAGAAAACATCTTGCATTTTTATATAATAATTATATTTTTTAAACTATTTTTTAACACTATCAGGTCTACAGTTTCATGGCATAGACAGCAAGACAACAAGGATTACGTATCTGATGCTGAAAGATTAATTGTGATTGAAAAATTTTTAGGCAAATATTAAACGAAGACATAAATTTAGCTATAAACATATAGTAACTTAAAATCGGCCTATAGCTGATTTTTTGATGCCCTATGGTAGAAATGGGGCAGAAAAACAATCAAATCTAACAGTATTTCAAGGTTTTTTCTTTATAACTTTGTTTCCTCTTTTCAAAATTTCCTCTAATTCGCAGGTAACCTAGGCCCTAATAGGATAAATCTAATCTGCAAATTTTATTTAAATCAGTATATTAGTTTTTAAAGTACATCAAAAAAACTTTATGGACAAACTTATTTTCTCCTAGGATTATTTCTTTCTCCACTATCCTTGGACCGATTTTGCTGAAATTTAACACGGTATCGTCTATTTACGTATTTAACCAATATAATTAATTTCAACAAAATTGATTCACAAATTTTCTAGTTAAATCCGAAAAACTATATAAAAAAAACGACAAAACTTTCTGGTCACCCTGGTTTTTGCTTAATAACTTCCCTCCCCTTCAGTCAATTTTGCTGAAATCCAATACCACACGCAGTTAAGGAATAAGCAACTTACACTCCAAATTTCAACAAAATCGGATACTGCGTTTTTGAGTTATCTTGTCCACAGACGGACGGACGGACGGACATGCATAAATCGATATAACTTTTGATTCCCTGCACAACCATACCCTTGAAATTTTTCTGCGATGATTATTTCTATGCGTTACAAATGGAGTGACAAAACTAATATACCCTCTGGTAGTACCTACCATAGGGCATAAAGAGACTTTAAACAAAAGGTATAGCCATTAAGAAAAGATTATTGCCTATACATTAATTTTTGGACGAATGTGGTCATTGTTCATTATGCGAGAGCAATGTTAAAATCGTAAAAGTGTACGGCCACATTGGTTCTGCGCTTTATACGCGGAGTGAGAAAATTATTAACGCGATGAAAGGAACGAAAACGGTGAGCGAAAAGTGTCCACATCGGATATCACTCTTGTCGTTGAACACATTTACATTTTCTCTAGTTTGTCAGTTAATTCACAAATACAAACACAAATCTTCTTCGCAATTGAAAAAAAATTATGGCGTTCTTGTTCGAAAGAGGATAAGAATTGAATTTCAATTCTTCTCTTTTCTCTATCGTATCCTGCTTCCAACGAACTCGACCACTTCCATTTAATTACACGCGTATATTTAACGTTGCTCTTATCTTCGATAGCGCGTGCAGTAAGCGTAGAGTCTATATGTCCGCACACTAAGGCTAACGATGAACGAAAAAAATGTGAATCAAGCTAATATTCTATAGGTTCGGTCAATTGGAAGATATTTGGTTTTAGTGAGAAGTATCTTAAGAAACAAAAGGATAGACAGCAAAAGTACTATCAAAATTTTCACAATTATGGATTTCGGATGGTACAAAAATCATCAACGAAATTAGGCAAAATATTTTGGTAGTTTTGCAAAAGAAAAATCCAAATATTTACTATAGCAAGCAATTAAAAAGAAAAAAAATTAACTAACTAACTATATTTTACTTTAAGCTTTTCGTTTAAGTGGCTTGCAGTTTCTTGCGAGGGTACGGAAGAAACCCCAATGCACATCCTCTCTGAATGCGAAGCATTATTCCGCAGAAGAAGGAAATACTTGGAGACATACTACCTCCCCCCAAATGAGATACAATCTCTTGATCCACTCCTGATAATAAAAGAGAAATTGGCCTGGAGGAGGTGCTTTAGAATGAGTGCATAACCAAACGACTACACCAAAGACAAGGGGGTACAATAGATCTTAAAGTCGCAGTACAAGAATACCCTAATATATAATCTATCTATCTATCTAAGTGGCTTAATTAATTGTTTGTATCAATTTGAAAAAGTGTAAAAAAACATAGTGAAACATTCCTTATGCAATAAGGTTGTAGGAAAAGAGGATGTTCCAGAAATTCATGAAGGAGTGTAGCAAATCGTTTAACGATCTACATGAGTTAGCCAAGAACAAACAATCATGGCGAACTTTTGTAGACGATCTATGCTCCTCATGTAGAATTTGATATTAATCTTAATTGATAAAAAAGAAATTCAAATAAAAATGACATACCATAGTTGTTGATTCAATTTCTTCATTAATTTTAATCATTGCATTATCTTTTGATGGTATTAAAATTTCCATTTGAAAATCTTTAATAACAGCCGATGTAACACGTTCGATAACAAATTCAACAATTTTCCGTACTGATAAACTTTGTGAATGTAGAAATGCATCAAACAATTTTGATTGTGGATCATTTACAATTGTTATATTATTCGGTGTCGGTCGAATATTTGTTTCAGTTATTTTTGTTGTTATATAACGAAAACGTCCTGTTGTACGTGATAGACTTTTCGAAAATTTCGATGGCATTATTGATACACGAAAATCAGCAAGAAATGGACATGCAACAATAAGTATATTTTCAAGTAATGGATCATATAATGATTTATTTATATTAGTCGATGATGATTTTCTTGGTGTTGTAGTTCGTTTTGATAGAGTATTTTTATTGGATTCGATTTGTTTCAATTGTGTCGGTAAAGGTTTCAAAGTACATTGAAATTCATTATTATTAGTTTTTGAAAATTCGGTTAACATAAATTTTTCATTCATATGAAATTTTTCTTTTAAATTTTCCGATAGCATAATTGTTAATTCTTTATCATTATTATTATTATTAGGAAATTTTGAATTTTTCATATTTATTGAATTAAATTTAATTTGATAATTACGATTTTGTCGATAATTATAAAATTCTTCAGATATATTTGGATTTTCAAATAACCAACCAAGGCATGAACGTAAAATGAAAATTGATGTTGGACGCATCTGTAATAAATCAATAATTGATATATTTTCAATAATATCATCAGCATCACTTCCATAATTATCTGGTGTACATATATTATCAAGATGTTTTATTCTATCTGAATAATCGTATGATATCGTTGTTAGTTTCATATAAATTTCATACAAAAGATGCATTAATTTTCGATAATATACTAGCCGTAACGTAACATAATCTAACATTGATATATATTGAACAATCCATGGAATTGTTATGATTAATTTCCTTTCTGTAATGGATTTTTTAAGAATTCCCATAACATCAAATGTTGGTTGTACCTAGGTTTTTTGTTTTTGTGGAAATAAAAATAACATTATTATTGTAGTAAAATATTGATATACATATGTTATGTTTGGTTTTAAAATGTATTTGACATGACTTTTTGATAAATATTTTAATTAATAATAATAATAATAATAATAATAATACAAACCATATTACGTAATTCGATCTGGCGGTTATCAACATGGGAATTTCGTATACCATCATAATTAAATGGACGTGACATAACCAAACCGAGAAATTTACTTAAAATTCGCATCGTTGTTATTGTTTCTGGTCGAACCTTAAATAAAAATTAATAATAAAATTAATTAATTGAAAATTTAAGATTATTTTTTAATTAATTTAATTTTATTTTAGATATTTTCATTCAAATATTGGGTACTAGAATTAATTTTGACTATTGTCTAAGAAGTAGTGTTAGGTGATATTATTGCCATATTGTTTGTCGTGAAAGTTAATATATATTAAGGTACTGTCTTCTATAGGCTAACACATCTAAGGATAAAATTCGCATGGAAGCAAAGCTGGTACAATCTAAGAGGGCACGAGGTGTCAAAAAACTTGTGGCCGAAGCTGAATCAGAAGATGTCGATTCTGATAATAGACTGGAACAGGAATCAACTACGTACAATCATTGCGATATTAACGGGACATTGTCTGTTAAAAAAGCACGCTAAAAGACTGCGATTGGTGCAAATACTATAGATCTCTGTCGGTACTGTGGAGACATAGGAGTGGCTGAAGACATCAAACACATTCTATGTGAATGCTAAGCTCTCTCTCGAGCTCGTAATAACTTTTTGGGAAGCCATTTCTTCGCAAATCTAGGGATGCTTCAAGCGACTGTCATGGGTAGTCTAATGAAATTTTGTAGGAAAATCAAATGCTTCGAAGAGGAATAGTTACCCCAAACGGGTGACTCTTGGTATCGTAGAAATCACAATGGGCACATAAGCTGCCTGGTGCTGTACGCAGTACCCCTACTCTACCTAACCTAACCTAACACAGCTAATGACGCAATTGTCATGAAAATTTCAGCATTCACAGCAACCGTTACGTTTTTGCTTCAAACTAAAGAAAAATGCCGATGAAAGCAATCGTTTGGTTGTGAAAGCTTATTATGAATATGGCCTTTTTAAAACCACTTTTAGCTATTAGTTTAGACGTAAAGATAATGATTTTGATCTGAAAGACAAACAACACACCCTGGTCAGTTGTAGTATACTATGAGCTGTTGAAATAGTTAACGTTGATCATTACAAACAACAATTAATCAATTTGAAGGGAACATTGCAAGAAAAACAATCAGAAAATGCAACAAAGTTATTTTCCAACATGGACAATACTAGACTATATATTGGAAATTCTGTAAAAGCAGCACGTGGCTGAGATGTTTCACTTCACTCGTGATATTCACCAGACATTGTCCCATCAGATCATCATTTGTTTCGATCATTACAACATGGTTATTAGGAATTGGCTTGATAACTGGGATCAGTTCAAAAGAAGAATACTTCTTTGATCGAAGAATAAATTTGTTGCCCGAAAGATGGACAAAGGTTGTAGCTCCCAACGGACATTATTTTAAATGAAATATAATAAACCGTTATTTTTGAATAAAAACAATGATTTTTAATTCCCATACACAATACAATTTTATTTGGTTTTGAATAAAGAAAAATATAGTTTCTATAGAAAATTATTTTGTTTCATATTAAAAATGGAAAATTTAATTAAAAAATCTGAACAAACATTTAATCACGAATAAAACTATAAAATCCTTTAGCAATTAAAAATGGATAGAAAACATAGAAAATATAGTGAAATGCAGAAATGGAGGAATATTTATGAATATAGTAAATGTTATTCATTTTATGTAGAAGTAAGTATGTAATTAGTTTATTTAGCAGAATAAATTCAGTTTTGTATAGTTTTTCATTATGAAAAATTAAGTTTTAATGGAAAATCCGATTAAGATAAACAATTTTGGAAAATTCAAAAACATAATTTTGTTTACAAATGAAAAGAATTTGAATTGAGAGGATCATGGTTCAGAAATCATTTTTCATTGCTCATGGAAAATTTTATTATAAATGGAAATACTTGGAGTCTTAAAGTAGCTTTATAATAATTTCATTTCGGATTCTTTAATGGATAATAATAATTTTTTTGGGGAAAATTCTTTTTATGAATTTAAACCTAAATATTCTTAAAAACAAGGAACAAATTTTTATATTATCGATTTTTAGCTCAGACATCATTGGGGAATATTTTCTGTGAAGATTCTTTAAAATAAAAATAAAAGGAAAAATAAAATTTATAGCATTTCTAAAGGACTCGTGAGAATATGCGTGTTTTTCAGCGACAAAATTGTTTTGATTTTTTTTGGTCAAGGCACGTGAATTATGTTATTATAAAATCATAACGTTTAAAAGCGTTAAAAAATTATATTTATCACACTTCAACACGCATATAATCAGGATATATTACACCAGGACGGAAGCTTTCATTGAAAAATAAATGATGAAAAATTTCAGTTCCATAAAAATTAGTTCAGATTTAACTCTCTGCAGAAGGATACTGAAGGATACTTAAAATAAACCAAAAAAAGAATCTCTTGTCCCTGTTGAAATGACTTCTTCACAGTAATAAGTAAAAAGAAATCATTTTATTATATAAATATTATCTCAGCGTTTATTTGTCACCATCAAAAATTATATCCGCCTGAAAATATACAATTTTTGAAGCTCCTGATGAAAATTTATTACAACGTAGAAATTGTTCTGGTCTAAGATTGCGGTCATAAGAAATTTTATAATTTTTTCGTTTCTACTATTTCAAAAGAAAAGGAACAGTGCGATATATTACTAGTTCTTTATAATGTTATCCAAAAGAGTTTCAGCTCTAGAAAAACTTACGCTTCGTGTCTGTATGTATATAATGAAAAACATATGCTATGATAGCCTTACAGTATCAATAGTGTTTTCTAAATTACAATTAATTATTACACAATATTAAATTCCATTAATTCTTTTCATAATTTCAGTTACAGTCAGTAAAATTATGAAATTTATGTATTCCTAACTGATTTGAGAGTAGTTTTATATAAATATATGACATGGAACATCTTTCAGAATCTATAATCTTTGGTTTTTATTCAATTTTCTTAGAATGTATATCTAAATAAACATATGTAATCTATCACCGAAACTAGATTTTAATTTGCCTTAAGTATATCCAGATTAATTTCTGGACGTTAGATTAGATTAGATTATATAATAGGGTATTCTTGTACTGCGACCTTAAGATCTATTGTACCCCCTATTCTTTTGTGCAGTCGTTTGGTTAGGCTCCCATTCTAAAGCACCTACTCCAGACCTATTTCTCTCAGATTTCTCGACATACGTGATGTCAGAATCTGTATAATATATCGTAGTCTGACACAATATTAGGGACTCATAAGAACTCAATACTTTAATGAATACATGAAACTCAAAATCTAATGATGAAACAATCAAGGTTCTACTCTACAAAATACTAAAACAAAAATAATGGAAAAGATAAATCTCAATAATATTAGAGTATCGTACATTATTATAGTATATATTCTTTTCCTAACTGTCCAGGTAGAAGACTTTTCCATAGGTTTTCATTTTATGTGCCAATTTAAAAATGCATTTACCACTTAAGTTATGTCTCTCTTTTTTCTATTCTTTCACTAAGTCTTATTATTTTTATTCTAATTTTTCCATAATAAAAAAGAAAATGAAATTTTCCATCCAAAAGAAATTGAAATACATTTTAATATAGTCTTAAGAGAACAGTTGGAATGATATTTTCCGGGTGAGAGTTTGTCAGTGGTGGTTTCGGTTTGGAAATTTTATTGTAGATTGTTGTTAAGTGGACTGGACTCAGAGAAGAAAATGATAAGAAAGCAGAAACTCGCTGAATAATAATTTCCTTACGTAATTAGAATTTTCATGAAAAAAAACACAAAATCTTAGAAAATTATTACTTTACTCGTACTTGCGCTAAAGAAAATCTCGGTAATTTCAAGACAAACGTTTTTCTTTTTTGCTTGTAAAGCTTTTATTTTTCTTGGATCCTAAAAATGATTTTCGTTTCGCATCAAAAAATTTGATTCGACTCGCAAAAACATAGAAAATATTATAAATTCTTTTTTAAAGATTCTTAAATTTATTGAAAAAGAAATTTTTCTTACTTTTCATATTTAATTTTTATTGATCTCGTTTGTAAATGGAAATTTATTAATTATTAATTATTTTGTACATCGATTTCTATAAAATTATTATACAAAATTCTCAAAAACAGTACCACTTCTAATGTTGCATGTATGTAATTGATTGTTAAGTACATAATCCCAAAACAAGAATTTTCCATATATGAGAAATATTACACAAAAAAGCTTTGTAATATCTAAATATCTAAGGTTTATTCAAGTTAATACCATAAGCTTTAGAAGTAGAAATTTAATGAGAAAGTAAATTCACATGAGGATCTTTATATCTTGAAAAGATATACACATTTCCATAAAATTGGAAATCTGTACATATATATTTAGTTAAAATACATTTCAATTGGAAACAACGTACAAATAGAATCAAGTACAATTCTTGTTTTATGTGGTTAAACAATTTTCTTTAAAGCCATCAAGTAAGATAAGTATCGGAGGTAAATGTAAATGAAATTTTAGGATAACCAATGTACTTGTATTTTTGATTGAAGTATCATTTACCTATTATCTTAGAAAATATGATATGAGTAATATGCTTTAATTATATTTTATCAAACTAAAATTACATATATGTTAAATAATATGAAAATTCAATTTTCATTTGTCGGATTGAAAGGTATACAATATTTATAAGCAACTCCTTTTACAAGGCTTTCTCTTAACTTCACTTGATAATATGAAATTTTGTAAGCTAATTTTGAATACTTCCACACATCTGACTGATGATGGAGTCAGAAAAATGTATAGAGTGAGGGAAGAAATAATAAAATGCCTCATTTCAAAATGATCACAGAAATATTAACTTCTATTTAATCCATAGAGTGAGAGAAAATAAAGAAATACCGCATCTACTTCAGTTCCCATTTTGGTCGATGACCTATAATCATTTTTCTGAGTCTCAGTCTAGAAATACTAAGTTTTCAGGGCGAAAAAACGAAATAAGTAATTTTTTTAACAAATTTCTCTTTTTACACTATTGAATGAGTGCTTCAGAGACCGTCTGATAACATAAGATCAGGACTATACCGGTATCATGATAACATCACACACTGTTGTGATTCGCATATTCTGGACACTTTTCTTTGATAGTTTGATCGTTTTCAACGCTCGATTTCATGGACTTTTTTCTTTGGAGTTTTTTGAAGTCTAAGGTTTATGTCAACAAGCTCACGATCACCCACGCCTTGAAGAAGGATATTGAGGAAATTAGGCGCTGTATCAACGAAATTCAGGCACATTTATGCAAAACGATTATGGAAAATTTCAACAAAATAGTGCGTATGTGCCAGCGAAACCGAGGATGATATACTGTATACTTTGTTAATCAATAAAAAATTTCTCATTTTTAATTATAAACCTGTGTATTCTATCAAAATTACTTCTTGCGGGAATTTTGGGACGTCCTTTATATAATTGATTAATATTAATAATTAATATTACTTTATTAAATTTAATTCATTTATTTAAAGTATCAAAATAATAATTAATTATTAATATAAAATATTTTGTAAATACGAATGAAAATTGTATTAAATACCAAGCTTCATATTTTAAACTGATTTAAATAAATAAATGTGACACAATTACATGTTAATTAGCAATTTTCTTTTTGTTTATATTTTTAAATAAAATTCCAAACATGGAAAATATTAAATTATTATTTAAAAACAAACAAAACATTAAATAAATAATGCATAAAATGCATATGGTCGATAGTCAAAGCGATTGATTATAATTTAAAAATGAGCAAAGCAAATCATAGCAGTGAATTTACATTTTCTCTATATCGGCCGGACCACTATGGAACTTTCCCGCTAATGTCATAAAGTATTCATTTCAGTTCACCTATTCTAAATGTACATTCCAAGTTTCATGAAAATGTGACTAGTATTGACCGAATTATTAACCTTTTTCTACTTTGGCTCCCTCAACTCCATCAAGTGGAGATGTATTCTATCTTTTCAGTTGGCCTATCCAGAATGTACACACCAAGTTTTAAGAAAACCCGCCCATTATTAAGTGAAATATTGAAGTTTTTTATATTGTAGACCCCCCACAACCACTCACTGAAGGGAAACATATTCTATCTTTTCAGTTGGCCGATCCCAAACGTACACTCCAAGTTTCATTAAAATCCGACTATTATTGGCTGAATTAGGTAAGTTTCTATATTTCCATTACAACATTTTTTAAGAAAAGTTCTGCACATTCGTATTGCCAGAAGTGAATTACGTTGAGAAGTTAATATGTTCTGATTTCGATCTTAGTACACAAAATGTGCAACTCTCATCAAAATTGGACATGCAGTTTCGGTTTTACAACTAGTGCAAAAATAGACGATATTTGTACAAAACGTATTCTTAGACAGTGTTGCCATATTCGAATATAGGCCAAAAACTAATCAGTTCTAAGTTAGGGTCCAGCACATGAACTGCATAAATTTGATCGAAATTGGCCCAGCAGTTTAGTCTGCACCGTGGACAGAAAATTTTGTCGTTTTTAGACAAAAAAGCGTTACCAAATAGCGCTGCCATATAATAATTTCGTCCAGAATCTAACACCATCTCGCATTTGACGCAACACCAAAATGGTGAAAGTCTCATGGAAATCGGACTTTCCATTTGGATTTTATTAACGATTTAAAGAAGCGGACGGACGGACATGGGGCTAATTATTGCTGATGAAACGGATTTTGCACTTATTTTCATACCTTTAGCGCTTCTAGAACAAAAGTTAGGTTTTCACACGATTATAGTACTTTCCTAAAAACATTCGTTTATCGGGAAAGTTAAAAATGAATAATAAAATATTTACTTACCACATATTCATTGTAAATCTTTTCATTTTCCGATGATATTGATAAATTAACAATATCATAAGATGAATCATTCATTTCGATTAATTCCGATATTAAAGTGATTTTAATTTGTTCAGCAAATACGATAAAATTGCTGGCATTTAATATGAAATCACGAAAGAATGCTTGATAACCTGGAAATTGATAATCGATACTAAATTGACTGGGTTGTATTAATCGTTGATGTAATTTGGTTAATTTTGATGGATCAATATTTGGTAATGATATTTCTAAATCAGTTGATGCATCCTAAAATAAAAAAACATAAAAAAAGATAAAAGACAAACTTATATTTTATGTAATATTGATTTTTTGTACATTAAATTTTGATGAAATTATTAATTGTGAAGTGAACAATTTAGCCAAATGTGTCATATTTATCGGATGATCCATTACTAATAGTAAATTTTGAATTTTTGATCCTAATTCGTGTGAGAAATTCCATGATGGATTCAAATGTTTATATTCCCATGTTCTGTAAATAAAGAAATATAATTAAAATAAAATTAATATAATCCTTCTGATACTCTTCCTTTTTGGTACAAGTTGCAGTATACGAATGGAATATGTATCTCACATTTTTCCAAAATCAAATATATAAGAAGTTGGTATAAAATAAAGTTATTAATTAAAAACATATAGTAACTGAATATATCGGCGTATAGCCGATATTTTGATGCCCTATTGCAGAAATGGGACAGAAAAACTATCAAAACTAACAATATCTCAAGGTTCCTTCTTCATAACTTTGTTTGCTCTTTTCAAATTTTCCTCTAATTTGTAGGTAACCTAGGCCCTAATAGCATAAATCTAATCTGCAAATTTTATTCAAATCGGTGTATTAGTTTTTAAAGTACATCAAAAAAACTTTATGCACAGGGTTATTTTCTCCTAGGATTATTTCTTTCTTCGCTATCCTTGGATCGATTTCATTGAAATTTAACATGGTATCATCTATTTACGTATTTAACCAATATAATTAATTTAAACAAAATTGCTTCACAAATTTTGCAATTACATCCGAAAAACCATATAAAAAAAACGACAAAACTTTCTGATCAACTAGGTTTTTTCTTAATAACTGCCCTCCCCTTCATTTGATTTTGTTGAAATATAATACCAAATCCAGTTAAGGAATAAGCAACTCACATTTTAAATTTCAATAAAATTGTATAGCGCGTTTTTGAGGTATTATGTATACGGACGGACGGACGGACGGACGGACATGCATAAATCGATATAACTTTTGATTCCCTACACAACCATACTCTTGAAACCTTTCTACGATCATTGTTTCGATGTGTTACACACTTAGTGACAAAACTAATATATCCTCTCGCAGTACCTACCATAGGGGTATAAAAATTCATACTACTACTCATTCTATTTGTAGAAAGTTATTATCTCTTAAGAAAGTCAAAATATTATGGCTGTGAATATTTCAGGATATTCAAGTTGAAACTTTAGTTATGCAATCATTTAATTTTTCTTTTTGATAGTTAAATACATTTACAGGAAGCCTTGTGTCATGTATTTACAACTGGTATTTTAGATTTCCGCATCACCCTGAAGTTGGATTTTTAATGTTTGTTTTAAGTTATCCGAATTTGTTGGTCGTTCAGTTAAAAAGCAATGAAACTTGTTAATTAAGGAACCTGTTCTACATGATAATTATAAGTAAGATAATTATAATTAATATTTAGGAAGGATAACTTTTCTGAACTAAATTAAATATTACCGAAAATTATCTTAGTTTAAAAGAAAACGATATCTCTTGAAATAGAAACCGTATAAAACACTCTAAATGAACCTAATACTGCAGGTATGGAATTCAAAAGAAATATAAGATATCAAAACTGATAAATTAAAGTGAATATGGATTACGTCGAAAGTTTCCTGTAGTTGGTTATCGATCGAAAGATATAAACCATCATGACAAGTTAGACATTTAGAATAATGTTTGTTATAAGAACTTTTCTCAACAATTTAATAGTGTATGATAGTGTATAATCTAAACTTGGATCCAATTGAAACATTCTGTAAGTAAATTAATTCAATTGAAGTTTTATCCATTTTTATATGATAGCTTGAAACGAATCTATTCGATTAGATTGAAAATGAAATGACTTACAAACTTTCCCACTCAAGAATTTAAAACCATATCAATATTATCCTTAGAATTGAAAGTGCAAAATCTATAATAAAACTAATTAAGCTACGACTTGTTAATTTCTTCTGGGAATATTATTGTCATTCCTTTGGTGTTTGGTCCTGCAATCATTTCTCAGTTTCCTACATTATATTCTTTTCGATCTTTTCAAAATTATTGTAGAACTTAAATCTATAAACTTCCGCTGTCAAAAAGAAAATATAGCTTCAACCGAATTCGATTTCAGATTCTTTCAAGTCGAATAGTCTAAATAAACTAATAAATTACAATGAATTACAAAAAAAATATGCCTTATCTTTAATTATCTGAAAAAAAAAAAAATATATAGTAACCGAAAATCGGTATATAGCCGATTTTTTGATACCCTATGACAAAAATGGGGCAGAAAAACTATCAAAACTAACAATACTTTAAGATTTTTCTTCATAATTTTATTCCTTCATTTCAAAATTTCCTCCAATTTGCAGATAATCTAGATGCTAATAGCATAAATCTAATTATTCAAATCGGTGCATTACTTTTTAATATACATTAGAACAAAACTCTATGAACAGGCTTTTTTTCTCCTAAGATTATTTTTTTCTCCACTATTCTCGGACCGATTTTACTAAAATTTAACATGGTATCGTATTTTTACGTATGTAACTAATGTAATTAATTTAAACATAATTGCTTCACAAATTTTCAAATTAAATCCGAAAAATCATATGAAAAAAAAAAACTTTCTGATCACCCTGGTTTTTACTCAATAACTTCTCTCCCACTCTGTTGATTTTGCTGAAATGCAATGAAAACAGTTAAGGAATAACGAACTCACATTTTAAATTCCAACAAAATCGGATGACGTGTTTTTGAGTTATCTTGTACATAGGAACGGACGGACGGACATGCATAAATCGATATAACTTTTGAATCTCTACACAACCATACTCTTGAAACCTTTCTATGATGATTATTTCGATGTGTTACACACTTAAGGTCTGTTTTATTTGTCATACCCTACCCTAGAGCAGGATAACTGGCAAATAAAACGAGCAGGATGTTGGTAGCGCTGCTTAGCAACCATATTGTAATGAAATGAGAAACGTTTAGCTAATGCACTTTTTATGGGAGAAAACTGAACTAATTTCGGATGTGATAGTTACACTTGGTCTGAAAGTAGTGTAGGATTTGCTCTTTTGTTGTTTTTGTTTTCAATGTAAAAATTTGCTCTACCCCAGAACAAGTGGCAAATAAAACAGACCTTTAGTGACAAAACCAATACACCCTCTGGTAGTACGTACCTACTATAGGGGCATAAAAATAAATAATACTTACTTTAAAATTGAATAAAATAAATCTCTTTGCTTTCGAAATGCTGAAAATTCACGATCCGATGGAAAATTATGTCTAGTATCATTTTCTTCTTGATAAAATACATTATTAAATGTTTTATTATTAATACTAAATGAATGATCCTGATTCGGTTTGATTGTTTCCAATTTAATTTTATATAAATAAATATCGGTTAAAAATAATTTCAAATCTTTTGCAAACAATTCAAAATGTTGTTCGACATTATCTAAAATTACTTTTAATGTGATTGCATCAAACATTGCTAGAATATGTTTTTGTTTTTTAAGTACACCCAATGCAAAATAAATACAATTATTTAAATTCTTAAATAACATAAAATAATTCTTCATTTTAATAGTTTTATTAATTAATTTCATATCAATTTCATTCTCATTTAATATCATATTGGTTTTGTCTTCATCAGGACGACATTGATCAATTTCGTCGGAATTCGGTTCATTAATGATATTAAATAAATTCAATAAATATGATATTTCATTAAGAATATTTCTTATTAAATTTAAATCAATTAATATTGAATAAATATTTATAAATTTCTCAAGTACTAATTTTTGTGTGATTTTATTTAAATCGATTTTTTGTTTTCGCAATTTCTTATTAGTATTATTATTAATCGATAATAATTGATTTGATTCGAAAACGGTTTTAAGATCTTTTTCAATAGTATTATAAAGTTGCTGTTGTTGTTGCTGTATCGATATTGATGGCGATTCATCATGAAACTCTTTTGTTATTTCATTGATTTGTGTTTTAAGTAATTCACGTTCTGATATTAAATTGATTTTATTTGTATTACTATCATTATTATTGCAATTTATTGGAAAATTGATATTTAATATTTGTTCATCATTTGTTAAATCAAGTATATTATTATCCGAACGAAATGCTGGACTTGTGAATGGATTTACTGATGGATGAACTTTAATTGGTACAACACGTTTTTTTGGTTTAACACGTTGATTTGTTACAGTATTTATTGGTTCCATTGAATTTCTTGATGTTAAATTATGCTTAATCGATAATGGTGATACATTTGTATCAGATTTATTTGATGATTTACGTTTTGTTCGAGATGATGGTGATATTAAGAAATCACCAAGGCATAAATGTGTAACTGGACTACGTTTTGTTGTATTATTACTATTATTATTATAATTATTACTATTCGCATTCGAATAATTCTTTTCAGAATTTCTAAATCCTTCTGTTATATTCAAATTTTTACCACTTATATTTCCTATTCCTGATGAACGATTTTGTTTTCGTATCGGAGTTGATGCTATATTTGGATAAGATAAATTTCTTGGTGTTGTTGGTATTATTGTTGTTGTTGAATTACGTTTATCTAACATTTCGATGTGATCTGAATTCTCATTATTCAATTGTATTTTATTTAAATCGTGACCAATCGATGATATTATTGATGTAGACGATGTAGATGGTAATGATGAATCAAAGATTTTATTTAAATTTCTCTGTAATAAAACATTCTCATCTCGACACGGTGTCATAGACCTCAACTGAAGGGAATCATCATCACCATCATCATCATGATCAAAGCAAACATTTCTATATTTTATTTTTGGTAAATTTTTACCATCACTAATATCATGATGATGATTTGGCGAAACGAAATTATTTTGCAAATTATTTTGCAAATTATTTTTATTTATACTATTACTAAGATTTGTTTGACTTCCGGACAATTTTATAGATTTTTTTATAGTCTTTGAACTTTTCAAAATATCACCAGTATCTATTGTTGTCACTTTTGAAGATTGTCTAACTAGTATTTCGGATTTTGATGATGTTTGACCATTGCCTCCGCCGTCATTACCGCCGCCAGCACAACGAACACCATCATTATTATCATCGTCATTATTTTCATTGTTCAATTGAAGATCTTTCAGTGTGTTACATGAATTACAATGAAGTAATCTGAAATGAAATTTAAATTTAATTATTATAAAAGAAGGTGGCTTTTTTTAGGTAATTTCAATTTTTGTAAATTTTTTGATAAACCATAGAAGAAAAAAGACGAATTTATCTGTCTTTTCATTTTCCTGGTGAATATTGTTTATTGAAGAGAAAAAACAAAGTCTTATATCATTTCAAATAGATTTGAATCGATCAATCGGATTTTTTTTTTCTTTGACTTTTTGATATCGAATTAAAATTTTTTCATTGATTTCTAGAAAGTGAATATTACTTTTGAAGTCATGCAAAACGATTTTAAAATCAAACTAAAATTGATTTTCAAATGAAATATTTTTGTATTTTCATTTTATAAAAAAAAATAGAAAAATTATATAAAACAATTCAATGGCATTTGATTTTTTTTTCGAAAATTTCGTTATTTTTTTTGAAATTTTCGAATTCAGTAAATTCAGTTTTTGAATTTTAAAACCCTTGACACACTAACTAACATAAAATGAACTCAATTTGAAAGAATATCGTAGGCGATAATCAGCTATAAAAACTTGAATTTCAAATGATTAATTGGTTTTTGATTGATTTTTTTACAATATGATTTTAAGTATATATTATGTTATCTTTGAGATTTAATGTATTACTTTAGTATATTAAATTTTATGAATGAGATTACATTCGACTGCTTATTTAATTTCAGTAAAACAAATAATTTCTATGTTGTAACTACTCAGCATAATGAAAGCATATATGTTTTTTAGTTATATATGAAGTTGTGATGTTTAATTGTGAAAAAGATTAACAGAAAACGGAAAAGTGCAAGAGATCATGCGATCATATCCATCTCACAGTTGCAAGAAATGAGTAAATCTCATATTATTCGATGTGTTGAACTATTTTATTATTTATAAAGAATCAATGGGCGCACCTAAGTCCTAAGTGCTTAAAGCGATTTACAGTGCTTAAATCTAGCAAGACGACTGGATGCAATTTTAACTTTAAGCGCTTTGTGAAATTCTAGCATAGAAATTTTTTGCTAACCCAAACAGCGCATGTTTTTTACGCTAAAAAACGATTTGTGAAAAGGATAAATTGACAGGAATTTTTGTTTCATTTCATTTCAAATTTTTATTTACTCTCGACACTTATTTCCTTCAATAAAAATATATTTTTAAAAGTTATTCAAATAAAACTAATTTCACGTTCAGCACAGATAACTACCATTCGCTTGATTCAAGCAAACACATCCAGGAGTACAAAAAATTCTAACTGCTCAGATTAAGAATTTGGACTAAGCGCTGGATGCAGTCAATGTATCAATTATAAACTTCGAAGTCGTCATCCAAAAGGTACTGCCCAAAAATGTTGAGAAAAAATATTAAGAAAAACATCATTTAAATGAATAGATTTATGTCCATCTGAGATGTAGCTAAAGAAGTTGGAGTCAGTCATTTGCAAGCACTTCATTTTAAGCGAGAGAAACTTTATTTAAACTTTCAAAAAAAAAAAACGTTCAAAACATAACGAAATACAAAAGTCCAAAAGCATTTCCCTAATTTGAAAGTTAAATGGTAAATGCCCTAAAACTCGAGGAATTTGCTAAAAAAAAGCTTGTAATGATCATAATGAAAATAAAATTCTTATTTCATTTATTTCAGTGGATTAGACAATTAATTATTGATACTGGAACTAAGCTTTGAGACTTTTAAAACCATATCATGATAATTACAAAGAACTCTTCGAGAGACAGCATTGTTTCTTAAGGGTAACAGTTGCGTGGGTACCTGATCACTCGGATATTCCGGGCATTGAACAAGTTGATTAATTCACGAGAGAGGGGTCAGATACGCCGTTTTACGATCCTCAACCTTCGGTAGGGTGGACCTATTCGGGTCTGAAACAGGACCTCAGTAGGCAACTAAATCTCCGTCATCAACAGAGGTGGCAAGGACTAAATCAGTGTAGGCAAGCTAAGATGATACTGACTAAGCCGGATTGCCGAAGGACCAGAATGTTGATGGGACTCGAGCGTAAAACCCTTAGAACCATTGTGGGTATTGTTGACAGGACATTGCTCCTTAAACGAACACATATGATGAATAGGGGTGGCCAAGAGTCCGATTTGGAGTACAGTTGTTATATGTAAATTTTCAATAAAAAAATAGCTTTGTGAGCCACAAAAAACTGATTAAAAGAATATAAAATATAGTTTCGGATTCATTTACGGTTTTCTTTTTTCTTTACTTCGGTTCTTTCCCAGTTTCGATTTCGGTTCCGTATTCAAGCTCTGATTATAATATAAATATTTTCCATATTTACGTTATTTTTGCACAATTTTTTCCAACATGAACATTTTAATAATCAATATTCTTTTCTATAAAACAGAAGAAATCAAAAGATTTCCGGATAAATATAAATCAATACGAAAAAGAAAACCTTGATCAGAATAATAAATTTTCACTATTATTTATGTTCTCTGTTTTAAAACACACACAAATTTAGTCGAAATTTATGATATGACATTTTAAATTTAAAAACAAAAAACATATAATAAAACAATTTCCATATTAATTATATATTATTTGTGAATTGCATTCAAATCGTGCAATATCAACAAAAATTTTTATTACTCATTCTTGTTGTTTAAAGAAACCGATCGAACACCTTTCTATAACGCGATCTTACATCATCATCATTAACACCTACAAAAAAAAAAAAGAAACTACTATAAATCCTATTGTTTTAGTTAAAATTAATATTAAAAAGAAGCATATTCGAATAAAAACCGTGATAAAAAAAATATACAAGTATATAAATAATTTTGTGATGTTATTTTATACGGAAATAAACTTTTATTCTGTTCCAAAAATATAATAATTTCATGAAAAAGTCCAAAAGATTTGACCTATTAGTTGCCTTTTCACTTCAAAGTTTAATTCAAGTTTTGAAATTCTCTTCTTTTTATTTGATTGATGAAAAATATTCATTTTATATAATCGAAAATTTAGATTACTTCCGTATTAAAATATTGAATTTTCATTTCATTTATTCAAAGTGTATATAAACGAGTGAAAAGTATAGAAAGGAATGAAGAAGATTGCCTGAACATCTTTATTGATATCTCATTAATGTAATTTGAAGTATTTAAATGAGAAATAATGAATGATCCAAAAAATCTTGACATTCTTGATGACTACAAAAAAAAGGTTATAATCGAATCTAATGGACGTTTAACAACAAACCGATCTCAGATCAATTATATCTGGTCCGAGAAACACTAGTCTTTCCATCCAGATCAGTCGAATCATTTGAACGTTACATACTTTACTTTGATAATGTTAGGAGTAATGCCTATTGGCACTCCCGACACTTAAACCACGAATTGGGTCCATTGTGAACACTCTAGAATGAGTCTTTAGATTGTGGGATTGGCCAGCCTCTCGGAGCCTACAATGAAGCTAGATATCCGATTGGTGTAGATCCCATTGATGGCATTTGGTTCGAGAAACCGGTCGCCGAAAGTTTTGAGTCTGAGGTTTTGAAAAGCTGGACAGTGACAGAGAAAGTGCTCCGCTGTCTCTTCCTCTGCATCGCAGGAATCGGAACGTTACATAAAAACGAGATAAAACATAACAGACTGGAGCTAACCTTTTAATATTATAGACAAGATAATGCCCAGTTCTTCAGTGGAAGTTTAAACTCTGGTTGGCGTTTAATCTTCAGATTAAGAACTTTTTGATTTTACAATTTAAACTATATATTGTACTTCAAATAAACTTCAGGTTAACTTAATCGTTCGATTAGTACAATTAAAAATTCTTGTAATAATCATGATCGTGTTTTTAGCAGGCTCAAAATTTTAGTTTTTAGTTTCTTTTTTTGGTAACTTTTGATACACCAAGCATATAACTCTGATCTTGCACCATCATCATTTGTTTCGGTTTTCCTTTATTTGTCTTAATTTGAATCCAAAAGAAAAAATGACTCGTCTTGGTTTTTCGAAGAATTTTAACCGTGACGGAATAATTGCTCTTTCAGGAAAATGATAAAAGGATATTGATCAAAATTGGGAATATATTGTTTAAAAAAAATGTTATGACTTTTTGGCCTATCCAATATAATAATTGCCACGAGTAATAAACTATTGAAATGTAACCTTTTTTCCAATTTACAATATTGGTAATATATAGTCTTCGGGTATACAGTTTTTACACATTCACCTTTAATTTCAATTCGCCACTTAGCCAAATGGGTTTCCGTATTTCATTCTACTGTATTACAATCTTTTAAGTTACTTACTACAATTTGAACTGCGATATTACAGCTGCAGTAAGTAACCCAATAAGACCTCGAATTATATTGGAAAAAATAAATTCACGTCTCGTTCGTTGGAAGAAAAATTGGTTGTTGCGAAAGTGAAACTGGTTTAGTTAGTAGTTAACTGACCTTAGTCAATGATTAAAAAAAAAACAAATTATTTGAAAACATACTATTTACATATACAGGGTGTGTAAAACAAAATATAAAAGCCCATTTCGATTGGTAATAAATTCAATGTTGATTACCATTTTCCTTCTTTGAACTTTAACTTTAATCTATAACAGTTTATATTTTAAAATCCAATTAAATTAGAACAAAATGATTAAGACTTATATTGATAAAATAATTTTCCGTGTTTCTTATACTCCATTTTGTAGTAATATAATATATAAATGTGTAAGATAAAAGAAGAAAATTAATTTCAGTTAAATTGAACATCTTTAATTTGTTATGTTCTTTTCCATCCCTTTTTACGGTGCCATTTTACCAACAAAAAAAACTGCTTGAACAAAATTTACGACATAAGCTTTCTAAATTTCATTACAATCGACTAAGAAGTTTCCAAGATAGAAATAAATCGAGGATTTCATCACCCGATTCAGGGAGCCTCATAATGTAAAGATCCTTCAAAATCTGAAGGCAGCAATTTTCACCATAACAGATCTTTATTTTCATTTTGTGTGAAAAAAGCAAAATTTAAGAAACATACTACTATGGACGAAAAGTAATGAAACTATATTTTTAAAAATATTTGATAGATTGCTATGACTGTTGTGAACAGCTAATAAAATGATGTTCGCTTTGTTAGTTTTAAAATTTCAGCGCCTTTTGTAATTTTGAAAAAAGCGGCCAGCGAATTTTCTTGGGTGACTTCTACTAACTTAAAACAATGTCCACGAAGTGGTAATTTCAATCGAGGAAAAAGAAAAAAATCACACGGAGCCAAAGTAGTATATCCATTAGTGTAAATGCAAAATTGTCTTCCATTTCCATCCACGGCTTGTTGGCAGGCATTGACAGACAAGAAACTGAAGTGTATACTATACTATCTAATTCAATTGCTTGTCGAGGCATATCTTGACGGTCTTACAATAAATAAACACTCTGCATCTTTATTCAAGCTATCTGTATCCTCAAATAGATCATAAATATGTGCGACTATTAATTCCTGTAGCAATTCGAGATGAATTTTCTTTGTTGAACACCCTGTATATCTAATTATATCAATTTTATAATTGACATTAGTACATTGGACTAAATTATTAATGTAATGACCTGAAACTGCATTGACTTACTTACAAACTTCCGAGATTTATTACAAAATTGTGTCTTTGAATCTCTGAAACTTTAATGAATAAACATGTAGTTATTATAAAATACATAATATAAAATTCATAGATACTATAGAGACGGACAAGCATATGATTATTTCATAAAATATGTCCAAGGCAACATTAAAATCAGTTAACTAACTAACTAACTAATCTAACGGACTAAATATATAATATGCTAACTGACATTCTATGTTAAATCTTTTAGAGGTCCCATAATGAATTGAAATTTTCGCGAATATTATGCGATATTGTCAAGACATTAAAGTTCGATATTGATCATGTCAAACATATATTCATTGTATACGGTACTTTTAGGTGGTGATGGTGGTAACTTTATGTCGGGGCTTTGTTTCTTTTGATTGACAAACAAATGAGAGAAAAAAAAATATAATATTATAAAATTCGTTTTTGTCATTATGGACCATGTTGTTTCTGAGAAGGTGATGATATCAAAAACATATTTTATGTTTATATATTTCTTTTTTTTTCGGTTAATAAACAAGATTTTTCGATAGATTTTAAAAATATTTAATGTTTTCGCAAATATTATGACTTTAAAGGAAATATTTTATATGACAAAACTATCGTCAACTTTATTATACCCAAGTTCATTTATCTTATAAAATCAGTAACAACAAACCAACGAATTATATGTTAGCATGACTAACCCAAGAAACCCCAGTCTTTTATTCAGGAATGGAATCATGTAACTCGATTTGAATTAAATCGTATCGAAAAAGTATATGAATGGCAATGCATTTTTGATACGATTTACTGTCAATCGAATTGCACTATTCTATTTCAGAACAGTCGAATCATTTGAATGTTACATAAAAACGAGGCAAAAAAAGGTAGTACAAAAACGTAACAGATTTGAACTAATCTTTTAATATTACTAGACAAGATAATGCCAATTCTTAAGTGAAAGTCTAAGCTCAGTTTGCCGTTTAATCTTCATATTAAGAACTTTCTAATTTTACAGTTTAAACTTTATATTTCAAATAAACTCCAGATTATAAAGCAAAGAAAAGTATAGAGAAAAAGTGAGGAAACGAGGCCTGGATTTGAATCAGGGTATCATCAGTCTCATGAGGCGAGGTCGAGGTCTTAACCAACTAGAACATTCTACACGGTCTCTACTAGTCTGTTCATTTGCCTTTTCCTCTAATATTTTCAAATTATTACAACTGTTTTGCCTTAAACCTCTTAATTGTTTACCAAATTCAGTTGTATCCTATTTTTAACTCTTACAAGATCAACTTAATTTTTCGATTAGAAGAATTTAATAAGCTAGTAATAATCATGATCATGCTCTAAGCAGGTTCGAGTATCAAGAATTAATTTTCCAATCCACTGAAGTAGTCGTAGTAAGATTTTTTTTTCATCATTACTATTACAATGATATAGAAAACATGTCTTTTAAGATCATTACAAAAATAGTCTATTCGGGTTGGATATTCATTTTTCAATTTGATTATACTCCTTATAAAAGCTTCAGATATAAGAAAGTAAAAATAACTCTTTTTGAAGTGAAAAAAAAAAACACAGAAATAAATAGAAATGACCATACGACCTTTTTTTTTAACTGAAACTCAAATGAAATGATTAAAAACATTTTTCTTTGCTAAAATGATGAAGAACATTAATCATTTAGCCTTTAGCTATGCGTTAAAAGATATAGCACCGAAAAAACAGTAAGCACACTAGTAGCCTCCCATCTCATTAAAGGCTATACTATAAGCTTTCACTTTAGCTTTGACATGGTAGGTGGAATGTTCATTCACAATCATTTGTCTTCGTCTTTCTCTCTATACCATGTATTTAATCAAATTTCCATGTTTTTAGATATAGATTGATTCTTTTTCTATGTGCTCTCATGAATATAACTTATGGACACATCACATGAGTAATGTTTCCTTCCTTTGGGAAATCCTTTTTCCTAGAATTTTGATGAGTTCAGAATATTACTCTTATATTTTGGAATAATTTTGTTCACAAGGATTTTTAAAAAGATATTTATTATAATATATATAAAAAAAAAAATAATCATATTCAATATTTACAAAGTTTAATTTGAAATTTTTTTTATAAACGAAAAAAAAAAAAACATATTCAAAGGAATAAAATTCACCGATAAACTCTTTATATCGATGTTTTTTCTTTTCGCGATATCAATATACTGAAAATTGATTTAAAGAAAATATGGTAAATAAGATGCAATCAAAATGTTCTTCAATGAAATTTACATTTATAATATCATATATTGACTAGAAACTCTTATCACAGTGCTGCTGGCAACCATTTAAAAAAAGGAATTTTATTAAAAAAGAATTTAAGAAAAAGAAATACGAAGCTTTTTTACATATTTGATCCTTTTCAAAATATATTTCAGTAGAATTACAAACTGAATCGACCAAAAATTTACTTCATAAGACAATCCAGGATTGGTCCTTTTATTAATAGTTGTCTAGATTCCTACTCAACATTGACCGGTAGAGGTTAAAGGAAATAGAATACATTGCATATACGGTTTATTATTTATTACACCACGAAAGGTAGAAGGTAAATATACAAGGATGAGCATTTAGGGTCAAAAATATAAAAATATCCCTATTTCGGTCAATAGTGAGTAGAATTTTATAAAACGTGGAATGTATATTCTTGATAGGCCAACTTAAAAGATAATTGCTGTATTTTATTGTGAATTCTATCGGGTGCTAATTTACTTTCTCAAAGGAACGATTTCTCTTATATAAACTCTTAATTTCGAATATTCGTACCACTGAAACTATTTGAAAGAATTATTTGGTTGCGTACCCAACTAGAGTAATTTTTTTTAGGTTAAAAAAATTAGATATTCTTTTTTTAGACAAATAATGAAATTAAAACAGATAATATTTCGCGAGACGACTATTTAAAGTATTGTTTTAACTAAATAAAATAAAAAGGAATAAAAATAATGAAAAAAACCGACCAAAATCAGGTAAGATTCAAGATTCAAACCAATTTTGTGATATTTTTAAATATTCCAATGAAAAAAAAACCTTTGGTTGGCGCAATCTACCATCTGACAGATGTCGCTTAGTACATGTTTTCTATCGAGCGCTTATTTAGCGCCGTATAATATTGGGCCTATAAAATGTATGGTAAGCGCCGATAGAATTCTCAATAAAATACAGCATATATGTCTCCATTGGCAAACGTGGTCACGAGGATGGAAAAAAAATATAAAAACGTTTCTAATTCAGTTAATAGTAAATGGAATTTCAGTAATACAAGAATAACGTTAGTAAAGCCGCAAGTACTAGCAAATTTTAAAATAACTCAATTAATTTAAGAAAAAATTTAACAATTCTTTAGTTTCGCTTTTACATAAAAAAAAGAAGAAATTTCCCGAACACGATAAAGAAATACTGATCCAAAAGCTTTGAAGAAAAATTAATTTAAAAGGAAAAATTAATCAATTTCCTAACGGAAACCGCAACCAAATTATCATTTAAATAAATCAATTAGTTGCACAATTTCCTATCAAAAACTATGATATAATAGCAAAAAAAAAGAAAATTAAAAAGAATCTTATTTATTAAAAATTATGTTCCCTAAAAAAAGAGATCCCATAAATTTTGTAAAACATGACAATTTTAAAGTATTCAAAAAAATCAACAAGTTTTTTAACTAATTTCTAAATAATTAACAGTCCAATTTTTTATTCAATTTTAAACCAAAAAAAAAAGTGTTAAATATTATCCCGAATTTGAATTTTGCATCAAATTAAAAAGAGATAATCCTAAACGAAGCCAAAAAAAAGAAAAGAAAATGTAAAACTTAAACACGATCTTAATTACAAGATTAATAATTATGCGAGAGGAAAACCAGTTTCATTAATGCGGTTTTTTTTGGATTTTCGGGTTTCGGTTTATGTATATTATTTTGGATAAAATTACATAAAATAGATTTGATAAAAAATCGCTTTAACTAAAAACGTGTTATCATTTATCTTCAAAGGAAGAAAGAAAAAAAAAATTATTTAAATCATAGATTTTATCGCGTGCCATTAAATAATGGAATAATCAATCGAAACGGGGAAATGTTGTTTACTTAAAAACTTAATAAAACCATAATATTGATTTAACTTTTAAGTTGGTGTTAAACAAATTTAAATTGGATTAACCAATATGAATTTTTCATATTAAAAGATCTTTAAAAGTGATTAGGGTAGAATGGAGCACATTTGATCGCAGTTGATCAGCTATCAAAATTATTTAATTATGCTCTAGGGGGGTAGGTACTACGAGAGGGTATATTAGTTTTGTCACTACATATGTAACACATGGAAATAATAGTTCATTTTCGATGTAAGTAAACAAGAGTTATTTGAACAATTATTTAAACAATTTGTTCTTATGCAAATGTCTAGAATTTAACTAAAAACTACTATTAACAAAGAGAAGTAAATCTTTATATGGACGAAAATAAAAAAACGCGATGAAAAGAAAAGAGTAAATATTCCCTTAAAAATACATATGATTCAAATCCTATTCCCTTTAGCTATCTATTATTTTTTTCAGATTACATTATGTTAGTACAACAGAGATAAAACTAAATTTAGCTTTAATAAACAATTCTAACACTTATGTAAATAATAAGAATGCCTATTCATACAGGAAAACTTTTATAAAACTATTAATGTTCTCACTTGCTAAAATTATCTTATAGGAAGCATGATGTAAAATAGAATATATTTGATTTATAACTTACTTCATTCTTTCTAATGGAAAATTTTAATTTTCTTTCCTTATTATGTGCGGAATTTTTTGTTTCCGTCATTTTCATAAAAGGTATTGGGAAGATCGTGTCTAATTTATTTGTTTGAAATTTATTTTGCTTTGTTTCTCTTAAATGAAAGAATTATTTTATTTCTGTTTGAACAGTGAAAAAATAGAACATGTTCTGTTTGCTCAAGTATTCAATTATTCGAGCCATGCCCTAATCATTGTAGAAAAGTTTCAAGGGTATACCATAATTTTGTAGAGAATCAAAAATTATATCGATCTCTGCATATCAGTCCATCCGTTCCTCCGTATACAAGAAAACTCAAAAACGCGTTAGCCGATTTTGATGAAATTTTTAACGTGAGTTTCTTCTTCCTTAATTTGGTTCGGTATTCCATATCAGCAAAATCGACCGAGGGCGATTGAAGTTATTAAGCAAAAACCAGTGTGACCAGAAAGTTTTGTCGTTTTTTTTTATTTATCCGATTTACTTTGAAAACTTGCGGAGCTATTTTGTTTAAATTATTTATATGGATTAACTACATAAATAGACGATACTATGTTAAATTTCAGTAAAATGGGTCCAAGGATAGTGGAGAAAAAAATAAGCCTGTTTTGAAAGTTTTTTCGATTTACTTTGAAAACTCATGTATCGATTTGAATAAAATTTGCAGAAGATATTTATGCTTTTTGGGCCCCGGCTTATGTATGAATTAGAGCGAATTTGAAGAAGTATAAACACAGTTATGGTGAAAAAACCTTAAAATATTAGTAGTTGTGATTCTTTTCTCTCAGAGTTTATTCATTGAACTATAAATTAGTTAATTAAGAGTCCCATTTCTACCATAGGGCATCAAAAAATCGGTTATAGGACGATTTTCCGTTACTATATGTTTCTTTTTAGTCTTTGAGGTAAGATATTTCGTAAAGGCCAATCTCCACACAGCCGACATCCTACTTCTTATGCAAATATGGGATAACACTATAAAAAGATTGGTTCAACAGAAAGGGAGAAAACAATCATCCTAAAAATTTTGTCGGCTTCTGTATTTCTTATATTCCCAACTGATTTTCTATCTGCAGATTCCCCTCAAAAACAGATGAACATGTTTATCTAATTTATATGGTACTTCATCTGCGGGTGCATACTCTCACAATAATCACACACGATACCGTCGCACACTACCGATTTTTCTAAATTGTGTGGGGAGACTCTGATGTTTTTATTCGGTCAATCTAAGCGAAAGTTGCAAAAATCCATCCCTTTCTAGTTTTCTGATTTTTCCCATCAGAATAGGATGTCGGCTGTGTGGAGATTGGCCTTTACTTTTCTTCACTCTATACATTAAACAGAAGCTAATTTTCTGTGGTGTCTTTAAATTTGTTATATCTTAGCTCACTCCATACATCTTTCTAGCTCCATATGATCAGGAGACATAAAATATATTATGAAAATATTGTATTGCCCTCGGAACCGCATATGTGTGGAATATTACTAATAGATCGGATACATGGAAGTATGTCAAATATAGCTTACAAGATATCACTGTAACTAATGAGTGTTAATAAAAAAAACTTTTAAAAATTTTAACACCTTAGTAGATTTTATCTATCCGGAAAAACAACCCCGATTATGATAATTTAATAAAAATTATTCATAATAATTAAATTTTTAACAGAAATTATCTTATTTTTAAATTAGTCCTTTTTCAAATGAATTCAAAACTTTTTTAATTAAATTTAATTTAGTTTAAAACGTATTTAAATAATAATTTTATTCATCAAAAAACTTTCGAAATAATTCGAAGACAAACCGTTTATCTATAACTTAGTATCTTTGGAAATTATTCTAAAAACTTGTAGAAAACTTCAAAGGAAACCTCCAAAAAAAGCACATTTTTTTAGAAAACTTTTCATTTTATATAATAAAACAAAAATTAATTTTAGTTTTAAAATTTTCTGTCAGTCTGTTCGGTTGAGGCAGTCTCTTCAACGTAATTACAGAGTTTTAACTATTTTGAAAAGTTTTTCGCTATTTATGAAAAGTTTTAGGATTCTATCCGTTTCAATTGAAGAAGATTTTGTGTTATTCCTTTAGATTTTCTCGTTTCAACATTTATAAGGAAACTTTCATAATAGAACCTTTCGTTGCTATTTTATCTAAATACATAAATTATATAAATACATATAAGAGATAAATGGTGTTGCATTGAAGAACAAAAAAGAAAAAAAAGAAGTCAGAAAATATGTGTTGTTGCATTTATGGTGGTGGCTTGATATCTTCTACAGAACACTCATTTTCATTTTGGTTTCTCGAATTTCAGAAGTTGCATATGCAGCATCATAATTATCGTTCTAAATATCATCCGGGTATATAAAGGTGGTTCATTAGGTTGCTGGTTTGAAATATCAGACAGTTTTTGACTGTAAATCTATTATCAAGTTTGAAAAGTATGAAAAGGAAGAATGTGGTCTCTCATCCCTATTATATATGGTATTTCAAATGGATGAAATATCTCATTAGTTTTACATGATATGATGTTAGTATTGCTTTATTGGTACTTTTTGTTAGATATGATGGGATATACGTATTATGAAAATTCCTAACCAAATTCGAAAGTTTAAAATTGATTAATAATATTGAAAATTGTTATCAAAATAAACACAGTATTTGCCAATAAATTCCTATTATTTATTGAATATCAAACATTCCTTTTGTTTCAGGAAACTATTGGAATATCTTTTGTTTTATCTCATATAAATAATTGTTCATCAAATTCTTTAATTAATTTCTCAGAAATTGGTAAGAGCTTATGAATAATATCAAAGTTATTATTTAAAATCACAAAATATGGAATTCCAGGCTTGTAGGAAACTATAGTGTCATGAATGAATTTACGTATATAAGGACTGTTCCATTATATTCTTTGTGCTTATGTGTTTAATAATGGACGATTAATCAAATTTTTAATATGATCTTTTAGCATTAACAGGTTTAGAATTTTATAACAGAGACAACAAAATGCAGGAAAATTAATTGCGATTGAGAAATTTGGAATAAAGGCGCTAATATTGTCAAGGTGACAATCGAAATTGTCGTCAGTTTTGCTATAAAATGCCTATAACCAAAGATATAGACAAGAAAGAGAGTTTGCAGAAAAAATTATCCCCCATCATTAGATCACACGACAAAAGTACAATACTTTTTGGCACTATTTAGCAAGTTTGCATTATGCCAAAGTCATGGTAAAATGGTATGAAAATACCGCTATCAGCTTCATTGAAAAATATATGGATCCACTTAATGTCCCAGAACTTCGGACCATTGAAAGATATTAATTTTTAGTAAAAAATATATTTAAAAAAGAAGGATCGACGGAAAAGCCACTATCACAGCAATGTTTGCGATTATAGATTTCGGGCATGGAACATGGAAAGAGTAAAAATCCAGATATTTAGTCAACAAACAATGAAATGCATGAATTTTCTGGGACAATCCTTATGTAAGAAAAGGCTACATTAGCCAACGTCTACTGGATTATGCTGTATGAGTAGTGTGCTGTTACAAATGCAATTTTTTTTTGGATAGTACTGTTTAAGAAGCCAACAAAAAATTACAATAATAATAAGTAGTTTATTGAAAGAAATCGAGTGAAAGAATGCCACAGAATGCAACTGGCAATAATGATGATGATTATTTTGAAACAGATGGTGTAAGTGCCTGGTGGTACCTTCGACAGGTGTAAATATTCCATTAGGGTCAACAAAATAATATAAATGTCTGAGACCTAATAAAAGCACGTACAAAAACCTTCAGGCATATATGAGAATGGAATGAACAGATTTAAGAAATATGAAATTCGGTGAAATTTCTTATTTATTTATTTTTTTATGGTGATCATAATTACTGAAAGTCTGCCAAAATAATAAATTATCCTGAAAATTTGTAACAATAATTTTTCTTTAAATAAACATAATAAAATTAATTTGAATTATATTCTTTAATGACTTAGATATTAAATTGTTAATTTTGACTAATTTACAGGATTTTCTTTTTTAATGATTTCCTTTAATGAATAAAAAAAAACAAGAAAAGAAAAACAATGGTATTTTCCCATTCAATTTATTTTTATTATCAATTAAAATTATTTCAAGAAACAGATTAAAGAAAAAAATACAATACAAGAAAAATATGTAAGAAAAATCTTCTAAACATTTCCTTTTTGATTGACGTAAAACAATTTTATTTCTCATTAAAGCTACTTAGAGAGAAAATTTTATATTCTTTTCTCGTTTCAAGGTTCCGTATGAAGGTACATTCTTTTTTACGCCTTCAACTTTTGTAATGAGCGAAAATAATAATATAAGGTAAGGCTAAAGAAAAAACTCAATAAGATGTTACTTGTGAGATTTTAATAAATGTAACGAAGAAAATTCCATGGAAACACGAATGGAAGGAAGAAACCATAGTATAGAGCTCGATAGAATCTATGTGAAAATGTGTACGAAATAAACTTTAAGATATAAAAACATTTACTAAAGTTCTTACATTATGCCTTTCTTCCTTAAGAATGGGTATAAAGATTTGTGATGGCAAAAAAATGGGAATTCTCTAGATTTTCATAGATCTTCCACGTTTTGAGGTTTCCTGAGTTTAAAAAACATATTTTCGGAAAATGTTCCTTCACCTGTCTATCTGACACAATTCATTTTACACAATATCTTTAGAAATTAATATTAATTAAAATATGGAGAACTGAACAGTTTTATGGAGGAACAGATTCCTTTTGGTGCTGATCAGAAAAGGTTATCAAATGGTTTATGAAATCTTAAGACTTAAAATTATCACTTATTCCTTAGAAAATTTTATTAAAATAGATTTCATTTGGTCACCGCGACACCGTGAAAAATAGGATCAAAAAGTAGATAGCAGCGTTAACTAAAAAAATGTCCAATTCAATTGAAATTAATTCTCTGTGTTTATGCCCTATGGTAGGTACTACCAGAGTTTAGTTTTTAGTTAGTTTTGCCACTCCGTTTGTAACACATCGAAATAATCATGGTAGAAAGGTTTCAAGGATATGGTTGTGTAGGGAATCAAAGTTATATCGATTTCTGTCCGTCCGTATACAAGATACCTCAAAAACGCGTTATCCGGTTTTTCTGAAATTTAGAATGTAAGTTGATTATTCGTTAACTGGATTTGATATTGCATTTCAGCAAAATCGACCGGGGGAGAGGGAATTTATTAAACAAAAACTAGGGCGACCAGAAAGTTTTGTCGTTTTTTATATGGTTTTCGGATTTAATTCCAAAATTTGTCAAGCAATTTTGTTTAAATTAATTATGTTGGTTAAATCCATAAGTAGACGATACCATGTTAAATTTGAGCAAAATCGGTCAAAGGATAGTGAAGAAAGAAATAATCCTAGGAGAAAATAAGCCTGTCCATCAAGTTTTTTTGATGTACTTTAAAAACTAATTCACCGATTTGGAGAAAATTTGCAGATTAGATTTATTTTAGTAGGGTCTAGACTGCCTGCAAATTAGAGGAAATTTTGAAAACAAGAAACAAAGTTATAAAGAAAAAACGTTGAAATATTGTTAGTTTTGAGTGTTTCTCTGTTCCATTTGAACCATAGGGCATCAAAAAATCGGGTACAGGCCGATTTTAAGTTACTATATGTTTTTCTTGGAGATTTATATGTTATTACAAAATTTTATCCAAAAAGAATAATAATAAGGACATGGAAAATTATTTTCTAATTCAATTCAATATTTTATAATAGAAATAAGGTAAAATAAGGTTAAGTTAAGATTCATTTAAGAGCACATTAAAACTGACGAAAAAGGATATCTCAGGAATTTAATATAGAGTAATTTCAATTGAAATGAAAGTATTCTTCCAGTATATGAATTGGCAGTGTGTTTTATAACAATTTATAACTACTTGACGTTATTTAATTTGACTTAGAAAATATGCTGATATAAATTGTGCTTTCTTCTTCCCTTCAAGTTTAAATATAATTTTTCCTTTTAACATCATCATTTCTAACAACGTCCGTACAAAAATTACATCCACAAGAAACATTCCCATTAATTTTTCTTTTGTCACGTTAGTTAATTATCGGGAGAATCACAAAGTAAATATGAAAAGTGAAAAGCCGGTGTGAAACATGAAAATGAAGTATTTTTTTTTTTTTTGTTTTTCCGTATCACTTCAAAAAATTGTTCCACCTGTAAACGAGAGATTCCCCATACAGTAAAGTATATACTGACATTTTTGTCTTCTGTTCAATGAAATATGAAATTTTTCTATATTAAAATCGTATATCAAAGTTATTAAAGTTCAAACCATTGTACCATATGGACAGAAGGTATATATTGGAAGGGACGAAAAGTTGTTGATGACAGCATGATACAGGTATTGAACGAATCCAATCGGTGTTTAACAACATGAGAGATTGCTGAGAATCTTAACATATAGAAATCGAGCGAAACATAAGTGTTCAGAATTGGTGAATCGCTACAGCAAGTTCGTTAATTGTATAGTCCTTACCTTGAACTATTAGGCTACTATTTGTTTAGGTCTATACAGAACTTCTTTAATGGTTAATGGTTTAAGAGTTAAAAATAGGATACAACTGAATTTCGTAAACAATTGAGAGGTTTAACACAAAAACAGTTGTAATGATTTGACAATATTAGTAGAGGAAAAGGCTAATGAACAGACTAGTAGAGATAGTGTAGAATGGTCTAGTTGGTTAGGACCTCGACCTCGCCTCATGAGACTGATAAGGCCCTGGTTCAAATCCAGGTCTCGGTTCTTCACTTTATCTCTACTTTTCTTTGCCTTACAATGGTATCATTTTAAATTCAAAACAAACCCGTGCAAACATCTTGAGTCGTCCACAGAAAACCCTACAATAACGTAACGAGATAATGGTCCTGGCACGAAAATGGTAAAAGATCATCGACTAAAATGTACAATATATTATTTTATAAAGTATTTGAATTTCCATGCATATTTTCAATTTCATTTATATAGAGAAAAAGAAGTCAAGAATTTTTTGGCTCATCCAATACTATATATTTGTTGTTGTTGTTTTTTTTTTTACATGACTTCAGAAATTAAAATTTCCTGAAAATCTTTATAAAGCATATTAAATGTCCAAACTTTCGATTCCCTTCTAATGATATTATGCCACCAGCTGCTACATTCTCTTTAGGTGGTCCTTTAATAATAGACCTTGAGAAAATACTGAACTAATGTACTGTTTTTCCATAGCGTTAATTTTTTTCACTATAAATACATTCAACTCATACCAATAGCCAGTGTCGGATCATCATAGGAGCCGAATGGATCAAGAACCCGTGGTATAAGAGGGCGCCGATATTTCAAAAAACGTTATACAACAAAATGGTGAACAATTTTATACGAATTCTATCAGATATTTAAATGAAATCCATAACAAAAGGAGACAAAATGTGATCTGCAATGTGTTCTTTTAGAACACTTTTCAATGGCTCTATCTATATCTACCAACGATATATCTTCTACAATAAAAATAAACCTTGTTTCTTTTAACGTGAGAGTAAAGAAAAGGCTGTATCTTAACTGATCATTGTCAACCATTTAATACCAAATATAGAACCAAAAAAAAACCTAGAATATAAGAATGGATAAAAATAGGTTTTATGATGCTTTAAATTTCATACATTTATGGAGTTATATCTATTTTTCAAATCTTTTCAATAATATCTTATCAATTTTTATTAATACTTACTCAACAGTTTGATTACGTAGAAAGTTCAGGAAGAATACTGCAAACTCTTCTATCGTACATTGATCCTTGGAGTCCTGAAATAGATTAGAAAAAAAAATAAATTCAGTACAATCCTTTTCTTGTAATATTGTTATCAATATAAGGATTGTAACCATTATTTGGAAGTGCATCCAGTATATTCCTTATAAATATATAAAAAAAATTTGTATATAGAATATTTGCAATAGAAAACTTTCAAAACTATTCATGTATAAAAAATTTAACTCTTTTATTCTTGTTGAAAAATCAAAAATCTTTATTTTATAAAATTAAGTAATTTATTCACTTTGAAAATCTTGCATTCAATGTTTTAGCATCAAATATAGTGCCGACTCGATATTTGCAACAATTAGTAAATATTTTAGAATTGCAAATAAAGAATAAAAAATTACGTATTGCGCATCCGACCGTTTTTCGTGACGTAATTAGTGTCTTGCTGTCTTCCCTGGCTGTCATGGTTTTTTACTTATTTTATTTAAAATTAAACTTTACATTGTTTTAAAAAGAGAACTTCGTTTTAAATAATAATTTTTATCTATAAATATTTTAAAAAATTGGAGAATTTTAAAGGATTCTTGATAACAGTGGTTTAAGTTCCGTTTTAGTTTTAGTGCACATTTATCGAGTCAACACTATAGATAGAAACAAATTTATTCAAAATACCATATAAAATGTATATTTCCATTTGAACACATTACTATACTTGTACTATTGTATATTTTCTATCAGAAAATCTTCTAGAATATTACAACAAAATCTGTGAAAAGTAAATATAATAAAAAAAAATGTATTTTCTTATATTGGATGGGCTAGCAAGTCATTGTGTTGTTAATGACGACAAAATAAAGGTATTGATTGAATCCAATTGGCGAAAGTGCTCAGAATTTTAACATATCAAAGTCAAGCTTCGTTTCATTCTGATAATGTGATCTAGTTTGGTCTTTCGTCATAAATTTGGAGAGCTGAATATCTACCGTATAGACTCGACTATGCACCATAAAACAGGTATTTTGTTCGGTATTTGCAGAACTCTTTTATTGGTGTACAGTTGAGTTCAAAAGAAACTTGAGAAAATGATTTATCTCGGTTTCTCACCCAGAAAATACACAAATTCTACCAAAGTTGGCAAAATATTGGTTAGAAAAACAAACAAGCTATAGTGCAAAACCACTATACATATATTCCAATCACGTTACCTTCTGAAAGCCTTTCTAAAAGAAAGCTATATGAATATGGAAATTCAGAGTGAACGTAGTCCTTAGTTAATTACAACATTTGTTGTGACAGACAAACAGACAGACGGACAGACAGGCATTAGATTGAATCTTGGTGTAAGATTTCAAAAAGTTTTTTGCAAATTTACTTCAGCAAAAAACCATTTACTTCTCCAGGACCTACATCCTTTCTTAGATCCTGACAAGAAGCAACAAATATCTGTGCCAAATTTCACTAAAATCTGGTAATATGTTTGTGAGTTATCCTAACTGCGAATTACGAAGAAAATATGTAAGCAAAGTTTGAAAATCGTATCATTTCATACAAAAAATCCGAATTTTGTTCGGCAGCTACCCGAAGTTGTAATCGGATTCAATTGATTTTTGGACATAATTGTTCTTTCATTGAAAAAGTGTCTCATACAAAATTTCATTGAAATCGGTGCATAAATAACGTTAAAATACAATGTAATGTAAAAACACAAAAAACCGAACTTTTGTTCGGCGGCTACCCGAAGTTTTAATCCGATCAAACCCAACTTCTGATAGAATGGTTCTCATGAGGAAAAAACTGCTTTTCCCAATTTTCATGGAAATTGCTTCAAAAATAAGGCCGCAATCTTTTTCTCGATCTACTTCGTATAGAAGTTAAAAATGAAACGACTTTCCGACACATCCAATATTACCAGGATTTTTATCTTACTAAATTTTTACCATATTATTTATTCCTTATACTTGGTAGGTAAATTTTATTGTTGGACATGCATGATTATATATATATTCGAAATAAGATACAATATTTTTCTAGAAATTCTTCTATTTTTATGAACTATTTCCTTATTTCATGATCTAGAAACTATTCTATAGAATATATAAATTTAAACCTTTCATATGAGAACACAATTCTACAATATATAAAATCCGTATCCAAAACATTATTTAAATTTATTCTATGAAATTGTTATATAAAGTCAAGAAGGAAAAACTTTTTAGGGAAAACATTTTGAATTTCTTTCTTTTCGACTAAATAATATGAAACATTGTAAATAGTGTATTACTTATATATTATGTAATATTGTAAAATCGAAGATGTATAAAAATTTCTAGAGAACACAAACATATTTCACGGATTTTTCTAAAATAAAGGAAATATCTGTACTTTAAAAGGTATTAAAAGAAGCAAAAAGGAAGTATATCGAATAGGAAAATACTTTTTCTTTATATCTATTCATGTTAGGGAAAATCTTATCTGAAAAAAAGAGGGAGTATAAATAAACATTTTCTATAATATTTTAAAAATATGTTCTACCAAAATGTAAGTATAGTACATACCTAAAAAAAAAAGACTATATTATTGAGTTTTCATATAAAATCGAAGACATTTTGAACTTTTTTTTGAGTACATTCAAGTTAATCAATCAATCAAAGCTGATTTTTGCTTGACATTTTACCTAATAAAAGCGTATTAAGGAACGATAATACATTGAAAAGCCTTTAAAAAGGGTATATGTTCGGCCTGATTGTGCTGTTTCTTCATATTTTAACCATTTAAAAGTTTATTGAGCAAGAAATAAACATAATAAAAACTTGAATTTCTTTCTTTTTGATATATTTATATTTTTTTCCCCTTAAAGGATAATATTCAAGTAAATATAATACAATTTTTTCTATATATATATATTCATTTTAAATCTTCAAAGTATATAAATAATTGTATTAGAAGAGATTCCAAAAATTAATCACAATAATACTTCTTTGAAAATGATCCTTTTTTTTTCGTTTTGTATTTATTTTTCTTCTTGAATCCTTATTTATCGATTTTTTTCTTTTTGAAAATTCCGCCTTCATAATTTCACTCAACAACCAAGAAAAAGGAATAAAAATTGTTGAACCTACTCGTTTTATATCCTTCTTTTTTTTCTTAGGAAATAATATTGTTGATATTTTACTAGCTTTGCATGTTAAGTATTTCACTTAAAATATGATGATGGGTTGTAATTGGGTAAACAGGGCAGCTTAGTGTAGTCTCTACTATGGTATAGTGGTGATTGATAGATTGTTTGTTAATTTGCGACGCAACAAACGTTATACAAAACTGGATATAGTCAAATTATGGATAACGGAAAGGAAGGAAGTCGGTTAATGATTAATAAAAAAAAATGAGAGGCAAAATTAAGGAATATTGAATTTTTATATAGAACTTTATTGAATAGGCTTAAAACAAATTACCAAAATTAACTAAAATAGAAACTATTTGATTTCTTGTATATTCTATGACATTAATTAGTAAATGTATTTATCAGAGTTTATGTGGCAATTATTTGTATAATTAATAGTTATATCGGGAATACTCAGAAAGCTCTTACAATGGTGAAATATTGGCCATATTCTGCTCCGGAACAGAAAATATGACGACAAAAAAAAGACTAGGATAGGAACAGATTTCAGTTAAATGTTGGTTGGAACTGTTTAGTAACCAAAATAACTGCAATTTTGTGCCAAATAATTAATAAAATGTAAAAAAAAAGGTATACAAATTGTAAAATCGCCAACTATGGAGTTATCACTAACAAGAAGGGTAGGCATTATATACGGCGACAGGCGAGTCTCGCTTCTTGTCTTTCGGTATTTCGCAAGGTGATATCGCCGCATATTGATGAATTGGAGATGACAGCTGAAACCCTGTCACTGTCATATAATTTTAGAACTTAATCGCCTTCCATAATGCTGAAATATGCGGCGATCACCTTCAAATAGATTATAGGCGATAACCGCCTGTCGTCGTACATAATGCCTGCCAAGAATTTTAAACGATTTAAAATAACCAGAAAACTCAAATTGGCATTTCTTGCATTGATTTACAAAACAAATACAAAAACGAGTTGTCCAATTTTGATGAAATTTACAATTTGAGTTGGTTATTCCTTAACGCAATATGATATTGCATTTCAGCAAAATCGACAGAGGAGTAGCGAAGTTATTAATCCAAAAACCAGGATGACCAGAAAGTTTTATCATTTTTAATTTTCTAGTTTTTCAGATTTAATTGTAAAATTTATGAAACAATTTCATTTAAATTAATTACATACGTTGACTAAGGCTGAATTTTAGTTACTATATGTTTTTAATCGCATACTATGTGTAGGATTCCCATTAAAAACTACACAAAACTTTTTGAATTACCCTTTAATTTGGATTAAATAAACAAATAAAATCAACTTTATTGAACTAAATTGAGTTCGAATTAAAACATTTTTCGAGAAGTATAATAAAATTTGTATCCTTTTCATTTTCATAGATCTATTAAATTAGAGACCCAAAATGCAAAATTATAACTTATTCGATAATTCTGTATTTTGTGTTATTTTATTAGAATAATATAAAAAATTTATTAATATGAAAATTCAACCTTTCTATATAAAACAGAAACAGAAAAACATTTAAATATAAAATTATTGTTCTATAGTCAATAATCCCAGAACTACCCAATCACTATAAAATTTGTATGATATTTCTTGTTTTTGCTAAAAAAAATACCAAAAAAAGAACACAATTGCTATTTAATTCCCAAAATGGCAATTTTTTGTTCCAAAATAATATAAATCTAACATTATATAAAAACATTATAAAAACAAGGCCCAGCAAAAAAAAAAATCATCATTATTTTTACCCTTGTTATATATATACTTTTGTGGGATAGCAAAATTAAGGTTTTACAATTCATTGGGGCCCAAAAAAAGCACGTAAAATATCTCAAAGAATAAAAAAAAGAATTTTTCATTCGTTCGATTTTCTTTTAAAACATACTAAAATGTCATATCTCTCTCTCATATATATGCGTATATGAAAACTTTTACACTATCTACTCTCAAATAATAACAATCTAATAATCAATAAGTTAACATTCAATGATGTCAAATCGTCAATCTTAATAAAATAAAAGATATTGTATATTTAAGAATAAGGATCTTCACTTGGTAACTTAAAACGCAAAAAAAATAAAGATAAATGTAGAAAGAAAATCAATCTTTCCCAAAGAAAACAAAGTAAAACCCACCACCACCAACGCCACCCGGAATTATACAAACACCTATAACTATCTATATTTTATTTTATTTTATTTTTTTTTTCTTTTCAAAAGAAAACATCCTTATAAGATGCCATCGACCTCAGAATGCGTATTTGATCTACTATCTATATATATATATATACATATTTTCAGTATAAGGAAATGGGTTTTCTTTTTTTCATTTTTTTGGGTTGATAATGTTTATAGAGATGGTTGTGTAGTGGTTTATTATTCGGTTACATTTATATAGGATTTGAATAGAGGGCGGCCATCATTAGATAGCGGCTTCTTTTTTCGGTTTTTTTTTTTTTTTTTATGCAAAGCTGAACTAAGATAAACATAAAAATACGAAAACCAAATAAAAATGAACGAGAACAGAATAAAATAAACGTATATGCCGGAATGAATCCCTTTTATTATTATATATTATATATACTATATATATAAAATCAATACTTGTTGAATAAAAACAGCATTGCCATACCACAAAATATAACGAAAAATTCCATATAATTCCATATATAGTATATATTTGTGTACATGTTTTGAATAATCTTGCTCCTAGTATTATTATTATATATATATATATATAAAATCTACTCCTACAGGAGCAAAAAAAAAAAACATAAAATAAAAATTGTTTCTTAGCACCTATACAACGATCAAAATCCTTACCCCATATTGTCTCTATCCGGATTTAATATCAACTACCCGTCACCTTCGAATCTCATTTTCATTGAAAAATTTTCCTCTCTCTGTATTATATAAATGAAAAGAGCCAAAAGTGATTGTATTTTGTATTTTCAATTGGCGAATTGTATATATTTTTTGCCTTCAACAATATTGAAATAGTGTTGGAATTGCGAATATATAAAAGTTATACATATATAGACTATCTAAAACGGATATCTACCCTCGATATGAATCCCATTCATTTAACCATTCACCTCCATCCTGAAAATGATTCTTTTCCCGGGAATTCTAATACATATATAGTATATATATATGTATGTATATGCTTTGGAAAATCAAACAGTAATACCAAGTTGAAATGAACATTTTCGTCATGTTTTATTCAAAGAAGGGTTATATGTTACCCTTTTCTTTTTATAGATATAACTATATATATATAGATAGATAGATAAAATATAAATATCCCTTTTCAGCACCAGTCTCAAGGTTTCTCCTTGATCCTTCAAACTTGATTTTCTTACTAGATTTTCCAGAATTTTTTTTTTCATACAAAAATTTTCTTTTATAATAGGGTAAACTAACCAGTAAATGACACTCAAAGACATATATATACATGCAATTATGTTGCGACAAATTTTTTAATATTAGCCTATTATATTTATCTGCAAGAATATTAATTATCAAATAATCGAAATAAGATTTGCAACCTAAAGAATTTAATGGTTGGCTATTAAAAAAAATAACATAAAATACTACTAATGTTCTTAATCTGCATTCTAAACGGTTAAAAATGGGACGTTTCCACCTTTTGGTTCGTTATTATTTGCGTGGTTAATGATTTTCAAATACACAAGAAATGATCCTCGAAGTTAGTGTTTTTAGGTCACTAAGGGTAAGTTCGCGCTGACACAACTTGAAAGTCATTAAAATTGACGTCGTTTTTTTCACACGAAATTTTGAATATTAAATACAAATATTAAAACTTAAATGATACTACTTCAAATTCTACATCTCGCTAATTTCATTTTTTTTTCCATTGTTTACAGAACATTTTAGGATAGTTCTCAATCTGTTGGCGACAGATTAAGAAAAAATAATTAACTTTGTTAATAACTGCATATTTTTGTAATTATAATCCTTTTTCTCCTTATTCAGCAGATTGTACAAAATCATAATAATACAGTTTTTTTAGGAAGTTGAGTTACACAATAATGAACGTGTTCAGATTATCCACAACTAAAAGGAATATGGTCCAACTCCTTTTCAAAAATATAAGGATTAAACAATTTTCGCTACGCTTTTCATAATCAGAGAAACAAAAAAAAACCAACGAAATATTTTTTTTCTTCCTTACTATACAAAATCATGCATTTAAGGATTAACATATGAAATAACCTGCTTCAAAGTTAAAATAAATCCTTAACAAAATTATAATTACTTACCGATTTTAATTACTATAATTTAACTTAGGACTTTTGAAAAGAACTGAAAGAACGTGTAACCTTTTATGTATATAAAAAAATACTAAGCTCGTATTTCAGGCGTATATTGGGTCACGTGAAAAGTTCGCGGATTTTTAGTAGTTCTAACCGTATCAAGCTATGTTATAGCGCGCTGAAAAGGTGACATTTCATAGAATATTTTTTGAAAAAAATTGTGAATTTCAATCAAAAGTAATTGCGGTAATTGGGTTTTGAAAATGAGCCAAAATTCCGAAAAATTCGCTGTATTTTACAATATCACTTCAACCAAGGCGATAAAGCTTCGCAGGCTTGTGAAAAATTTTATAGTGTTTATGGAGAACAGACTCTATCAAAATCAGCAGCAAGTAAATGGATTGCTCATTTCCGCTATGGAAATTTGGATGTTTTTTGATTCTTTGGTAGACCAATCATTGCAAAAGTCAATGAAATTCTCCAAAAAATTCAGGAAGACCGACAGATCCTATCTTCAGACATTGTTGGGGACTTAAAGATTGATCAAAAACAGTTTTGAACCATTTGCGTAAGGCTGGATACAAAAAGAAGCCTGATATTTGGGTTCCACATGAATTAACAGTGAAAATTTGAATGGACCGCATTTCCATCTGTGAATCGCTGCTAAAATAATTGAATATTATGATTATAAAGCTATAGCAGGAGCTATTGGATACTGGATGTAGTGCTATTGAGCAGTTTACCCTATTTCTAGGTAGTTTGTTCGAAAGAATACCGTGAATTTGATTGAAATTATTAACTTTTTTTTTCTCTTTTAAAATGTCGAGACGGAACTATATCCGTACAGAATTATTATTCAAATAAATTGTCTTCGAAGACATCGCTTTTGTTAGATCCTTTACTCTATTGTATCATTTTGATGGCTGATATAGTTGCTATAAGTTTATTCAATCGTTATGAACCGGTAATATTCACAGAAATTACTTCTCTAACAGAAAATGAGTTTATTTTAAAAGACTTTTAAATGTTTTATTGTAAGAAAGGATTTTATATACGATTTTCTAACATTCGAATAAAGAAAAATTATTGTATATATTTTATATGGTAATTTCCCTACTATACATAAAATAGACAAAAACTACTAAGAAAACTTTCTATTATATAATACATATATCAATCAAGATTTTGTTCTTTTCTTAATTAGAATCCTTTCAAATAAACCAATTTAGAAAACTATATTTGAAAGAAAATTTTCTATAATTGCAAAGAAAATGTTTAAACCAAAACCAAAAAAAAAAAAGAAGAAAAACCTTGTCGAATAAGAACGAAAATTATATACGTTTTCCGATATAGTATTGGAAAAACCCACCCACTACTTAACATTTATAAGACTTTTGTCAAATTTTATATAAAATGGAATTGTTTTTATGCAAATATTTTGTTGAAGGAATTAAGAAACTTTTCGTAACATAAAATATGGAATATTTTTAGAAGGATTGTGTTCTTAATTTCTGATGAAAAAAACATTTTCGTATAATAATCAATATTTAAAAAAAAAGTTGGAACTAGAAAATTTTTTAAAATGAAATTTTGAATATAAATTTTTGTTTCTAAAGAAAATTTATTCAGTAGATAATTTTCTATTCATAGAATCTTTTCTTTTCTTTTTTTGGCATTTTGAATTTTCTTCCATAAAATGAGAATAAATCTTTGTGACAAATAAAATGTAAAAGTTCCGATTATTCTGAATATTTTCAATCAAGAAAACATAACTTTTAGCATATGTCTGTTAATACGGTTTGATTCAAATTTGGTCAATAATTGACTCTCCAAAGCCCGTTCAAATCGTCGGAAATCTTTATAATGTTATTTATGGTAAACAAATACTTCCTTCTTATGGACATGTTATGCAAGGGTCAAAATATGGTTTTCTTTAGCTGATAATTCAAGGAAAAATCGAAGAAAAGGGTCGGACGGAATTAGATGTCATGGTTGGGGAATATCAAAGAATGGACCGTATTAAGAACTATAGAAAATCAGGTTCATACAGCAACGAAAAGTGAAGAATACGCCAAAATAACCACCAAAATCCAATAGTGTCAGTCAAATAATCTATAATCGCCAATCTCTTTTTTGAGTATGATATAATCTGACACGTACACAATAGAATCCTTTGCATTGATTTTCCGAATTTTGATATATAGAATATACTGTAATTCCTAAATATGAAATTTTTCTATTTGTGGACTTCAAAGCTAATATTTTCAGTAGCCACTGCGTAGCTCCTAGAACAATATCCAAACAGCAGAATTGGCATATAACTACTCTTTTGCGACTGTGTATTATGAGAAAATACGTCGTTAAGTCGTATATACATGCGTCAAATGTACTGCTATGGTATATTGTCGTTAGTGGGAGCAACGTGCCGGAAACGATAATGAGACTCTAATAAACTGTTTAAAGTAAAAACAATAATTTCTTTAGACTGTTACTAACTTATAAAATATAAAATATAAGAATCTATTGATCATCTTCTGTTTCCTTTACTAAATAAACAATTATAAAAGAAATAAGTAAATACTTATAGAAAAAAAAAACAAGATTTTGTAATAAAATACCTTCTTTTCTAAAAAATCCAATTTCCAATATAATACCTGACTATATATTTAATGTAAAAGTATTTAGATAGTCTAATTTTAGATTTTCATTTTATTCGCACAAACAAATTTGTATTCTTAATCTTATTCAATATAAAATAAAATAAAAAAAAAACCGAAAATTCTATAAGATCACTTGATTTCATACCATCCCTTATACCTGGATTCATATAAGTATATACATATATAATATTTCAACCCCTATGTAATACAGTGAAAAAAAAAACAATTGAAGCCTCCATCAACCAGCATCACCGCAATTCCGTTTCTTTTCAATCTTTAACTATATATAGTATAAAAAAAGAATTTCACATCATCTTTCTACCATTACTATTCCAATCCCACACGCTATTCATATGGAATCTCTTAACTTTTATATATTAGGTTTTCTTTTACCTCCTACAGTAACGAACAAACCCGAATCAAGAAGAAAAAAAGTCCTGGATATTAAGAAAGTAAGAAAAAAAAAAATAATAACAAATCAAGTACAATATGCTGCGTACCGTTCCCAACAAAATAATATGATGATGATGGCGACAAGACAATAATGATCAAAGATGTTAGTCCAGGTTGTTGTGTTTTTTTTTTACAGTTTCATCCTCTTCTAGAATTTCCTTATGTCACTTGAAAATTCTTCAAAACTTTATGAAATTCTTATTTGAATTTTCTTTTTATCTTCATTGAAATATGTTACATCACATAGGTTTCTTACAATCTATCCTCTATATATACAAAAAAAAAAAAACACAAAAATTTAAGGTAAAAATTCAAATAAGTGGAATCAAATGGAAAATCATAAGATGATGTCACTAACAACAAGAAAAGAAGAAGAAAAAAAATACCAATATATAAAAAGGGATGAGAACAATATTCAATTCGGAACCAGATCTCTGGAATATACACGATAAACAGATGGTTGATTTTTTGGTATATTGATATTCTAGCTGATGTACTTGTTGTTATTTCTGGTATAGACATAAGATTGGTATAGACATAAGATTAAGACGTATAATTCTATCTAGCCCACTCCTTACAAAAAAAAAAAAAAACGACAACACAACAATCGAAGTTCTTCTGAAAAATATCAAAATATCACTTGATGAGACATAAGAAGAAGAAAAAAAATATTTTCAAGAGATGGTAGGTATTTTGTTACACAGAGCACAAAAATCAAGGAATAAAAAGAAATCCCTTAATAGGCTCCAGTCTGTTGAGTAAGTATTTTTGATAAGTTTTTTTTCTCCTTTTTTCATTTTTGTTTTTATCTTTTTTCGAGGATAAATTGATATTAAATATATATATTTCGGTGTGTAGGTGGGCCCTCTTCATCAAAATTGATTTCGAAATTAATGCTGATACAAAATCTCATAAGAAAACGAAACGAAACCCAAAAATGAACGGACACAATTAAACCAAAATCCATTGGGGAATTTGTTTCAATGTCAGCCTCTTAAATATTGTTCGATTATCTTATTGCTTCCTTCTGTCTTGTATCAGGCGATAAAAATATATATAGATATATTTTGTAGATACTTGTATTCATTGTGTTTTTTGGATGTACTTAAATATCTTAACTTCCTGTCGAATTGGTTCTTAAAGGCAGAAAATTTTTCGTTCGATTGTCAATGCACAGGCATATCAAAATCAATGATAAATTTCCACCAACACAATAATAATAAATAATATTTAGAAATTTTTTTAATAATACAAATTAAAAGATTTTAAAACAAACAATTTATATTTGTTTTGAAATTAAAACGTTTTATTCTTGAATGATTTAGTTTTTAATTAAAACATTTTTTTGTATAGTAATTAGTTATTTTAGCATATTTAATGCTAATAAGTTTAATATCCGGAATCACAAATAACATCAACATTGTATTCGAATTGGCAACTAACAATATTAGACTAAGTATAGACAGTTTTAATTAGTTGAGATCTGAACCTAACGAAAAGGATTCAACTTGGAAATAGAACGTATTTTGGACTCAGAAAACTAATGACATCAAAAATAGTCACCGAAAACTCAAATTCAAACTAATAACGAGCTTTAATCAAGCCAGTCGTCATTTATGGCTATGGGAGCTGATACTTGTCCAAAGAAAGTGAACTTCAATTATCTTAGATTAGGGGGAAAGATACTTTAACAAATATATGGTTGTATATAAATAGAGACAAAAGTCTGAAGAATCAGGCACAATCAGGACTAAATACTGTACAGTTCAAAAAAATAAGATATATATGGTGTACCTGGCATGTTATCAGAATACTTATGTCCCTCCATATGGTTTGATAAATGCAAATCATAAGAAAAGAAGATTTCTATACGGACAGGAAAACATGTCGTTGGACAGTTTGAACGTAGACATTAGATTTATATGTAAAGCCAAATGGAAATTGAAAACCTAGGATCGCACAGCTTAGAGGAATCCACCTTGAACTGTAGAGCGATAAAGAAAACTAAGAGTAAATTTACTGTACTATAACGAAGAAATACGATCCTTTATCTTATATAAAAAAAGAAGAATTTACAATACCTCATTTAATTGGACGGTCTTGTATACACGTTTAGAATGGTTTGTACTCAAATTTAAGATAAATTACATAGGCTAGACTAGTTTTTAATCTTCAATTATATTCTGGAGAAGTAATTAAAATAATTATATTAGAGTGCTGAATATAAATACATCTAATTAAATATCAATATTAAACGAAATATTTCAATTAATCGAATCAATATGCCAAACATTTTATCGAAATAATGTCAGAGATAAATGATGATAGACCGACCACAAAAAATATGATACTAATCTTTCCAATCTGATGGATATAGTATCTTATTATCTTTTTCGTGAAGAATTTCTAAAACTCTCATCATATAAGTCACATTGATATTTCAAAAAAATTGTCATCAAATTCATCCTCTGCAATTATTCCATAAAAATCCAATGTCAATTTATCATATTTCTTTGAAAAATCAACGTCATGTTAATGTCACTGAAGATATTCTTTCTAACTATGAATAAATATTAAAATGCATCATTACTGGTGACATGATATGGATCTATATGCTCCACAACCGAGTAAATATCCTGCCAAAAGTGAAGCTAAAATCAAAGACGGTCACAGATATCAACGTTGATAACAGTCTCCTATGATCACCACAGTGTTGTACATCAATAATTTCATCAAAGTGATCAAATATGGAATATTATTTAAACATTATGTTTTCGTGAAGCTATACTTGTAAATTCATGGTTTTTTATCATGATAACGATTCAGCTGACACTTCAATAATTGCTCCTGAATTTTTGACCATACATTCAACAAGGATTGTATATTCACCAGTTATCGTCCCTCAACTATCTTTTGATAGATATCGCTTTGAATCGATAGAAAAGATAAAACAAAATTTGCTACGCATTCTTAGATCAATTATCAGACGCGTTTTGGTAACTGGAAATAACGTTGGCATATGTGTATTGCAATGGAAGTGAATTACTTTGAAGAGAACGAAATAAATTTGTATTAAAAAATTTAGAAATTGAATTTTATTCAACCTATCCCTACATTTTTTGTTCACCGTAGTATATCCTAATCGAGCTTTTATGAAAAACGACTTTTACGAAAATAATTTTCAAAGAAAATAATTTCCTACAAAATTAATATACTTAAATTAATTCAATTAACTTTAATAGAATTTCATTTTTAAAAAAACCACTTAATAAAAATTAATAATATTTAAATATTTTTCTTAACTCTTTTTCGTTTTATCTTGAATTTATTTTGGAAAGTAAAAGAAATTTTTTTATTTTGGAAAATTCTTTAAATTTATAAAATCTAAATCCAAAAAAAAAAAAAGGTAATCGATTAAATAACTTTCTTAAATGATGATAAATTCACCAAAAAACTTTATTCAACAGTATGAAAATGAAATTAATCTCAGACAAGTATTATTCTTAGAAAAAATTTTGCTATCATCAAAAAAATATGAAAATTCTTTCATTATTTTTCATATCTAAAAAAGAAAATTTTCATAACTGACAAATGTAAGACGTAATTTCATAATCTATAAATATTTTGTTATAGATATATATATATCCATCTTTTCCTTCATGTATTTGTACAATAAAAAATCTATATAAGCAAAATAGATATCCGTTCCTTTTATAAATCGGATAGCATTTATACACTCTTCTCCACACACAACAACAAGAAAAACATTTTTGAGGGATGACGCAGAAAACTGGATTTATCCATGAACAACAGAAGGAAGAAAATTTTGTATTCAATGTAAAAATTCACATATAGATAGATTTTATATTGGATAGGTAAAAGTAAATATTGGGAGAGAGTATGCCTACTACACATTTTCCGTAGAGCTATATAATATTTGAGTGAGTCACTTTACAATATAATATTGTTTAAAGACAAAAAAAAAAGAAAATTTCCCATCAAATTTATTTCATTCTGAAAAACCTAATATATACATTTATTTATTATACTATATAGCAATAGCATAACTCCTACTTTCACGTTCGTTTCATCATTTTTTTCCAGGAATATAAAAATATTCCAATTCAAAAGTTAGTGTTTTATTAATAAAATCACTTACCTCGTAGATGTACAGACGTAGACAAGACAATATCAAAAATATAGATAGAAGTAAAATGTTGAAGGATAGATTACCTTTAAATTGAGGAGAAGAAGAAGTTGAGATGGGAAGAAAAAAAAAAACTTAGCATTAGTATATTATGGTACACACAAAAGAAACAAGGTTGAAAAGTATACTATTTTTTTTTTTTTTTAATGAGGTAAATTCTTGAAATTTACCTTTTCAAATAGGAAATCAAATATGAAAATAACCTCAGGAAAATACAGGATACGGAGCAAAATTTAGTTTTAAAGAAAATAAAATCAGTTTAAAATAAGGAAGAACTAATTTAATGATTTGAAATCGAAATTACAAAACAAATCATACAAAATGTCCTTAAGGAAATTTTATGACACAACGTTAAATATCGCTGGTCTTTATAGTGTTATTGATCTGACGTGTTCAATGGACTACCAAGGGCTCATGTATTCGTATGTATTCCTAATTTACATATACTATAAACATCATAAACGTAAATATTTTTGGAAAACTTAGATGACTTTTCTTTTTATTATAGGGCAAATACTTCCATTAGTTTATTATAGACTAGCTGACCCGACAGACGTTGTCCTGTCCAAATTTCAATAAATTTGTTTATGATCGTTTTGTGGATTTGTAAAAAGCTATTGAAAATGTGTAAACAAACAAAAAATGAGAAAAAACGTATTTCTGCTACAAAAATCCCATTGAAGAAAAGCACTTTAAGTTTTTTCCGAATTTTCCAATTTTCCAGGCAAATTTTCCCATTTTTCTTTCCGTAAGAACCTTATTCAAACTACAACGACCATTTTGACAAAAAAATCAGCGAAACCAGTTCAGCCGCTCTCAAGTGATGCGCATACCAACGAACAGGATTTAATTTTTATTTATATAGATTTTTAGACCGTTCGACTTGATAGAATTTGGAAGAGAAAATATTTAGTTTTTTAATTATGAAAAAAATTTTTGAATATTTACGCGCCTGTGTTGTAAATACAAAATAGACGATGTCAACATTTTCTTGACTAGTTCTATTAGTTAAAACCATTGACTGGAAAGGAACTTTCTGTCATGTCTAGCTAGGAGATTTTCTTTTCAAGTGTTTTCTTTAATTCTTTTGTAGAAAATGTGTTTTTTAAATATTGGCCGTATTTCCCGTGGCAGAAAATGCATTAAACGTGTTTTTTTGGAACAGTTTTTTCTTTTATCTTTTCAGAAGGAAGTAATAAACTGCTACATCCTTTTTCTTTGTAGTGAAAACATCGATTTAGTTATTACTTCAAAATAGATTACACATTCCAAACTTTAGTCCTTATTTACTTAAAATGTAGGATTTAGACCACTTTGCTTCTAAACCCTTCATGTTATCTGTAAAAGTACAAGGAAATAGACGAACACCAATAAGAACTAATAAAAAATGGATACTTTTAGATAACACCTAATTTCTTTGACGCATCTTGTCGATCTGAAAATGTAATATTTTCTTATTTTCTAGAAAATGATATTGAAATAAAATTTAATTTTATTTTTTTTCTTTTTGTGAAGAAAAATTTTTCATTTTTCCTATATTATAAGAGAATTTTCCAACTACGTACGTGTCCAGTTGAAAATTTTCATTTAAAATTAATTATTTATAAAATCTGGAGAGAAAAAAAAAATTTTGTAAAAGATTTGATTGAGTGGGTTACCTTTTTGGTTAAATATTAAAAACATAATTAAAACATAAAAAATAAAATAAAATACTGAATAAATTTAACTTTTAACTTCCGTTGATGATTTGTATTTGTTTGGTGAGAAGGGGGTTAAAAAAGCACTTATTTATTTTATACTTTTATAGAACATGGTTTATTGTAGTGTATTTTGATTCACACATATTTTTTTTTTTTTTTAAACATATATTTATCTTGTACATAACCTTTTATCATATATTCCTTTTTTTATATTTTTTAAGGTAGGGAAAAAGGGAATAAAAATCCTTTACCAATGATTAACAAACCGCAAACAAACAAAACGTACGATACCCAAACATTTCATATTTGACACTTTATATTTTGATAGAATAGCCTCAAAAGAACCCAAAAATACAAATAGAAGAGAGTGGAATTGCGGCTAACCAAGATACAGGACATACAGGACCTTGTATAACAAATACTTATATTTATATAGAAAAGTTCAAAAGTTTACATATAGGTAAACAACAAATATATGTTTCCCCCCTTAATGTGCATGTGCACAAAAACCGAGGTCATTATACGTTGAACAATTTTAATGGTATAACAATCTAAAATCTGGGATGAGATCTTTCTAAAGGAGAATATAATATTTTGAAGTGAATGAAATGTTTGTATGTATCCTTTTTAAATGGAATATTGTATATGGTTAGTTGGGAAATTCATAATCTTGTCATAAATTTATCATATACTACCAAAAAGGTAGAAATTGCATCAGAAAATGAAAATTTTTGGATGGCAACTGTTAAAATTTGATAAACTGTTCAAAGTTTTGGGTCAAATTGTTTATGAACTTTACTAGAGATTGTTGTGTATCCTTTTAATAAAGCTATAAGAATTTTCTTTTTTCTTTTGTATTTTACAGACTAACAATAAATAAGATTGCCCTATTGTCTCTTACATGAGTTTTGTTCATAATGTCACGTCGAATATTGCTGTCCTAAGAAAGAAAATTCTAAGTGGCAAAAGTAAATTTCTTTTAGATAAGGGCATTAGTTGTTATTTGTAAATTATTTTTGCAGGAATCAGAAATGTATATATCCAGCCACCATATATACATATATAGCATGTTCCAAAAGTTTTCGGTCCCATTGGTATTAAAGAGGTAATAAAGTCGGAAACATCTTTAAATTAACATTTCTATATTTCTATAAAAGATAAACAGAATCAAAAAGTTGATCGTCAAAATAAATAAAGCTGTCGATAATTATTGGATAGCAGCGTTCACAACTGTGGCAGTGTAGACTGACAGCTTTTCATATAAAATCTCGTCGAAGTTTCTCGAGGCGTTTTTCCTTTTATAAACCCACGAAGCTTACACACTAATTCGCGGAGTATGTACCATTCAAATACTTGTGATTTGTTCCAAGAAATCAATTAAAAGGATTTCTTTGACATCATGCGGATCGTTTTCAATCCATTGCCTACGTTGACCAGAAAGTTTTACCCAATCTTTAAAGGAAATGATTTTTCATAAACTGTATCTAATCTTGGTTTAGGCATCTACGAGCACGATTCTTTTTTATGTGATAAAAATAATCACCATACGAAATTTTATTTTTAAAAAACTTGATATGATCCTACTTATAAGTGGAAATTTTACATGAACTAATCTTCAGAAGTAGCAAACAAACTGCATATAACATACTGTCATGTGCTGGTTACTTATATAGGTACAAAAATTGTTTAAACCTTTACATGTGTATAAGTTGGACCAGAAACTTTCGGAACTTCCTATGTATCTCGAATTTTCTCAAAACTATCAAAAACCTAACATAGATAGGACTTTATATTTCAGGACAATAGTATATTCAGCCACATGGTAACTATACATAATTATATTTTGTCACACATAACAGAAATAAATGTATTTGGAAATTATTGTTATTGAACTATGTCAATATAAACGTGTATAGATACAATTTCAGGACTATATTTATAGAAGAATAAAGTTGAATGATAATCATAATATGGATAATAAGATTAAATTATGTGTAAATTTGTACAAGACATGTTCATGGTTTCGATCAGGGCGTCATACGTAGTCTGTTTGTACATACCAATCGATATATACGAAATACAAAATGGGTAATTCAATTTTCATATATTCTCTGAAGTAAAATGGATTATCATATATGAATAATATTGATATGTAATTGAAAATCCAATTGAATTTTAATGAAATTTTCGTATTTAATAAAAATATTAAATTCAAAAAGGATTTCAAAATTTTGTTTCTTTAAGATCGAAATTACATACTTTTTATTAGAATTTTCTTTCTTTTTGTTGTCAAATTTAATAGACGCACTCATCCATAAGCACAATATATGTTTGGTATACGCTTGAATTCAGCATTAAATAAGGTTACGAAACGAATAATAAAATGTTTGGGGAAAACCTATTCTGTGACATGTACTCATCGGGAATGATGTATTATTTACTTTTATTCCATTTATTAGTTATAATTGGTTTCTCTTCAAAGAATCTTAGAATTTTCTTCATTTTTTTTTTTTGGTTGTATTGAAATTTAAGTTGATCATTATTATTTTCGAATATAAAAGTAAAATTATAATCGAATTTATTTTCGAGCTTGCAAAAGTGGATTTACAATCAGAAGTAATTACAGACGATTGTAAAAGAATAAAAGGTTCCCAAATTCTTGAATTTGTATTCAACAATTCGTACAGTTCTAAAAATTAATTCTTTGAAATTTAAAAGTTGTACACAAGTCAAAATTGGTCAAATATTTAACTTGCTGGTTTTCAGTATAAACAGGATATTATGTATGTTCTAATAGTCATCAAAGGAAATTCAAATTTATGGTTCGTTTCTTCGAAACAATAAAAGCTAGAATTCAGAAAAGGATTTATCTTCAGTGCAACTTTCAGATATTAAACTAATTGTAATAATACATAAGAGGATTTACAATATTGGATCTATTTCTATGAAATATGAACTTTTCTTCAATCAATAATTAACTTAAATCAGTTTTTAATGAATCCCAGAAGCATCTCCAAGTGTATCGAAATTTGATATTATTGAAGGCAAAGAAAAGGACATTGTTTAACTATGAATTTTCATTAAAAAAAAACATATACTTATGTAATAAAACCATGCTGACAGCAGAATTTAAGAATTTTTATAAAAATCAAGCTATAGAGAAACATCACAATTGGAACTTCTATACATATGTATATCGATCAAATTATTTACTAAACAAATTTTCTACAATATTTTGTATGAAAATTCCAAAAGTTTAATCTTTCCCGTCCTTTTTTATAGTCTCATTTAAGCGGCACACATCACATGAGATAGAAAACTTGAATACTTTTAACATAATATCCTGTCCCTTTTTATAATGTACTTTATTCGGTCTTTATCATTTAAATACTAATACCGGACTTTATATAAATTGTCTCAAAAAATTTAGTTTTTTGATGTCATATCCTGTTTTAACCTTTCTCTATTTTTTATATTGTAGTTTAAATTTAATCAGTTCTTACCATATAAATCTTGATATAAAATTTCATAAGAATTGTATGAAAACTTACTTTAGAAAAAAAAAAAAATCTGCCTCTACGACATGATCAATATCTTTTATCAGATCTGGGCAATAAACTATCGAAATATATTCATACAATCAATAAACTCTCCAAATATTATTTAAATATTTTATTTGTGCCGCAGCTAATCAGAAATTTAAACCGAGCTAATTTATCTTCTGATAGAGTAAGTGTGACAACAATCACTTCCGAAGTTCAATTTGAACTATGTGTTTAAGTGTGAAAGCGCAGAACCTACGTGGCCGTACACTTACTGTCGTTCAATTTCCTCTATAAAAAAGTCCATAATTTTACATACTGCTCGACAGACGGACAGACAAACGAACAGACAAATAGACATTGCATGAGAATACTTGTGTTAGAACTCTATAGAGTTGCACATGTGATTGGTGCTTTTAATAACTTGTTAAGTTCACAGTAGTTCAAAAGGCACGTTTCTGCGTGCTTTACTATCTTATTTAACGTAGTTTACATTTTCCTGTACATTTGAAAAAAAAAAAAACGAAACATATTTTCTTATAATTTCATGATTTTCTTCCTGAAAGCTTACTTCTTTCCTTCTTTATATTTAATACATCATTTTAATGAAAACTACTGAATTTTCCACCCGAAATCCAAAAACATGAAGAAAACAATTCAATCTTCTAATTTGGAATGTTACAATTAATATTTTTGTATAATTATTCATTATGGTCTCAGAAAGAAAAAAATTTAAGATTAAATGAAAATGAAATGTTTCTCATATATAATAAAATAACGAGAAAAATAAACTTAAGAAAATACAACTCGCAAAGTCTAACTAATTTAATTACAAATGTTTCTAGTCACGCTCGTTTTTTTCATAAACTAAATTAACTCAATTATCCTTCAATGTGGCTTCTTTTCAACTACATTAATAATAACTAATACATAATTCTTAAGAATTTAATTCGAAGGATAAGATTCTTGTCGTACATGAAGACATTTTCTATTTTTCCACACTATTAATAATATTATTCGAACTTAATAATGTATACTCTAGACAGAAAAAAGATGGGAAATTTCCTTAAATGAAAGAAGAAACAATTTTTGATATATTTATAATTTAATGATATGAAAACATGACAACAATATTTTCAAGAGGAAAAGAAAATTCTATTTATATTTTAAAGTTGAATTTCGCTATATTCAAGAGAACTTAGATAAGACGAAAATAATGAAGCTTAATTATTAAAAAATAAAACGAAAAACATACATTTTAATACATAATTATCTTAAATTCCAATTATATTCTATTCTAGTTCTATTTTTCCTTCTTATGGATTCACACAAGTATATATAGAGACTACCGATAAAAAGTTTCAATAGAACAGCACTTAATTAGAGCTCTGCAAATCTTTGGCATTCATTTTATAATATACTTTTGTCCCCCCAAAAAAAATACCTTTAACTCTGAAGTAATAGCGATTTTGAGAGGAGCTGCTAGATAAATCTCTTCTGCTGTACACTTTAAATTTAACAGTAGTAGTAGTTAGTATATGTATTTCGTTCCACCCTTATCACTAATTTTTGTGATAAATAATAATCGATTAGTATGTCTATTTCATATTCGATAACAATTTGTCAATGAAAATTAGCTTCTTTAGTCTACGCAGCCACAAGATTGATTTCTTAAGCTTATTTAAATTTGAATAACTCAAAATTTTTAATTTAACGCATCTTAATTTTCATCTAAAGTCTTAACAATATCAATCACGGGTGTCAGCACGTAAAGGCCAATCTCCATACAGGCGACATCCTACTTCTGATGCAAGTAGAGATTACACTATACAAAGATTGACAGAAAGGTAGAAAACAATCATTCTACAAATTTTGTCGGCTTCTGCATTTCCGATTTCTCCAACTGATTTTCGATCTGCAAATGATTCCCCTCAAAAACAGATAAACATGTTTATCTGATTTATATGGCACTTCATCTGCGGGTGCATGCTAAAGGCCAATCTCCACACAGCCGACATCCTATTCTGATAAAAGTAAGGGATGCACCTATGCAAAATTTAGTTAAACAGAAAGGGAGAAACAATCATCCTACGAATTTTGTCGTCGTCTGCAGTTCAAATTTCCCCATCTGATTCTTCATCTGCCAGATGATTCCCCTCAAATGCAGAAGAACTTGTTTATCTGATTTATGGGTTTTCATCTGCATTTGCATACTCTCACAATAATCATACACGATATCGTCGCACACTACCAAATTTTCTTATAGGAAGTTTTTAGATGAGGAATTGATTTTTATGGTCTACGCAAGTTAAATTTTTAACTTCTATGCGAAGTATATAAAAAATAAACAAATTTGTTTTGCAAATCTTCACGTTTTATAAGATTCTAAATGGTTTGCAATCATTTTTATCCAATCTCTGTCTGTCTGTATATCACAACAAATGTTGTGATTAACTAAGGACCACGTTCGCTCTGAATTTCCATATTCCTAAAGCTTTCTTTTAGAAAGGCTTTCGGAAGGTAACTTGATTTGAACATACGTATAGAAGTTTCGTCGTTTTGCATTATAGCTTGTTTTTAGATGTGATAGGAATTTAAGCCTTATGATAAAGGCTGAAAACACAATTTGGTACTACATTTTCCTATAAAATGGAAGGGAATGTTCTTAATTTTCCCATAATATTATAAATTGTGTGGGGAGAGACCCTGATGTTTTTATTCGGTCAATCCTAGCGAAAATTGCAAAAGTCCATCTCTTTCTACTTTTCTGCTTTTTCTCGTCAGAATAGGATGTCGGCTGTGTGGAGATTGGCCTTTACACAATAATCACACACGATAACGTCGCACACTCCCAATTTTTCTTAATTGTGTGGGGAGACTCTGATGTTTTTATTCGATCAATCCTAGCGAAAGTTGCAAAAATCTATCCCTTTCTAGTTTTCTGATTTTTCCCGTCAGAATAGGATGTCGGCTGTGTGGAGATTGGCCTTAAGTTGTTTCAACAATATGAAAAGCTTAAATAAAGTTGGAACGTCTTACTCGAATCTAAAGTTTAAAATAATTTACGTTCTAAGATCTGAGTTTAATTTCGATAAAACTAATTGCTTATAAATATGTGACTAGAAATATTGTACAAAGAACAAAGTTAATAATAAGATGAATTACATAAACAACAATTAGCCAAACATTGTCCTGTTCGATCGAGTATTCGCCGAATCAAAGTAATGGCTACTTTAAAGGTCTGAAAACTTAGTAATTGGTACTCTTCGTACAAAGTAAAAAAAAAAAGTGAAAACAAAAAGCTCAGAAAAAAAATTTTTTTTTATATTTCTCAAAAGAGCCTCAAAAATAAGAAAAATTTCCCAAAGATTTTAATTGAATATAATTTTCAATGTCGTTCATTTCATAAGTAAAAAGTTTGATAAAATAAAAGCTTAAAGGACTTAAAGTTTAATGAAATTCCGTACACTTTTATAAGGAAAACTTTTTTTTTTCATTTCCACAATAAATTTACTTATTATTCTACAAGGTGGTCCAGATTTTATAAAATCATTGATTTTTTTTTAAAATTACTTTTAAACTGTTCAATAGTTTGCAATTTTGTTTTCTTTCTTTTAAAAAAAATTAAAAGATTAAAGTCAGGAAATTTACTATACTATAGAATTTTCAAATGCTTGCATATATTCCTATAATCGTACTATCAAAAGTGCTTCTCTTTCTTCGAGCATAATAACATAAATAAAAGAACTATCACTAAAAATCGATACAAATCAAATAACTGACTTCTAATCAAACTAAAAATACTCTATTTGGATCTAATATGGTTTAAAAAGGATTATAGTCATAGCTAAATAAGAAACCAAAACGATTTAAATCCAACATTATCCTATTTAGGGGCAAGAAGTACTTTATTCACCTGCCTATAATTTCTTTTAGCATTAAGGCCAATCTTCACACAGCCGACATCCTATTCTGACGGGAAAAATCAGAAAACTAGAAAGAGATGGACTTTTGCAATTTTCGCTAGGATTGATCGAATAAAAACATCCGAGTCTCCCCACACAATTTAGAAAAATTGGTAGTGTGCGACGGTATCATGTGTGATTATTGTGAGAGTATGTATCCGCAGATGAGGTGCCATATAAATCAGATAAACATGTTCATCTGTTTTTGAGGGGAATCATCTGTAGATTGAAAATCAGTTGGGGAAATCAGAAATGCAGAAGCCGACAAAATTTGTAGGATGATTATTTTCTTCCTTTCTGTTTAACCAATCTTTGTATAATGTTATCCCATACTTGCATCAGAAGTAGGATGTCGGCTGTGTGGAGATTAGCCTTTATTTACAAATCAATTAATATTTAAATTATTGATGTTTATGAACAAATTCAATTTACAAATATGATTTGGGAATATAACTATTTGTAAGTAAAGTATAGACTTATATACTACTAATTTTTCTTTTTAAAATCGGTGTCATTATAAAAATCAGTTTAAAAATTAGAAAAATATATTCTGTATCACCTTGTATATAAAATTAAAAGCAAAATTTTGTATGTACAATAAATTCTAGTAAAATAAATATCAATATTTTTCGGCTTTTTCAAATATACAAAAAGCTTATATATTATACGAAACAAAAAGAACGGCAAAAAAAAATTCAATTAAAATATTCTAATTTTCCTAAAATTATTAATTTTCTTATTTTCTTTTTTTTTATAATATTAGCTAATTTATATTATATTTTGATAAAACAATGACAAAACAATGAATAATAAATTAACGGATTAAAAATTTTCATTTACTTAGAAGACATAAATGTACCGAAAATAAACATCTTAAATATGTATGATATTATAATTTATGAAAATCACATAAAGCATATATTAGAATATTAATATTTATAGAAAATCAATTAGGCTATCATTTTACGAACATGTACTATGATAAACGAGCTTGACTTACCGACATAATTAGCGTTAATTAACTTAATTTAAGGGCATAATGAAAAACACAGTCATATGTATATGTAGGCTGCTGTAAAAGTTTCGGTAATCGGACACATCTATTTTAAAGATGATGTCAAAAATTGCAACCTGTGATTTTAACATAGGTATTCCAACTGAACAGATACTCTGTTCCACTGCTACGGAATAAAAGAACATGTTCAACAAAAATCGTTTACTTTACACTAACTATTCATCCTTTTTTGAAACTTTCTATGAGAATAAGAGAGATGAATAATGTTTTTCAGAACAAAGAGGTGAGAAAAGTGTGGCGTTTCATACTCATTGAACGGACATAAATTCATTTCAAATTTTAAAATATTATAAAAAATCACATACTCTGAGCAAATAAAAATCACTGTTCTTTTCAAAGAACAATCACAATATGTTCCTGTTCTTTGAAAATCACAGTTTGAGAATCATATTTGGTCGAGTATAATCAGTAAGCTATCACAATTGCTTTTTAGATTAATTTCATTAAAATCGAGAACAACGTACGATTTCGGAATAACTTAACTGGACAACAGTATATGGAACATCTCTAGTTTTTTGGTAAGGAAAGAACCATTGAAAAAAAACTCCAAGAATTCTAAAGCAGGCGTAGTAGTCTCAATGATGATTGTCGTGAAGGCCGTCCGCCAATCGTGCTGTTATATCAGAAGATATCAGGAAATGAAAGATCAGCATGTGAATTTATTCGTATGAGCCTGAAAGTAACCGCCACTTTTGTCTATTTGGGTATTCGCAAATGAGCTAAAACCGCAACAAAAGTAAATCATCTTTCATACTTTCTCAAAACTTTTCCATCATCCTAGATACATATATATTTAATCTGTCATATATTATCAAAAATATTAACATATCACTTAGAAATTTTCCTCCATCGTCTTTTTAAAGGCGTACAAAATTATAGGTTAATTTATAAAATCCCCGGTAAATAACTTTATATAGGGAAAAAGGGTTGAAAATTAAGCACGCACATTAGATTTTTGGGTGATTCTAAATAATTATTTATTAATATTGAAATAATTTTTAAAAGGGATTTAACTTTGATAACAAAATATTTCCAAAAATTTTCCCACCCAAAAGAAAATGTAAGGGCGGCAAAAAATTGTCATATAAAATCATAAATTCTATATAAATTCATTTATTACATTTTTCTAGCTTATGTCTTCTTTTTTTTTTGATGATAATAATGGTTATGATGATGCATAAATAAAATCATAAAAATAATGTGATATTTATGATAAAGATAGGTGAAAAATATAAATTTCATATGAGTATGAAAATGATAACAATTTAGTTATATAATATGTGAAAAAAAAATAAGACGATATTTTGATTTTGATTTTTCTAAAACGTTAGCAAATTTATGAGATATTTCCCATAATATCCATCCTTTTTTTACACTCAATTTAAATTAAATACGATATAATAATGGATTCTTTTATTCGGCGGTTATTCTGTACAAAATATACATAGATAGGGTGTTCAAGTTTGAGGTATCTTTTTGAATTTGGTACTAGATAGATAGATTAATAATGTTGGCAGTAATGCATATTAGCACTCCAAGCACTTAGACCACGAATTGGGTCCATTGTGCACATTCTAGAATGAGTCCTTAGATTGTGGGATTGGCCAGCCTCCTGGAGCCCACAATGAAGCTGTATATCCGACTGGCGTACATCCCATTGATAGCATTTGGTTCGATAAACCGGTCGCCGGAAGTTGTGAGTATGCAGTTTTGAAAAGCTGGACAGTAACAGAGAAAGTGCTTCGCTGTCTCTTCATCTGCATCGCAGGAGTCGCAGGAGAGACATCGATCATAGTCATGGACGCTTAATGATAATTAAGTCGGCAGTGCCCAGTTAGGATACTTAGAACGGGCTGAATTTTTACTTTACTGAGAGGTAGCAGTTCTTTAACTTTTACAGGTACTAGTTTACATCGAATTACTTACTTCATACATGAAAAAAAGTAGGAAGTAAATAATTCCGATTAGTTCAAAATGATCGCTACACGAGTGAACAACATATTTTCATTATTAAAACTTATTTTAAATATAGTGAAAGTTATTCAGAAGTTGGAAGAAAATGCTCCGACAAACCGTGCTTTTAAACTTATCATTGATAAATTTGAAGAAACTGATTCAATTCAAGATCAGAGAAGCAGATATTATCATCGTAGTGGTCGTTAAAGTGAAAATATTGCAGCTGTTAGCATAAATGTTGCTCAAGAGCCAAGGACATCAATTCGTCGTCGTTCACAGCAATTAAACCCAAAACCTCAAAAAAAAAATTATTCAAAATTTTGGTAAAAAATTGACAGCCTGCCGAGCTAGCGGAGGAGGTCACTTGAACAACATTCCTTTTCATTATTAACCAGAACCAATGTACTTTAATTTCCAATAAAAATAAATAAAAATTATGTCTTTTACTTAAAATTTAAAAAGATACCTCTCATTTGAACACCCTATACTATAGGGCCTATAGTAATAAAATTTTGGTTGGCGAAAAAAATCATACAGGAATAAGAAATTTCGTATGTATATTGATGTGAATATATTTTCCATAGAATCGTAAAAGACAGTGGTTAAATTTCATTCTTTTAGGACCATTTAGGATTTAAAGACTACTCTCCAAAAAAAAGTATAGAATTTTTTATAGAAATCCATATTTAAGGATGATGATGGCTTCCATTCATTTTAAAGCGAATGAAAACCTAACAAAACAAAATAATAAAACTAACAAACAAACAAATTGGAGACACTATATAGAAACGTTAAAATGGAAATGTCCTACATTTTAATCCACATAATATTTGGGGAAATTTTCAATGTTTTCCTATCTAGAACCCAAAATTTAATATTATAATTATTACTTAACAGTTGTGTCCTATTAACAGGAACTGATTGATTTTTTTACTGAAATGCGTAATCCGATTTAGTCCTTTTTGGAAAAAAACACAATTTCTTTTTAACTTTTGCGGAGATGATAACTCGAGAATTACATCATCAATTTCCACAACATTTGACATACACATATCTTAGACTGAACAAAAATACAGAAGCTGGACTGTAAAAAACCGGTGTCCGAACCGCCAGTTTGATTATAATGAAATTCAGTACACAATGCGGATTACCGGCCATGGTAGATTGGCTTAGTCAATTTCATTCAAATTTTGTACAAAGTTAGATTGTAATCAAATGATGGACTGATTCGATATAGTTGAAGAAAGTTAGGTTTTTTACCACCCTAGATATTTTTTATTGAATTAAATTTTTTATTTAAGTTTGTTGAATTCAAATTTTAATTTTAAACATGTTTCCTAGCATGAACATCAAATTAATGGTTTATGTTGCTATAAAATAGCAAAAATTATCAAAAATTGAGCTCTCTAGAGGAAAATAAATGCGATTGTATTTATACGTATTAGTATTTTTAAAATGTTCGCATATTAAAACCTAAAAGTGTTTTGGCTTTTTGAAAATGAAAGATCTAATACAAAATCTAGCTTCGGCTTAAAGGTTGGGACTATAAAATTCTCGAAATCCTTGCCATAAAAAATTTAAAAAAACATTAAAATTTTCTAATTAAACTAATTTAAAATCGGCTTTTCTTGTAAAACTTATAAAAACAGATTTCCAATGAATTCGATGATCCAAAGGAGATGTTTGAAACTTAATAAAAAAATAAAAAAAATAAATTAAAGATATTTAATATAGAAATAAAATTGAGAAACCTTTTAATTTTAAAGCAATAAACTTTATCCGATTTAAGAAGTCAACAAAAACTTCGGTTTTTCTTTTCTGTTTTTTTTTTCCTTCTTCTGTTAATCATTACTAAATAATAGATACAAGAAAGATTTTCTAATTTCCTTTAAAAACAAAAAAGGATAAACCATTTCAAGAAATTGCCTAATAAAAAAGAAACAAGAGTAAAACTTTATTTTCATTTATCAAGTTCAATTCTTTTGAGAAATACATTTTCTTTAGTTATTGATGTTAAAAAAAAAGAAAAGAAAGAAAAGAAAAACATAAAATACATCCATAGAATAATTGAGTTAATTATAATTGAAAGGAGCGTGACTTGAAACATTTGTAATTAAATTATAGCCCGAAGGAATTTCGTTTTTGGGATCCTTTATAGGCTTTCATTTTATTATGAACACCATTCGGCATCATCTGAAAAATAATTTCATGTTTAATTTACCTCAACGAATATAATATATTTATTAATGAATTAAGAAAGTAGAATTTAATTTCATGTAACTCCTAAGGATATGCAATTTTTTAACAACTTAATTATTTTGAAATTACATAATTTTAAACTGTTTTTAAATTTAAATAAATCCAATCGAAAAAAAATTTCCGTTTTTATTTCCTGAACAAAATTGAGTTTTATCCAAAAAAAAAAAACTTGTATGTATAACGAAACTAAAATAAGGATTCTCATTTTCTGGGGAATTGTTACCAATTCAATAAAAAGGTGCCCTATTTTCCTTATGAGAAAGAAAAAAAAAAGAAATATTTGAAATAATATATCAATGAAAAGCTGGTGTTTTTATTTTCTTATACTTGTTCTCATAAAAGTATGAAATCTAATATAGCTAAGATGAAAATGAGATAAATATGGCAAGTCTAATATAAAACTTCTTGGATAAAAGCAAAATGGATGATTTAGATAGGATACGTTAGCAAAGCGGATCCAAATCGAGCGATGAATTAAATGTTCGACATCTAGAAGGAAAACGATCGACCTAGGACGAGGTGATTCGAAAATGTGGTTAAAAAGATTCGCAAACTTTTCATATTTGAAGAATATGAAAGAAGGAAAAGTGTTTTTAAGGAGATCCTAGCTCTTAGCGAGCATGTTTTGGAATAAAATTAATTCGTCGATTTCAAAGGACAAGAAAACGAACACAAATCCTTGGTACACAGATTGATGTGTCTTGTAAACTTCAATAATTGTGTCTAAGAAAATTTGGGTGATTTGCCGTACTCGATATATATATACATTTTATTTAAAAGAATTGGGAAACAAATTAGAACAAATTGAAATAAGGAAAATTTGTAAAACACGAAAAACATTTCTCGAAATATATTCATTTTACTTCCATCAACAAAATTCTTTTTTATTATCTATTTTTTTTTTCGTCTTCATTTCGGGTTTAAAGTAATTTGTTTGATAAAAATAAAATTTTCGAAGGATTCCATTGAATTTATACATTTTATCAAATGAATGATTTTTATAATAGACTTTCTTCTTACTAGTAAAAAAACAAAATATACATAGTCGTTTTTCTGTTTTCTTCATAAAGGTTTTTCTTCAAAGCAAAACTGTCATTGAATTTTTTTAATTTGTGAACAAAATGCTTGACTTACCTGCAAAAGCTATATCATTAATTATTTATTGATACACAAAACACATTACCTGAAAATAAAAGAAGAAATTAAATAAAAATGATATTTATAAAAGAAAATAATCAAAAGAAGTTATCGTAAACATTAAAAAAAAAATTTTAATTATATTTTTTCACTCTAGCTTTCTTTCATTTGTACAATATATCCTAATAAATCAAGAATATAGTACACGTTCAACTAAAGCTAGACCTTCGAAAACCCCCAACTTTCAACATTTATAAATTTGAATACAGAATAACGAGCTTGAAAATCCTGCGAACGCACAACATTTCCTTTTCATAATCATTGTGGCAGATAACCAGACAAAGGCGTTTTCGTGTTCAAATCGCCAGCACAAGCAATAAAATCATTCTTCTCTCATCAGCCAAACAAAAAACTAACGAGCACTCAACCAATTTTTGAAAGATTTTCAAGTTTATCGCCAATATAATACCGTAGACATACTACACGTTATAATTAAATTAATTAATATTTAATGAAGATTTGTAAAATAACATGATACATGTACAATTCTTCATCAAAAGCGATTCTTAATTATTTTTGATATTTCCGAAAATTTCTACTTGCCATATTTTCATGTTAGTATTTATACTAATTTTAAAAGTATAAAAAAATGAATTATAAAAGTTTACAATACTATATACATAGAAGACAGTATTACCAGGCAAAAACTAATTCAAAAATCTAAATCAACAATCTTTAAATAAAAAATTTTTGAAAGACAAATGATTTTGTCAAATCTTCTTAATTATTAAGAAAATCAACTTTTATAAGAATATAAAATTCTAGAACTCCGATTCTAATGATCATTATTGCCCAATCGGTCATAAAAACGGTTATCAACGTTTTTTGGCTTGCGTACCACTTGGCAGTTCATTATCAGAATTTGTACCCGTTACATTAGAATAATGTTTATAATTCGTAGTTGTTATTATTTTAAACTTGTTCTAACACTAAATAAATAGCAATAACGTGTCAAGGAGTATGCCCAGAATGTTTATTGATGAAAACTAAAAGATTTTTTATAGATACATAATTTTTTAACGCGTACAACGGGTTTAGAATAGCTGGTCTAGAGAATAAGAATAGAGAAATAATGAACTCAATTATTGTTAATGTGTCTACGGTATAACATCTCATCGGATTTAAATTAACGGAAGGAAAAGATTATTATGTGTTGGCTGTATAACATTATAATAATCTGTTAATAATACAGCGTAACCCAAAAATATATACCTTTCTAAACTAATTAATTCATAAATAAACATAAATATTAAATAAAACAACATGAATTTTCATCAAAAAACCACATAATTTTTAATAGTCATCAATAAATAAACATATAAAATTTTCAATCCATATTTTTATTATTTATTATTATATGAAAAAAAAGAAAATGGAAAAATTTAATATAATTAAAAACTTCACTCATTTAACTTAACCATAAAACATAATGTTTTTCTTAGAACATAATTTATTGAACAAAGTACATATTTAATGTTTGTGCAATTATTTTGTATTTAAATTTTTTTTTTGTTATTTTTTGTTATTTTTTATTCTTTTTTTTGTTTATTTCTTTTTCTTTTGTGGATTTATTAATTAATAAATTAATTAATAATTATTAGAAAATAGTTTTTATTATTGAAAAAGAGAATTTATAGAAAAATTTTCTTTTTTTTTTGGAAATATTAAAATAAATATTGTATAGTTTTATTAATTAGCTTTTAATTAATAAATAATTATATTGTTGTTGTTTGTAAATTGGTTAGAGAGAAAATTAGTAAAAATTAAAAACGTAAGAAAATTTAAAGTTTTTTTTTTTTTGTTTTTTTTTTCTTAATTCTTAATTTTCCAAACATAAATATTTAAAAACATACATCAAAAGATTTTTTTTTTTTTTCAATTTTATATTTATGTTTCTTTTTTTGCGCAAATTCAATTTTATTAATTTTATTTTTCTTTTCCTTTTATTTTTATTGAATTTTAACTGCTTTCCTATTTCTCAACACTTTTCAAATATTTAAAAATATTTTCTTTTTTTTTTTGTTTTTTTACTTAATACTGATATTAAAAATAACATTAATGTACTTAAATATTAATATAAATATTAATATGATACGATTTTAATATTATTAATAATTTTTTTTTTAATAATAATAATAATAATAAATGTTTCAATCAACTACGATATACGAATAATAATTAATAATAATTATTAATAATAAAAAACACTATTAAAAAATAGAGATAGAGATTATTAAGAGTATAAAGAACAATTTTTTTTTTTTAATTCAAGTCTTATTATGTTTCTTTATTAATTAAAATTTTAGTTTTATTATTAATTTTCCTTTTTTTAGTTTTAACTTTTTTGGGTTTATTTATTCTTTTTAACTTTGTAAACCGAACTTTATTGATTTTTTGTGTTTTTGCTGTTTCTTGTCGCATGTTTTGTTTTTTGAAAATATTTGCAATTTTTTCAATTCAAATTAAATTAAAGTAAAAATAATTAATTTTCTTTTTTTAATATGATTAAAAATTGTTATTCAAAATTGTGATTAAATTTTTCAAAAACATATTTTTTGGAAATTTTTTGTTATTTTTTTTTTGATTTTTTACATTAGCTTTTATTTTTAATACATAATTTTTTTTTTCTTAATTTTTTTTATCAAACATTAACAATTCGGACTTTTAATTTTTGCTATTTTTTTTTATTCTTTTCTTTTTAAATTTGAAATTTTTAACTTGTATTTTTATTTCTTCTCTTTTTTTAATTATTACTAATTAATTATTGATTATTATTTTCGAAAAATTTTGATTTTATTGTTTTTAATTTTTAGTTATTTTTTTTTTTTTGGTTTACGTTCAGCAAAACAGCGGATAATTTCAACAAATTTTTTTTAATGTTTTAATTTTCTTTTTTGTTTTTATTTTTTTTAATTAAATATTTCGAATTTTTATTAAATTAAAAGAAAAAAGAATTTTTTTCTTCTTTTTTGATTGTTTTCTGGTGTTGTTTACTTTGAGAAAAAGTATCAAAAATAAATCACTTTCTTTTTCATTTTTAAACATTTCTTTTTAATTAATTACAATTATTTTCAACATTAAAAACAGTAAAAAAAATTTCTTTTTTTATTAAGTGGTTAGTATTTTTTTTTAATTATATTAAAATTAAGGAAAAAAAATTAATAATAATTAATATTAAAAATTATTAATTTTAATACCAAAAAAAATTTTTTTTTATTTAATAAAAATTTTTTATGGATTTAATTTAAAAACAAAAAAAAAATTGTATTTTTATTTATCCAAAAAATTTTCGTTATTTTTTCGATATCGTTAAAAATTGATATTTTTTGTTTTATATTTTTGTATAATAAATAAATTGGATAAAAAAAATATTTTTTTTTTTAATTAAAAAAAAAGTATTATTATTAATTACATTTAAAAATCTTACAAATACAAAAAAAGATAAATCCACTCTTTTACACGAAAAAGCAAACAAAACTAAAATTACACACATTTTGTTTTAATATTAATATTTTCTTTTTAAAAACATATTTTTTATGCAAATTTCCCTTTTTAAAACACTGTTCCCTAATAATCCATTTTTAAAATCTACTTTTCGTTACAAATTGTTCCATCATTATTACAGGAAAAATTTCATAATATAATAATTAATAATCAATAATTATAATTAAGAATAATAATAATAATAATAATAATAATTAACCTTATTAATTAATAATTTCATGTTTTTCTTTTTATTTTCGTTCATAATAATAATAATAATGAATTTTTATTCAAAATTTTGTTTTTCCTTGTTTTTGTTTACTTTTTATTATTTTATGTGTTTTTTTTTTTTAGCTTAAAATATTCTTTCTTGATAATATTAAAAACAAAAAAGAAATCAATCAATTAATTTTTTCATTATTTTAGATAAGAAACGCTTACCAAAATATATTTTTTTCTTCTTCTTATTTGACTTGTAAAACTTTTTTTAATTTTTTGCATTTTTTTCTTTTTTAAATTTCATTTTTTGTATAACAACTTTTTTATGGCAATAATATTCAAATTCAATAATGTTTTAATAATGTTTTATTATTTTAGGTTTTTTAATAGTTTTTTTTTCTTTTTATTATTATTAATATAATGACGACAGTTAATATTAATGGGGATATGACTAATCACTGAATGTATATTTTTTGGGAATGTTTTTTTTTTTTAGCTGAAATGAAATTTTATATAATACACGTTGTACATTTAAAAATTAACACCAGTACAATGATACTTTCTTTAAAAAAATTTCAACAACACCATTTTCTAACATTTTCATTTTCGTGGGTCACAAAAATTGATATTTGTAAGAAAAGTTGAGAAAGAATGAAGAACCGAGTCCTGGATTTGAACCAGGGTCTCAGCAGTCTCATGAGACGAGGTCGAGGTCTTAATCAACTAGAACATTCTACACTGTCTCTACTAGTCTGTTCATTTGCCTTTTCCTCTAATATTCTCAAATCATTACAACTGTTTTGTCTTAACCTCTCAATTGTTTCTTCCAAATTCAGTTATATCCTATTTTTAACTCTTAGAATACAAAATATATTTCTACAATTGCTCTTTCGTAAGTTAAAAAAACTTTCACATTTTTCTTTTACTGATGATATTCTAATCTTAATTTTTGTTTTCTTATATAATTCATGACCCACCCTATATATTGATTAATATTTCAAATTATAGTCAACCAACTGTATCATATGTATTATTATTTTTTTTTCTTTTTGTTTGTTTCCGTTACTTAATCAACTGGATAGATGATATTCAGCAATTGGTAATCTATCCAGTGAACGGCCTTTTTCTTCTCTTTTTTATATAACTCGCATTTTTTTTAAAAATCTATTTAAGTAATATTGACAAAACAAAACATTATCAAAACTACTAACAGAGCCATCTAGTATACTATAGAAGAAATTATTTTCACTGAAAAATATCGAGTGAATGAGAAAATATGTGAAACCATCCAAAACCGAACAAAAGAAAAAAAATATACACTTTTTTTTAGATATTTAAATTACTGGTGCTAATTAATGAAGTACAACTTCGTATTTTTAATTATTATTAATTATTAAAAATAAACAAACAAAAAATTCATTTTTAAACAAAAAAAAAATGTATTTTTTATTGTTTATTTATTTATTATATATTTTTTTTTATTTAATTAGAATTATTTTTCTTTCTTTTACTTTTTTGTGGGCCAAAAAGTAGGAAGAGTTTAGTTTAAGAATTAAGCTTTTATGAAAAAATATTGTATTTTTCTTTTTCTGTTTTCTTTTTTTCTTCTTATTTTTATTTTTATATACAAAATACATTTATAAATACTAAAAAACATCAAATTTATAATTAATAATATTTTCTCACTAATTAGTTTCAAAATATTTATTTTTTTAATTTTATTTTTATTTGAAATTTTAAAAAATTGATGTTATTAATTTTCACATTAAGTTTTATTTTTTTAAATATTGTTTTTCTTTGATTACTTAATTTTATAAAAAAAAAATTGATTTTGGCTTTTAAAAATGTTGTTGTCTTTTCAAAATACAAAATATTTATATTTAAAGAAAAACAGTTTAAAAAAAGGGGAAAAACTTTTCAGCCAAATAATTAGCTTTTAAAGTTTTTAAAAACAAAATTTGCTGTTAATTATTTAAAGCGCATTAAAATTGTATTTGTTTTATTCATTCAATTAAAATTTTTAGTAAAACACTAAAACATAAAAGGTAACTTTTTTGAGTAGAAAAATTTTGTTTTTAATATTTTATTTATTTGTTTTTTTTTGGAATAAGTTGTTTGTTTCTATTTTTGTTTTGTTTTATTAAATATAATTTATTATTTTTAAACGAGTAACACTGAAGCACATTGAATGCATACATATATAAATATATATGTATTTTTTTGTTTATATTCAAGCATAATTTTAAAACTAGTATTTTTTTGGTATTTTTTAAAAAAAAATTTTTAAGATTTTTTTTTTGTTTTTATATAGAAAAGTAATCAAAATAGAACCTCTCAGAGAAAAACTGCCCTTTTTTACTTTAAAAAACAAAAAAAGAAATTCTTGTTTGTTATTTATTATTATTATTGTTTTATTTTCAAATTTAATAATTTTTTAATACTCACTAATTTTATAATAATTAACATTGACACCATTGTTGTTCCGTATTTTTTAGTTTTTTATTTTTTTCTTTGCTGTTTTTTTTATATATTAATATGTAATTTTCATTTTTATTTAATATCTAATAAAATATAATAAAAATAGCATTAAATATTATAGCTAATAACTAACCTTAAAAATTTAATGTGTATTTTTTAATAATTTTTAAAGTTATTATTAAAATTAATTACTTGTATTCAAATTGATTTTTTTTTTTTAATTTTTTAGATTATGAAATTTTAATTTAAAAAAAAAAAAATTCCAAAAAATTCTTCTAATTACTTTTGGAGAAACTTTTTTTGTTTTTAAATTTATTTGTTTTAAATTTGTTTGCGAGTAAAACACCAAATGTGTCTTGGCTATAATTCCAAAGTAAATTCTCGTGTTCCATTAACAGGTTTGCATATTAGGAAAATTTTTTCACTCACAAATTTTTATTTTTAAACAAAAAAGATTCACATTTTCTTTTTCTTCTATTATTTAACATTTTACGTGTAAAAATAATTTTTCATTTTTTACTTATTTTTTATTAAAAAAAGTTTCATAATTTGCTTTACAATTAATTAATTGACAATGATTTTTTTTTTTAATTTTTAATTTTTTATCATTAATTTTGTTTTAATATTATAAGTACTTGTTTTTCAATTTCCAGTGCTTGTTTTTTTTGGGGCGGGGTTACTTTTCATTTCGTATGCCATTTTTAAGAAGTAGACAAAATATGTTTTGTTTTTTTTATTTTTATTTATTTACTTAAATAAATTTTTTTAAAAATTACTAATTTGTTTTTATTAAAAAGAAAAAAAAAATCTATCGACATTTAAAAGAAAAACTTTGTGAGATTTGTTAAAAATAAGAAAACCGTTTTTTTTTTTAACATAGAAATAGAAACAAGATTTTTATTTTTCTTTATAAACAACATATTTTTTTTTTTTTAATTAACGTCTTTAAAAATTGTAATAATTGGCCCATTTTTTTGCTTGAATTTTTAAGGGTTCAAAACTTTTTAACAATACAAAAAAAAAATATATTTAATTTTTATTGTATTTATTTTCTATTAAATTGTATTTTTCTTTTAAAAAAAAAAAAAATGTTTTATGTTTTAACGAAATTTGGCTAAAAATTAATAAAATAATTATTACTGAAGTACACAACCGTCTTTTTTTATTATATTTTTGTGTTTAGATATGTTCAAATATTAAAAAATAAAAAATAAAAAATAGTACATATTCAAAATATGTTGCTATGGAGTAATTTCAAAACAATCGATTGCACAACTTTGCAACTTACTTACTTCGTTTTATTACTCCACAATATTAACAAACAAAAAAAAGGTAATAAAAACAAATAAAAATTTTATAAAAATTAAGAATTTTAAACAAAAATTTTATAGAGAAAACAAAATTCCTTTTATAGTTTTTAATATTATAACAAATTAGTAATTCATTTTTTCTTTATTTTTAATAATTTGTAATTCTTTTAAATATCTCACAAAGTTTTTAGAATTGTAGAAATCTCTTTAGTTCTAGTTTTTTTTCCATAAGACCAAGCTACTCTTAAATTTATAAAATATTATTAAAAACTTTTTTTTTTAATACTTTATTTTTTATTTAATATTCGATTTATTTTTAGTTTTTCATTATTTTTTTTTTTTACACATTCAACACGTAGAAAAATTTTTATCCAACTCTTAAATATTATTAAATATTTTAATTTTTTTTATAAAGAAAAAAAGAAATTAAAACATAAAATAAAAAAAAATCTTTTAAAAAAATGTATTTTCTTTTTGTCATATAAAAAAATTGCTTAAGATTTTTTTTATTTAAGGTTTTTAAGCTTTTAAAGAGTTATGTTCCTAGTCAACACTGTATAAAAAAGTTTATTGGATTTTTTATATTTTTTACAACAAATTCGTAGTTTTAATTTTTTATTTTTAATTTTTAAATGGTCTGGGCTACGTGTTTTTTTTTTATTTTTTATAAGAATTTTTAGTAGTTTAATAATAATTGCTACATTTTTGGTGTGTTTTGAAGCCGCTACTCAGACAAATTATTTAGTTTTATTTATTACATTTTTTCTTTTAATTCTATAAAATTAATTTAGAAAAAAATTTGTAATTAAATTAAAAAATACGTTAATTTTTTCTAATTCTATTTTAATCAAATATACGTGGTTTTTTTTAATTTTCAACAACTATTGTAGAATACAACAACTTCACGAAATTTTGAAAGAATTGATCTAAACATGGTTTTTTTCTTAGCTCTGCTAATTTTATAATTAAGAAAAATTTTATTTTTTATTGTAAATTTTTGCTATCGAAAAAATTGAAATTTATAAAATTTTGATTAATTAATTAAATAAAAAATATACGAATAATTTTTAACGACCTTTTTATATAAAAAAAGTCAAATTTTCCTAATTAATTTTAAAAATAGGCCTAATTTTTTAATATAACTTTGTTAAAACGAAAATTTTCTATTCTAAATATTTATGGCAATAGAGTACCTCGTATAATTGATTAAAATAGATATTTCCAAATTTATTAAATGAAAATTAATAAAATTATTTAATTAAATAAAAAAACTGTGGTTTTTCCCTCTCAATTTTCACTTTTGTTATATTTTTTGTGTGATTTTTCAAAAACAAAAAAACAAAATTTCCTTAACAAGAATAGATAAAATTTTGAAGGAAATCTAATTGGCATTTTCTTTAAAAAGAAAATTTTTTGATTTATATATATTTATATATATATTTTTTTACAAGATTTTCATAGAATTATCTTTTTCAATAATATTAACTAAATCTAATTAATTATCATCATGGTAATGACTTGACTATTATTATCAACCAAAAAAAGAAACAAGAAAAACTAAGAAAATTAATTTCACCTTTCATGGGGTCCATCCATCATCTTAAGAAAAGTTTATTTGTGGATAACCTAAGGATAAGTATTTTCATTATTTTAAATTAATATCCATCTGTAAGGATTCTTAAGATAATCATCTTGTTTTTCGAATGAAATAATTCTATTTTCTGGTACTTTCGTTTGCTTTAGAGTACTTTATTATCCTTTCAGCAAAAGAAGAAAAAAAAAGGAATAAATTCCAAGAGACAAATCTATCTTTTTAGGCTAATAGTCCCGTATTTTACTGGTTTATTTAGGATATGAAACTCTTTTCTAATATAAAAAAAAGGAAAAAAAAACATAGAAGCCATAATAACAGAAATTCGGGTACTTCATTTTGATGTGAATTGTTGATAATTAAGGCCACCGAAAAAAAAAAACAGACAAAGGTTCTCGTTACGACAAATTCATAAATTTTAATATAATTAACACGAAAATAATTATTATAAGATTTATTTAAATACTAATAATACCACAAAGAGTTAAGTAAACTTCAGAAATAAAAATTATCAGATTTTAAATAATCATAATGGAATTTAATAGAAAATGGATTTAAAAATACTGACTGAGGTAAAGACGATATACTATAATACAGTTCCAATAAAACTACACATAGTGTAATAGTACTCTGTAAGGCGACAAGCGAGAATCGATTGTCTCTTTCATATGTTTCGATAGCCAATTTGTCACTTAAAAAGTGATAAATTTTGAAACGAGAACTATTCAGTTGTCTATTTTAAATAATGGTCAGATAATATTTTAAATAATAACTTTACTTTGAAGCAATCACTATTAAAAATGACCAAAGTGATATTCATTGTCGCCTTACAGTAATTCACTGCAGATTTTTCTAGGATTAAAAATACTATATAGACTTTTCTCTGATCTTCAATATCCCATTACTTACATATCATTTAAAAGATTTTTGTCTTTCATAGTAGATATTAATAATATTTTATATTTTTTTGTCCTTGTTTACATTTGACATTTATTCGCACGAATTTATGTCTGATTATGAAATTTAAACGCTTTTGTTAAGATGGTGCCGCGCGTACCTAAATTTTTATGATTTATATTCTGGATCCTTTGCGAGCTTTGTTACTTTCGAGAAGATTTTTCATTAAAGAAGAATAATATCATAAAATCCTTATAAAACTCAAGTGAAAATTCTCCTGGGTCTAAATTTAAAAACATCTGACATATTTGAGTTCAGGAATTTAGTGTTTAAATAATTAGTGAGTCTAAATTTGCCTAAGTTTCGTTAAAATATATTCCTAACGTGTCCAACTTACACAAATTCAAGGAAAAATTTGGCGTCCGCGTTACGATGTCTGTAAGTTAAAATACTTACTAAGATTTTTATGATTTTAGATTAAAAAAGAATCATGTTTGATTATCTCTTGTCTAAGATTTTTTAAAAAACTTTTTTTTTAACTTAACAAATTTACTTTATCCGAAATTTTGGAAAAAATTTTTTTTTTATTTTAGAATTGAATTTTTATTAAACAAAAAAATAGAAAATCTTGTAAAAAAAAATAAATGCCTGTGAATTTTCTTTTAGAATGTTTTCTATTTCTATTTTTTTTACTATTAGAATATTTTATATTTTTTTTTTATGGTCCCTAAATTTCAGATAGTATAGAAATGCAGTTTATTTAACATTTACAAATATGTATTTTAATCAGTCTATAAATTGGTTTTTTATTTTTTATTTTTGTAACATTTTCCTAAGAAAAATCTAATAGAAAAATTGTTTGTATTTTTGCAGTGATTTTGAGAGGTTTTCCAATAAACTGAGAAAAGAAACCCAAAAAAAAAAAAATTTTTAAACTAATCTTGTTTTTTCAGAATAGTTTTTTTTTTATTTTCTATTATTTACTTATTTTTTTAAAATTTATTTCCCTTTTTTTTGGCTTAAAGTTAAAAAAGTTCTAACAATATTTCTATGATCGCAAAGTTTACATATAAAAAGCTTGGAAAAATATAACAAATGACAAAAAATTTCCATTATTTTAGAACAATTTTTGGTATTTTCCTTTTTTTTCTGTTTTTTTTTCTTTTTTAGTAGATAATATTTAATATTATAAAAAATGGGGTCCTAATTAAGTTTTCATATTTTTTGTTATTTTAATTAATTTTTTTAACTTCTTTCTTTTAAGCAGTTGTTTTAGTTTGTCTTTTTTAATTTCTTAAAATTTTTCATAAGAACATGTTGTTGTTGATTTTTTAAATTAATAATTTAAAAATTTAAAAAAAAAAATTTTTTTTTAATGAAGTTCTCGAAATACCTATATAGTATGTGCTTTTCTTGGCTTTCGCTATCCAGTTAATTGACTAAATACGTATCTATCAAGTTAAGTCAGATATTCTTCTTCTTTTTTTTTTAGATTTTTATTTTAAAAATATTATTTAATGTTTTATTTATAAATATTTTTCAAATTTCTATTTAAGTACTTTTGATATTAAAACAACAAAGAATACTAACAAACGCCATCTTTTATTGTGTAGATAATAATTTCTATCCATTGAACTACAATTTCATGAATACTTAGAGACTAACTGCATAGTGAAATCCATTTAAAAAAAACACACCAATCTAAAAATAACGATAAAAACTCTTAATATACATTTTTGTTTTAAAAGTTATTAAATTATTAATTAATTTTTATTTCAATTAATATCTTATTTATATTGTTTTGTTTTTGGCTTATTTAAATATGATAAAAGCAATACTATTGGAATAAAGTTTATTGTTAACACTAGTTTTTATTTTGTTGTTGTTGTTTTGTTTGTTTGTTTAGTTGATTTGGTTTTTCTTAATTATTAATGTTTGTTATCTGTTTTTTGGTTTTAATCTTTTTTTAATTAACAATTAATTGAACAAATTGTTTTGTCAGGAATTTATTAAATATTAATAATGTTTTCTTGTAAAACAGAACAAAACAAAAAAATACTATTTAAATAGTTTTTAACATTATTTTCTTTTTGGTCAAACATTTTATGTGTTTTAAGTATTTTTAATTCTAAGAAATGAAATTTTATTTGATCATTAATTTCTTTTACCTTTTTTTTAATATTTAATATTTTAATTACTAGACTACTTGTAAAATTTTTTTTTTTTTTTTTTAATAATGCTTATATAGTATTGTTTTTTTTTCATAAAATTCCCTAAATTGTTTTTCATGTATGTGTATGTGTGTGGCTTGATTTTCATTTTCTGAAATGTTTCTCATTAATATTTTAATTAAGTACACAAATATTAAAAAATAATTTTTTTTCTTAAGATTATGGAGGAAGATTATTTTGTTCCTCATTGAAAATTTTTGCTTAATTTAACATTTATTTAATAATAATTATTCTTGCAATATTCTTTCAAAAGAAAAAAATGTTTTTTAAAGATGAAATTTACAAAAAGAAAATTTAAACTAAAGAAAGAAGAAAAAATAATTAGGAAAAAATTGTATAATTAACAAATCAATCAGCTAATCAATAATTATTTTGGAAAACTTTTTCGAAGGACTTTTTTTTTTGTTGTTAGGAAAATATTAATAATTAAAATTAATATTTGACATATTTTTTTTTTTGTTATATAAATTAACTTGACTTTTCGATAAAATCAAAACTTTTATGGGAAGAAAAAAAAAACTTTTCCAAACTTTTCAAATTATTCCAAATAAAATTTTTCTTTTTAAAAATATTTCCTTTTTCAAAAAAAAAAAAAAAATGCCAATAAAATTCTGAAAATGTTTTCATAAAGTTTATAACGTTTCCATTATTTTCTTGTAATGCAATTTAAGATTACAATTTTAGGTAATTTTCTTGAAAATTTTTGTCAAGAAAACTTTAGAAGCACATAATTTTAAACTTGTAGAAGAAAATTAAAAGAAAGTTTTCTTCAGAACTTTAAACTCAAGAATTGTTAGTTTTATATTTTTGCGATTATTAATGTTCTCTCATTGAAATAAGTTTATGAATTAAAATTTAGGAAGGAAACAATTTCATATTTCTTATGACTGTATTAATTTATCCAATATACACGAAACTAAAGAGAATCACATGAATCCCATTTACATGAATCTTTGTAAAAAATCCAACCAAACAATTTTTCTAACCATTTTCCGGTTTACACTATATTTTACTATTCGAAGATTTGATTCAGCAAAAATAAGATATTGACGCCAATCAAAAGAAAAGGATATAATCGACTATAGTAATAATCTATGATAATTTGAACAGGGTGTAAGTAAAGCGATTAAGAAAATCGAAAATATTATACAAATTTTATATTAAAGTGATTTTAAACTACTAGTGCTTCACTAAAAGATAACACGGTTTCATAAATATTTCTACCAGTTCTAGCTTTTCTGGTTTCAGTCCAACCCTTTTCTTGAGTTAATTGAGAATATTTTTGTACATGTTTGATGTAATTTTGATTGCAATTTTCCAGAACACGTAAATTGAAAGTTTTTAAAAAACGACAATAACTCACGTCACTCTACACGTCCTCGTGTAAAAAGAAAAACTACTTAATACAGGATATAGTACCATCGAAAAAGAGGAATTAATTTCAATGATGGAACATTTTAAAAGTGCTGGATTTTCAGATGATTCGTTTAGGTCGCTTGTTTGCCTGGGAATCAAAACCCTATAATAGACAGTAAAAAAAAGAACAACCACGGCTAGGGTACAGTGTAACTTTTTACGAATCGAGTGTGATATTTAAGGCATTATAACAGACAATTTCTTTTCAAATTTTGATATCTTTATTTACACTTCTAACAGTTAAAGCGTTTTAAAACTGAAGTGAAAATTACTTGTCTAAAAAAGACTTGATATTATTGTCTATTTAAGTGCCACCTTAAAATAATCGGCTGTAAATTAGGTTAAAGATACCCCCAGGCCTTATCCAACTAATTTTCTTCGACACCCTGTATAAAACGGATATTACACTAATATTAGAAGAAATTTTTGTTGTTAATTATTTAATATGAAATTTTTACAGAACACAAGACTCGATATTTTTATTCTCGCTTGTAAAGTTTGTTTTAATGAAATTTTGTTCTAGTTTCCTCAAAAAAAAATAAAAAACTATATGGACATAAATATTACGCATTAATACTTCTTCATATAAACATGTTTTAAAATTAGTATCATTTATTTCCAAAAAAAAAATAATAAAATTTATCATCCCATCAACACTATTGGAGGCCTCTTTTTGGAAAATTTTCGTGCCACTTGCATGTGTGGAAAACACTAAAAACAAAAATCCAACTAAATGTAAAATATTTCTTGGAAAAATCTAAATATAGAAAAATTCCTTCAAATTAAATCATATACTTGCGTACTTAATTAAGATTTAATTTTTTTTATTTTTCTTTAAATATATTTAAAGAAGAAAAATTGTAATTAAAATTTTTAAAAAATATGTAAATTTATGCCAATGCCAGAATTACTACAAAAATTGAATTGATTCGTGAAATTTTGGAAATTGAATGAAAAACATTGTAATCATTTAATTATAAAATTTAGTATTCGAAAAATTTTCAATACAAAATGAATGACGAAAGATTTATATTTATTATATACAAAATATTTTTAATATATTGCAATTTATGATCCAAATATAATGGAATGAAACCGATTTAAGTTTGAAATAGATTTTAAATGCAGTATTTTAGAGAGGAAACCCGTAAAAACAAAATTGCATAACACTTTCTAATATCTAAACTTCTAATATTTATGTGGGAAACTGAAAAATGTGAAATCGCCACCGCTTAGGTTCGAACTCAGGCACCCTTTGTTTACTACTAAATGGGCTTTCTCACTAAGCCAACGATTCCACTTCTTCAAGTCCTTCAGATTCTTCACTACTTTTGCACAACTTATTCGTGTCTTACTTATTTTACTCCTACATTTATAAGAACGATTTTTTTTTCTGTATTTCAGATTCACAACTAGAGAAGAAAACATGATAATGACATTAGACGTACATTAGATGTTTTCGAAATAAAAGCTCTAACAATTTTACTTGTTCGGCTGGTTTTTGATCTTTTCCAAAATTAAAGCCAACTAGAGCCTACCTTAAGACATAGCCTAACTTAATATTTCTGTCTGGATGTAATTTTAAGTAATTTTCATATAACGATAATTATATCTTAGAGATGGTTAACTTAGATTTGAGACGATTCAAAGATCAGAATCTTTTAAAAAGAATCAATTAACACTTCATTTTGGTAGAACATGGACTTTGCAGATCACAGTTAATTAAAAACACACTATCAATTAGACTAAAATTTTAACAGATCTAGTTTTTGTAATTTGGATCTCTTAGACCAATTCTGTTGCCACTATTGAAGTCTGTCAATAATTTCCCGATTTATTCAAATTTATTTCTGGTATTACGTATTTTATTAACAAAATAACGAGATTTATTTGGTTTGGCTGTAATATAACCATGACTTTTTCCATTATGGTTATACCTATATATATTTTTTTCGTATTTTGACTAGAAAAGTATTACATTTTTCATAAATTAACTAAATTTAATAAAACTTTTGAATGTTTTTTTTTCACAGTATTTTCTTCCACAATAATTTATGAAGTAATTCCATAATAAATTCGATTTATCTCATTCAAATGTAGTTTATTTATTATTTTTTGTTTTAAATCTAATTTTTTGTTTCTTTTGAAATTTTTGTACTAACCATAAATAAGTTTTATAACAGATTATGGTTGTTTTTCTTTCAATGAAACTGTAACACCAGAAAAGGGAGTGGTATATCTTATTGAAAAGAAAATACGAATATATATAAGAAAATATTATCGAATTAACGAAAATTTAGTACTATTTTTGATGAATTTCGAAATAAATCATTTGAAAAGACTTTTCTTTGAACCAAATTATTAAAAATTTTAAATAATTTCTTGTTGAAATCTAAAAATTCTATTAAATTAAGAATATTTATATGAATTTAAATATTCTTTAATCTTACTACTACAGGCAAAAATCAAAGTTAGATTTGAAAAACCACATTTGATAAAGTTTGAAATGTTATTTAAATCGTCGGCAATATGTCTCCGAGGCTTAAATTGTTGTCAAATTCCAGCAAACATTTTTAGTGGATAGTACATAGCTGCTAGTTACTAGTAAATTTGCCCTCAAGTGATGACCATCAAGCTTGGATTGGTATAAAATAGAGAAGTTAGGAATATGAATTTCAAAAAACAGAAATTGAATTCAAAATAGGATATACATATGTAAATTAATTTTCCAATACTTTAATCACAATAAAGGCTTTTAAAAAGTTTTGTGGGAAGTCTCCTAACATTGTGGTAATTTATCACGTATCGGAAAAGTTCAAAATTTCATAAATTTTCTGTATTTCCCAACAAAAAAATAATAGCTGTAGGATATATTGTGAACAAAATTGAATAGATAAGAAAAGGTTAGTATTAGATTTCAAAAGGATAAGGTAACCATAAAAGTACAATGACCGAAACCAGACATTGTATATCTAAAATCACAATAACCCCAAAAACTGATGAAGTAAATAACTGTTGAAATCTTGTCTAATATTGATATTCCTTTCTCGTAGTTTTAAAAAAAACAATATAAGTTCAAATACCTACAAAAATCAAATCTAAACTAATTAATTGATATTTCTAGTAATTCTTCATTTATCAGATAATAATATTTCATTGGAAAATTTTACTCAGAAGAAAAAAAACACCGACATTATAAATTAAATTGATTGCCTCAAGCGAATTTGAAAGGTGTCAGAAGTAAACACCAGAAAAAAAAAAACATCCTCTAATAAAATGTGTACGGAAAAATTTCATATTATTTAATATCACCCGAAAACTTGAACACAATACATCAAAAATATAACCTAAATTTCGTGTAATACAAAAAAGCAACCATTTATTAGATTAATTAATTTTTGGTTTTATGTTTTTATTAAACTGGGTTAAAATTACCTGTGTACAAAGACAAAAAAAAAAAAAAATGCCCAAATTTCCTTCTTCATTAATTATTTATCTCTCATCTCGAAAATTATGTAACATAAATGAACTGAATGTGAATGCAAACATTGATTAATATGAAAAAAGCCTACCCAAAAAAAAGAACCACCTCCCATAAAACAAATGAAAAACAAAACGAAAATCATGAAAATTATCCACAAAATAAAAATTTCATAATTTTTCGATATTTAAAAATTTTCAAGATTTATGAACATATCTGGTCATACTAATATATATTTTGGGTATGGGATTTAAAAATCATCATTTTCTAATAGATGAATAGTGGCTTCTTGTATGTTAGTTTAAACGGTAACACATTTAATTTGAAGTCAATAGGTCTGTTTTATTTGCCACTTGCTCTGGGGTAGAGCAAATTTTTACATTGAAAACAAAAACAACAAAAGAGCAAACGTGCGAGCTAACGTGCGAGTTGGCGTAGACGTGTGTAAACGTATCATGCGAGTTACTGTCAGTGCGAGTAGGACAGCAACTGGTGTGCCAGCTACTACAACATTTTTTGTTTTCACTGTCCACTCGCCTTCTACCACCACATTACACGAAAGTAGCTCGCTCGCAACTGTACTGTGTGAACTACAAGCCACTGACTACCAGGCCAGTGTCCCTAACTCGATGTGTATTATCATAATCTCTTTTTAAAAAAGTGTTTTTGAATTTTCATAATGTCTGGAAGGTGATCCACTCAAAAGCTTATTTTTTTCCTTTTCTTTTCAACAGTTTTCTCCATTTCAGCACATAATACTGTAGTCAAAGATTTTATCACTGTCCGTACTATAATATTTCGTTGGTTCGAAGATGAAAATGATGGTGAAGGCACCATTTTCAGTTTTTCTCTCGGTGTCATGACTGCAACTGTCATTTTCAGAGCTCGTATAAAAAGTTGATTACTCTCTACTCGTAAAGGCAGCTACTATCACTGTATAAAGAACCCGTAAACAGTCGAGTGCAGACAGCAACTTCCATGCCAGTTGGCTTGACAGTTACTGTCTACTCGCAAGGACAGCTACTAGCACTGTGTAAACAACCCATAAATGGAATCGAAAAAGCATTGACATTGCGATATAAATCTAGATACAAGATTCTATTCCAGTTAACCCTAATTAATTTGAAGAGAACAACATTGCAAGAAAAATTAACAGAAGATATCAAAAAAAAAGGTGATTTTCCAAAATGAAAAATAATGACTTTTAATTCCCATACTCAATTAAATACCGCGAATACGTAACTTACCGGTAAAATAAAAATCATAGAAATATAATTTCCATAGAAAAACTTAAAATAAATACAATTTTTACAGTTAGTATTATTTTCAAAAAAATTAGAGAGAATATAATAAAAAAAGCTTCTTTTTTTTCAAAATGGAAAAGCTTTTACCTCCCAAACTTCCCACTAACAATCTAACTAAAAAAATTCTCTTCAAACAATTGCAATAATATTTTTCTTCCTATATATCGAAACTTGCAATGTCTTTTCTTAAATCGTTTTCAAACTCGTCTGCACAGAGATAATTTCCGTGGATTATGAAGTCGCGTAAATTTTATTAGTTTACCCACGTTGGTTCGGGGTAAAATAATTGCAATTTGCAATTACGACACATAACAGAAAAAAAAAAAAAAACGGTGTAAGAGATTTTCATTTTCATTTTTGTATTGATCATTTTAGGTAAGAAAAAACTACTACTTTTTGAAGCCCCCCTTTTCTTATATACGCGAGATGCGATTACGTATTACAACATGTGAAAACTGGTGGACCTGGTTTCTTTTTATTTTTTTTTTCTTTCAATACAACAAGATTGTAATTGGTTCGCTGTTGTAACTGTTTGCAAATAAAAGTGAGAGTAAAATTGAGAAAAGTAAAAAAAAAACATGTTTTGCTTTCACGTCACTTTTAATTTTACTTGCATTTTCTTACTTTCTCTATACGATGGCTAAGATATTTAGTATGTATGTTCATAAGTGCAATTAAAATTTGCTATTTTTACCACGTTTTTATTAGCTTGATTTCTTGTTTGTTTGTTTGTTTGTCCGGTACAAATCTTGCAATCGATTTTTAGCTAACTTCCCGACTAGCTAGACATTTGAAACATTTAGAATAGCTCAGAACACGATGGCAAAGCATTCTTTTAATACTTTTAGCCATCTTTAAGCAAAATTGAATTCATTTTCACTAAATTTTGAACGAATATTTCATATGAATATAAAATTCATGAAACTCAATTATGGAAATTATTCTACTATCAATTCATTAAGAAATATAAAATTTTGAATTTGTGCAATCAAAAATAATGTAAAAACACTTCCCCTAGTCAAGGATTTACTTCCGAGTTGCAACAGCCAATCGAAGACTTCGTATCGCATCGATACAACCACATTCGTATAAGAAGAGTTCAGAATACCAATTTTATAAAACTCAAATCGGTTTAGCATATTTCCCTATATGAGAATGACTTGTATATTATTAGGGACATTTGTATCCTAACCAAGTGTTGATGAGCTTGAACTTAACAATTTACAGTTGTAATAATGCATACAATTTTGTTGTCCATTTTTGCTGAACGATGTCGAACTATGTTAAACAACACTTCAAGAATAAGAAATGATTTGCATCAAAAACAAAAGGATGGCCTGTTCAGACAAGCTATTCATACTTTAATAAAATAAGGAATCTTTATTTTAAAAGGGGTCCCAATTACAGAGCATTAGGCGCTCGAAACAAGACAGATGTCAATAATAATGTCGTTTCTTCGTTACTATTAGTCACAACAATGGCAGACAAATATCAACTTAATGAAACTAAAATGGCGTGCTATTTAAATCTAGCACTCTTACTGGAGCATTCTTTAGTAACAAAACTCATTACTTAGTCTTTTCTCTGTCATAGAGTTTTAAAGCCTCTGAATATTTTGTATAAGAAAAAAAAATTAATTCCTTCCAACCTTTTCTTTTTAAAATGGACTTAATTGCATTTGACTTCTAAACAGGGCTCAATCTACTCTAAATAGGGATATTACTTCATCATATCTAAATATAGAGAAAGTTATGTTGTGGTCAGATGGGTTTTTATATTTTATGTTGTTTTCGGATAGTGTCACATTTTCAATTTATTTTCTGCAATAAAATGAATTAAGGTTTTTCAACTTTGTTGGATTTTTTTAAGAAACCAAAAATAACAGCAGCTCCAAATTTAATTAGATTATCGATTATAGTTACAGCGACACATACAAGAATATACATATATTAACGTAATTGGAGCAAAACATAAAAATAAGTAATTTTCATTTAAAGTATTAGTTACTTTTTTTCATGAAAAAACCAAGAAAATTTATGAATTTCTTATGGTTCCAAATATTTTGATAACAAGAAGAAATTAGGCACGTTTTTTACATTAAAAAAAAGAATAAACGTAAAAAATAATTATTTTTATTTTTTTTATTGTATTACGTTATAATGATTGTCACCAACGAAAAATAAAAATAATTAAAACCAAAAAAAAAGGAAAAATCTTAACAAAACATTAAAATGGAATTTTCACTTTCGGTACAAAAAAAAAATTGGATATAATCGAGAAAATTTCGATTTCAGTCTTTTTTTGGGTAATTTTAATTACAAGCATTAATTTTCCGGATAAAAACATAACACTACTAAAAAAAAAAAAAATAATTTGTTCGATAATTAATCCATTTTCATGTTTTTAATGAGTAAATCTTATTTCTGTGTTTTTTTGTTTTATTGTTTTGGAATTAATTACTTCATTACTTCTCGTTTCGAAAACATATTTTGTTTTAAATGAATAATAAGGAAATTCATTTTATTCTAATAAAATAAATAATTTATTATAATTATTCTTTTATTTCAAGAGATAAGCTGATTGATAAGAAAAATAAATAAATAAAAATTTAAATAAAATCAAATCGAGGAAGACACATTTTCCGGAAGCAACAGGGATAAGAAATGGACTTTTTTTTTTCTTTTATAATTTGAAAATTTTGAAACAAAAACTGTATAAAATATATACTCGAGACTCAAACCAGTATTTTGTCAATTGCTAATTTGAGAATCAATTCTTGTAAGAAATTCCATATTTATTAGGATAAGAAATGATATACCATATTTGGAAACTAAATCATATTATCATACAAAAATTCCTGATAAAATATCTGAAGTGAAGTGTTATGTTAACCAGGGACACGTGCGATTTTACCACGTTTATTAACTCACCTACTTGTTTGTTTGTTTGTTTATCCAGTACAAATCTTGCAATCGATTTTTAACTAACCTTCCGACTAGCTCAGAACACGATGACAATGCATTCTTATATGTAAAGTTAATTCGGAAAAAATCCGTAAGTTGGCGCTTCGATCGAATTCAATGCTTGCATTTTTGCGTAACGGCTTTGACGATTTTGAAAACAGAATATATGTGAATTTAGTTTGTTTACAAAAATATTGTGCGAAAAAGGTGAATCGGTATTCTGGTTATGAAATCCAAAGGTTTTACGTCTGGAATTTGTCACTTTAACTATGTATGAGAAGGAAAAGGCCTGTTAATGGAAATAATTTTGTAACAAACTTATGTATTTCTTAATTAAAGAAATGACAGAAAATAAAATGTATCTAAATATTGTTTTCTTAGGAATCCACTTAAGTAACAATGATTTTTGTTTTTTGTAGATTTAGAATTGGCTCCTCTAAGAGCCCTTAAAGAGAGAACCCATTTTTCGTGTAATTTGCATGAAAAACATGTTTATCTCAATTACTCTAGTTTAATAACTATTTATATTTTATATAGGCGCTTAGAAAATATTTTACTTATTTGGTGTAATACTCAGCTAGTATTTGAATTATTTAATTTAATTTAATAACAGCTCAAATCGAGCCTAAATGTGGATTAATTTCCATAATAAAGTTATTCGTTATTAGGAATTCTATAGAAGTTTTCTCAGTTCAAACTTACTGAGGCAAAAGTCAAAAACTTGCGCATTGGCATTTACCATACGCTTCATTCGGGAGACTGGTTTTGATAATATTATAATTAACTAATTAATTATATCAAATTCTGTACTATTCCATGGTTGTAAGGATTGTAGCTATGCTAATGTTTAGTTTGATAAAGATATTTACGTTGGCGTTATCTATCTTAATGAGATGAATGGATTCACTTCAACATCTGATGATCGAGACCGTACTGTATAATAATTGGTTTGAATCTTTAATAATCTCAGCTGGACAAGCTGACTTCAATTCAAAAATTTCAAATATAAAAAAAAATATGAAAGTAAACTGAAAATTTTGTTAATTAAAAATTAAAAAACAAAAAAAAAAACAACCAAAAATTTAAAAAAAAATTCACCAAAAAATTTATTATTTCATAAATTAAATAAAATATAATTTTCCAAAAAAAATAAAAATAAATTAATAATAATTAATTTTTTATAATCTTTTAAGTTTCGATCTTTTTAATTTCTTACTACGGGCCCTTGTTTAGAAAAACTTATTAAAAATTTGTTAAAATTTAAAATATTATGTTAATAATTAAATTAATTAAATTCTTATTCATTTTTTGTTTGTTTTCTTAATACAAAACTTTCTTTAAATTAATTCCAAATATGTTATATTTTTTGTATTTTTATAACATTTACAAAATTTGTTATAATTTTAATTTTTGTCTTTTTTAGTTTTTAAAACAACCAAAAATTAATTAAGATTATTGCATGAAATTCATTTTGCATATTTTCTTTTGAGTATTATTAAATAATTATTATTCATTTAAAAAAAAGGAAATGATATCAAAATAAATTACAAAATAAATGCACAAAAATTAATACGAAAAATAATTATAAACTAAACTTAATTAAAAAAATCTATGTTCTAATCTACTAAAATATAGCGACTAGCATAAGTTACAGCAAGAAAAAAACTAAACTACTACGAAATACGAAAATATATTAAAAGTGGGATAGACAGATCTCCGATTTTAATTACAATAATTATATTTTAATGATACTTCTGAATGACCCACGACACATATTCTTTTTATCACAATGATCATTATTCTTGTCATTCCAAAATGTCCATAAAATTACTATTTTGTTTATAATTTTCAGAATAGTATGTTTATTCATTTTGATTCAATAAAATTATTTTTTTTAAATTGTATTTTAGTAAATTTTAAGGAATTTTTTAGAATAATAACCATTTTTCCCCCTTTTCCAGTTTATGTGAAAGAAGAAAACATGTCAAAACTAGATGAAATTTTTAAAATATTCAAATGTAGATGGCTCTGTAAACAATGTGAGGAAAAAATTTAGGATCTCTTCACAATTTCATTTGAAAATTAAAAAAATAATGATGCTTGAAATAGATAATTAAAATTTATCATTATTACGTAAATACAGGTCAATATCGAATTTTAGTGACCGGTTGGCAATAATGATCATTAAAATCGGAAATCTGTCTAGAATATAAGAAATAATATTTTTTTGAAAATTAATTAGCAAAAATAAAAACAAATTATCGAATAATTTTGGCGTTTTATTACTTCCACGAAATGTAATAATTTTTTTTTTATTTGGAAAAAATGGAAATTTTGTGTTAGTAAAATTAATGATCGTTAAAAATCTTTTTCAAATCCCTTTTTCTTAATTTTTATTATCATACCTGAGCCCCTAAATAATAAATCCTCAAAATTTTATTTTATAGGATTTATATATTTAAGTAAAATATACTCACCATAAATTTTTCTTATTTTTAGTGAGAGAAAATTTGTAATAAGAATTTTTAAATAACAAATTAAGTAATTCAATAAAATTCTTGCTTACCTGAAAAAAAATAAAATAAAAAAATAATAATTTTTAGGATATTCTCATTTTTATATGAAAATAAAAATATATATATTTAAAATTTCTAATAACTAAAATTTTAAATATAATATATTTTTAATGAAAATTGTGTAATTAAAAAAAACCATTAATTTTACTATATTAAAATTTGAAGTTATATTGAAACGAACGAGAAAATCAGCGAAAAAATCGAAATTATATTAAAAAATTAAAAAATAAGCTTTCATAATAATTTTCAAGAAATTAATGGAGCTTTTATTTTAGAAATTTAACGACTATTTCTTATCGTGAAAATTCTTTCTTTTCCATAACTACACAACGTAAAAAGACGGTAAAAATCTAATTCTCCTCATTCAGAAATTTGTAATTTTATGATCAGATGTCTTTAAACCTGTAGTTAAACGAACTCGCATATTCGTACACAAACATATGCAAAGAATAGAATTTCTTTTGATGAAAGTCTTTGACGAATCTGTCATTTACCATTTGACAAATATATGTGAAACACAGAACTATTTGATGACACAAAATCTTAAGCAGTAGGTACCAAAAAAAGACATCACAATTTAGTCACAATTAGGGCATGGTTGATTAATTGGTTTTCAATGTAAGTGATTAATTGATTAATTGTTGGGTTTTAAAACAGATGAATTAATTTCTATTATAATAGCCAAACGTCAAAATTGCCAATTTATTCATACTCTCATAAGATTTCTCTCTTCAAATTTATTTTGTTTTATTTCTCTTAAATGAAAAAATTAATCAGTTTTCGGTTAAATAATCAAAATATTGAACAAATTTTAATTACTCAACTAATCAAACCATCCCCTAGTCATAATCAAATTAGACAATTTTAATTCGGAACTTTTTCGGGATAAGACAAAAACTTGTGTGCTTTGTATAAAGTCCGGAAAACTCTGTTCCAAATATATAATCACTGCGTGCAAAAAAACAAAATCAAAATCAAATTTTAAACAATTTACCAAAAAACTAGAAAAACAACACAGTAAACTAAAACTAAAATAAAAACGCCAAAGAAATAATTTTTTTTTTTTTATTTATTCAATTAATTTTTACTTTTGCAATTAATTAACAAAAACAATTTTCTTTTAATAATAATAATAATAATAATAATAATAATATTTAATAAAAAATAATGAATTAAAATTAAATACAAAAATATAATAATATTATCAAAGAAAAAAAAAAATATAATAATATTTAAAAAAAAGAAAAAAAAACAAAACAAACAAACGAAATCGCAAAAAAAATAATACTAAAAAATTACAAAATTGTATAAAAAAAATGTATTTTTTTCTTTCTTTATAATCATTTAAATTTTTTTCCTCTTTTCTTGTTTTTTAAGTTCTACAAATTAATTAATAATTATTTAAAAAAAAAAAAATTAAAACAAACACACATAATTTACAATTAAAAAAGAAAAATCGAAAAATATAGTTTGACAAAAAATAGAAGAAACAACGAAAAAGAAAAAATCCCGCCTGAAAGACGCCGGAAATTCCGTCTCGATTAATCAACACACAGAAAATTAAGGAAAAACAATTAGACACAAAAAATTTCATTCATCAAAAACGTGCGGAAAAAAGGATTGAATAAACTCCTTTTTTCCGCACGTTTTTCACGTCGAATAATTACGCTGAAATAATAATTCCGAAGCGGATATTCCGATATAAGCGCGGAAAAATGCAACAAATTAAAATTAATTTCGTTTTTTAAATTATTTTCTTTTGACAGTTTATTACTTTTGGAAATTTTTGCGTATATATTTTCTTTTTGTAGATATTTTATATAAATGCGGAAGAAAGAAAAATACATATACAATTTTAAGTAAGAAATAAAACTAAATAATATTAACGAATTTTCCATTCTAGAAATTAGTTATTTGAAAAAACTTTTTTTTTTTGGAAAAGAACGCTATTTAAAAATTGAAAAAAAAAAGAAAGAAAGAAAAAAAAATCTTAAATATTAAAAATTATAAAAATAAGAAAACAATTTAATTATATAAAAAAAAAATATAGGAAAAAAAACTACACAACACAACTACTTATTATCGAAAAAAAAAAAAAAAATTTTGAAGATATTTTTCTTTCTTTAAATTAAATTAAAAACAAACATTTTTAAAACAAAAATGAATTGAAAATTATTTAATAATAAATTAGTCTCTCACACACACGTCGAGCGAGAATTCTTTGCAAAAATGACATGGATTTATTGGATTCTGCTTCTTTTTTCTTCTTTTTTTTTTTTTTGTTCAACTTAATAATTAAGAATTTAATCCAAACAAATATAAGAGAAAAAGTATCTTAAGTAACTAACGTGTTTTGCAAATAATTAAGATTAAAAATAAAACAAATTTTATAAAACAAAAAATAAAATTAAAAAAAAAACAATTACACAATACTGTTTTTTTCTTTAAAGAAAATTTTTTTAAATTATAGGACACAGGGCCGTTTTTTGTGTGTTCTCTTCTACTCTCCTCTTATATATTCAATGCTTTTTTTTCTGTACCTCAATACTAAATTATTTTTTAATTTTCTTAATTTTTTTAATTTTTTTAATTACTTTTTTTTCTCTAATCTCTTAGCTTAGCTTTTCTTTCTTTTTTAAAAATGTTGTTTTCTTAATAAAGGATGAAGAAAAAAAAGCATCTGCAGTGTAAAAGATAATTTTAACACAATTTTTTTTTTTTAAATATTATTTTAATGGAAATTTTATTTTTGCCTTTTTGTAAATATATAATCGAAAATTAAAAATTTTTACTAAAAAAAAAAAAACGAAAAAAATGCCTAAAATTAGTTTTTTTTTATTTTTAAAAATTTTGTTTTTAAAAGAATTTTTTTATTTGCAGAAATTGAAATAATTTTTAAAAATTATTTTAATTTATAAAAAAAAAAATCAAATTCGTGCGAATTTTTGTATTAAAAATATATTCAAGCTCATTTTTTATTTAAGAAAGATTTCGAATTTTTCCTTTAAAGTCATTTCAAGCGAAATTATACAAAAAGAATTCTTAATAATATAAAATAGTAAGAAAAAAAAACAAGATAATTTCACTTAAAACAAGTTTAAAAACAAAAACTTACGATTTTACAAGAAATCCCAAGAAGAAAAATTTCCTTAATTCCTTTTTTTTATTTATTTTTTTTTAAAGGAAAAAAGAGGTCGAATTTACTTTTAATAACATTTTTAAAAAGTTGTTCATTGTATACAAAAGAAATTATTTAATAGAAAATAAGAAAAACTAGGTTATTTAAATAATTGCCCTAATTGACCAAGAAAAAGTTTATATTGTATGATGTTATGGAAAATATTTCCCTTTTTTTTCTTTTTTGTGGTCTTTTCAGCTGAATCACCAAAAAAGCTAATTTTAATCCAATTTGAATATACAAAATTTAACCAACAAAAATAAAAGAAAAATCACTTTAATGACTTAAGGAAAAATAGCTAAGAAGAAAATTCAAAGAAAATAACTTTTGAAAAAGCAAGAAAAACCAAGAAAATCATGAACCAAAAATTAAATATTTGAAAAAGAAACATAAAGAAAATATGTTTACAAAAATAATGGTAAAAGCATTAGCATAACTAGAATAGTTTTACAACATCATCTTGAATAGGAAATTAGTTTTGAATAAAGAAAATTTGTTCTTGTTTGTGAAATTTTTTTTTTCTAGAATCAATTTGTGTAGAAGAAAACAAAATTTAAGTTTATTTTCTTGGATTTTTTTGGGAAAAATATTTTCAAATTCGTGCCTTTTTAATTCTAATTAGAAAAGAAAAATTCCCAATTAATTAGGGTTGCAAGAATTCCTTTTTATATAAGCTGTTATTAACTGGAGACAATCGGTAAAATACATTTTACAAGATTAGAAAAGGAATTCTATAAATAAGTCCACGAAGCAAAGCATACGTTTGAGAAGCTAAAGGTGGATCTACATTAATGATTAATGATGTATCATTAATGTAGAGCCTACTTTAACCAAGACGAACATTTTGCTTGATCATGTATGGATGAAAATGACTATCATTGCGATCATTACGAATTAGTTAGAATATAATCGAAAAGTTCGTCACACTTTTAGGCGATAAAAATTGTCATAGAAAGAAAGAATTTCCAAAGAAAAGACTTTACCGCATTTTAAAAATTCACATCATAACAACATGAAAGGATTTTCATATTTAGTATTGCTGACAAAAATATAAAATTGAAATTGGATTAAATTAAAATAGTCGTAAACTAACTGAACAATCTCATTAACTAAACGCACATTACACAATTTTATCTTTTGGTTATACACTTTTAATGCTTTTCGATTAAACTTAAAAAAGAAAAGTTTAATCTAACATTTGCATCGATCTTAATTGACGGTTAACAATTTTTGGAAAAGTTCGTTCCAATAGTTGCTTTCCATTCTTACATTTCAAGAACATATAAGTAGTTGAATGTTTTATATTCCTCGTACTTACAAGTACTTGAAGTGTCCTATATCAGATGCTTTCCATTTGCACACATCAAGTACTTCAATATTAGGTTCTTAAAGAGTGCAAATGGAAAGCGCAAAATGATTGTTCGCTTTAAAAGTGTGTCAAATATTTGCTTTACTTTTATTAAATCAATTCAATTTCTGCAAAAAAAAGAATTTCCTTTATAAATTGTCCTAAAAAGAAAAATTAATTTTACAATAAGCCTAAACTGATTTTTTAAAAAACCAAAAAAAAAAAAAAAAAAAAGTCCCGAAATTATTTATAATTATTAAAAATTACTAAAATTAAGAAATTCCCTTTAAAATTGTGTCATGTCAAATATCTTACTCATCTCAAACCGAATGTAAAAAAAAAAATCTTTTTTTTTATCATTTTTAAGATTATTAATTAATTAATTATTTTCCTTTTCATAATTATAATAAATTTAAGTCATTTTGTTTTTTTTTGTATTTTTTATCTCAATTTAAAAAAATACTTTGTTCATTTCTTTTCTTATTTTGTTTTACATTTTTAATTTTTATAATATTTAATAGCTTGACTTAATTAATTAACGAAAAAAAAAAAAAAAAAAATCTATAGAAAAATAATTTAAAAAAATCAGTCAGTCCATAGTTTTTATTTATTTCTTTTTTTTCTAATTTAATTATATTTTTTAAATATATTTTTTGTTCCATAAGCTTTTTTGTTTAAATTAATTTTCTTTTCCTTTTTTTCTTCGTGTTTTTTAATTACATATATTTTTATAAAGTTAAAAAAAAAAAATTTAAAACAATTTATTATAAATAAATTAATTTTTAAGTAATTGTAAAAGGAAAAAAAAAACAAACAAACCGATTTTTAAGGATTTTCTTTCTTTTTATATTAAATTAAATTTAAAAATTAAATAAAATTTAAGACAAAAAAAAAGATAGAAGATTCTTTTCAACAAGATTATTTCACAAAAAAAAAAATAATTAATTTTTTTTAATTATAATTAATATTTTTAATTATTTTTCATAAATATTGAACACGCAAGAAAATTATAAGACGACAATAACAACGATTAAAAAATAACTACAACGATGATTATTTATATTTGTTTTGTTTGTTTGAGTGTGTATATATGTGTGTGTATGTGTATTATTCTTAATTAAAAATTAATTTAATTAAAAACTTTCAAAGTTACTTTTAAAGACGAGAAAAATTTAAATGCTTTTTTCTTCTTTTTTTCTTAAAAAAAAAAAAAAAATACGTATCTCTTTCTTCATTAATTTTTTAATTAAGAAAAAAAAAACTAATTAAAAATATTTACAAAAAAAATTTTTTTTTCCTCAAAAAACTTCAACACATTTAAAAATATATACTTTTTTAAAAACAAAATCGGTATTTTTTTTCTTTTTTAAATTAACTTTTGTTAAATTTCAAAATTAAAAAAATTATCTGTGTCTTCTTGTGTGTGTGTGTTATTACTTAATTCAAAATTAATAATTATGACAAATTAATTTTTTTCGTCAGTTTCTTAAAAAGAAAAAAAATTAAATAATAATTATTTTTTTTCTGTTGTTTTTTAAAATAATTATTATTAATTAATATTTTTCATTATTAAAAAAAATAAAATACTTAAAAATAATTATCTTAATTTGTCATAATTTTAAAAACAAATGCAATTTCTATTCTTTTTGATCAAATTATTAATTTTTTTAGTCCATTTTTTCTTGTTTGTTTTTTCTTTTTGTTTTATGTTTTAATTAATATAAAACAAAAACCAAAAAAAATAAACATAATCTTAATTTTTTTTTTGTAGTAAAAACTTTTCCTATCACTATTTTTTAAATTTATCAAAAAAATAATTAAAGATAATTAATAATAATGAATAAAAAAAATATAAATTTATATAAAATTAAAAAACAAACTATTAAAAAAAAAGAAAAACAAACATTATTGTATAAAAAAAAAAAAATTATACAATAATTAAAATATTATTAAAAAAAAAAGAAATTATAAAAGAAAAAAACAAACAAAAATTTTTATTTATTTTTTATTTTTAATTGTTTTTAAATTTGTTATGTTTTTTTTATGTGGAAAAATATTTTATGTTTTTAATTTTTTAATTAAAAATATTCAGCCTAAATGGTTTTCTTTGTTTTTTAGGAGGTTTATGTAAATATTTTCTTGTTGGATTTTTTGTTAAATTTTTGTTTATCTTTTCTTAAATATTTTTATAATATAATAATTTTGTTTTCTTTTTTTCTTTTTTAAATATAAAAAAAGATCAATATTTTGTTACTTTAGGACCGGATAGAAATATTTTCATTCTTAATTAATTAATTAATAATAATAATATTTAGTGTGTTTTTTTTAGAGAGCAAATATCTACGAGACATTGGTTTTTTTTTTTTTAACTTTATTTAAAATTAATGTTATTTTTAATGTTTATTTTCTTGTTTTTCTTTTTAAATGCAAATATTATGAATTGTTTCTTGTACGCATATTTATTTTTACTTTATATTATTTCTTTTTTTTTTATTTCTTTATATATAAAACATTTATTTTATGTTTTAAGGTTGTTTTTCTTTTTTTTAGTATTTATTCTATTTTTTTTTTTTACTTTTTTATATTTAGAAATTATTCTTTTTCTTGATTGATATTTTTTGAAAGTTAAAGTGTTTTTTGGTTCCGAGTTTCCACGAGTTTTTATTAAGAAAGTTTGATGAAAAAGTACTTTTTTGTTTTTTGTTTTAAGAAACCTGTTAGGATGAGTTTTTTTTTTTAAAGAAGACTTTCTTTTCTTTTTGTTTTTAAACAAAATATTATTTTTTAAAAAAAAAATTTCTTTTCTCATGCAAAATCTGATCTTGTGTGTGTAAATGGAATGTTTTTTGTTTTAAATATTTAAAAAAAAAAAAAAAAACAAAAAAAATGAACAAAAATATTTAATATTTAAAAATATAAAAAAAAAAATTGGAATATTTTGGGAAGAATATAATTTCAGATAGTTTTTTTGGTTTTTAATTATAATAATATTTTAAAAAAAACACTAAAAACATTTATATTTTTTGGCGCGAAATTTGAAAGAATAATAAAAAAAGACGAGAAAAAAAATAATAATTCCTATTTAATTTTATATTTCCTTTTTTTTTAGAATAGAATATTTACTAAAAAAAAAAAAAAAATGTTTAACTACACTATTTTTTGTTTAGTTTTTATTTTTTATTATATTAACATGGAATTTATTTTTTAATTTTTATTTTAAATATTTATATTAAATATATAATTTGAAGACAAAATAGCGCGTTTTCTCTTCTTCAAAAAGAGAGAAGTTTTATGGTGTTTTTTAGTTTTGTTTTTTTTTTTTAATTAGATTTTTAAGAAAACAAAAAAAAAATCTTCAAATATATTTTTTTAATTTATTTCTTGTTCCCATGAATTTTCTTCATTATTAAAATTTTTTTCTTTTTTCAAAAAATTGTTTTTTTTTCCATTTGAGATAAAATTTTCATTTGGAAAAAAACATAATATTTTTTTGTTTTTAATATTATTTATTTTTTTTTAAAATTAAAAACAAAAATTTATTTCTTAAAAAAAAAAAATGTCTAATGTTTGAAATTTTATAATTTAAAAGAAAAAACAATAAAATTAAAAATATTAATAAGTAAAAAAAAAAAAAAAAACTTTTAAGTTTTTTTTTATTTAATATTTTTAATAATTCACAATTTTTTAAGTAAAAAAAATGAATCAATCACCTTTTTTTTCATGTTTTTCATTTTTAATTAATTAATTAAAAACAAAAAAATACTTATTTTCTCATCATCATTTTGTTACAACAATTTATAATCCAATTGGTGGTACCTGTACGTATCGATAAATATATAAACGATAATCTTTACTAGCCAATACAACACTACCATCATCCATAAGTGCAACATCAAAACATTGTGCATGTTTAACTTTTGATTCTAATGCTGATACTAATTGACCGTCTTGTGTAAATATTGTTAAATTAAAATTATTATGATTGTCAGCAATTAAAATTTCACCGGCTGCATTAATACCGACACCAATTGGATAATTTGTGATACCCTCGCCGCCAATCTGTCGTAAATATGAACCTTCATAATTGAAGACTTTAACACAATGTGCACGATTATCACTTATAAAGATTTCTTGTTTATCATTAACAACGACACCATTCGGAAATTCAAGATGTTTACTACAACCGAATTTTTGTAATACATTACCAGATTGATCAAATATAATGACACGCATTACTTTACATTCAACAACAACAATACGCCCTTTATTATCAACAGTAACACCACGTGGATGTTGTAATATGTTCGCACCAAATTTCCTTACAAATTGTCCATATTGATTATAGATTTGTATTTGGTGTGTTGGTGAACGTTCTGTTACAATAATATCACCTGAATTACGTACAACAGCAACACGATTCGGATATAATAATTGCCCGTCACGTTTACCACATTCACCAAATTGAAATTTGAAACGTCCTTCTTTATCAAAAATCTGAATACGATGGTTATTTGTATCGGCAACAATAATATCATTTTGTGCATTTACAGCAACACCACTCGGTTCAGTGAATTGTCCTTCCATAACACCAAATTCACCAAATTTACAATGATATATCATTTTTTGTCGTTTAATTTGTGATTTCGGTGGAAATATTGTTGTCGATAATAATTTCGATGATAAATCAAGCATACTATCAGATTGTCCACTGTTTGTATTACAACCGACACCACCGATACCATTAACATTGCCAACATTAACATTTGATGTTAACGGAATCGTATATTGATCTGATAGGCCATTAAAAATGTTATCAGTACCACCGTTACTCCATTTCTCATATGGATTCACTTGTAAATTAACATCACCAACAAATGGTCCAAGACTATTAACACTATTGAAACGTTTCGATATAATATTTGTATCGAACGATGATGTTGGACCACCAATAATACTGGATGTACCATTTGTTGATGACGATGAATATTGTCGATCCAATATTGATGAATGACAACCGCCACCGTTATTGCTGCTACCGCCACCACCACCACCACCACCATTCATCAAATTTGTTCCAACATTTGATAATGCTGTATTCAAACTACCATTACTACTGGCTGGACTACAGCCGTTCGTCAACATATTACTTGTTGGTCGTGCAATTGGCGGTTGTTTTGTTATTGGTATATCAGCTGATGAACGAATATAACCAAATGTATTTCGTACACCAACTTGTATAGCTTGATAATTCGATACGAAATCTAATTCGCATGTTGATTGTAATTCTTGTATATATTGTATAAAAGATTGTAATTTATTTTCCATTACTTTACGTAACATTACAGTTTCACCAATGGCTGCATGTTTTGTAATACGTTCAACACATTCACATGAGTTTAATACTTTTTCGATATGTTCTTGAGATTTTGTTAATAATACATTATGTGATATATTTTTAGCATTATAGAAACTTTCCAATTCTTTTAGGAGCTCCTGTTTACGTTCATCTAACATTGAATGAAAGAATTGATAAGTTTCATTAATTTCATTTTGTGCCTTATGATATTGAACTTGAATTCGTGCAACATTATGTTCAGCATTTTTAACAATCGAACGCATATCAGAAGCTTTTGAACGTACCTCAGTGACAACTTGTAATAAACTATCAATTTGTTTTGGTGTTGCATCCTGAACATGCTCACATTCATGTAGACCAGATGGATGATCTAAGACAATACAATCTTTACAAACCAATAGACTACATGTACGACAGAAGAATTTCAATAGTTCATTTTTATGTCGTGTACAAAAAAATTGATTAGGTGTTACTGTTGTTGTTTGTTGTTGCTGTTGTTGTTGCGAATTTGTTTGTTGTTGTTTTGTCAACAATAATGATGATCCATTTGTTGGCGGTGATGATGTTGTTGCTCCTGCTGTTGTTGTTATTAAATCATTATTACTATTTTGATTATTATTATTATTAATTGCTGATGATCCATTTAATAATGAATTCATTGATAATTTTGCTGTTAATTGTTCTTCTTTAATATTAATATAACGTGATTGTCCATCAATTATTGATGTTGTCAATGATGTTGTTGTTGAAAAACAATTACCACCAACAGTTGTACCACCATTCATCATTAATTTCGATAATTGTGATTGTGGCTGTTGTTGTTGTTGTTGTTGTGTATGTTGTTGTTGTTGTTGTTGTTGGTGCATAATTAATGAGATCGTATTCGATTGTAAATCACTTAGGCATGTACCATTCAAACCTAATGCTGTTGTTGTTGTTGTATTATCAAAACTATTTATTCGAAAAACACTATGTCCATCAAAACAATGCATAAATTGATGTGCTGTTACACAATTAGAACATAAATAATTGACACAATCAATACATTTAGCAACTGCATCTGATTGTTTACTTTTACAACCAGTACATCTTGTTATATTTGAATTTGTTGAATTATTTGTATTATTTGTATTGTTATTATTAGTTGAACCAACGTTTCCACTACTACCACCACTGCCACCACCACTTGTTGATGATGTTGACGAAGCCGATGATGCTGATGATGATGATGATGAATTTGTTTGATGTAAATGATGTGATTCAAGACTACTTGTTGTTAGACCACCGCTACTACTGAAATCATCACAAATAGCTGAATCACTAACTGGTGGCGATGAACCGCTTAATGTTAATGGTGAATCTGATAAGTAATCGTTTTGTTCACCAAATGAACCAATCGAATTAGCACCTGGTAATGATTCTAATGATGGTGTCGGAGATGTAGCCATATTTTAATATATTCTCTTTTTTTAAAATAATAATAATAATAATTAATATTTTATTGAATTGAATTTCTTGATTATTTTTTTTTAATTTATTAATTTGATTTCTTAAATTTAGAATTATTTCATAACAGTTTTTCAATATTCGGTGGTTTATTATTATTATTATTAATATTATTGTTATTATGAATATTGTTGTTATTGTTGTTGATGTTGTTGTTGATTGTTCGTTTATTTTGTTTATTTAATAAATAATTTAATAACAATACCAAATAGAACCAATAAGCACCAACAAATAATTTATTATTATTATTATTTTTTAAATGATTTTTTAAATAATAATTCAATTTTTGGGAATTATTAATATTGATTAAACACAATTTTAACGATAATAATAATGACGATGACGATGATATTGATGATGATATTATTGATGTAAATATATTATAATAATAATAATTATTAGACAACGGCGAGGACGATAAGAACAATAGTATTAATAATACAATTATAAATAGTAATAATAATAATAATGATGACGACGACGACGACGACGATGATATTATAATTAGCGGCAACAAGAAAATATCAACAAATTTATTGGTGATTTTAAATAACATTTGCACGGGCACCTTTTTTTTGTTAAATAAAACAATTTTCTTTTTGTTTTATGTTTTATGTGTGTTGTGATTTTTATTAATTATTTTTTTTTGTTTTGTTTTTTGTTTTAAATATTATTCAAAAAAGAGTATAAAAAAAGTGTTAACAGCAATTGTATGTTTTTTTTTTTGTTTTTTAATTATTATTAATTCTTTTGTTTTTTTTTTTCTAATTAATCACATATAAATTTTTTTTCACTTTTGTTTTAAAATATTATATTTTAAATATAAATATAAATATTTTTTTTTTTTTTAATTTTTTTGGTAGAATGTGAATCTGAAAAAATAAAAAAAAAATGTTGTTTTTGACCATGTTTTTTTGTTGTTGTTTTTTAATAATTAACATTAAAAAAACGATGGTGAGAGTAAAAAATTACACATTATTTTGAGAAAAGTTTCTTTTAAAATCACTTAAAATTTTCCATTAAAAATTATCATCACAAAAATTCAAGAAGTTTTTTTTTAAAAATCAATTGGAACACAATTTAAAAATGTAGAGAAAAAAAAACAGGGATCGAAACTTTTATTCAATTCTTTAATAAAAGGTTCAATTTCATTTTCCAATCATAATATGTAACACACTTTTTTTTTGACCGGAAAATCTAAGTCAATTCGGCAGTTATATAAGAAGGTATTGAAAGAACTTAGAAGTACTGAGCATAATATTATAAAAGCTCTTTCAAAACAATTATTTCAAGACTTGTAAGACTTGTAAGACTAGAAAATTTAACTATTAAACGGTTAACTGGTACCGTGTTATTGAAATTCGTGTTATTCGATACTAATAATTCATACAATTTTGAAAATATCGTTCCGTGCTATTCAAAAACCGTGCAATTCAAAAGTCGATATCCATACAAAATTGTACATTTGGTTCCAAAGAGAAGCACTCACAACTTTATGCAATGATACTAAAACTATTCTGAGCGCAAAGAAAAGAGAAAATCTGTTTACGATAAGAACTGAGATTTACAAATTTCTTTGATATCTATGTATTTCCTGCAAATCTGTTATGTACATATGAAGTGTGCGATCGTTAACAGTAATATGTGTGTACATTCGGAAATTCGTGTAATTCAAAGCCCGTGTTATTCAAGGGTTGTCGCAATTTTGGATCGTGTTGATTGTGACTTGGTGCTATTCGAGGGATACCTGTATATCATTTTTATCTCTTTATTATAGTTACGCCTTAACAGACAGTGAGACCGACAGATTACCGCACTCTCCGAAACATGGACAGACAAAAGACAGAAAAATCACAAATTCAAAATAATAAAAGATGAAGATTTCCATTTTTTCCTTCTTTCTTTCAAAACCCAACTGGGATTCGAACCGGAGATTGCTAGACTTCATAGTTCAATGGGCATTGACCCAATTACTCTCCACGACCACATTATTCATTATAGAAAAAATTTCCAAAATTTGTCGATTAAGTGAAAAATTAAAATTGTTTTTAAAAAATTTTCAAACAAATTCTTTTGACACTATAAAAAAAAAAGAAGTTATTGAAAAAGTTCAATAAAAAGTTTCAACCCCTGAAGACGAAAACTAAAAAAAACTGAATGCAAATATTTAAATGAAAATATTTTCTTAAGCGAAAAACTCAACACAATATAATAATTTCACGAGATTTTTTCTTTTTTGACTGAAGGACAAACACACATCTTAAAATAAACTTTAATTAAAAGACTTTATATTTACTTCGAATAAATACGAAATAAGTTTTGTATTCCATTAAAAAGGAGTAAAAATTAAAAACTGTTTTAAAGAAAACATAATAATAATTAATAACCTCGACCACCCCCACAAAGAAAAAAAAAAAAGAAAAAAAGTTTTTTAATTATTTTCTTTCAAAATTAACTGAAAAATACATTATTCAATAGCAACAAATTATAAACTGATTGGTTTTTTGATGATAATTTTCCTTTTCACCTCATATGATTTTATTCCGCGTGATAATTTCCCACCTTTATGGTAGAGAGAGAGTCTCGCGTTCAGCAGGTCATCACATCATCAACTGATAACCTAAGATTTCTTAATTAAAATAAATTTTATGTGGAGGCGATGATAATGTCCTTGCTGAAAACGACATCATTTTTAAATCTCAGCATTTCTAGGCAACTTATAACTACTTGTCACGACGAATGACCCAAATTATGTAATTTTTTTTTTTGTTTTTTGGTTTCATCTTTTTTTTCCAATATTTTATTGAAAATGTAAAAAAATGAATACATAGATTCGAACTTGAAAAACTTTTAATACCGGCTGGCTGTGAGAGATGACGCGAACTTGATGTGACGACCACCGCGAGACTAACAAAAAATACCTTTATTTTTCTTGTTGTTGGTGTTGGAGGATAAAAACAATATTATTAATATAAAAAATTTATTCAATCGAAATTAAAAGTGAAGGTTGCAAGCAAGCACAGCAGCAGCATCGACCAAAAAAAAAAAAATAACAAAAGACACCTAAATAAAAATGAAGAAGACCCAAAAAAAAAACCGAATTTATCGATAAAAAAAAATCGATAATGACATTTTTTTTATCATAATAAAAGAGTTGTTTTTTTATGATATTATGATAACACATCCATAAATTGATGTGATAAGAAATTTTGTTTTTCCATTTACGCAAGAACCGCGAAATTGCGGCTAAAATCGTTTGAATAGGTTTTTTTTGTTTGTTTGAGTTTTACTACATCAAAAAGACATAATTTTAAAGGATTTATAAACAAAAATAAATAAATAACACCCTCTCATCCAATTTTATAGACTAAAAAAAAAAAACAATAGTGTTAAGTATTTTGAAAATATTTAAATATTTAGCGAGTATAAAATTTAAAAATAAAAGCATGTTCACCTACACCGAAATTTTGATTTTTTTTGTATATAAAAATATTACACAAAAAAAAGCACAAATCTGATGAAAGACACAGGCCACAGACAATGTGTGGGCATTATTTTCACGCTATTTTAATACAAGGCTACTTAATTATAGCTTTTTAATGGCGCCTCCCTTTAAAAAACTTGTTGAAATCCTAACACATAACAGTTATATAAACTTACTTTTTAATTAAGAAACAGTCGTGTTACTTTGGGTCTTATTGTTACACATCCTTACAGAATTAAGGAAAAAAAAAACGAAAGTTTAATATTATATACGTCCACATTCTTTCTAATAGAAAAAAAATGCTTTGGTGACGACCACAACGACTAGGTGGCATCAGTCATCTATAATCTTTCAATACACCTACTTTTTTGTTCTTGATTTTTTCCCTTAGGGATAATATGTTATATTATAATTCAACAATATCCCTTTTACTCATTGAGGAGGAAATACACATATTTTAAATCGACAATATCCTCTCGTAATTACAATGGAAAAGCGATCAACCACTAGCAACACCGTGAGACTTCATACCGCCTAAAGTACCCTAAAAGTTCGATAGTTTTTTAATCATCCTAAACACATCATTACTTCCTTCTATGTAATCTTTACTAGGTGAACGTTACAATTTTAAATTTTGGTACCTTAAAATTAGTTCACAAAATCTATGAGGGCAGCAGATTGATAATTACTTGTGTGCTTGATAAGAGATATGGCAGGCTGATGTCAGATCCTGTAGCTTCAATGATAATTATCAGATATTGATTTAATGATTTTAAATATGGTCGTAACAAATGACAAATGCTTTTTATAAAGAACAACGATCAGGACACACAATAAAAGTAATCACTAAAGAAATGGTCGAAAAAATATCTGTCTTAATCAGGGATGAAAATGCGAAAGATGATTGAAATTAAGATCATCGCATATTAATGCATTTCGAACATCTTACATAAACATTCACGGGTCACAAACGTCATCTTCAAAGTAAGAGCTTCATTTCATAAATAACGTAACGAATTAGTTGAACATCTCAAGATTTATCTCCAACCTATGACTATTACCTATCTTCAAAGTAAAAGAAAAGCCTCAGGGGATATATTCCGGGAGTAATTGACGCTGAAAATAACAATTTTGAGGAAACTTCGAGAAATCATTTTATTCGGACGTAATAAAAAATTGGGATTTCTTATCAAACACAGACGTATTTATAAATCCGCCCTCGTACTTATAAAGTTTTCTAATACCCTAGACTTTGTATTGGCGCTCCTCTTCTTTTCGATTAATATATTTTTTTTGTTTTAATTAAAAGAAATAAAATTAATTTTATTTTCTTCTAAAAATTCCATTTTTTTTCTTGGTTTTTTCTTCAAAACATGTTCCCAAACCAAAAAAAAGAAACGAAACATAAAAATTACATAACAAACTTCTTAAAAATTTCAATTGGTAACTAATTTAATTAAAACTTCCGACTTAAATATATTAGAAGCAAAAAAAAAACACCACATTCTTATATTTTCTCACGATTTCTTTTTGTTTTGTGGCGAAAAAAAACACAACCAACATAAAATTCAATTTCGAATGTGATTAATTTCGCGATTGTAGTGGCTTTTTTGGCGAAATTATTTATGTAATTTATGTAATACATAAAAAAACGAAAAAAACGAAAAAAACGAACAAAATTATCACAAAACAAAAGCTTGAAATAATAATTGTTTTCGATTGATAAAAATATTTTAATGGGAAAAAAAATATTCGCGTGGGCCACCAAAAAATTTTTTTACTTCATAAAAAAAAGATCGTTATTTTAATTCAAATTTTAGTATTAATTAAAGAAAGGTAATTGATCCGGATTTTATCAAGTCAGGAAATTATTTATTAAGAAAAATTGTAAAGCAATAAAAGAAACTAAAATCAGACTGTATAGCCTTAAGGTTGGAGGATCACTTTTAAATAATACCAAAGTTAGTACATATTTCAAGAACTTTTGTTCTACACATATTTCACGTTTTAAAAAGCCTGGCAGATTGGAACATTACTTCCATCTTCATGCAAACCTGCTTGATACCTAGAAGGTAACCCTGTTGTACACTGATTTCGCACAAATTATGAATATTTCAATTTTTATCAAATCGATAGATAATACGGTTTCAACATTATCGTATTCAAAAACCTAATGGAAAGGACCACCAAAAAACATTTTAATTTATTGAACTTCTTATATATCTTGAGATGGTTTTTGAAATCAGAAAAATGGATATACCCCACACGGGACTAAAATATTAAAATATATATATATATATTAAAATATTAATGAAATTCGGACCTAGAACCCTTAGGACAATTGTAAGCATCGTGACCAGAGCACTCTTTCGTGAAAGAACACATGTGAAGCAGAATAAGTGTGGCCGAGACTCCAATATATGGGGGAAAATAAGTAGTCAGCAAAACATTTTTTTGTATGAATTCTCGGCATTTTACAAAACAAAATTTTCTAAACAATGGGCCAGTTTAAGATCTACGTGCTTAGGTAACTATTCCAATACAATACAAAATACCCATTAATGGTATAATCTAGCATAATATAAATATATGTGAAAAAACATCAGTTGTTATAACACAAGTTTTGTTGTTTTTCTATAAAAGAAAAGGTGAACAGATTTCATGGTATGCCCCCGACACTTATTAGCGTACCACAATTAATATTGAAAATTACAAATATACAATATTATAAAAATGTCGCAAACAAGTTTCACTGAATTTTTTTGGGAGTTTTTACGTAAGTAATATTTGTGTAATAAATATTTTATAATTAAAGAAATTGCTTAAGAAATTTTCAAACTAAGTAGATCAAATCAAATTCGCTAAATAAGAAAAAATTTCATTTTGAAGAAAAAAAAAAACACTGTCAAACGGTCAAATTTGAAGTTGAATGAACATTTAAAGGAACAGCAAATATGCAAAACGATTAATTGTTGCCAATAGAATTAAAAATTTCGTACACTTGTTTAGTAGACAACAAAAACCACCTCATTAACATTTATTTGTCAAATTTACATCTGATATATTTAAGTGTAAACCCTTTTGCAATTTATTCATGTAATATATTCTACACGAAAGTAGAATTTTGAGAGAATCTGGTTCGAATCGCATTCAATGGGGATCGACAGCTATTCTGTATGAAAGATTTCCTAGTAATTTTGTGGATAAAAGACAAATGATCCATCCATTGTGATCCATGGTTTCACTATTTCTATAGACAACAACAAGTCTAAGAAGAGATATTTGAATGGAAAATTTTACTATGAATAGAAGAAGAAAATGTTGCTACTCTTGAAAATCGAAGTTTTTTATTTTTATTCATAATTTTAAAAGGCTGCAGCCAGCATATTCAAATCCTTCAAAATGTATTCAATTTTATTTCCATGATCAGTGCTGAAGGTTTATGATATGTAAATGATTTTTTGAAAAAAAAAAAAAAATGATTTCATTTAAAATATAATTAATTAAAAAAATGAAAAAATTTTAAAGGTTAAAACATATTTTACCAAAATCAAAAAAGAAAAAATTTGAAAGTAAAATAAAAGTTCAAAATTTGTAGTAATTAATTAAAATCGACAAAAAAAAAAAAAAACACCCTAGGACAACCCAAAAAGAAGGAAATAGAGAATTTTCAATTTCCAGTCGATTAAATTCTGAATTGAAATTTAATTTTCAATTAAAATATTGTATTTTTATTTGATTTTAGAGTTCTTCACATGATAGAACACAACTTCAAAGTAATTTAATAAGAAAGTTAATAAAATATTAGATCTTATATACTAAATTCGATTTGATGTAAACATTTCCACGAAATAAAGTCTTTTTATCATATATCTCTAACTCCACGACTCCATTGGACTTATTTCAAGACATATTTTCAGTCGAACTGACAAAAAAGTCCAAAAGTCTCCGCAAGACTTTTTTCCAGTCCGACTGAAAATAAGTCTTGAAATAAGTCGTGTGGTTAATCCTATTGAATATAAATTGCTGACATTTTGTTCTGACGAATTTTTTGAATAACAGATGAAGTATAAAATCGTAGAAAGCATATATCGAAATTACAAAATTTAAATCGGAAAGGTTTATTTTCATATGGAAAAATATTGTATTTTGTTCAATTTTTTTTAAATATCATAAATAAAATATATATTTTTAAAAAACTATGCTAAGGTTTTAATTAACAAATTTCATTCGGATAACTTAAAAAAAATATTAAAAATCCTATTTCAATAGGGATTAAATACCAAATTATAATAATACTGGCACAGGGTTTTTTGGCACCAACAATTAAAACAAGATCCATTTTATACAACATTAAAAATTCGCATAATTATGTACCATATTTAATATTATTCATTTTTCAATGATTAAAAATCAGATCAAACAAACAAATATATGCAATTTATGTAAATTGGTAAATATATAAAAATATTAAGTCGCCTGAAATAATATCGAATTCGATTTCAATTAATTTAAAATCAAGTTTATAATAAAATAAAAAAACAAAACAAGGAAATAACTAAATCAAAGTGGAAAATATTGTAATTGTTACAACAGCAGAAAGCAAGCAAAAGTGTATAAATATATGAATAAAAAACCAGAAAGACATATTATCACATAACCTAACCAAGAGAGGTATATATATACAGGGAAAAGTTAGCAATTTTTCCTTCAGAATCTCCCACCTTATTTAGGTAACTCTGAGACAATTATATAAAAGAAAAACCAAGTAGCGCAAACAACATTTTCAAAATGACATATCAAAAAGTCATAACCATACCATGCCAGAGTAAACTCTAAAATAGCATAAAAGAAATAATAGGTAGGTAGGTACAATACCTAGAACTAAAGATATATAAGTAAATGTATTATAGTAGTTTCAGATATTTATAACTAACAAAATTACCATTTTACTTCGCATGATTTTTTCCTTTTTAAAACCATTGTGTTTAGTATAATAATATCAGTTAACTATTTTATACCTCGTTTTATTATATTGCATCGATCAAACGATAAATTTCTGGTACAGGCAAGCGCAATATATTCCTATGTTTACTTATTATTAACTATATATACATATGGCTTTCATGCTTCGCGCAAGTATATATCTAAAATTTCAATGTGTCTGCTCTGGAGCTGAATTATCAAAAATCACAAAAATATATAATATTCTTTTCATAAAACATTTACCATATATATTCCACCAACAAATATGTATAAAAAGGGAAAAATGACAAAATAGAAAATGCTTATAATTCCGGTAATACCAAATTGGGGGCGATGAAATGGAAATCTAACTAGGAAAATCAAGAGGCACATACAACAAACTCTCGATCTCTTCTCTCAATTCTCCACCATAACACCACATCATACTTTTTTGGATACAAAAACATTATATAGAACTGGTTATGTTGTTGTTGAATCCCCCATTTTTTTTTGTTGGAGGAGAATATCTGCTATTCTATATAGTGTACATAACATTACCACCAATACAATATAATATCTTAGCATGAACGCTTTATACTTCTTTTTTTTTTACTTTTGATTTATGAAACAAAGCAGCATAAAAAGCTTTATTTTTATTTTTTTGGAAACATATTCTTCATATTGGTAGAAGTAGTAGAAGTAGTAGAAGTAGTAGAAGTAGTAGAAGTAGTAGAAGTAGTACTAGTGGTAGTAGTGATAGTAATTCACATGATATCTTTAATCAAAAGGAAAAATATTGGGAAAAAAAAAAGAGTGGTAAAAATTCAACAACCCGTCTCGATTAGTAATATAAAAATGACTCATCAAAATGTTAGAAGTTATACACGTCCAACAAGTAAACACTCTCAACCATAACCAGTCTGACTACCACACATTGGAGGACAGGTTTAATGAATTTCCTTCCAAAATAAATGAAATTGATTCATGAACTCTGTATTTTTATACAATAATAAAACCTAGGGAAATAAAAGAGTTTCCATTTTATTGTCGGTTGGATTCCACAAATGTACATATATATATATGAGGGTGGTAAAAATCTATAATAGTAGTTGTGACTAGATTGTTTTTTTTTTCTTATATATAAACCAATTCTTGTTGTTAGGCTTTGAATTCAATTTATTTTAAATGCCATCATCAAAAAAAAAAAATCCACGACGACGACTACGACGACGACGACCAACAGAATCAACAGCCTGAATCAATATTACCCTCCACAAAAACGAAAACAAAGATATTTGTTGCTTTCAAGAATTCTATTTTTTTCTATATATTTCCTTTGAAACAAAAACGAAGAAGGAACCTTCTACCACTCCCGTGTCTCAATATCAAGGGTTTTTTTTATATATAAAAGGAAACTATATTATTTATATTTTGGACAAAAAAAAGAGATTTTTATCGAACGTTGAACGTTATTCCAAATTCAGCATGGGATTAAGATTCAATGGGAAAATCCTTGAAAATAGAAAAATATCCATTTGGATTTGCTATTTTGTGTTAAAAGGAATCATTTCAAAAATTCTATTTGAAAAATTTATTCTAGTACAACAAAATGGAAATTTTAAAAGTAAATCGGATAAAATTTTATCATTTATTAATGGAAAAAGTTGTTTCTTGTTTTTTCTTTTTGGTATTTTGCGTGGAATTTTTTTTGTTTTTTGAAAAGTTCATTGCCATATTTTTGGGATGGAAATTACAAAATAACAAAAATAAAAAATATATATATATATTGGATGAGCCAAAAAGTGACATTGATCGAATCCATTAGGCGTTAAAAGACACGAGATAGAGAGAGATTGTTCAAAATCTTAACATATTGAAATCGAATCTTGAAAACCATAGACAAAGTGCCTAGAATTGATGAATCCCCAAAAGTTGTGTATAACGCCGCTGGCTAGGATCACATCCAAATATAGTCACTGGTCATAAATTAAGAGAGCTAAGGGTGAGAATTTTAGATGCATTCATTCTCCATATAGTCTTAAACCTTACACTCGGTTATCATTTATTTTCGGAATATACTTAATGGTGAGTTTCAAAAGCCAAAAAAATGTGAAAATTCCTTATCTCGATTTATCGTCCAGAAAACCTAAAAGTTCTAATACACAGTGACGGGATATTGTCACAATGAACAATGTTGATCAATGTTTTAAGTAGCCATGGAAAAATTCGCCTTTCATATTATAAGACACAGATCAAAAAAGAAAACACAACAAATTTTTGGCCTATCCAAGAGAACTTGACCCAGCTATAAAAAAGTTATGATGATGATGATGATGAAAAATCCTCTTTTTTAATATCTTTTTTTTTGTTTTTGGGCTCGACTCTCGATCATGCTGGTAAAAATTCTTTCATAATTTTTGGTTTCTTTTATTGAAAAGAAAAAGTCAAAAATTCTTTCCATGTTTTTTTTTTTCTTCTTCTTTGATTAATGAAGAAATCACCTTCATTTATTAAAAATAAATGCTAAAAAATAACTTCACAACCGCACGATTGTAATGCAATTATTTCATCTGCAGCAACAAACAGAACAACAATTTTAGTACATTCACAAAATGATGAAATTAAAATTAAATTACAATATTTTAGAGTATGTGACTTCATCATCACCAAAGAAGTTGCATTTCAATTTCGCGAAGGTCGCCGAAAACAAAACCAGCACTATAATTTATTATTTTTTCAAAAAATTCATGAAGTTATTCAAAATAGGAATTAAACTTAAACTCAAAATTATTGGAAATTCTTGAGGACAGGGAAGATCTTTCGGAATTTAGATATAAACAATAGATCAAGTTAGTTAGTATGAATCTTTCATTTTCACAGGGTATATCGAAATTAAGAAATTAATTTCGAATTTTTAAAACATTACAATTAGTCATTTCCGCGCTGCTCTATCCCAGAACTGAACAATGTGAGAAAAAAAACAAGTGTTATGTGTGTCCTGAAACAAATCAAAATTAACCACTAAAACAACAAGGCAGTATCATCAAAACCATTCGTAGTAGACTTTTCAAAATTTTGTCTAGTGTAATAAAAAGCACAGCATATGAAAAGTAAACAACTTAACATAACCTAAAATTTGAACAGGATCAAGTTCTAAGTAGTAAAAATATCTTACGTGAAAATATGATATATTACATGATTCGTAATTCCTAAAAAGAGACAATCAAATGCGACGTCAGAATCTGAATAAAATATATACTAGTCTGTCGCAACTTTAATTCGATAAAGTATGAAACTGCAAATTTGATTTTAAAGGAACATTAAAAGAAAATCGCAGTTAACCACATTAAGGTTCAAACAGGATGACAGATCCACGACAAATTCACGACGCAATACAATTTTAAATGTATACGTTTTCCGATAGACTGCACAGAACGAGACGGATCCACGACAGACTATTTTTAATACAATCTGAAAACTGAAAACCATCAATCCGTCGTAGATCCATCATTCTGTTTAATGCATTAAAAAATGCAATTGCGACTTTTAAAAAAAATAACAATTTCAGATAAATATGGAAAACCCTGTAATTAATGGAATTATGGAACATCTCAGATTTATCATAACACAATGTCAAAAAAAAACATTTTCTTAGGAAAACGATTTAGATATCGCGTAGAAGAATTAAATCGAATAAATTTTAATAAACAAATGAAATAATTAAAGATTGTTTGCATTGTTCGTGATTAAAAGTTTGAAGAACGAAAGTATTAGCAAAGTTCTAAAGTAAAAGAAAAAAAACGAGCAACTTCAAATTCTTTGAGAGATTTGCTAAAAATTTCTCGAATATATACCGGATCCGGCAATTGAAGTTTCCGTCTAATTCCCATCACTGTCAAATGTAAACCGCATATCTTACAATACTAAAATTTGACATATTGTCTGTCAATAGTACAAATTATTTGTTGGTGAGAAGACGCGTTCTTATTTTTTGTACAATTAAAAGAATTTACTTCGTACGATCGATAGTGGTGATTTACTAAATTTGGTATTTTCGGATGAGACAATAAACAAAACGCGATCGTGTTTCTTTAAAGAGACGTTCCGATGATAATTCTTAGCATTTGAGAGTCACAAGTAAACGAGGTGCAATACAGGTGATGGTTTGGGCAGCTGCTACTGAAGATGGTCGCTCACCGCTAATTTTTCTGCCAGCAAACACGAAAATCAATGCCGATATTTATCAGAGATTGATTTTAAATGACACTTTATTACCATAGACCAGAAAACATTTCAAAAAAAATCCGTTTACATTTCAACAGGACTCGGCGCACCATCACACAAAGCACGACAAAATCAACAATGGTTAGAAAACAATGTTCCGAAGTTTATTTCGACACAACAGTGGTCACCGTAATTCACCAGATCTGAATCTGTTGGATTATTCCATTTGAAGAATTTTACAAGCAACGGTTAGCAAAAAAAAAACAAACAACTTTGGCCGGTTTAGAAAAAGATTTGACTTGTGAATGGAACCGTTTAAGCCAAGACATCGTGTGAGCACTAACATATGTGCATCATTTAAAAAAGAGATTGAAGTTGGTGGTTAAGGCAAAAAGCGGTTTCATACCATTCGAACAATTCCATAAACCAACAATAAACAAAAAAATTACAGCGTTTTTAAATCCGGACATTTCAATTACCGGACCCAGTAGAATAACCACCAAAAATTGTGTTAAAAACACTTCATTTTCTTGATAGTAAACTTCGAACAAGACATGAAGTAAGGACATGAGAACCAATCCTTCAAAACTAGTACATATTTTCAAAAATCCAAACCAGCTGAGTGCATTTTTTTACAATATTCCCACACATATTTTTCCGTGGACATTTTCAAAAGATAAAAAAAAAAAAGGTGGCCAGCTGTCAAAGAGAAATACACCAAACCTTATGGAGGAGAGATAATACATTTCTTATCTAATTTAAATTGCTTATTCAGATTAAAATTAATTCTAAGGTTGTTGAATATTAAATTTTTATATAAATAAAATATAGTTCAAGGTTTTGTGAGTATTTTTTTTTTCGCTCATAATAAAATAAAGATAACACCAAAAATTTAAACCAGAGAGCGAAAAAAAAATATGATATTAATTCAATATGAACAGAAAAAATTATATAGGCGAGTGATTTTTTTTCTGATTTTTTTTTTTAATTAATTAATTAATACTCTCTCTTTTCCCCGTCGTCGTTGTTGTTATTGTTTTTCTATATTCATTTGAATTATAATAATTTTTGCATAATGCATTTTTTTTTCGCTCTCCTCCAAATTCAGCTCAATGCCATTGCTACTCAAATATGTAAGAGCTTTTTTTTTTTTGATGTTCTCATTACTTAAAAAAAAAAAAAAAAAAATTGATATCAAAAAAAATTTTCCCAAAAACAGTAAATTTATGGGAAAAAATTCACATATTTGGAAAGGAAAAAAAAAACAGCAACACGAATATCAACAATGTTAATTAAAAGCTCATCTTCATATATCCCCATTCAAAAAAAAACACACAACACGACGATGACGCCAATGAATGTTTTTTTATTTCATTGTTTTTAAAAACAAAATATTTAACATAAAATTTTTTATTTTGATAATAATTAACGATTTACGTATAGTACTAAAAACAATGCATTTTTATAATCATATTATTGACGATGTTCGCTGCGTAATTGGGATATGCGATTTTATGGTGGTGAGTACACGACGTAAACAAATAAAACTAATTTTTTAATTTTTAAACGGTTATTTTTACTTAGTAAAGAATCATTTTCAACTCTTCCTACACACTGAATTTTCCATGATGTCCTTGAGAGTAGAGATGAATTGGCAATCTTGGTAAGGTGACTACACTACATCATTTATAATATGTCACAAGAAAATGACTTAAAAATGTAGGTTTTTAAACGAATGTAAAAACACGTATTTTATTCGCCATTCCCTCCGGAAGAAAACAACTATTTACATTGTGAAAACCAAAACAACAGAACATTATCCTGCACATAGTTTCACATTTGTATGGTGAGCAGTTTTCAATAATTATTTTTTACTATTGTATTGTATTGAATTGAAGGGAGGGACCAGCATAGTTGCGGGCCTTAGCACGTAGGCCTTACTGGCCCATTGTACCTCCTTCTAAACAGGTTGCTTGAGAGGCTAGATCTCTTCCCCGAACCGGTTAGTCATTTTAATGAAGATCAGCACCATAGTTAGATCCAAGTTAGCTAAACCTTTCCTTACTCAGGGTGCACGCACCCAGTTTAGCTAGTCTCATTCTACAAAAGGCCGGGTATTCAGACGAAAAATGTTCTGCTGACTCATTTTCTTCCAGACAGGCTCAGCGTATCGGACACTTGGCCATTCCTACTTTCAACATGTGTTCGTTTAAGGAGCATTATTCGTTTTATATATTTCTCTCCCCTGTGCCGCTATCAACTAAAGACAATACCTATCATATGGTCACCGCCTGTCTCTAGAACATACATTCGTTTAACTTAGGAAGAGTTTAATCTGTTTGAAGTGAATTTTAAGTGTTTTAATTTGACGATAGTGTACACCACGCAATAAGCCATGAAAAAGTCTAAATAAAGTAGACGAAACGTTGGCATTAAGGTCCTAATACCAAATAAATAAAAAATTATTATAAAAATACATACTAAGTTTCATGACAACGTGTGCTTAATAGGTTTCCAACTTTGTGAATTGAAGAGAAACCCATTTTTGTTTTCTTTTTTTTTCCCTGACATGTTCTGTTCCGGAACAAAATATGTGGCAAACAAAACAAACCGATAGATTCAATTCTACAAAAAAAAAGTCTAATATATAAAATTAGATAGTGCAAATACATTAATATTGCCAACATCAATATAAATCAGCCAAACAAAAAAAATCCTTAGAATCAATAGAAAAAAAATTGATCAATTATAGATAAATTGATGAAATGAAGACAAAAATACAACTTCTTACGATTCTTTTCTTCACTTTTAACTAGTTATGATCAAATATTCAAAATAATGACCAATTTTTATAGAAGGTTCTTGGGTATTATATGTGACTCGTATTCTGAAGAAGACAATCTTTTTACGAAATTAAATCAGGCATTTCACTACAACTCTGATTAGTAAGTATAAGTACTTCAAACAAAAAAAAAGATATATTTCAATAACAGTATTCTATTTTAACGACATACATCCTTTAAAATATCAAATATTTAATTCTATTTTTAAATAAAGCACAAAAATAAATCAATATATAAACAGTCTTCTACAGAAATTCCATTCCATAGTACTGGAATTTTTTTTTTCTTCATTTTCCTTTTTTTTTTCTTCTGCCAAATTCGAATTCGATTATATCAATATATCTTAAAGTACATAATAAATAAACACCAACATTTTTACAATCATTAAAATATATAACATAACCAGATAACTTATGCAACATGTATCTCTCTAAGTAAGTAAAAACTGACATAACATATTTAATTTACTTTCAAAATTACAAGTCCGCAAAGATTGTGTGTTGTTGTTGGCATATCACTGAATCGAACAATTTTATATTCCGTGCAAAAAAAAAACCACGCGGCATACCATATATTGGGAATGATACTACTAACTACTTTCTCCAAGTTTTTCATGATGCAAAAAGAAATATGTATACCAAAGCAGCAGCAGAAATAAAAAAAATATATTTCTATACCTTTGCAGATCTGTACTATATATTTAAGCTTCTTTAACTTTTCTAGTTGAGTACATTTCACTTTTTCTTTGTACAGGAAAAAAAAAGAGTAGGTATAATTTTTCAAGTACTTCACTAACTAAAGCTATTTGTAATCACACAATTTAAAAGATATAAATTTTTTTTTCTTGCTTAAAAAAAAAGATTGAGACTAGCTTTAGAGAGAGACTTATTGTATTTGTTTCGTAATAAAATAATCCTAATCTTAATAATATAGAGTGGTACATAATTACCTTTTAAACTAAAAACGAAAAAGAAAAGAAAAAAACTACTTGAGGAAAAATATAAATTTGACATTTTGAAAGATACTTTGCCCACCAAAAGACTGCTGATATCTCATTTCGAAGATCTCAAAAAACTTTAAAAGAAGGTCATCCTATTACTAACTTTACCACCAAAAAGATTTAAGTGTCCCAAATTTTTATGGTGTGTTATCTTTTAAGGGTAGGGTCAATCAAATAGCGTACAATCGACAAATTCCAATACGACATTATTATGACAAGAGAACAGAAATTATGTATGATACCACATTGAAGATATCTAAAAGAATATATAAGAATTTGACATATAAAGAGGACTGGCATTCTGTACAGCGACAGGCGATATTACTCAAAAAAATTATTTTCTTACATTAAAAAAAGAAATAAGAATAAAGTAAAATAAAAAATTGACAAAAACATAAACATCAACTTTTAAAATCATATGAAAGCAACGAGCGACAATCGCCTGTCGCCATACAGAATGCCTACCCAGAACTCTGCCAACTATATGCTAGAAATTTATTAAAATTTAAGAAAATAATTCATCAAATAAAATTCCATATTTGAAACTTAAAGACAGAGATTTTTTAACATTTGATTTGCCGAAGGCGAACGGAAGTTAGCCCTGAGGCCTTTTAGAAAAGCTCTGAAAAGTAAATTATAATTAATAATAACAACTTAAGGACTGGGTAAATACTAATAATATTAGTCATATACTAAAAATGGTAATGATTATAATCGTATGCGCACGGTTAACGATAATCGCCTTAATTTATTTGTGCATATGAAATTAAAAGCAGTTTTAAACTAAATATAAACTAAAAAATATACATACAGGAAGACGTTTTCAAGAGAGACTTAAGTCAAAGAGGAAATGATTTGTCAATGTTGTATGACAATCGAATTTTATTGACGGTTTTTTTTTATCCAAAATTTTGGTTGTTAGTGCTGCTGCTGGCTGCTGGTATAAAAATCCGACAGAAGAAAATTCCAAAAAAAAGAAAGGTTATGTGATTTTGAGTTTTTATTAAATATTTTTCTTTTTTTTTCTTTTGTATATCAAAATTAGTAGGCCAAGGTTTGCACTATCGATTTCTACTACGTCTTCTTTTATTATCAAAACTATTATTATTATTATTATTATTATTATTATTATTATTATTATTATTAATAATATTTTTTTATATAAGAAACATGATTTTGGTTTCTTACTTTCACTTTTATCGTCGTGGACCGAAAAGTAGTAGTAGCTGTTACTAACTATATTACCAGAGGCTCAGGTATTTTATAATTTTGGATACAAAAATGTGCTGTTTTTTTTTTTTCTTTAAATTTTTGAGTGATATAAAAAAAAAAACAATAAAATAATTTTTATATTTTTTCATAGTGTATAGGGAAAGTAAAAATCGAGTTCCAAAAATTGTGGATCAATAGAATTACGATAAAAAGTGCATGACTAGTGCAATTTTCGAGTAATCATTTTTAGTCGAATCGCAACCATTCAATTGGAACATTCGAATCGAACATGATCCAAATATTCATGATTTTGTATTTTTAACTAACTTTTATACGATCCTAGGCAAAATTGTGTGATCTAACATTCTTTCGAAGCTAATACCTTCCTTGTCCCCTATATACACGTCCTCAACACTTACTCAAACGTTCACGGACAGTCTCAATTTGCGTAGGGTATTAGTATGAACAAAACTTTAATTTTAATGTTTCTTAAATGAAATCGGATAATATCCTTTTGATATATTCAATCATGTTCAGGATGAACGTATATTACACATAGATAACTTTAACTTCATAAAAAACATTTTCGATCGCGTTGACTATGAAAACAGAAGAATGAAAATGTACACTCCATCGAAGCAATGCCAAAATACAAAATTCACAGTAGTTAAACGCGTTGTTAAAAGGGATATTGGAACAATTTCATATCAGTTTCTTTGTGATTTGAAAGTAAAAAAGGAGTCGTCTTTGATGATATGACAATAAAACAAGATGCACCTACAAAAAATGACATTTAACTTTAACATGTATAGAGAAAGTAAATGATTACAAAAATGCGCCCTGATATTTTATTTTATATCTTTTTTTTTATATAATTTATCTTTTTAACATATCAAATTGGTTGACTGATTGTCATTAAATTTAAATTAAATTTTATTATAAATATTCTTCTTCGAAAGAAAAGTAATAAAAATAAAATTAATTTCAAGAAATTAGGAAATGTCAGAGTGATTCAAGTGAACTGAAACGGAATGAGCATAAATAAATATCATCTTCACAATTTAAAGTGGCCTAATAATGCCGCAAAAGTGTAATATTTTTTAGCATATTTTTCTTGGTGGTAGAGAAAGGTAAATATAAAATTTTGTAACGAAAGATGTAGTATATTTAAAATTAGACGAAAAAAAGCTTATTACAAATTTATCGTTGTTACACGCGCTGGAGCCTCTATTGTATTTTTCTTATGTGAAACGTAAATCCGAAAAAAAAATTCATTTAATGACCAATAATGTGGTCGAAGTATGTTGTAACGTATTTTAATTTGAAAATGTGAATCACATCTTTCTTTTGTATGTAAAACAATTTCATTGGGAATTTAGGAAAAAGGTGATTCTCTCTCACCTCCTATCATCACCACCATCAAAAGTTTTTAGTAAATTCGATAATTCGAAAAAAAAAGAATGTTGTAATTTTTGAGTAATTTCTTTAAAACAGATATTACTTAATTTAGTCAATGGAATAAGATGAGATTTGCTTTGTAATTAAATTAGAAACTTTATATTAAACAGACAGAATTGTGTTTTTGAGGCCCCAAACTAATAATCTCACGAGATTCAAAATACCACATAAATATGAAATCTCAGAAAAATAAAGCAACATTTCTAAAAATGGAAACATTTCTAAATAAGTCATGTTTTTCGTTTATGAATTAAATTATTCGATGAGCCAAAAAGTCATTGTATTTTTGATGATGATAAAAATATTAATCGAATTAAATCGGCTTGCGTTTAAAGCGAGAGAAGAGATTGCTTAGAAACTTAACATAACAAGAAATCACAGAGTTCTCAAAGTCTAATAATTTCTGATCACATCTCAAGTCCTGTTTGTAATCAAGGGTACACGAATTTTTACATGCAGAGTACTATTATAATTTATAGTGAAATAGTTTGTAAGTCTCTCTGCAATTTTAGGTAACTTAGGTAATTAAAATCTATCGAGGTCTCAGGCGCTGAACCCGACCAATATTTGGGTTATGTTGTTGTTCCTTTTACATGTTATGAAGCAGACCTTGACACTGACCCAGATTTTTATTCATCACAGCTAATGTGACCAAATCAGAATCCAAAATAAGAGCTCATCAGAAAATAAACAGCTTTTTTATTGACCTGATATTTATCCTGATATTTATTCCATCATCAGATTATCATTTGTTTCTATTTCTCCAAAACTCTTTTAATAAGAGTTTTTCTTTCACTAAATACTCTCCAGGATGGGACAAAATTTTTGTCATGGAAAACCATAACAAACAGGATCAACTGTTGTTTCTCTGAACCAAAACTGGTGAAAAAAAATCAAATGTTGTAAATTAGAATTCGATTTTCATGCTCAGAAATTCAAGCAGTGACATGATAAAGGTTCTTTCCCAGGAAAATCAGCAAAAGATCATTGGATCAAAATGGACAATAACATTAAATATTTAGTTAAATAAAGCTTTCCATGGTTCAGATTGAAAAAATCGTCTTGTAACTACATTTTGGCCTAACCAATATTATGTACAATCACTTTCTAATGTGCATCTTCGTTCCATATGAGTAATTTGAATTGCATATGAATAGAAAAAAAAACTTCTTGAATTTCGATGAACTATTACTTCACTATAAAAACATTTAAAAGCGCACAAAATAATAAATTATAGCACATGCTAATAAAATTTCGCTGACGTTTTTTTTTTAATAATAATTTTCTGATTAATATTTTTTAAAGTCTTGAAAATAAAAATCCAATAAAATCAATGAAATTAAAAGCAAAAAAAAAACACACGATCAGTTTAAGTACAAATCAAATATTTTTAATTCACACACGATCAATAATTACATTTCACTTAGAAATATTAATTGCATGTTTAGAAATTATTAATTTAGTTGTTTTATTATTTAAAAAAAAAAAAAATCTCATTAAAACTTTTTAGAAGAAAAAAACTGATCGTGCCAGTTTAATTTTTTAAACCATTTATCGATTGACACACCAAAAAAAATATGAATTTCATTTGAATCCGTAACTTTATTAGGTATTACGTTTTTTTTTTTTTTTGGTGAAATATATCGATTATTTTTACCTTCAAGAAATCGATCACAAAAAAAAGACCAACTTTTTAATATATTTCACAAAAAGGCACCCCAAAAAATATGGGAGGCAAGTAATTTTTTTTTAACACATATTATTTTAAGTTCTCCTTGAGAGATATTTTATCACCGATCAATCACAAATTAGCGAAAACAATTTGATTAATCTTCAAAAATTCTTAAAGATCACATCTCACACAGAGTACACAGGAAAAAGAACACTTCTTATTTATTTTCCCACCCTCCGAAGAAGTTTACAACGATTAAAACAATTTTTAAAAAAAAAAATAAAAATAAAAATAAATAAATTTTAATCCGGATATTTAGCTGCGTCCGCGCGTTCGTACGATCGATCCGATCGGTTTATAATGAGAGCAAAATCTTATGTTTAGTAAAGGCAAAGTTGACGGGCGGCAAATTTTTGAAGGTGGTGTATTTAAATACGTATACACTTGTATATATATATATATAAACACATCTATATATATATATATATATGAAAAAATTAAAGGTGCTTGGGTACTACCATTTTTTACGTGGTGTAGTACATCGAAATGAAAAGTTCAATGATATTATTTTATCGTGTAAAAGAAAAAAATAAAAAAGCTTACAACAAAACAAAAAAAAAACGTGAGAATTCTCTCACACACAATTGAATATCGTTGTTATAATAACGTCGTTGTGTGTCTTATGCTGCCCTTTTTTTTCTTTTTAACCGACGAACAATTTAAATATACTGACGCAAGAGGATGTTGTAAGAGAAGGTGCTATGACCGCCGAGTCATACATACAATAAATGGAAGAAAAATAACGACTAAAACTTCTAATATAACACGATCAAAATCAACGAGTTTTTACTTGAAATAGAAGACGACGTCACCATATGTACCCAAATTAATAGATGTAACATGCGTGCGCGCTACCTAAAAAAGGTAGTCATCAATTAGGTTGTATACAAAAAAAACTTGTCAACAGCACGTGGAAAATGAAATTTGTTTCAAACTGTCAATCGCGACTAAAAGCTGACAAAAACCGTTTGTGTGGTCGGGTATTTAAAAAAAAAAAAAACGACTATGAAAGCGCCTGCCAATATTTTCCAAACTTCAGCTTTTTAAGATAATTCTTCAAAAGGGGATAGAGTTTTGTTGTTTTTTGATTTGGTATTGTTCAGACGCTTTTATAGAGTAAAAAATTCGTTAAGTTTAAAAATGCTTCCCGTCACATCATGAAACAAAACAAGCGAACATATGCTGTGCCGCTTTACTGGTTTAACTTGATTTTTCTTTGTTCGCGGCGGTTTTAGTATTTTTTATTTTTTTATTGTATATTTCTCCTATTTTTACAAATCTAAATGGGGAATGGTGGAAAAAGTGGGGATAAAAACATAAGAATGATTCAAAAAATTGATTTTTTTACATAAAAACTATAATAAAAATTGGGAAATTTCGATAATTTTTGAAGTTTCTTACAAAAATCATTGACATGTCTTCTTAAGAAAAAAAAAAAAAAAAAAAAAAACTAGTATAAATGATATTAATCGAATATTAATTATTACTATGCACACACATCTGAGTCATCTTTTAATTCTGATTAATCAAAAATATTAAATAATTATTACTACAAGTTAGAGGAAGTAAAACAATCATCAATCCATCAATTTCATATGAAAGATGATTGTGTGTCGGTTATTTAACCGTCAAAAAAATATGATCTAGCACAAATATACAGCAAATTGGTTAGTACAATTCCATATGTACAAAAGAGTATCGAAATTATATGATTCACAGGGATGGAATGAAGAACACAGTCTAATGAGACGACCATCAGACTTCAACAAACGAAGAAAAAACACATATGGAAACTGAAAATCGGCTAATAGCCAATTTTTTGATATCGATTGGAAGGTATTGAGAAGACATCCAAAGCACGACTGCGAACTGTGTAGCAGCACTATAGGAAAAAGAAGAAAAATTGTAGAAATGATTTTTCATGGTTTCATCCTGTTCGAATTTGCTCTAAATATAAAGATAAGCTGAGTCCTAAGAGCATCAATCAATTTTATTCAAATTGGTATATCAATTTTTGAAGAACTAAACAAACTAAACAAAAAAAACTATAAGACTTTAATGCCCAAAGGCAATTTTTCTCTATTTTTAATTATTTTTTTCTGCACTATCCTTTGATCGACTTTATCGAAATCAGTTACACCTGGTCTGAAAGTAGTGTAGGATTTGGTCTTTTGTTGTTTTTGTTTTCAATGTAAAAATTTGCTCTACCCCAGAGCAAGTGTGCAAATAAAACATACCTAATATTGATTATGTAGTCAACATACGTAATTAATTAAAATAATCATCCTAGTTTTTACTTTATAGCATCGTTCCTCTTCGATCGATTCCGTTGCATGACAATACCAAATCGAGTTATATTATAAATTTCATTAAAATCAGACAACACATTTTTCAATTATCGCTATCTCGTTAGATAACTTTTGATTCTGTACAAATCTTGAGACAGTTCTCCAATCTTTACTTGTATACGTTACACAAATGTTATACCAAAACCGGTAGTATATCTACCACAGGATTTAAAGAAAAGTTTTTTATCCAAATCAGAGACCATAAAGCGCAAACATATTTTTATGATTAAATTTTTTAAAATAACGATTTCTTTCGCACATAGAACATATACTAAATACATAAATCTCCATATATCCAAGTGTGTAGAAGATTCCAGCCAATTGTTTTGGTGTGAAAGAAAAAAAATGTATCAAAAAATCTACAGCCAAGAAGAAGAATTAAAAAAAACACCATGCCATTCAACTCGACTAATAAAATACGCAGAAACAAAAATGATGAAACCCATGAGAATTTTACAATCATGTTTGGATTTAAGGAATTAATAGAATAAGACGGGGTAAAAAAAAATATTTATGCTAATCACGATCAAAGAACAAATCATTTGATTTGATGGAATCTTATCTTGGAGAAGAAAAAAAAGTCTTCTTCTGATCTACGTCCAGTAAAAGAAAGTAACGAAGACACATTTGTGAGACCTTCAACACCCTTCTCATAATTCATCCACCTCACAACCAACAATAAAGCATCACTTAAACACATATTATGGTGTCTGGGAGATGTATTTTCATCTTTTAATTTTTTATATTTATTTTTTGTTTTGTTTTTATTAAATCAACAAAAAACGATGGCGTTGCGGGCTTTCGAGTTTTCTGAAGAAACAGAACAAGAAAAAAATCATCATCCAAGTTTACTTTCATTTTCAATTTAATCACTTCAAGATGTGCTGGCTGGTTTTTGTCACTATATACAGTATTTTTCTTATTTCTTGATCTTTTTTCTGCCAACATACTTCTTCTTAGTTGTGGTCGTCTTATTTTTATTTTTGTTGCACATTCTCTTAGCAGCAGCAGCAGCAGCAGTACCAGCACACACCGCACTGTCATCCGGATTTACCGGCTATATCAAGAACAGAAAAACTTTACAAAACAAATTTATATCCCGATTTTTAGAGAAAATGTTGAAAACTTTGTTGTTTTTACAATGCGTGCGCTGTGTTTCCTCTTTCAAGATATTTGTCGTTCGTTGTTTGGTTTTCTTGGAATAATAAAAATTTAATTTTTTTGGAGAACCTGCGATGGAAGGCCACAAAAATTAATCGGCCAGACAGACCCTCATCTAAACTGAATAATAATAATAATAGCGAACGAAACGAAATCGTCGCTTTTGGACTCTTTTTGGGGATACGAAAAAAAAAGTACCAAGAATTTTGGAAATTTTAGACATAATTTTTTTTTTTAAAGAAAGACCTTTTTCTTTTAGTCAATGGGGGTGTAGAAGAGCTGCGGTTCTCATTGATAGACGAGCGCGCGAGGTGAAGAATTATATTCTGATCGCGAACAGTAGGCGCAGACACAAAGTCAATTGGATAGAATATTTTGTGGCGATTGTTTGTGCAGATTCTCATCGGCGGTCACAAAACAGTTTAACACAATATTATGGACAATGACCTGAAGACCTTGGGGGGAGAAAAATACAAAATATGTATAAATTCTGTATTCATATGATGTACACACAAATATTATCAGACAGTTTGTGGAGGGAGGAAAAGGAACTCCATCAACAAACAACCAACAACATTTAAACCACACATGGTGGGTTTTGTGGATAAGATCACATTTTGCGATCTCTCATATGAGCGAACACAATTTATAAAGTAGTTTTTTTTGTTGTTGTTCAATTTAAATATCTAAATATATGTAAGACCGGATATGAGAGAACATAGTTCTATACTCAAACTTATGTAAATCCGAAAGTATTCTATATTCATTAATATGTTTTTTCATTTTTTTTTCTTCAGTCTCTGATTTTCTACACTAAAATGTTGTTGACTTTATGCACTCTTCTTAATGGAATTTCTTAAAACTTAGAATATTTGGCACTTGAACAAGAATTTTGTAAGAAAAAAAAGAAATGTAATCTTAAACATTTAATACTAGATTATTATTTGCTGCTTGTTTGTTCATTCTTCCAAAACGGTTTCAAATAAAACTATAGAGAATATCTAGGGTGGAAGAAAAAAAAAAAAGAGTGTTGTTTTTCTTGTTCTTATTATGGCTGGTAAGTAGAGTGGTGTAAGGAGGGTGGGCCACCGTCGACTTAACATACCAAGGAGTCAAGGTCAAATGATAGTAGCAACATAACACTTTGATTTCTTGCCATCTTTCAATCATTCGCGCATATGGTATATATAGTTACTTGGTTTGTTGTACATAAAAACCTTGAAAAAGTTCGTTTTATGTAGTACCCAACAACAACAACAAAGAATTACCAGAAATAAATGTTATTATTTTTTGCCTTTAAGAAAATAAAATTCTAAGAGCTTTTTTTCTTTTTCTTAGTATAGTATAGTATATTTTATTCTATCGGGTCGCTCACTGATGATGATGATGGTTATAGCATAAATCGTATAGAGTAATGGTATAGAAGAGTATACTATATATAAATGCGGTTAAATATTTTATTCAAGTTTCTGTGTTCCAGAAGTTCTGAACTCAGAACAAAAAGAGGTCATTCAACTAGTTAGTTACATGACTTGTTCACTTATGTATTTATTATTATTATTTTTGTTCAACATCAGAGTAAACTTTATATATAGATATATTTTATATTCTCAAACATAATAAAGAGATTTTTTGTGTGTGTATATTTGAATAGGCCAAAAAGTTATTGAGTTGGTAATGATGACAAAATAAAAGAATTGATCGCACCAAAACAGTATTTAAGAACAACTTACTTAGAATCGTTGAACTAAAGACGATGTAATATATAGAAACTTTTCAAAAGCTCTATTAAAACTGTGCGCCTAATGTCAAATATACGGCAGCAGGTTTTATATGTAAAAATTGCAATCGAATGAAAATTCTATCTAATACGTTCTTCAAAAGGAGATCAGAAAAATTTGTTCCAGAGTGGAGAGCTATATAGTGTATTACAACATCATTGGTTAAATATACAAAAATCCATCATTAGAATCAGAGTCCAGTATAGTTGAAAAGTTTGTAGTAGATCACAACTTTGGTCAGTCGTCAAAAATTGTTGCTGTTTGGAATGGGAGCTGATACATCAAACTGTAAATTGGCACAATCAGACTACCCATTTCGATCTCAACAGAAATCTTTGTAAATCCGTGTAAATTTGAGTTCCAAAAAATGGCTTGTTTCGGTTTTTTGTCCAGAAAGTTCAGAAGTTCTATAGTACACACAGGACAATAGCTATACTAGGAAAATGGCAAAAGCTTTATTAACGAAAATGTATCAAAACATTTGTTTCACATAAAAAATTCACCATTCATTTCACACAGAAGCACAACGACTTTTTGGCTCATCCAATATGTATGAACACACCTCACCTCTTGGATATCAGTAGTAGGATATGTTCCATCGTTCCTATAATAATGATGGTATGAAAATAATGGTAGATGATGATGATGATGATGATGATGATAAAATGATGAATTCCATGAAAAATTGGTTTTCAAGAATTCTTCCACCACCACCACCATCACCATTTACAGACCTCAACTAAACGAGAAGAAGAAAAAAAAAAAAGAACAACAAAGAAAAATATAATAATTCTTTGAACTTTTACTTGAACTTTACATTAAAAAAATATTATCCAACAAAGAAGTAGTAACGAACGTTGACGCACATTTTGACGAATGATACTCTATTATTCTTGGTTTTTTTTGCCTTTTATTACAGCAAGAAGAAAGAAAAAAAAAACAAATAAGAAAAGAGTAAAATGTTCTTTAGGTTCTGTGATGATAGACAAAATCCACCCAACCGTGTGAATATTATGACCAAGAACTGAAAACAACACGATCACGACATCTCACATAGGATAGACCAGATAGAGACGAGACCATCATTAGAGCATGGTCGAGTTCTTTTTTCGATTGTTATCTTAAAAATATCGCGAGAATTTCATGCGTTAATTAAATTTTTTTTTTTGTTATTGGGATTAACTAATAGTATTTTAAACAATAAAATTATTAGTATTGGTTAATTTTTTTTTTGAAAACTAGAATATGTACAAAATTTGTGATGCGTAAAAAAAAATAGTGGGAGTAAGTCCCTATCAATTGAAGAAAAAAATAAACAAGAAAATCTTTTGTTTTCCTTTTCATGTTATGGAAATAAAGATTTTTCTCTCCAGTAAATATGTATAAAAAATATTAAAGTCCAGATTTTAATAGACCACTGAGATTCCTTATGTACTAACATACTTATACGGGTCAGAAATTCCTGTTCATCAAGAGAAAATAACAGAAATTAAAACCATATGAGATATGCTTAAAGTAAACAGTAAGATTGCAAACACTTTGTATAATCCTTATTTAGTGTAATGAAAGGAAAATGCAGCAAACAAGAAGATGGTTAGTAGTTAAGCTTGGTAGGAAAACCAGTTGCAACAACCTTTCCTTTCATCCAGAAAAAGCACCATGTTAAAATGACAATGAAAAAAATCTAAAATTGCATATATTACTATAGAAGCAGCACTAAGTAAGTCGAAAAGGAAACAAAGTTTTAAAAAAATACATGCTCAAAATCTTCAAGCAAGCATAAGTCAGAAGAAGTTATATAAAACTTTTACAGCTTAATTTTATTATAGAAAAAGTCAAAAGCTACTGTTTTGGCATTCACAACATTAGCTGCGACATTTTTTTTTTCTTCTCGAGACTTAGATGACCCCAATGAAAAAAAACACACCTATTCTTGATGGGATTCGTTCTTCTTCTCATAGTGAGTAGCCCATGGATCGCAATAAACAATTATTATCATAGAGCGGCAATTTTTTTTTCTTCTAAAAGACCAGGAGCATCAATAGCCAAAATAACCGATTTTAAGTAAATTTTGTAAGTGTATTAATAATTCCTTATACATGTTAAATTAGACATAGTCAAATAAGAAAGTTCTTCTAGCTTTATTAGTTAAGATCGTTGACTGGAAAAGAATTTAGTTTCAAGCTAAGCTGTGGGCAACATTTTTTTTTTTTTTTTAAATAAGATCGCTTTTTAAATAATGCCGCCCGCCAGTGGCACAATTGCTTCTAGTAAAAGTTAAATGAGATAAATTCTTCCAAAATAGATTCGATTTAAACATATTTATAGTGTAAAGCCAAGTATTCTTGTAAATTCTAAAAGTTTCCTCTTCAATCAAATGGTATGTAATTTCTATTCTATTTTTTCTCATTCTTTGGGAATCCATCAGAATTTAATTGTTTAGGGGTCATCATCATCATCAATGGTAGATTGTTTCTTAGTTTTTTTTTTGTACTTTTTTAGGGTAGTGAACGAAAATAATATCAGAAAAAATCTATTATTTCTTAGAAATCAAATAGCATGACAACAATAGAAGTTAGTTAAAAAAAGGAACGCATAAAATACCAAAACAAGAAGATACATGGAATATTAGACGTGTCTTTCTTTCTTTGGTCGACGAGGGAACTGACCTTGGAATTAGTTAGTAATTTAATTTTCAATGAACCAAAAGTACTATGACCAGTAAATTAACTCTTTTCATGTTTTTTTGGGCTTTTTTTTTGGGAGGTAAAAATCATGATGGATGCTGTTTATAATAATAATGATCGTAATCATTACGATGACCGGTCTTTTTTTTTTTTGTTCCTTTCTTTTCTAAACTTAAATTACCAGAACTAGAAAACTGCTTAGAACCAAAAAACCTCGACGACGACAACAAACTTACTTGGTATTTATGACAACGCGAACGAAATAAAATGTCATGAACTTGATGGTATTTCCGTTCATGGTAGAAAAAAAATAAAAATAAAATTAAAGAATTAATATGAAATATTTTATGAAAGATACTTTTTCGGTTTTCAAAGTCCAGGAGTAGTGGTAGTAGTAGAACTTGCCTATCTGGAATTCTTATTTATTTTAATCTATATTCTCTGATATCTACGACTAATTAGTTGAACTAAATTGTTGAACTTGGAGGGCGATAAATTAAAGATTTAAAATTCTTTTCAGGAGTGTCCACAAGTAATAACGTCAATGACTTGACTTGATCGAATTAAAAGTGTGAAACAACTCGCATGCTCTGACATCCCTGATAAAAGATAAAACAACCTACGATATTTTTTACTGCCCTATCCAAAATATCCGATTTAACTATGTGCACGATGATGCTCTCTGATTGTGCCCAAAATAATTCAAGAATATGTGGGCCGAGATTTTGATAAGATTTGATATACACAAGAAGGATGTTGTAATGAAAGTTTGATTAGATTATTTTGTGGGTGAAAATGGTAATTCATAAAATTATAACTGTTTTATTAAGAAAGACAAACTACAGTGCAAAACCACTATTGAAACTTCTATACGTATGATCAAATCACGTTACCTTCTAAAAATCTGGTAATACGTTTGTGAGTTATCCTAACTGCAAATTATGAGGAAAATATGTAAGCAAAGTTTGAAAATTGCATCATTTCATACAAAAAATCTGAACTTTGTTCGGCAGCTACCCGAAGTTTTAGTCCGATCAAATCCAACTTCTGATAGAATGGTTCTCATACCAATTTTCATGGAAATTGCTTCAAAAATACGGCCGCAATCTTGCATATCACAGACGGACGGACAGACAGACGACAGATAGACATTCGATAAAAATGATTGCAAACGATTTAGAATCTTATAAAACATGGGGATTTGCAATTTTTCGATCATGATTCCAGTAACTTATATACTTCGTATAGAAGTTAAAAAGGAAAATTAACAAGTAAAAGTATTTTCTTGAAGAAAACAATTCAATTTTCCAAAGGATTTTAAGAGAAGGTATAAAATCCCTAATACTTGTATAGGAATTAAACTATCAGAATTTTTCAATATATTTTTTATATACCTTTTACTTTTTAAAAGTCTTTCGAAAAAAAAGTGAACTTTACAAAACTTCTTCGTTTTTTTCTTTTTTGTACAAGAAAACCATTAAAGTTCCATTAACCTCCATAATGAATGTTATTCCTTCTTGTTTTCTTTTCTTCATTGAACAATTAAAACATTTAAAAACAGTGAATAAATATCGATACATATAAGAAGAAAAAAAATAAATTTTTTTTTTTTTTAAATACAATATTATACTAAAAATCGCGATAAAACTTCACGGCACAGTAACTAACAAAAATTCACTTAAATTGATGGCAATGACATGCGAATGAACGACATGACTATGTTATTACGTTCTTGTATTTTGTTGTATTCTTATTTTTACCTTGTTTCCCTTCATCTCTCTACCTTGGCAATGATATATAAAAAAAATATTAAAAAAACTTCTTAGTAAGAAATTCCAGGTTCACTGAGCTCTTCTTACTTAGTATGATGATGTTTGGAAGTGTTTCTTTTAAGACTTGTTCTACAAAAAAAAAAAAGACAAGAACCAACGAAAAATGACTTTTTTTTGATGATGATGATGTTGATCGCGCAAAATGAATATAATCGGGAAAAAAAAAGAAAGAATAAAGTTTTATTTGAAAAAGTTCTGAGATGGTTCCTTTTTTGGTAATCAAGTCAAAGCACTCTCAAAAAACTGGCCAACAAAGATTTTCGAAGAAAAAAAAAACAAACAAACCCCCCACAAAAGCTTTGAAATTTTCTCATAAAAATTAAGTTTAAAAAAAAAAATTAAATCAAGTTTGTAAACAAAAATTTTAACATATCTGAAAGGAAATGAAAGATTCGCGGGCATATATTTGTATATTGGAATCGCGAGTTTTTTTTTTATATTTTTAATAATCATTAAAGAAAAAAAAATCTCCAACTAATTAAAGATTTACCAAAGAAAATTAAAAAGAATTTTTTCGGGGATACATTTTATCAGAAACAATAATTTATCCGGAAGCCATATTTTTGTAAGAAGCAGCAGCAAAAAAAAAAACTAACGAGTTTCTTTTTATAAAGAGATTATTTGCTTTTCATTACAATCAAAGCTGTTGTATTATTAAAAATTCATATTTCTTATCAATGAATTTGAAAATCGAGAGTATAATACAATTTTTATGGAAAGTCCTAAGCAAAACTTACACAGTCTGTGTCAAACAAAACCTTGACTTATTTCTTTTAAAAGTGCGTTTTCATTAAAACATGATTGTTAGTTTGACTAACATTAGACATAAACTAGCTAGACTAGAGTATATTTAGATATTCTAGCTATATGGGCGGCAACATGAGGTTCGGTGTTATGAAAATAATACGAGAGGCGGCAGAAAGAACCAAACACTGGGAAATACAACCAGGACAAGGCCAACCTAAAGATCTGCTAGCGGAGTACAACTCCAAAAGATTCAAAAACTTTATAAATACTAATAAGAAGAATATAAGAGTACTGACAGGAATACTATCGGGAGACTGAACACTCAAAGCACACTTTAAAAAAACTAGGACAACTAGATAGCACCTGCAGATTCTGCGAGAGGTGCGAAGAGACCATAATGCATATTCTCTCCGACTGTGAAGCACTACTCTGCAAGAAGAGGAAAGACTTGAGGGCATACTGCTTCTCTCCAATTCGGATACTAAAATTCCTCAGAGAAATAGGCCTGGAGGAGGTTCTCTAGAATGGGAAGTTAACCTAACTACTGCACTAAAGAAGAGGGGGTACAATTAAAGGTCGCAGTACAAGAACACCCTTAAAACTTAATCTTAATATGTAGAAATATTAGTACACCAAGATGAATCAGTTTAATTAATGCACAGACAAATTTGCAACCATTTGGGGCTAAGAAGTTGATTTCTTTAAATCATAAGCATTTTTATTCACATACTGAACTAGCGGTTGGATGTGCTCGGTCCAGTCTTTTCAGATAAAGCTAAAAAGGGATTTTACCAGTCTGTGTTTTCTCACATGAGTTGGGATAAAATTGAAACTGTTAAGTTTGGAAAAAACGATACATGAAAATTGAAATTTAAGAAACTGTTCTAATTCGCGATAAGTTGGGTTAAAAACAAATTAGAAAGTAATGACTTCTGAAAAAAAAGTGAAATTTTACTTTCATCTTTAACAAATTTGTCGTTCGACTCACAATTCAGCTACCATTAGCAGTAGCAGTAAAGTAACGTAACAGCTATTGAAAATGCTGACTATGAATAGTTGCTATTATAAAACTAGAAATTTCTCTTATGAGCTACTCACAAGAATTCTCACATAGTGTAAAATACCCTTAACAGAGATCTTTAGACTGACGTAATCGTGAATTAAATCCGGAATACTGATGACATAAAATGACTCTAGTACACATCATTAGGAGATAGTACATATAAAGCTTTTATCATTATTTACTTAAAAGAACCATTCAAGGTTCTAGATATATTATTCCTTTTCCCTGTCTCATAATCTGTGTTACGACTGTTTTGTTATACATTTTATAATTAAAACGAAAAACCCCATTAAATAGTCGCTGCCGCCCACTGCTGATTTCAAAGTCTCGAAGTTTAAGAACAAAAAAAAAAAAAGATTTAATTTTAATTCCAAATATGTACAATTATTTTATATTTTATAATATTTCCTTATTTTTAGCAAAATTTCATTAAAAAATTTTCAAATTTTTAGAGAGGCACGTGAAAAACAAGTTTTTTAATGTTTTGGCATTTATGTCAAAGATTTTTGCCAATAGGCAAAAAGGTAAAGTAAATGTAATTAAAAACAAAAAAATGGGTTTTTTATAAAAAACTAATTAATTTGACAAAAAATTTAATAATTTTTTGTGGTTAGAAAAAAAAATTAAGTTTTATATTTGTTTTATTTCCTTCCTACATAAAAAGAAAAAAGAAAAACAAAAATGTTGTTTCCGTAAAACGTTGATGGTTTTATCAGTTTTTTTTTATCGGAAAACATTGATAACAACATATTAATGTCATATCAAATAAATCAAAAACCACATGCGCCAATTTATTCAATTTAATTATATACGAAAAAATTATTGCAGACAAAATTTTTTTTGCTTTTAAAAAGAAGATTTCTTGGAAAAAAAGGCACAAAATCTAAATAAAAAAATTACATCATTTCTGTTGCGAATAAAATTATTAATAAAATAACGTGTGATGATCATCAACACACTGATAAAAAAGTGATATAATTAAATCGATTCTAAAATTGGTGTAAATATTATCTAGTTCAGTTTTTTCCATTATTGATATCTCCAAACCTTAATTATAATTTATCCAAACAGAACGAATTTTTTTTCCATATAAAAAGTACATAAATACACGTGAAATCGATAAAAATCAATTTAATTGATAAGAATTTATAAATATTTTGAAAGAATTTCGAATGACAGACTAGCAAAATAAGCTAATATTTATAATAGTATCGATTTTAGCGAAATTATTAATTTATTAATAACAAATTTATAATCTTCTAAAGAAGAAGAAAATTACTAAATTCAATGAAAACAAAGACAGATATTTAAAATCGGTAAAAAGCGGATTTTTCGATACCCCATGATTGAAATGGAACTCATGGTAACTTAAGTCCCAGTAAAAAAAAATCTATTCTTCAAATCGATGTATCAATTTTTGAAGTATTTCGAAAAATTAAACAAAAATAACGACAAAACTTTACGACAATTTCTAAGAAATTGCAACACAAGTTTTCCCATTATATTATATATATATATATATATTTCCTATATACTATTTCAGCCACTTTCGTCAGGCCTTAATCTTAGTACATATAAAAACTTAACATCGTGATTAGTGACAACCGCTCAGTTCTCTCCGAACGAACTAAATAGTTAGAAAGAAACTAGATGCACAATTTCTTGATTGTTTTAGGTTCTAGTCTAGTTTAGTCTAGTCTAGACTACCATACTGCATATGAAATGCATACATACTTAATTTAGTATAAAAAATTGGTAGTTTTAAAAATCTGTCAGTCAATTATATACCTTTTAGCGAAGGATCACAAACGTTAGGAAATATGTTTGATCAAACAAGCAAACTCAATTATATATAATATCATCATCCCACATTGACTAATTTAGCGACCCCGGACACGTACGTGTAACTATACAAAAATTGATATAACAAATTTACTACCTCGATAGTTTTTTCCATACGTTTCTGGTAGTGTCTTTACTATAGGATATGAAAATTGCAAATGCAGCTTTTTTCTTTTTGTGAAATGATTGCAATTAATGTCTGAACAAGAGTCTGTGAGCTGCCTACAAACAACCTAAAAATAAAAGAAGGATAATTTCTTCATACATATTGCGGAAAAAGTCTTCAACTTTGAAAGTTCACCCAACAAATATTCTCATCACAATTTCTTACATTATTACCAAAAAAAAAAAAAAAATGTTTCTGAATGAAAATCCCACCAACGAAAATTGACTGGAATGATAAATAAGACCGTGTGAAATTGCTAAATTTACATATTTTTTTGTTTTATTCATATATGTACTATGTTTACGTACACCACATTCGAGGGTTCTGTGAATAAAAAAGTTGAAAAATTTATTTTAAAAGTTTTGTCGAAATTGCACTTCTGGCATAATCACAACAAAATTGATATATTTGCAATAATATGGTATACGTAACTTGAGAATATATATAAAATCAATAAAATACTATAAACATGTATAATTTTTTGAATTTATGTTTATTTTTGTAATAACGACGACGTGATATTGATTCAATAATATTTACATACGACAAATTTGCATCGAAAACTTTATACAAGGACTTTCCTAGAACCAAATTTAAATTAAATTACTTTTTCATGTTGAACACAACACAACATAAAAACCTGTAGGGCTCACACAAAATATTCATCAGAAAAGCTGTATGAAATACCAAAATTATTGAGATTTAATTAAGTAAATTATAATTTATAGTTTTGTCGCGAAATATAAGTCATATTAAACTATAAATAAGGAACTTTCTACGAACACAACAGAAACACGATCATTGACATTTCTTAAAAGATGTAGAATGTTTCCATGATGCAGAGTTCAATGTGAACATCGGATCAGTTATTATCGAAGAGATTTTAAGTAATCGGAAGAGGGTGATAGGCTCATTTATGAATCCGAAAAGACAACACAAAGCCTTATTAAGTGACAGTGACTTTTGACGCCCTTATACTAACGAAACATTAGTAGCAATAATTATAAGGGATTAAAAGCATCGATAGTTCACCAGAAGTTCAGATTTTTCGTAAGGTCTAATAAAACAACATTCAAGTTGCTGAAGACAGATAGAAAAAAATATATTGAATCTGTGTAAATAAAGAAGACGGAACCCCTCCTCGGAAAAAAAAAAACAGTATTCACTAAATTTCATTAAAATTTTCATTTTCATTTAAAAACGTAATTAAATTCGCAATTAACAAAATTTGTGTCGTCTACTAATCCTTAATTAAAACAATTTTCCAACAATTCTAATGAATTTTTCTGTTCTACAGAACTTATACGATATAGTATAGATATAATTCTTGTATACTCAAGTATATACACTTTTTTTATCACATTTAAAATGTCAACCAAAAAAAGCTACAAAAATACAAAGGATGTGTTGTGTTTAAAGATCCTTCATTTTGGAGAATAAACAAACTAGAGACTAGACCAAGTCATGTCTAACCCGGTTAGCCGAGAGCTATTAATATTAATAATAATAAAGAATAAATGTAGTTTTTAGAAAGAATGAGTCCGGCCAAAAGCATTGAAACAATAATCATGATAGTCTGCACAACTCTAAAAAGGTTGGACAATACTGAACTATATATCTTATCTTCTATTTTTATCTTTTTTGTTAAAAAATTTTTCTGTTACCATTTCAGTGCATTTCATTTAACTATGGTAATTTTTTTCCCATTTTTCGTCTATAAAACCGTGTTGTTATATAGTATAAAATTGAATTGCAAATTTTGCATATGGACACGACGATCCCTTTTATCAGAAGAAAAAGTAGACACGATGCAGCAGAAAAAAAAAGTAATTGTAAAGCAAATTTTTCTCTTCTTTTTAGGATGAATATTATTTTGCAAATAAAGCAGCTTATATAGTTGAATTTCGTGCTATACTATGCTAAAAATATAGAGTAGAGAAGAGAAAAGAACTTGTACTATGTTTAAAATGCTACAGAATTACAAAATATAGCTAGCTGGCACCATAAATATTGGATGGGGCAAAAGGTCTGCTGTTGATGATTAAACCAAATTGGTGGTTAAAGACACTAATTAGAAACTGCTCAAAAAACCGTTCAAAATTAGTGAATCGCACAGGTGTTGTGTTTCATTATGATAACGGTTGGACAACATCCAATTTGGTTTATTTCTTCAAAAATTGATAAAGCCTAGAAACTTTTGATGTATCCACAATATAGTCATGACCATGCTTCTTGCACCATCAGACTTATCATTTATTTTGGTCTATAAATTTGAGTTCAAAAGACACTTGTGAAAAAAAGCTGTCTCGAGTTTTTCGTCCAGAAAGAAAGTCTACAGAGATGATACATATAATGGCATCGCCAGGAAAAAATCATCAACCATCGTATTTCCAGTTAAACGAAAAGAGAAAACGCAACAACTTTTTGTCCCATCCAATATAAATATAATAGTTTTATGATGATAAAATTCAAGTTCATGTTGGAGGAGGATGCAACAAACTGTGAAAATATATCAAATTAAGAAATCAGGAAATAGGACACCACACTACCTTCTTCTTCTAGAGATCTAGAGATCATAAATATATATTATATTGAATTTTTGTCTTATTAACTAGACGAAACAAAACAAATATAGAAGAGTAAGCGTTTTTTTTTGGTCTTGTTTTAAATTAAGTTAATGGCGAGAATATGTTGATTAAAAAATTTACTGAATATATAAAACAAGACCATAACTATTTCAATATAGGAAAATGCCGACAATGTACGATGGTTGATTTCCTAGAAATCTTTTATTTTTTCTTTTTTTTTAAACAGAAACTGAATGAGATCAGCATTTTTTTTTCGTGATAGAAACATTTTCATAATTATCTTTTGTAAATTATGACAGGCTATATAAAATACATATTAAAATATGAAATTAATAACAATTGTATATGAAACTTTTGGTTCCTATACAAAAAAAAAAAAAAAACATTAACCAATTTCGAGTATCATTTAAAAACACTATTCATAATTACAATCATTCCCACCACCCACCGATATTAGGTATAAGAAAAAAAAAAAAACCTAATTTTAGAGGTTAGGTTTAATCACTTACTACGATATCGCGCGCATATTAAAAACAAAAACAAAAACAAAATTTATATGGAAATAAAAAACCTGACATGGAAAATAAATCAACGAGTAAATTAAATGGAAAAGAAAGACTATATTATAATATTAAAAACTTATTCTAATACTTAAGTAGTGTGGAGGGGTCAATGTTCTGGGTAAAAAAAAAAAATAACCACTTAATAACCGGGCATATATTTACGCGTCAAACGAATAAAAACAAAAAGAAAGCTCAACTTAAAAAAAAAAAAAACGTAATCGAATATGTACATATAAAATCTTAACCACACAACAGGCACAACACAACACAACACAACAAAACACAACAACTAACTAATTGTTATACTAAATCGAAATTTAAGTACTCTATTAGCACGCTATGCTTTAATATCTATTATGATATTAATTATTTCGAAGAAGGTAAATATTGGTGTGATTCTTAATATCGTAATATCTAAAAATATTGAAAGCACATCATCATCATCATCATACTATCGACGACAAAGTTGTTAAAGCTAACATAATTATTGTAGGAAAAAAAAACAAAAACGAGGTAAGGGTCGGTGCCCGAATATAACGTGTCAATTGACCCTGAGAAGATTTTAATGTTAATGTATGAAATATTAATCAAGGTAAAATTAATATATTAGAATATTAGTGGTTAAAAAAAGAATGAAACAAACAAAATATTGTTGTATTGTTTTCATTACCAAAAAACATTCACCAAACAAAAGCAAAAGCCTAAATAAATTACTAAATGGAAAAGTGCAATTCATACTCTATTATTTTATTGGATGGGCCGAAAATTAATCATAACGTTGTTCATCCATCCGCACGCATAGTCCTAGCCTTGTAACATTCAACACTCTACAAGGTATCTCTCTCTGGAAAACTTCTTTAATGATAAAAATTTGATTTCAAAAGAAGCTTTTTTTTGCAAAGAAAACAATTACAGAAATAATGGCTCTACCATGAAAATGGAGACTAATATTATATTTTCTTTAACATGTTCGTGGACAGTAAAAAGCTCATCTCATTTGGCATCACAGTGAAAGAATGAATGCTATAGCATTCACGTCCGCGAACATGTTAATAAAATGTTTATTTACCATGAATAAACTCACAAAATGTTTCAACTCTTTGGCCTATCCAATATAATATAAAATAGATATACGAGAATAAAATTATTATAATTAAAAAGCGTCGCGCTATCATGACTGTGCCATCACCAAAAACAATTTTTTTGTAATTAACAAAATTCATTGCCAATAAAAATACAAATAATTTTTAATTATCAAAAGTTGTCACTAGGTGTACCTACTCTATTCACTCCTTTCGAGGGAGACCAATAAATAAACAGTCTTAAAAGCCATTGACTTTTAATAATGAATGAATTTTTAACAAATTTAGGAAATGAAATTTTGTTTTTATTTCTTATTTTTTTGTATTTAATTAAAACGCAAAATTTTTACCAAAACTAATAATTTTTGATAGATATTTTTATATCCTTTAGTATAGAATACCAAGAGTTTAGTGACAATGTCTTTAATGACTCGAAAGAACACTCGAACAACAACACAGTCCAAAATTTAATGAAAAATATGTTTTTTAAATATTAGTTCGGTTCATCCATCGTTGACGGATTTAGATGAAAATTAGAATATGAGTTTTTGAGATAATAACAAAATTAGCAAAAGAAACAAAAAAATGCTAATTACAATGTTCTTTGTTTTTTTGTAGCTACCATTTGAGTACCACAACAGCGATTTGATAAAAATTTAACGTACATATCCGCGTTCCTAGGGTTCCTGGAAACTCGAGTTTTTAGAACTCGGCGAGTACGAGTTCCAAATTTTGAAAACTCGTCAAGCCCGAGTCGAGTTCGGATCTAAATCTAGACTCAAATCAATAATCGAAAACGTTTAATATGTTGGGGTTCAATAACGATTCTAACGATAGCTAAAGTTTTTGTAACAAAAAAAATTCTTGATTAAGTTTGCTATAAATTTTTTTTAAATAAATTCGAATCCCAAATTCGAGTAGCTACCCAAATGATCGACGAGTCCGAGTCGAGTCGAATCGAGTACAGAAACCCTACGTTCCTCAATTTACGCGGAACATCCATTCTGCTAGCCAATATATAACAAAAGGATTCGTACAAATTTATTTTGTTGGTTTTGAACAAAGACAACAGGCATCCAAGAGAACAGTGTAGTAGTATTAGTTTCATAATAGTTGTTTAATACAAATAATTGGCATAGACATTGAAAGGTTATATAGAATAATTGTTATATTTCGAATAACAGTTGTACTGTTTGAATAATGTTTAGAAAAGGCAAATTGAACAGATTGATAAATACAGTGTTGAATGGTCAAGTCGGTAAAGACCTCGTTTCTAGAAACTGATGAGACCTTGGTTCAAATCCAGAGCTCGGTTCTTCATAATTTATTTTATTTTTTGCCTACAACAGCAAAAAAAATTTTGCTATTTGCCGATTTTAATATTTCTGTTTTTATAGTTTAAAAATTTAACTTGATTTTCAAGATTTCAAAAAATTTAAGCAGAACACAAAATTAACAAGTTTGAATTTTTATTTTTTATTATTATTAAGTATAATTATATATGATTATTAGGCATTACACAGAAAACCAAATAACACAAACACGAAATAGATATTATGTGGAACGTTAAAAATTTTTGGAGTTTAATGAACTTAAAAAAAAAAAAAAAAAACATGACAGAAAATTAGCCAAATTATTATGTAAATATTTTTGGTGTGTTGATTAACTTGAATACCTTGACGGATTTGCCAAAAACCAAAAAAAAAAAAAAAAAAAACTCATATTTGTATTAATTTTCCAGATGAGATTCTGTCCAAATAAATCTCATACCCAAAAATATCTATTACTCATCGACTAATTTTCATCATTTTCCTTTTTAAAAAAAAAACTAATTAATTACAAAAACAAAACAAAAAATCTATTCAGTTTAATACAAACACACGACGACGTTAAGAAAATACAAAATTTTCCATTACATATTACATACTTTATATGCTGTTCAATTTTCTTTCTCAAAAACGGATGGCCATTACTAGAGTACACCTCTTCGTACCACTCCTGATAAATTGGATTGGATAAAAATAGTTTTTTATTTTTTATAAAGTCAATGGGCTTTATAAATACAGGGTATTTCATGATGAGTTAATGGCTACGTTTACACCGACAAATTTTTAGGTCACCTAACTAAAAGTTAGGTGTAAACGTGTTTACACCGTACTAGACCTAAGTCTAAAACAACGTCATATGTGAACATTTATAGAACTTGGATATCAAGAGATCAGCTGTTATCTGTCAAAAGTTCTTAAGTCGATTTAAATTTAAGGTAAGTCTGCAATTTAAGTGACCTAACCTAAGTTACTTTGGGCGTGTTTACACCGTCATATTTAGGTTGACCTAAGCACTTAAGTCTCTTTTTAAGTCTCGGTGTAAACGTAGCCAATGAAATCAATTCCTAAAGGTGATATATTAACCAGGAAAAAACTGTAGTAGAAAAAAATACGTGTTAAAAAAAAAAAGTCCTACATGATTGATGGTGATTTTATTTTAATTGTCCATTTTTCTTTGCAGTTAAATAATAAATCAATGAAAGGATCAATTAAATAAATTTCACAATATGAAGAGGAAAACATACATCACACAATTCACTCACCTTCAGAATTATTAAAAAATAAAAACTTGTTTCTAAATAATAAAGTTTTTTATGAAGTATGACAGGAAATTCTCGGAAACAAGGTCTTTATTTATTCATAAAGTGTTAAAACTAATGAAAAAGGTAAGTGGTGACTTTTAATTTATGAGGAAATTGTACTTAAATATAATAAAAACATAGAAAATAAAGAATGCGTCCTTTCTAGACTGATAGAGAGGAGTTCTTAGAAACTCATAAATTAGTCTAAACTTGGAAATATGTAGTTTAATACATTGGCAATGTTTTTTTGATATGGCAACTGATGAGGTACATTTCGTATCTTTAGTCCTGGCTTCTTTTAGATATGACCACTTAGTTATCCTAAATTTAAATATGGCATTTACAGGTATATACGACTTTATCCACGAATCTATTGATGCAATAATGTTTTTTTTTCACAATAACGTTTAAGCTTTAATTCAGTTAAACATTTTATAAGAAACAAATTTTGAATATGAAGATTACTCAAATTCTAGTCAAGTATGCAGCAAGAAAAGACGGAGGGAGTTGTAGTTATGGAATCAGAAGAATTTCTGATCCATATTAGTAAGTTTTCTAAAACTCCGAGCCTATTAAGAGCTCTACGTGTTAATTTCGGGAATTTTTTTTTTTTGTTATTTTATTAGAACATTTATCTTTAGCAGTCAGTATTTACCTTTACTGTTGGCCGTAACCTTTATGAAATACCCTATACATAATTTAACTTATAGATTCGAGGTATACACGTAAAAATTCAATATTCAATTCAATCCCAATATAGGTAAAAATGTACATTATTCTTCGTAACATAATCATAGGAGATACACTTATAAAAAGTATATAGAAAAGAGGGTATATAATAATAATCAAAAGGGAAAAAACAAATCGTATAATCACGATCCCGCACAGCACAGCAACAACAAACAAAAGTCAGCAAAACCTATGATAAAAAGACAAAAACCGTATACAGACAGACAGATCTATAGAGAAATCTAGAAAACACGGTGAAGAATATCATCAATAATAAAAGAAACATTATCATCACACGTTTAATCGTTTTAGGCTTTCCAAAATAAAATCTATATGTTCAGAGTTTTCCACAATTTCATGCAAGAATATCTCTCCACCAAGAGAGTTTTGTAGAAGTTCTAGAATCTAAAAGAAGGAATCCATAAGAAAATGTTATGTGAAAGTAAAAATGAATAGAATGAAATAAACTATACATGGGAAAGAAAACCGATATAAAAATACATATGTATACGAACCAACATGAAACCACATTATGGTATTATGATGCATCAGCAAGAATAAAACAGCATTGAGTGCAATGCATTTTAAAATCTTACCCAAAAAAAAAGGAAAGAAACAAGAACCAAAATTAAATATAAGAAATTTTTATCGCGGTATACTAGGTGTATCAAAAGGTTGTCTCGATCTGATAGAATAACTTACATGAACACCTTATATAGGTGAAAAAGCTAATTGCAAGATGAGTGCCGAGTTTGTTCGCAATTCGACATCACAAAATTGAATGAATTAAACTACGAATTAGTTAACCATCTCTCGTATTCTCCAAATTAATTTCCGTCTGGCTATTATCTGTTTCCAAACTTGAAGAAATGGTTCAGAGATGGGAGACTTGTATCGAGTTCGTAAGTCATCGACGACTTATATTATAAGAGATATTTTAAGAGATTAGACTAATCGTAACGTAAAATAGGCCTATAGCTGATTTTTGATACCATATGATAGAAATGGCATTCGTATTTAACAAATAGTTATAGTTCAATGAATTAAGTCTACGAAAGTATAACCAAAACTACTAAATTTTAAGGTTTTTTCTCCATAACTTTGTTTAATCTTCTCCAAATCCGCTCTAATTTCACAGGTGGGCTGGGAGCCTAATAGCATAAATCTGTTTTGGAAATTTTATTGAAATCGGTATATTAGTTTTTAAAATTCATCGAAAAAACTTTATGAACAGGCTTATTTTTCCCTACGACTATTTTTGTCGCCACTATCCTTGGACCGATGTCACTGAAATTTAACACAGTATCGGTCAATCCATGAAAATTTCAAATTAAATCCATAAATATAGTAAATACCTACCATAGGGCACAAAAATTGGACTAAGAGTGTACCAAGCTACCCGAGACCTTTCTGATACACTTAGTATGTTATTTCTTTTTTTTCTTGTTTTCTAGATGTTATACTTTGGTATAATAAAACAAGAAGATCTTGGTGGATCTTGAACTCCAAAATGAAAGAAAATAATTGTATATAAGCAAGTTCTTTGTGAACATATATTGTGTATTGAAAAGAATATTTGAACATATGACTCCCATAATATGTGGGAGCAGAACACAACATAGGAAAAACATCAAAATTAAAGGTAATAGTTGTGTGGCTCCGCGGTTATCGACACATTCTTGTTGTACAAGTCAAATACGAATCATATTAAAAATAAAAGAAAAGAAAAGAATGTAGTTTTCTTCAATTTTTTCTATTCTTTTTTTTTTTCATATAAAATACATAAAATTGGATATGATTGTGTTATGGATTTTGAAATTATATTTTTATATCTTATTTTCAACATTGTTTTCATTTTGGATATACAAGTAGAATAGTGGAACTCATGTTGTTCAGGGATTATAACTATATACATAAAATGTATTCTTTGTTCTTGTTCGATTCAATAAGAAGACTTATAAATAAGATAAACATAATAATACCAAGTCTCATCAAAAAATCAGTTCATTTTGGAAAAAAAATAATAAAATGAAAAACCATAATAATTTCTGATAGGTACACACATCATATCATCCTCCTATCTCTACCTTCTATATAATTTTCCTGTTATTACGTCTGAAGAAGAAAATCATAAAGAAAATCTATATGAAATGATTAACTAACTAATTATCCATCAGGCACGAAGCATGAATTGTTTTAGGAACGGAAGGACTTTTGTTTTAGGACGAATGAAAAGATAGAAATCGGAAAACAGCAATTAAGAAAATTATTGTAAAAATAGCTGCTCTTAATTTTAAGAGTAGAAATGAAAGAATAATATAATTTACCGAGACTGCAGGCTCAGACAAAAAAACCTTGGGAAATACAAACATATTTCCATAAATTTTCATCAATAAACTTATATTGCCTACTTTCAGTCGGGTATTAAAATTATCTTCAAAGGAGAGACGTGCACAGATATTATTTATATAATAGATCGATTTCTCGTTATAAACGACCTAACGTGAATTTCTTCGGCAAAAATTGGTTTATAAAAAAGTTAGGACTAGATTTTTGTTGAAGATACGAGAAAGTTTAGAATGCTTAAATTTTGAGATAAGCGTGAACTATGAAAATGTAAACTGAAGTTCAATTTTTCTTTTTGAAGTTTTTTATGCCAGTAGCTCTCATCCCTTCAATATATTAATAATAATAATAATAATAACAACTCAAATCGAACCTAAAGGTAGAAATTAATACAAATTGAAGTCATTGGTTATTAGCAATTATATAAAAGTTTTTTCAATTCATATTTACTGAGGCAAAAGGCATTGGCATTTACCACGCGCAGCATTCAGGAAACTGGTTCATTCTTTCCATAGAACGTCCGGTGGAAACTGATTTTAAACAAGTCCACGGATCTTAACAAACAAATGTCAGAATTAAAGCACATTTTCCTTAAAATATTGGGAGAATCGATGGCCCCACATTAAAAATTTGATGAACAAAAATTACATCTGCCACTTTCTGGTCGCCTTTCTAGAGAATGCAAACTTAGCAATTTCAGCCTATAATTGTAAGGTGGCAACAATGAAGGATCATTCATCATGGTAAGTTACGTAAAGCAAAACCTAAAAATCTACGTTGAACAGATTTCAGCATGTTGATATAAACAATTTATGAACGCTTCGTCCCATATACATATTTAAGGTTGCATTTTTGTGGTAATTTATCAAAAAGACACAAACGAAGAAAGAATATCCTTTAAGATATTTCCTTTTACTATTTATATATAAATAAATAAAGAATCATAAAAAATAGATATGCTATTCAATGTAAAATGCATGAAAATAACATTTTTTCTTTTAAGTTTGTTTTTAACAATATAATTTTTCACGTTTTTCGACAGGTTTTGTTTTTATATACATTTACGTTGTTTATATTTTGTTCTTGGCCAAGAAGAACTAAACTATAAAATATTATGATTACACAATTTTCCTTTTTCACGTAAAAAAAAGAAAATTGGAAAAGTTTTTTAACAAAGTTTAAAAAAAGATAAATTATTGTAGAAAAGACACGTCTATATGATAAATGAAATACTCCAAAGTAATATTTATATAATAAAAATTGTGACTTTAGAAATTCTCAATTTAGAATTTGTTATCTAAGAAATTACTTAACTTTAGGAGTTAGTTTAAAATTACAATCCCCAGCCAATATATTGATATCGTATATAAACATTTTATGTGGTAAGGAAAAACAACACCCACACTAAAGAAGAAAGATTTTCGACCAAAAATAAAACGTTTCTAGAAAACTTGATTTCGAATTCGGATCATATTTTATATTTTTCAAACTAAAATCAGTTAATTCTGACAAAAGAACGATAATACCAGTTCAGCAGAAACAAACGTCCGATTAAAAGTATTAAATTTATACGGTATGATTACAAAGAGTCACAATTTTGCATGGAAAACAACAGAAATGCATGTTAAATAAGAACAATGGTAATGTTGTGAGATTTTTAACATTCCAAGTTATGCGTCAGCATTCTAACATTATACTAATGAAATATAGTTGCTAAGAAGCGCCTTAGAGTTCTCTAGAAAGAAATTTAAGGTTAAAGTACCAAAAGAAATTTCTGTTGAAATTTTGTATGAAAAAGATTGATAGTATAATAGCAATTAATTGTCCTGGAACTGTATACAGTCAACTCAATAATAATATTGTTCAAATAATTATCGATTAATTACTTTCAAATATTATATAAAATATTGTTTTTCTTAAAAGACCAATGCTGAATTGCAGTAATGAATTTTTCCCTTCCACAACATTTTTATCTGTTAAAATTTATCTCAATTTCAATTCAATAAATTTTATCCAATATTTTGTCATTATTGAAAATTTTTTATCACTTCATCAATTTCTTTAGTTCACTCAATATCTGAAACTTCTTTTTCTTTCAAAAATATCTTATCCGAAGAGATCTGTCTAAGTTTTTAAACAATTCGATAAATCATTTTAAAATCTTTCGAAAAAAAAAAAAATACACTCAAAGAAAAACTTTGGTGATTTTGTTTAATGTTCTCTTCCAATGCCTTCTAGATATCTCATCAGGCCAGCATGTAGACGAAAATAACGTCTTAACTTCAAAAGTGTATGGAAATGAGAAATAATTATTAAGCACGAAGATTAAAAGAGAGAAACAAGCTTCTAATGCAAATTACATTAGTAACGTGTTTCTTTATTTTAACCTTCGTGCTTCATAAGTATTTTTCTTTTTCATACACTTCAAGCTACGACGTCATTTTCGTCTATGCTGGCCTGATGAGATATCAAGAAGGCATTGTCTGTTCCTAAGTTTCATCCAAATTTTCGATCGTTTTTTTAAGTTCTATGATTTCAGCTACTAAATTTATGTAAATCTTATCTCATTGGGTAACGGTTGTCAATTCGTGCAAGTTTTTTTCTTGGAGTGTATATCTTTTGAAACTTGTGAATAAGATTTAAAAAAAAAGTTTAAGCTTAAGCTTAAGTTTGTTATAAATCTTTTTCGTTAACATTAATCGATTGGCACTGTTTTTTGCTAGGATTTTCCCAGATTAATAAAGTTAGACACAAGAAAAGAAAATATCGCCTCCGCAAACGTACTAACAAAGGTACAGAAAAAAAGAAGAAACTGTAGGTTGGTGGTAAATGATGTCGAATTCTTGCAAACCGTTAAAAGAACAATATTTTTTTTACTTCTTTTAAAACTAAATAAAATAATTGGAAAATAAAAATTTCTTTTAAAATAACAAAACAAACTATTATTTTAGTACAGTGATCTGGATTCCTCGAAAGAATTTTACACAAAGTAAGATTTAAAAAGGCTAGAAGAGTTCCGAAAGCCGCGGAAATTTGAAAATCGCTGTTTTAGAGCATACACAAAGACTCAACCAACAACATATATTATTATTGTTATACTTTTATTTACAAAATTGTATTTATACAAGTCATTGTGTAAATTGTTGAAACACAACATCAAATAAATCGGGCTTGTATCAAAAAGAAATCTGAAAATAATATATTGAATATTTTTTCTGTGTGTGTAGAATTTTTGAGAAAGAGGATGTTTTTCTTAAGATGCAACAAGAATAATAAAGATGCACAAATAATTCCCTAATTCAGTGGAAATAAACAGAAAATGTGCATCAGTGTTCCTCCACAAAAGTAAAAACCAAAAAAAAAGGGTACAGCACGAAAGACTCGGTACATTTGTTTGTTTTGTTTTAGTTTCTTTTTAGAAAAATTATATATGTTTTTCATTGCTTCCACCATAAAAATCGCGTTTAATTATATTCTTGTTTGTACGACGACTCTTTGGTGCTGCAGCTTTTTCTGTGCATACCGGTTTTTTTTGTTTTGAGAAGTAATTTTATGAATGCACGTCTTTCGTGATCAGAATTATGTTTTTCTATTTTGGGTAATTAAATTTCCGCCAATTTTTCTATATATACGTGAAATATACCCATGAAGTTCATTGTAACGATAATCTAAACTATATTTAAACGATCTGAGATACATGATTACATACTGTTTTGTTTTTTATTAGCAAATTAAGCAAATACTTTTGAAAAATGATGAAATTATTGCCACGAGGATTTGAATTCCGGCCAATTCGATAGAAGGCGCATAAGATTTTAGCTATTAGGCAAGCTCATTTTTGCAATCAATTCAATTTCATTAATATTATATAAATTAATGGGGAAAGTAATTTGTATGTTTATCAAATCAATTCCAAGTTTTAAGTTGATTTCAAGCCGATTATCTTCTATAAAACCAAATTTAGACGTCAGAGCATATGTTTTTATTAGTAAGAAAAATGTCTAGAGAAAAAAAAGAAATTTTACCAAAACAAATTTCGATTTTGTTTTTATAAACCGTTTCAAATTTTAGTTAAAACAATTTGATTTTCTCTTATTTTGGAAGAATTTCTATCGTTTTAAAAAATTAATTATTACAAAAATTTCGATTAAAATAAATCAAAAAAAATTATGATCTTCTTGTGATGCTCTATTAATTTTTTATGTCTTTTTTTTAAAAGAAAAATAATTATTTTCAAGTCGAGAAAATCCGGATAACATCTTTAATATAAAATCAATTTTCTGTTTTCATAATCAAAAAACAACTGTCACTAAAAAAAACACATTTCATGTCTTCTTTTTGAATTCTGTTTAAGAGACACTTAAAATATACTCTTTACAGAATACTAATAACCAAAAAAAGACAGGAAAACCCCAAGAACACTTACTGAGATTTCATAATTTATTATTCCTGTTGGATAAAATAGGCAACTACTAACTTTCTTCTTGTCTAAAAAAAAAACAAACCAAACAACTTCAACAGGTAGAAAAATTGAAAACATTGGCTAGAGAACAATTTCCATAAACAAAGTTCCTACTACTACTACTACTGGTGTTTTTTCTTTTCCTCGATTCGTTTTGTATGCAGAGAGACATCTCTCTACAGTGCTGTAATATTATTATCATACTGTTATATTTCCTGGTATATAGTGTCATAATATTATCAACTATATACCATACACCACCATCAGGATATATCCATTTGTTATATACAAATTTTCTTTACTTATATAGGACAAAAAAAAAAATATGCTACTGGGAAAAATGAGTTTTTTCCCATTTTTTTATAGAACTGTCACAGGTTCAAATGATGTTAAATGGCGTCAAAAAAAAAAATGTAAATGGGAAGAGATAGATAGAAATATAAAAGATAAGAAATTTTTCGAAATACTTTTATCAAGAATTAACATTTCATACAATTCCACCAACTATGACGATGGTGATGATGTGATGTGACCACCCTAAATAATGGTAAAGATAAAAAAAAAAACTGAAATATCATCACCATCAATCCATGATGGCATCGCATCAAGAATAGTGAAGTAAGAACACTAAAAAAAAACTAAGTGAAAATGAAATTATAAAAGAAGTACTTCAATGGATATTTTATAGTCTTCATACTGGAATAACACTATTACTTTCTTCTAACGTTTTTTTTTATAGTTCAGAATTTAGTACTCATTACTTTGTTGGTTTCTTGTTTTTGTGAATAAGTAAAACTTAATTTAAACAAACGAATTGACATTGCAGCTTCAGATTATCACTTATTATCTCACTAAGAGGAATGCGTCCAAAAATTTCTTCAGACAATCAAATACTTAAAAGTTTTTAAAATATTCTTATCGAAAATAATAGAATTTAGAATAGTTTCTTTTTCTACCCGCGAAAAGTAAAAGTTTCATTCTTTTTTAATATAACAAAATTTCTTATGAAAAAAAAAAATTAATTAAATCTAATTTATTAGATCATAAATCATTGATCAAAAAATTTTATCAAAAATATCGTCTCAGAAGGAGATTTATCGAATTCAAACTGTGAAATTGAAATATAGAAAGAAAAAAAAGAGACAGAGTTCAATAAACGAGAATTTATTTGGATTTAACTTTTTAATGGAGCTTTTTTTTAAGAAAAATACACAAAAAAAACATTTAATTTGATATAAAATTATTTAATATTTTGAAAGACGAATTGGCATGAATTTTGAAAGGTAAAGAAAGGAAATCAAACTGTGAGAAAATTAATAATTTTATTTAATTTGATTAACAACGTTCTTCTAATATTCGCGCGAGTTTAAACTTTAATACTTTTACTATATGAAAAAAATTCCAGTTAAATATGAGAAGAATTCAAGAACTAAAATAGGAAAATTAAGGAATACACCTCTTTTTAAACGCGCCTCCTAGAAAATGTAAAACCGCGTTCAAAGTTACGAAACCGTGTTTCTATAAGAAAAACAGTTTCAGAACTTTGAACATAATACAAATTTGAATATTTTTATCAAAATATATGAATTCCCGAAAAGCAATTTCACCCAAAAATTAATCAAGTCTAAGTTCAGATGAAAGATACAAATTGTGAAAATGTTATCAAAATCGGTTCAGACGTTTCGACTGTTTTTGCGATACAAATTACAGGTGTTTAAGAGAATATATGGTTTTGTATGTATTATAAGTAAAATAGTAACGAAGAAACTGACTGGATTGAACAAGATGTTTAGCTGAATCAGATGTGGCAAAAGTCTGGAGTTGAAATCCTGGCCATGACCGTTTCACATTACATGTAGATCAAACACATAGAATACACACTATTAAAGTTGAAAAGCAGTTCTATTGAAAATTAATCTTTAAAAACTTCAGACCCTAAAAGCTAATGATGAAACATGAACAATTCGTTAAATAAAGCCAATTCAGGTAGATCCTTGATCAAATTCTATAGAAATCTACTTTTTCCCCCGATTGAAATAACCCCCCCAAAACAGTTGGAAATTTTTATGAACATATTTTTACCACAAAATAATCAAAATTTTAAATATTAAAATTAAAAACTTTGTCATCATATTTGTTTTCTTTTTTAGAAGTAAATATTTCCAGGAAATATTAAAAATTCTAATAAAATATTCTTTTTACTTGAAAAAACGCGACAAATTCAAAGACAAAAAGACAGTTAAATAAATTTCTTTTAAGAAAAAAAAAAACAACACAATGACCTTAAAAAATTCATTATAAGTTTAATATGAGAGTGCAACAGCATTGAGTTTGATAGTCCGTGGGGCAAGTTCTCACATTAAAAAATAAAGCTTTTTATTTTTTAGAAAAATAAAGTTTTGAAATATTATAAGGTAGACATAATAGTAAATACAAGGCAAAGAGACATAATGACCTTCATTCTTCGAATATATATGCTTATATGAGACATGTGAGTCAAAATCTGATGATGACAAAAACTCATAAGTGAGGAGGTGGTCGATATTTGACAGTTGATTAACATTTTAAAGCGGATTATATATAGTCGAGTCCCCCACGATTAAATTATAATTGATTGGCTGGTTTTTGTTGGGAACACATCATACAATTGTCCAGTTATATAACATATTCTTAACACGTCCGGCTTTTCATATATTTTCTTCTTCTATCTAATATCAAATAACTTTTTCGTCTTAAGTTAATAATACACAATATAATAAATATTCTTGAGAATGCAACTTTATGGGACATGCATTCAAATTTTGTTAATTCTTAGAAATATGTGTAATTATTTTTGGTCAAGAAATTTCTCACATATGTGAATAGAAATTCTGAAATTTTGATCAAACTCATAAATAAAAAAAAAGACAATAAGAAAAATTCTAATTTTTATATCTCATAAAAATTGAGTTTTAAAGATTAAAAGTAAAGATTTTATGAAAACAGTCAGTGGTTTTCTAATACGTGTTATACAAGACCCACAGCTGATGTGATATCAAAAGAAAATAGAAGTTATACTAAAAGACGACTATTGAAACTTCTACACTTATTAGCAACTTCGTGTTCGCTTGAAGGGTGTGACAATTGTATATCTAGATTGACTAAACTTTAGGCAGATTTTAAATAAATCCAGACCGTTCAGATTAAAACGTATCAAGTCAAAATTTCTTCGATTTGATTCAGCTTGGAAGCAGCAATTAAGGACGTAAATGGAGATTCTGGTATACTAGGTATTGACAGAATAATCTCATGTTTTGTCTAATGCGGGAAACAGAATGACGGATTCACCGTTTTCGGTTTTCAAATTGCATTAAAAATAGTCCGTAGTCGTGGATCCGTCATGCTCTGTGTAGTCTAATTGAAAACGTCTTGATTCCGTCGTGGATCCGTCATTCTGTTTGGACCTTAAGAAAACAAATTTGAAATGCTATTTAGCAACTACTGGAAACATTAATTGCTTCATAAATACGATTGCAAAAATCCTCACACGTGGCGGAAAATCAGAAAGTCGGAACTTAAACGTTTCAAGGCATAGAAGATAAATTCTTAGTGAATTTTTCTAATTAAATTAAAGATCGTGATTTTGATAATTCAGGTACAAAACCATTTTTTTCTTTCTTTTCTATTAAGAAAAGGAAAAATTCTTTTTGAGCCTGAAATAAATACACCAAAAGATACAAAAGAATGAAATCATTTTTTTCTCCTCCTACCCTGGGTTTTCTTTATCTTTACAACAATTTTAATTTAATTTTATATCATTTTTTCATTAATATAAAGATATATATCTGATAAGACAAGATATTTTCTTAGAGATTGCTTTCTTATCCTTTCCTAGAAAACTTGGTAAAAATATTTTCCTTTACACTTCCTTGAATAAGAAACTTTATACAAAAAATATAAAAGGTCAGTCCTAGAGTGTCCTTCTGTCTTTCTGTCTTCTCTATTGTTGACTGTATTGTATTGAGAATTGGTTGACACGTCGGGCATGATTATGACCTGAGAAAATAAGATTTTCATGACGGACATTCTGGCGGACACGACAAAGTTGTATTTTCCCACCGCTTTCGCGCTATAGTCCATACAAAAATTTGAAATTTTTATAGAGGTCAGACACGATTACAAAGCTCGGTAAAGTCTTGGAAGTTTTGATGGGAAATACTTTTGCTGAAGACCTTATAAATTCCGCCTCTGGTCGTTGTATATCTACGGTCGTTTTGGCCTCTACCTTATCGAGATTTTTTGACTTTACCTGATATATGTTTTTCAGGAGCTATTTTACCAACCGGAAAAATTGAACAAATTTAATGTCTTCGCTCGACGTGTTGCGGGGTAAATACAGTCTTAGGACGGGTAACCCCCTAGTAGTATAAAAATAAAATCTTTTTTATTTGGAAAGAAAAATGTTAACTGAATTGAAAGACAAATGACAAGAAAAAGAAAATTTGTAATTCTTTCTTGTGGTTTTTTTCATTTGAAATCTTCTTCAAAAAGTTTTGTTAAAAAAAAATTTTCCACATATCATATTAGAGAGAAGATTTTCAGCTCGGTGGACCATTAATAAGTAAAGAACAAGAAATACTTATTTTATTTTTATCAGAAGAAAAATATTGTTCATTTTACTTGACTTGAATGAACAAAAAACCATTTTTATATTTTAATAAAAAGAACATCAAGATGAGGAGGAGGAGATGGAATAAAATTCGAGAAATTCATTTTTTTTTTAGTACACGCCATTACGATGACAATAAGGGACTTCTTCCTTTTTTTTGGGAATTTTGTATTCTAAAGAAAACTAGAAATTGCAAAAAGGTCAATTTTTTCAGTAAAGTGTGCTTGCTGGTTTTTACGGAAAAAAAGCGGCTTCAAGTATGACAAAATTCTTGCAATCTCCATGGTTAGCTTAAATAAAGATTTAAAGACAATAGGTCTGTTTTATTTGCCATACCCTACACCGGAGCAGGGTAAGTGGCAAATAAAACGAGCAGGAGTAGGATAAAGTTTTAATTCAAATGTTTGTAGCGCTGCTTAGCAACCATATTGTAATTAAATAATAAACTTTTAGCTAATATACTTTTTATGGTATAAAACTGAACTAATTTTGGTGTAAGAGTTACCCCTGGTCTGAAAGTAGTGTAGGATTTACACTTTTGTTGTTTTTGTTTTCAATGTAAAAATTTGCTCTACCCCAGTGCAAGTGGCAAAAAAAAAAGACCTTATATTGGAAAACGCATCAAAATAAGAACAATGGTCCTAATTCGATGATCACATACTTTCGTAGCATGAAATTCCTTTAGGATTTTTCAATATCATATGTCATATAGAAGAAAATTTCCAAGAAAAAGATTTAAACATACAAAATGAAGTGGAATATATATAAAGGTTCTGCTTGCCCAAGGTTTTCTTTTTTTTTTATTTTTTATTTTATTTTAATAGCGAAAATAATTGCTGAAACGTGAAAATTGTACACGATTTAGTTAAAAAAGAAAATAAAATAAAATTGTATACAAAAATCAGTTTATTAACCTCAAAAAAAAACCTAGCAATATAAATTTGTATAAAAAAGAAAAACTATAAAAATATTCAATTTATTAAAATGTTAATCAAAGACTTCAGTTGGACATAAATTTCAGAGCTTCCTCCTCCCTCCAAAATTGTTCAAATATATTGATATAGATTTTGATGTCATCATACATATCGAAGAATTCTTTCCACGTTGGATACAAATGTTTCCTAACAGGCTAATTAAAACTTATATAATGAATGAACCAAAAATCCATAACGTTGATGACTTGGCTAGGAACTTTGGATGCATCCAAGGTATAGTACTGGCCTTACTCTACTATCATTCGTTTCGGTTTCTGCAAAAGTCGTTTAATGGTGTAAGCTTGAATTAAAACGAAGCCTGTGAAAATTTTTTGTCTTGGATTTTCAACAAGAAAATTCTAAAGTTCTACAGAGTGGCAGCATAATGGCTTTGCCAGGAAAATAACGAAATATAACAGTTTTATTTCCCACGAAAAATTTACTTTTCATTTACACAAAAATAAACTTTTTAACTTTTTGGCCCGTTCGTTTTTCACTATTGAAATATATTTGTTCCTAATTTATCGAGTTCCAATTAAACTTTTAATAACTTTTTATCAAAAAAAAAAAAAAAAGTTCACCTAGTAACTCTGAACTAATAATGACGGAAAATATGATATCAAATCCTTGAAATAGGAAACTATAGTTTGAAATTAAGCAATAAATCATCATTTTGAAATTACCCATAATTAGTTCCTAAAATACACACCAATCACCATGAAAAAGAAATAAAAAAAAAAAAAACAGGGGAGCGGCAACAAAGTTGATATGACCCTAATTAGTAATATTTTCATTCATTTTATATCCTTGTGTTGATTTTATTCCTTGTATTCCCCAAAAAAAAAAACCCATTACATTACACCAATCCACCCACTTTCTCTAATATTCTTTGTCGACGACGATCGAAAAAGTAATTTTAATAATAATGCCTGTTGACATCTTTAATCCTAGGCTAAAAAGGCTAACCATTTTTTGATAAGAGAATGGTCGAAAATTATAAAATATTTTTCTAGCAAGGTTAATTTCTTTTTGGTCTCTTCTTCAAATTTCTTTCATTTGTGTTAGTTAGGTAAATAATATAAATTAAAAAGTAACTGATAAATTCGTTGGAGTCGTTAGTTTAGGAACGCCAAGCTACGATGGCGACGACGAAGAAAAAGGATTTCCGGTTCATTTTGAATTAATTTGAATAAATTTTTTTTGGGAATGGAATTAAACGTAAGATAAGTGCAAAAAAAAGAAGAAGATAAATATCAAGTTATATAAATTTGATATCAATGAAAGGTAGTGAGTATAGAATATTTCGTTTGTTAGGCCTCCTCCGCCCGAAATGACGAATGCGCACACACAAGCTGTTCTTTCTGTTTATATGCAAATTTTTTGTCATTTTCTGTAATTTCAAAAAAAAAAAAAGCTTTAATTGAAATAATATACAAAATATTAACTGAAAATTTCTATATATAGGGTAAATGTATCAAATCACAGACGACACTCAAAGCAAGTATTCCCACAGGCTATACATTTTTTTTTTAGTATCAAGAATTAATTCCCCAATCCACCCACTAAAGAAATAAGAGAAATTAAGACTTACTGACAATAATAATACAAAACTAAATATTTCATAACTTTAACCCATTGAACTCCAGACGTATTGAGAATTGGTTTTTTATCCAGATTCACTTTATTTTTTATTTCAAGATTTTGCAAAGCAGTCTTGGGGAATTTGAAATGGAACAATACACAATCAAAGAACGAACTAAAATCATTGAACTTTATTTCCAGCAGAATAAAATCCAGACTTAATTAAATGTTTTCGTAAACAAGCAGAACTGCAGAATATGGGCTACAGATAATCCAAGAGCAGTTCATCAACGACAATTACACCCATTTAAGTGTACTGCTGTTTGGTGCGGTGTATCGTCTGGGAGGATCATTGGCCCATATTTTTTCGAAAATGAAAACGGTGTTGTTGAAGTTTCGATCAATAGTGCTCACTATCGGACGATGTTGGAAAAGTTTTAAAGGCCAGCTGTGTAAAACCATCCAATTCTTTGCTTCCAGCAAGATGGAGTCAGTGCGAATACTGCAAGGTACTCAATGGCTCATTCGAGGAATACCATAACGTTCATTTTGCACTTTGTTTTAATGTTAGTTGGCACATTCACTTCTACTATATTTAGGTATTTATGGGTAACTGCTAGTATAGATTCAACTTACAAGATGTTTTTTTGATAAGATAGACTCGGGTTTTGGTATTTTTACCCTATATATATATATTTACATATACTGGAGAAAAAATAAACAAGCTTATTTTCCCCATCCCTTTTCTTTTTTTGAAGATTTACTTTTCTTAAGGCGACGAATTGAATTCATTTCTGTACTTTTATGTAGTACACCTTACAAGTCAACTAAAAAAAAAAAAAAAAAAAAAAAAAAAAAAAGAATGAAATATTTGATTGAATGAACATCTTTTAAAACAGAACTTGTAGAGTAAGAAGACGATGTCAGAGGCAAAAGAAATGATATTTATGTACATATATAAAAAGAATCATATTGTATGATGTGTTTGCGTATGTAAATGATGATTTGTTGTTTCTTTTTTCTTTTGGTTATCTTTAAGATGGATTTTAGTCTGTCATCCAGAGACCTCCAAAAGATTCTTAGAATCATACAAAAGAAACCAACAAACATTCTTCCCCGACAAACATTTTTAACAGGGTAAAGAAAAAAAAAGAAAAAAAAACGACGAAAGAGAATATTTACGTTATACCATATATCTTTTATATGGCCACACCACCATCATGGCCATCAAAAACATCCGCAATCATTTATTTTCTTATGTTCAAGAAACGCACCACCATCCGTGTGTCCGTGTGGATTCGAAAAATATATATATATAGATATACTATAAAAACTAAACAAAAGGCAGCAATATCTATAAGACCAAAGCATATGAACATATAATATAATATGAAATAAGAAGATCTTCTCGTTGGTAATTTGCCGATGGAAATTGAAATTGATGATTGCCCTTACTCCCTAGGAAGAATAAAGGAGCAACAAATAACCGGTAAACTTATAGATTTTTCGTTTTCGTTTTTTTTTTTTTTTCTGGTATAAAAATGGTATATAAGGAATCTTAAATGGATACATACATATGTACCCACCACCATCTCAGGAAAAAGAGAAAACAAAGAAATAGACGAAGGAGTCATCTCAACTACATGATATATAACTCGTCTTGCCAGGCTAGTATGAAAAAATCGTATATAACGATAGATATTCGATATAACGTTGTTAAAAGAACGTGTTTGTTAAGATATAATCCCTTTAAATACCACACAACACCATCTATTTGCCAAGGTATACTATTGTGAGTGTGATGAATTTCTTTAGCTGGGAAAAAGGGAAATCCATGAAGAGATACATCTCGCATAGGCAAAAGGAACCTGTTTCTTTTTCTGGTTTTTTGTTTCGTAGATATCTATAAATAGATCAGCTGTTGCTTTTTTAGGTTTGATTATAATTGTGGTAGTGTATATTTGCCTTTGTAAGTCAAAATGGAGAAGAAGAAATAAGAAAAGAATTCCATGATCTTATCGCCTGTAAAAACGGGACGAAAATTTCCTTCTTTTCTTTATTATTTATTTAGATTCGTTACTTTACTATAAAACTCGATGAAAATATATATGGAAGAAGATGGTAGTTTGGACGACGACGAAGACGACCATTTAGGCAGATTGAAGATTGTGTGTTCATGGCCATTTCTTTGAATAATCCCAAGGAGAGCAATCGTAATTATTGCCTGTGAAAAAAAAAGTTCTTTATTTCATTTCTTTTTCTTTTCTTTTTCTTTATATATATAGGAATGAGATATTATATTAGAATATATTACTTTATGTACAATGAAATTGGAATTCTTGTCGTTGTTTCTCTTACTATGGGAATCATAAATATTTTCATTTTCTATATTATAGAAACGTGTTATATCTAGATATTAGTTGAAAAAGAAAGTCATTTGAAATAGGAGGTTGACTGTATAAATAACACAAGAATATTAAATAAAGAATAGCAGGTAATATTCGAGGATGAGCCATAAAGTCACTGATTTATTGATCGAATCCAATCAACGTTCACAACCAGAGAAATTGCTTAGAATCTAAACATATCGAAATCGAGCATGAAAATCATCAAAAACGGATGCATCTAGGATTGGTGAATCAAAATGATTTTATGTTTCATCGCCGTTAACGCCAGCTCAGACATCGTTGAAAAGGCTTAGATGCAGTAATTGTAGTCTTGACCTTGTTCTGTCTCTTCAGAACTGTTTAAATAGTTTAACATTGAGTTCAAAAGAAGCCTAGATTTTCACCCAGTAAACAAGATAGGGTAGTGGCCATATGCCAGGAAAATGACAAAAGGTTATCGACTAAAATGGACAATATATGAACAAAAAAATGTTTTCTTCCTTTCTATGAAATCTTTCATTTGGATAAAGAAAAAAACCCAACAACTTTTTGACCTATTCAATTTTATCCAAACACTTATATAAGTTTTTAATGGTTATTTATTTAGTATACACATTAGTACATGTATTTTGGTTCTTGGTACCTTAAAGAATAATAATAATTTAGAGGTAATCAAATTGTTAATAATATTTCTAATTAAACATTTTGATTTTCTTCAAATTAAGATATATAGTAAACTAAGTACAATGAGAAAATACATTTTAAAAACCATAAAACCTAATAGGATTACATGAAATTTTAATAGGAAATTTTAAACTAGATTGTTTTCGCAAAAACTTTGTATTTAAATAAATATTTCAATAGGATACAAATACTTAGTATAGTATCCTTCCTTCCTTTATACATACTAGTATATAGAAAATTAATATCTTAACAATGTTATTTGTTTGAAAATGAAATAAAATGTTTCCTACCTCTCTACTACCTACATCGAAGAAGAAGAAATGAAAATTGTATAAAAATTTAAAAGGTATTAGACAGGATAAAAACTATTCCCAAGATAAAAATACAAGAGAATATTGTATTCATTATTTATTTAAAGAAGATTCTTCCTACAAACAAGATGCATGTTTGGTATATTAGAGAACATATAAAAATGGAATTTAACAGGTATAAGAAGAGAAGGACTAGGAACTTTACACTATTCTATTTAAATTCTCAATGGATCAACCCACCTCTTCTTTTCAACACAACATGTATGTGTTTATATCCGATTTTATTTATTTTACAAGCAGGAGAAGCAGCATCTGACCATTCAATTTAAATAATTTAACAAAACTAAAGTGCATTTTTATATATAGTTTCCCTAGAAATTTATCCTTTCATTTTCTGAGAATTGCATTAAACTGTTTGGTATTAACTTGAATCTCATCATTTTATTTAAATAGGATGAACATGTTCTGGAAAGATCCCTATTTCAGAGTGACAAAAACTGAAATTTTAAAAATAGGTTAAATGTAACAATTCTTCAGAGACTATTCCCTAAGATATCCATAATTTACAATAAGCAAAGACTTTTCAAACAAGTTATAGAATCGTTTGAAGACAACCTTCGTCCGGTATTCCTTTGTCAGTGGCTACTTCCTCAGTCATTATCAAAAACGCCGCATTGGAACGATCTCAGGCTGTATTTCTTACAACATTTTAAAAATATTCAAATATAGAGCTTTAAAAGTATGAAAATTATTAGTTTCAAACTAATAACGAACATTTTACCCTACCCTATTCAGTTAAATTTCATATTAAACTTTATATGTACATCTTCTGGACAACGTCATATACATATCTCTATACATATATTTTAAATTAAACATATGTATATTTATGTTTCTGTCATACACTCTAATTAAGAAAATGAATTTTCCGTATCATTCAACAAGCAAAACTATATTATCCTTAAAAATATATAACATTCAAAAACTATCCCTCCTTCTTGTAAATAGATTAAAAAACAACATAGTAAGACAAATTTGATTCTCTAAGGCGATTCTCAAGTTGAAATTTTCTTTTCATAAAACTTAATTTTATTTATAAAAGAGTTGTAGAGTAAAAACAGCATGAATTTTCTTTTGAAATATGTAATGAAAATTTACTCTGGTCCAAGAGAAAAAGGGAAGAATCACTAGGGTCTACTAGTGAAAAAGGATTATGTAAATTTTTTTTTGTTACAACTAAGAAATTGTAATAACTTATGGTGAAGTTAGTAGAACATTTTGTATACAACACAATAGAGAGACTATCGATTTGTTAAAATCTCTAAACTTATTAAACAAACTTTATTTCTATGAAGGAGTACGTAGACGAGAAATAAAAAGAAATATATATATATAAAATGTATTTTAGGGACTATTTTCCGTTGAAAATTGAAAATATACAAAATATTTTGGGTTAAAATGCTCTTTTTTTTCTTTTTTTTTTAGGTCAATTTTCTTGGGAATTTTCTTAATAATTTCCTATAAGATTTCTTAATCAGTTTTCTATTTAAAAAAAAAAAAAAAACAACAAGTTTGTAATAACAAATCTGTAAGAAATCGGTTCGTTCTTTTTCTAGATCGATAAAATAAACAAATTATATAAATAAACTCACAAAGAATCTAATCAAAATTCTAGGCAATTATTGGTTATAGATATATTAGATCGTTTCACAACTTAAAGAACTTGAAAGTTAGAAATGATTTACTGAGTTGAAATATCAAAATATATATTGTATAAATAAAAAAGGTCGAAAGACGAAATTAGATAGTTGAGAATACGGAGGACTAAAACTCAAGCAAATTTTAATTTTTGACTCGCTATAGTTTCATTAGTTAAAACCGTTGACCATTTCTTTGGGAATTTAGGGATGCTTCAGGCGACCGACATGACAAATCTAATGAAGTTTTGTGAGAAAATTAAATGCTTTGAAGAAGAATAGGTCTCCCAAAAGGATATCTCTTGGTCTCGTAGGGATCACAATGGGCCCATAAGGTGCCTGGTGTTGTACGTAGTACCTCTACTCTACCTACCTACCTAAAATCGTTGACTGGAATAGAACTTAGAAAATCAAGCCCAACTCCGGGCAATAGGAAAATATCTTCTTCAAAAAATGTCAGTTGTACACTGGTAGTACGCATATTAATAAAATCGATTTTTTTATTGTTTTCCTGAGAGTGTGCTCTGCTAAAAAAGCGTATTTATTTATTTATTTTTTCAAATTTTTATTTCATTTTAAAACAAAATCAAATTTTTATTTCTTGTCTCTTTAGGGATCAGTTTTGCTGTCACACACGTCACTGAAATAAGGGTCTATATATTACTAAAAGCAAATATGTATTTAAAATGTGTCAAAAATTATACGACTCTAAACTTTAGTGGGAAGGAAAATCCTTAATAAAAAATATATATATTCGTTTTTTTTTATTTTTATGTAAAATATTCCTTTTAGGATATATAAAATTAATTCAAAAACGCCTTTGAAATGACATTTAGAAGTATTTTTAGTCAATATTATTTGATTTCTATAAGAGTAGTACTCCGTAGTAGGTGTAATATAATAGGAGTAATTTCATGAATTACTTTACTTTCCTTATATAATAATCATTAAAATAGAAATCTAATTAATGTCTTTTTCATGTCTAATTTTATAGTAAATGCATAATTTGGAAATCGATGATGATATCTATTTAATAAGTGTATTTATTCCTCAGGATCTCAGGCCAGATTAATCTTGTGTTATGCATCCATCAAAATAATGGACATATTGATTGTTTTTCTTCAAGAAAATTAAAACATTATATTACAAGAAAAAAAAAGCAGTATTATATTTCATTAAAATTATCATCATGAAATTATAATAACCCGTTTTAATAAATTTATGCGGCTTTATCCCACAAAAATCTAACCAAAAAACCTTATATACCAGAGTAAAGAAAAAAACTCTTATTGTTTTATTAAAACAATATATTTTAGGAAAATATAATTTTATAGAAAAGGACTATAATAATAATGTTTCATTAGTAGCAAAGTTATGAAATTTTAAAATTAAACTTTCAAGTTTGTTTCAGAAACTGACTATATACTATTGTGAACAAAAAATATCGAGATTGGTTAATTTAAAATATCCACCCAAAAGGTATCCGACAATTAGTAGAACCATAGACTAATAATAAAGATTTCCAAAGACTGTGCATTCAACTGATTCTTTTTGTACAGTGATATCCTGGTACAATATAGATTCTTCTCTTTCTTTCACATTAAACTTCTTTTCATCCATTCTTCTTTAAGTTCACCTACAACAACAACACTGAACATCACGCTGCTCATTCGGCTTGGAAATCTGGGTATATTAATCTATGGTAGAACTATTCCTAACATCTGCCTGAAATACAATATCATTTTATTAGGAGCATTGGATAGTTTACCAAGAATCGCTTGTTTTGTTAATTGAAAAAAAAAAGTGCCCCTAGAGAGTTTGGCGCTCCAAAAACACAAATTTTTTTGTTGGAAAAACAACGTTGTCTTAATGTCGCTAAAGATATGTACTTTCGGACGATGACTCAATAGTAAAACACCTCATTTCTGATTTCACAAAACATAGAACTATGCATAGATGCGAATAAAAAAGCTCCAACAATCTAGTAAATATCATACCAAAAGTGAAGGAGAAGCAAAAACAAAAAACCACGTCAAAGTCAGTAACAAATCAAGTTATCTTTGATAAGCCCATTGTTTCAGACATCAAGAATTTCTTCCAAGCAGTTAAATTGTTAACAACAAATTTTATTTGACCGTTATCACAGTCTTTGCCTAAATTGCGGCGAAAAAAAATTCATGATTTTTGTCCAAACATTCAACAAATATCCATTCATTTCACAGGCATTGTAGTCACCAGATGTGACATATATTATGCTCCCTTAAACTTATCAATTCATGGATATCATTTAATTGGATATAAAAGATAAAAGAACATACGGCTGCACGTTCTAAAGGCCTATCCCAGAAATCAATTACCAGAGATGTTTCGATGACTGGAAAAAATGTTCTATGTTTATAGCAGTGAGATTATTTTGAAGGAGAACGAAACAAATTTTCAAATTTGTATTAGATTTTACCAAATCCCGATATTTCTTGATCACAGTAGTATATACACAAGAATTATGCTTACGACGACGCCACTGAAACACAACAGAATATATGAGATACACAATAATAATAATATATAAAATTATAATGTTTTATATCATTAAATGATTAATTCTATGGTTTTATCGTTTGATATTCAAACCAACCACACATTTTCATATACGTAAATACTTATACTAATATACGACAATGTGAAATGAGAAGAAACCAAACAGAAAAAAAAGGACTCTTGCGCGCCACAAGTGTTATGTTAACTAGACCTGAGGATTTTATGTTCTTACATATATGAAATTGTATATCCATGGGATAATCTTATGAGATTAGTTGGTTACAACGAACTTATGATGATGATGATGATATATCCCTCTTCATTTTATATGTTTTTCACTTCAGATTGTTTTTTTTTATATTAAACACGAAAAAAGAAAAAATTAAAATATTTTATATAATAATATAAAATTTGGAAACATTGTATTTTCTAGGAGCGAGAGAAGATTTTCTATAGGTAGTACATGTTTTCTAATAGTACAGGAGGAGATCGTGATAAATTTTAAGGTACAAAATTTATCTTTATATAAAACAAGAAGATTAATTACTTTAAAAGTTTAGTTTGTTTGTTGTTTTGGGAAGAAGCAAAAAAAGAAAGGTTGTTATCCTTTTTTTAATATATTATTTATCCTGAAGAAATGTCGTATTTTTTTTTTAAGGATTTTTATAGAAATTTTCAATGTCAAATAAATTTTATATAATTTAATAAAAGAAATTCCATTCTAAAAATATGTAAAAACACAAAGTAACTATTTACTTTATTTAGAAATTCGAGAATCTCAAATCAAACATTGAAGATGTTTTGCCCAGACTAAAATCGGTACATTTTTGAAGGGTTTCTGTACTCGATTCGACTCGACTCGTCGTTTATTTGGATAGTTACTCGGATTCGAGACTCGACTCTAATACTCGTCGAGTCCTAGTCCGAGATTTATAACAAACTTAAACAATAGTTTTTGCTTTTCATAAATACTGGAAAACGAACAAGTAATCTTGATTACCTGCACAACGCACTTTCCTCCATAAAACCCAATTTCAACTTCTAATGAAAGAACATTTTCGATAAGTGGCAGCTTGACAACACCAATTCCAAAACTATCATTTTAAATAATGTCTTCTTTCTCTCAGAAAAACCTTATATATTCCAAATTTCAGGTCTATAGATAGTATAGAAGAACCAGAGAGATATAAGAGACGACATCACGCTTTAGGACAAGTCTTGTAACGCTTTTTAAAACTAGTGAACTGTAGGACTGTATTCAATATTTCAGAACTATATAGTTTCAATTTTGTTTCACCATCCTAAATGTATATGTTATCATTTCATTTTCTAGTTTATCTATTATCTTGTTTTTACACTTCAGGTAAAAATGTTTCATAAATTGGTATTCATAATGTTTAGGATATGTAGCATAAAAAACTGTTCCTTTTAAACATTCTACAATAGTTTTTCTACATAAATGAAACTCAAATACAATACCAAAAAAAGGAAACTATTGAATACTCGAATTTCTAGGAAAAATGCAATTAAGAATTATTGAAAACAGGAAAATGTGTATAGGACACATTTATCTAGAGAGGTAGATACTTTTGTAATGACCCGAAAGGTAACTTTGAATACCTATATTTCAACAAAAAAGAAAAAAGAAACAAGTTTCGGATTCCACAATGAAATTGTAAAAGTACAGCAACAGAGAGCAGCAAACCATAGAATAAAGTGCCACAATATATATAGCACCAATATTCATTTATGATTTGACGTTATAAACTTTTTGTTTATCCATTTATAACAACAATTTATACTTCGTCATGGCCTACATGCAGGCAGAATACCAACAGTCATAACCAAGTCATAACAAAAGTCATAGCAAATCATAAAAAAACAGTGTAGATGAATAAATAATCAAAACCTGTTGATTAGAAGAAACACATTGTTAACCTAAAATAACATTACCAAAATGTTGCAACCAATATAAGTTGGAAACTGGTATTAAGACTGGAAGAATTTGAGCGCTGTATCAACGAAATACAGTCAAATTTATGCAAAACGGTCATGGAAGATTTCAACAAGAATGCGTAAGTGCCAGCCAAGTGAAGGTCATTTGCCCGATATGCTATTCCATACATAACCCTATACTGTATACTTTGTGAATCAGTAAAAAATGTACAATTGTTAATTATAAATCTGCGTTTTCTATCCAAATTACATCTTACGTGAATTTTGGGACACCCTTTATAATATTTTGAAATAATTGATAAAACAAAAAGACGTCCTTTTTCTTTTTCTTTTCTTCTTTTTTTTTTGACGGATTGGAAACAATTTAGAACGTTATTGAATTTTTGAAAGCAATTCTTTTTATATATTTAAAAAAAACTCCTTTATTTTCCTCTGTCATTAAAAAAACATATTCTATTATTGATTTTAATACTATTCCATCAAACCCAACATATAGATGGGATAAGAGGGAAATTGCATATCGTTTTTCTTTTCTTTTTGATTATTCAATATTCCCACTAAATATAAGGACATATTTTCATGATACGGGAATATTATGTTTCTTCCCTATTCGTTATAAAATTCTTCATTTTTTTGCGTTCTTTTTGTAAAATATCAAAACTAAAGGTATATGCTTCTTTATTCTTATTTTCCAGTCGTTCGATATAGCATATATAGTAACAGCGTTGTTTTCATAAAACAATGTGAATGATCTGTTATCCGTATCGAAGGTTCGTATAACCGTTTAATCGATATATATATATATGTATTTTTTTTTTTCATTCTCTTGTTTCCTTTCATTAAGGGTCGAGTACCTTAAACATTTACAGAAATTCAAAGATTTCCTTTGAACAACACAACAACAGCAAAATTTTAATTACATCGTCGGCTTCAATATTAAATTGAAAACAACGAATTTTTTTGCGACTTCATTAAAACTTCCGTTCTTTTTTTTGGTAACATGTTGGTGATGAGTTTTTAGTTGTTTTCTGTCCCTTTGTTTTCCTACCCAAATGAAATGAAACACATATGAAAGAAGGGCAAAATAAACAAAATGTATGGGTTTTATATATGAAATACCGAAAAGAAAAAAAAAATATTGATCTTATATAATTTCGCCTTGAGACAACAAAGAACTTCTTTTTAAATTGGATACTTTCGATATGATATTTTGTTTCAATACTTTTATGTTTTTTTTAATTTACAATGAAGACCAAAATATATAAAAGGTGATATTTTAATATGACTAGGTCATGTCTCCCCGTCGAGGTAGGAAATAACAATCTTATAGAAATATAAATTAAAAAATTTTAAAGATATAACTACTACCACAAAAACTAAATATTAAAAATGTTAAAATGAAAGTTATTTCCGTTTCAAACTCGGTTTCTGTTTGGAGAAATAAAAAAATATTCACAAAATTTATTCTCAAAATTTCAATGTCTCAAAAGTTCAATTAAAAATCGTAACCACAAAAACCACCACCCACCAACTTTTTTATTCCATTAAATATAATATAATATATATTTTAATTAAATCATCTTTAAAAGAAAAAAAAAAGAAAAAACCACATATCCGAAAAATCTGCTTTCCTGTTTTACTAATACAATATTACGATAGAAAACATTTATGAAATAGAACCACCTTGGGGTATCATTATTAGGATAGTAGAAAGGAACAATTTTATTCTATACACTTCCTCCTTTTGTAGCCTTTCTCCCAGCTATGAAAATTATTTCTAACTATTGAATGGGCCAACAAGTTGTCTTGTTAATGAAGATATCCAGAAAATAAAAACATTCATCAAATTCAATCGAAGTTCAATGATACGACCGAGATTACTAAAAATCAATAACATATCCAACAAAAGCCATCATCAACAAACAAAAGCAAAAGTCTTATACTAAGAAACCTGAGAAATTCTAGGTGAATGGAATTTTCAAGTGGTATATGAAAGCTAAAGAAAGATTGTGGGAATACAGAAATAAATAAATAAATAAATTTGATTTAAAAATCACCACAAAATTCCCAGACAGTTCACTTGAAAAATTCTCACCTTTCATTTAACCAGGTCAAAAAAACGCAACGACTTTTTGGCCCATCCAATATTTTTCCCTATATATCCTTTTTATTAACTACATTAAAACTAATTTCATAATTAATGGATCTTTATTTGTTTTCCCTTCATCGCTTTCCATGCAGAGTACATACAACACACCTTTCCTCTTCCCAACCAAAAATTTCAAGATTCTTCATTGACGCATAAGAAGAGAATTGTTCAAAATACGTCCTTTTCTTGATTATACACACCAGTAAAATTGGTTCTAAAAGTTGTTTTGAGAATATAATTATTAATAGATTCAATATAAGGAACTATGTATAGAATTTTGCACGTCGTCCTCTATATAGTACATATTATCATTGTTTTATAGAGGATTCACCCCCCTTTCATCTCATATCTATGTATATCCTTTTTTTCCGTGGAAATAGTTTCATTTCAAAAATATCCTATAAAGTGTACTTAATAATATTTTAAAAGAAAATGTTTTAATTAACTCCTTTTTATTGTGTTGTTTTAATGATTAAAAAAAAAAAAGACTACTGTTTACACCATCATCATGTTGTTAATATTTACTTGGTTCTTTTCTCTTCATTTGTTGCTTTTTTTAACACCACATTTCCGAAGGTATATAAACATTTTCATACCATCATTTTCTTAAGAAGGAAGTTTTTTCTTAATTTCAATTTTGCGTTATCATCGCGAGTATCTTTATCAATTATTTTAATATAACACAAACAAGATGATAAAAAAAACAATGTTTATAGGCTTGAGATTTACACAAAAAAAAAAAAGAAAATTTATTTCGTCTTCCTTGAAGAGAATTTCCATTTCATCAACACACTAAGTAACAGTTTTAATAGTAGGCACGTAATTAGAGACGTTTTGCTTATCATTATTTATAATCATTCTTACATTTTTTTAAATACAGAGTGTTCCGACATGAACATGAAATTAGAATTTTACGACACTTTTTGATTTTGCCCCAAGTAGATGCTAAAAAGTTGTCTGATATCATATAAAAACAGAATTAGGGCCAATCTCCACATAGCCGACATCCTACATCTGATGCAAGTATGGGATAACACTATACAAAGACTAGTTAAAGAAAAAGGGAGAAAACAATCATCCTACAAATTTTGTCGGCTTCTGCATTTCTGATTTCCCCAACTGATTTTCGATTTGCAGATGATTCCCCTCAAAATCAGATGAACATGTTTATCTGATTTATATGGCACTTCATCTGCGCGTACATACTCTCACAATAATCACACACGATACCATCGCACACTACCAATTTTTCTAAATTGTGTGGGGAGACTGATGTTTTTATTCGGTCAATCCTAGCGAAAATTGCAAGCCCATCTCTTTGTAGTTTTCCGATTTTTATCGTGAGAATAGGATGTCGGCTGATCCGAATGAAAAAATTACTACGTATACATGGAGAGCTCAAATCAGGTTGAAACTGAGTTCAAATGGACGTATGGTATACATTGGTCTAGTCCAAATAGGGTTGACTGAATTTATTTAGATTTCAATTTATTATATTTGGCACATTTCAACAAGATATTTCCACCTTCTATGTAAATGGATTTAAATTTTGAAAATATTTTAACTCTTCAATCTTTCGATTCTCCATGTATACGTATGTTAAATGTCGATCGATTGGAAGTCATCCCTGAATTCTTGAAAAATCAACCTCCCAGGATGTTGTGACGTTTCCGAGAAATAGTTTGACATTCACAAAAGATATATGTTATATCCTTGATCACTGCTATTATCTTGGCAGGGCCGCATAAAATCACAATGTGTCAGCCAACTTTTTTCGCATGTTTCCTTAGCAAAATTTCCCATAATAAGTATTCTCCAAGCTCATTTGCAAATATGAAGAAATTTTTCTCTAAATAGTTATGCAATTTTAGGATACAAAATTCGTCGCGAATAATAATTAAAAAATTCACCATAAATGTGATTAACGTATCTCATCTACTAAATTTCATCAGAAATCGTAAAGATCGAAAAAAAGAAATGTTGAATTGAAATTTCGAAAAGAACAAATTACATTCGTTTTTCTTTTTATTAATTTTACAAGGTTTAATGAACATACTTCCTTTTGGACCACACAATGATTTATAGTTATCCATTTCGACTGATTTGTGAGACATTATTCGGAAGTACTTCCTCCTTTCTTTTTTTTTTGCAAAATCATTTGTTGAAATTGAAATATTTGCTCAATTTATTATTGTTGAATACGTTTATTAAAAGACAGAAGATGATTTTCAAGGTACGTTAAAGATGTGGGCAGAGAACCAGTGATACTCGATAAATTTCAAGAATGAATTTGACATTTAATCTTATCATTAAAGTATCTAACATTACTGGTATAGTATCCTAGCAAAATAGCCTTTTGGTAAAGAATACGAGATTATAGAAATTAGAATTAATGACGCTTTACATACAATTGAGTTTCATTTAATTTAGAAATTTAGGTTCCAAGAATTTTATTATAGTATATTTATTAGACAAGAACAATTAGTTCGTTTTTGTACAAAATTTATCGCTTTACCAAAAGAATTCATCAAAGAAATACTGAGGCTCCTTCGGAGTAACGTCAAATTTTAGATCTTAGATAGTAAATATTCAAGGTAACGATAGTGCAACTTATTGCATACCAGAAATATGTTTCTCTGCTTTAATCGTTATATCACGTTTTCACGCCCTGGGATTAAAAACGTCACCATCGTCAGCCTGATGATATATCAAACTATTGATTGTATACCACAATTGCATGTTGTGTGGGCTGATTCAGATGACAGTTGGATGGTAAATCAGCCACTGGTTTTATGTTGTGCAGATTAGTTCTACAACTTTAGTATCCTTATTTTAGTATTTTTAAAATATTGGAAAAGTATGCATCTTCTAGAGAGCAATAACATAATCTCATATAAACGAACGACGTTTCCCAGAGTATTAAAATATTTTATTATCCAATCGAGTACCTTACGAACTTCCGAGTTTAATGTGAAATTCTATAAACGCAATGTTTTTCAAAAAAATCCATATTTTAAAAGTTGTAATATTTTATTATATTAAAGAAACTAACACTTTCCACAGAAACAAGTGTTATGCAGTTAAAATCGTGAAATAAGATAAAATGATTGCTGCAATGTAATAAATAATCGTTATTGCTGGTGCTTAAAGGTTTATCCAAAAGGAGGTGTGATAGAACTTCTGATAGAAATTGTAACCATGTTTATTAATACCATATTTTGATAGCTGTTTACCATTTGAACATAAAGCGTTTCACATTGGAACAACGTATACAAGTTATTAAAACTTATTATCAAAATCAGTTTTCGATTGGCTAATCTCAAACATGCACTTCATGAATTTTATGGTCGATATAATCGTCCATCAAGCTATTCGACGAATTGTGAAAAAGTTTGTTTAAGAAAAAAAAAAAACTATTCTTTACATGATGTCAGGACACTGATACGATAAAGAAATCCAGGAACGAAGCCAATACTGTCGCTGTAAATGTGCGAGTGTAAGGAATGATACAAATTTATAGATTCCTCGATGTTTGCAGCAACATTTTTATCCAAAAACTTTCCTAAGTTTTGAAGAAATACGACAATTTTGATTATTGACGTAACCATTTATAATAGCTAGAAATAAATGGATACGTCAATAAGCGAAATTGGCGTATTTAGAGTAAGGAAAATTCAGAAGTCATTCAGCAGAACCTGCTACACCTTCAGAAGAGGTAACAGTTTGAAATGCTTTTTATGCATATTAAAAAAATAACATTCAATGATACAATCATTTGCAGAAATGATCCTGTCAATTGGCCATGTAGATCTTTCGATGACACTCAGTGCCAGTAGGATTATATTTTAAAATTATATCAGGCTTGTTGGATAACCCTTTAGAAAAAAAAAATGTGAGTAATGTCTTTAAAAGAAAATGCATTTCAAAAAAAAGAAACAACAATGTTTGGATGACATTTTCATTCTCACAAAATTGTTTGTATCTTGGAAAATCTTCTTTTTTTATATAGAAGTAATTTCAGTTACTATCAAAAGCGGTATTGTTTCTGCATAAAAGTTTATATCGATTTTCAATAAACTTATTTGATTGTGACATTTTGAAATTGTAAAAACTCTTCGAAAGAAGAAGTTAGTGTTATTACAAAATGTTTTTTTTTTTAAGAAAACACAACAAACACAATATGATGATTATGATTCTTGGCTATTATGACGATGTTGCATCTAACTATTGCAATCAAATGAGTTTGTATTTTTTGTGCACATTGATTATTAAAAATAAGGTTAATAGTTAATAGTTACGCCAAGCCTTTTATTATTTTTTTATGTTGATGCAACACAAAAAAAATCAAGTCTGCAAAAATAGAATGTCTCAGGTGGAAAGGTCACATAGTAAAAGCATCTGGAAAAAATATTCATTATAGCTTGTCTAAATTAGGGAAAATCTAGTCCACGATATAGTAGGATTAAACGTTAGAAAAACCATTGATCCAAAAGTAGGAAACAATGAAGAGGAGGACGCTCATCGGGCTATAGTGCCTCGAATGAAGAGAAAGAGAATTCTGAAAAGATGCAACATGGAGAAAATTACTGGCTTATTATACTCCATTCTCGTAAAATTGAATATCCTGATCGTGTTTATAAAGGGTCCACGGAGGGATCTAGTATTAAGAATAATAAGGATCATCTTATTCTAGTATATAGTACCACCGTATAACGTATTTTATAAACCAAATTTGCCTGGAACTCCATTAAATCTAGCTAGATTAACAAACTACTATACATAGTAGGCACTAGGAAATCTAGTCAATACAGCCAGGACAATTTGATTCTAATATTGAAAAAACTATTTGTTAGTACAATAACTTTCATCAACTACAAAATAGTTAAAACTAGTACCAATCTAGTTTAAAATTCAGTACTAAATTTCTAGTTTCTTCATTCAATAGATTTCTAGTCGTGATAATGACATTATGAACAATATTTCAGCTTAAACTACAGTCGCTATAACTAGAAACTATTGATTAAGAATAATGTTTCAGATTTTTAATCCTTTTACATAACTGGAGATGATTAATTTAGTTTTAATGGAGAAACTAAATTTCTAATAATATCATTATTAACTACATAGAATCAAACTCCAAGATCCATTCCTGATTTAGAGAGTATACAACCCTAGACAAAACAAACCTGAGGCAATCAATGTTGGAAGGATATTTTCAGCATCTTCTCTGATTACACTCAGTCAGTACTCGACACTTGTACAAGTAGTACATACTTATGACCGGTAAATGTGCCTATGCTAATAAAACTCCACTCTACTCAGTCTACAGTTTATGGTTGTATAAATGATTTGTTGCAAGCCGTTGATGATGATGATTAATGATGAAAAATTTCTTTCAGTCTCCTAACTTCTTGGAGGATTATATAATCAAACATTTATACTTTTTATTTACCCCGAAAACAAACTTTTCTCACATCAAGAAAAAAAAGTGAATGTTTAGAAGAAAAAAAATTTCTCGCAAAAAAACCAAATAAAATTTCAAGCTTTTATATTTAAAAAAAAAAAAAAATAGAAAAGAAAAATGAAAAACCTTGTTCCATATTCCAATTTGGAGAATTCGTTTCTTTAATATTTTTTTTCTTCTTGTTTGCCTAAGCAGAAATAATATTTAATTTGGTTTCTAAATGACAGGAATTAAATCGGGGGAAAAAAAGAAAATTGTCATCACAAATATATAATATTTGATTTTTCTTCGAATCAGTGTACACCCGAAAAAGTTCTTTCAAAAAAAACAAAAAAAAAAGACGTGTTCAAAATCCAAAAATATATCCTTAGGACAATTTTATTTAAGGAAGAACCTTTTTCCCATACTAAGTAAGGAATATATAAAAACACGATTTGGATTTTTTTCCTGGTATTTCTTTTTTTTATGAAATTTTTATATTAAAGCTTTCTTTCATCCTCTTGGATCTATGGAACTCGGGTCGTTTTTTTATACTCTAATTGACATGCTTCATCATCGCACTATCCAATCCAGTCCAGACTTTATATATTTTTTTTTTACTTGACAGGGATATATAATGTATGTACTTAAAAAAACGTTTTTTTTTTCCTTCTCGTTTCTGTTTAAATAAATGCAATGCAAACAAAATTTCCATTTATATACTATTCCCATGATATATTCTCTGGATGGCCTTTTTTCTTTTTTTGTTTGTTAAATAGTTCCAACTCAGTTTACCTGGTTGATGACGAGATAACCTTTTCGGGATTTAAAAATATGATAACTTAGTTACATTTTATCAATCCTTATCTCACATAGAAAATTCATGGGAAAAGAAAAAACCTTAAAACCAGAAAAAATTATATTTCATTATTCTTTGTCGATTTAGGAACGAAAAAAAAAAAACACCTTTCAAAAGAAAACTATTGGATGACCAAAAAAGTTATTGCGTTGTTGATGACAACGTGTTTAAGAATACGAAAGATACCACAGAATCTTTGAAATCGAAATCGAAGCATCCAGAATTGGTGAATTGCCTAAAGTGTTGTGTTTTTTATCATTAATAATTGTAATTACAAGTTTGTTCACTCACCAAAAACTTAAAACAGATTGGTTGGGAACTTCTGACCTTGCACCATATAAGACTACCATTTGCTGTAATCTCTACAGAACTTATTTAATGGTGTAAAAATGAATTCAAAAATATGCTGTAAAAATAATGACTTATTTCGGTTTTTCATCTAGGAAACCCAGAAGTTCCCAGGAAAATGACGAAAGCATAAATTGGGCAATTAATAAAATTTTTGAAAAAAAAGAAACCCGACTTTTTCGCCCATTTAATATAATTTCCAACACTGTATCTCTCTAGTTCATAAAAAGGATAGAAAAAACTAATAAGCATACAACATAAATCCAATTTTATTCTTTTCTACATATATCCTTTTTTCCCGTTTTTCTTTTTTGATGATGTTAGATTTATTGTCATTTCCATTTGGCAGAGAGTCGTACCAGAAAATAAAATGACGCTGTTGCTATCGAAAACAAGCAATATCCGACATTGCTACACAATAAAAAAATTACTAATAATAAAAACTTTTAAAATGGTTGAGTAAAGTTCAATATTGTATAAACGCTGCCGGATGAATCATTAAAATAAACCACCCACACACACACACATAGACATATTCTATATAGCTCCAAATGGAAAATAATCAAGTCTATGATTTTACTTTGACTGTGCTTCCTTGAAGATTTTCTTGTTGCTTCTATTCGGCTGTATAGGCCAATTTCTGACAAAACTTTTTCTTATGTGTTTCACAATACACACCAACAGAAATAGAGAAGAATGAAACAAATCCAAAATAACCACATTTATCCAAAAATGAGAATAGAATCTCCCTCCCCCAAGTGACTATAGTCGATTGTTATATACTCGCTGTTTTTAGAATGATTTCAAAGAAAAAGACGTGCGACACCGGCAAACAACAACGACTATGAAGGGCGACGACACAACATATTCTCCCCATTCGCCGCAATCACCCAGTAACAAAAATTTCATTCAGAATACACATTGAATGGAGTAAAGATTTAAAAGGCTAAATAGAGCTTAGAAAGAGATGCCTCCGAAATGGATATCATCAACCTAAACTTAGAAAATTTCTAAGAAATAAATAAAAAAAAAAAAAAAAAAAAAGAAGGAATACGCACGCACAATACAAGGGGAATATTTTAAAAAGGCTCTTGTTGCTTTTTAACTGCCGCATGTTGAATTTATCTTCTTTTTATATACGACCAATTTTTGTTAGTATTGTTGATTGGATGGACCAAAAAGTCATTGGATGATGTTGAGGATGATGACAAAATAAAGTCTTTCATCGAATTCCATCAACAAATATTGCTCAGAAATTTAGGCATCAAAATTGAGCGCTGAAAACCATCAAAAGCAAGCTCTAAAATTGGCGAATCGCGCAAAAGTTTTGTGTTTCATCATCACTGGCCAAAAATTGAAAGAGCTTAGCCAAAAACTATTGAAGCATCCACAGAATAGTCGTCCGGACTTTGCATCGCATTAGAAAACTATTTCTTGTCATTGGTCGTGACTTACTGGATAACACGATGAACTACCAATTCTGCGATAGTCGTTCCAATCTCAGTTAGGTTGTTATTAAGTTATTAATTTCAATCCGCAATCAGTGCTTCAGAGATCACGCTAAGAATCGGTTCGGCTGGGTTAGTGAGGAACTAACAAAAAAAAAGCAAGAAAAAAGCAAAAAAAGGGGCACAAAGCTTAAGTGCAGGTTCATCTCGACCATCAATCTCAATCATTATTCAGTCTATACCAAGGCTGTCCAACCCGCGGCCTAAGATAAGTATGAATGTGGCCGGAAAAATTTAAAGTTACTGAAGCTTATCCATTTTTCTGAGGAATAATTTGTGTGTTATGTGCGCTCTCGTGCTAAAGCTGCCAAGTGGCAAACAACAGACACAGGGACAGAATAGAAAGCCCTTTCGTTCTGTAGTAAAATCTTTATTTTTGCGTTGCTCGCTCAGCTACACTGTTCTGTTGTTTGTCACCTGGTGGCTTAAGTAATATTTTTCATTCGTCTCCTTAAACATGAAAAACTGTATATTTTACGTTTTTTTTTTTTCGCTCGTCAGCTATAGTAATATAGTTGTGGCCGAAAACACCATGTTTTCTTCCAATGTGGCCCAGGGAACCAAAAAGGTTGGACACCCTTGGTCTAGACAGAATCCCTTTAATAATAAGAACTCAAAAGCGCTTATGAATATGACTTGTCTCAGTTGTTCGCACAGAAAACACAAAAGTTCTACATTTCATTTACAGAAAAATTGCTACAGACCCAACGACAATACTTAGTGTTTAATAAGGATTGGGTCCCACACGCCTTTCTCATTTACAAAAAACAAAAAAACGCACCGAATTTTTAGCCCATCCAATATTATCGTTTCCATTTCTTTTTTTTTTCAAGATATAAAATTACCTCCCCTTCACATTGAACTCTCTAGGAACAAGAACAAGAAAGGTGTACACAAACAACAAATCTCTGATGTGCGTGTTTTGTTGACTATGTCGTTTTTGTTTTTATTTCCTACTATCAAAAGTTCTATGCTGGAGGCCTCGAAATATACAAAATGAAATGGTTGGCACCGTCATAAAAAAAAAGAAACCCTTCGATATATACATATGTATGTATGTTTAGTCCCACCACCCGTTTTTATTATTGAAACGGATATAACACAAGCAACAGCGACAACATTTTAAGGGTGAAAATGGTTTTCGTTTTTTGGGGATGGATGCAAAAAGAAAAGCGCGTCATACAGGATATATTATACAAACGAATTTTGTCCTTTTTTTTATCGATGTGTTAGAGAAAAAGGGTATATAGGAATATTAGACAAAAATGCGAATGAAATAAGGGAATACACATATTACAGAGGCTATCAAAAAAATTAAGAGCAAATGTAGAGAGCCTCCTTTAGGTTTTTGTCAAGATGAAAAGTTCAACGTTTTTATATTTTCATGTTCTTTAGTTTTAATTTTTCCTTTTAAGAAAATATTGTCAAAAAAGGGGGGAGATAGGGTGTTCTTTTTTTTCGCTTATCATTTTCTCATATTTAAATAATCGAATAATTTCATTCAGTTTTTATTCATTTTTTTCGTTTTAAACGTGAAAATCTTTGAGAATCTTTATAGGACTACCTTCTAAATTCGTATGACGCATATGAAAAATTTTATCATCAAAAAATTAACATATTTCTTGAATTATCTGGAAAATTCGTCTTTTTTAAAACGCGGGAGAATGAAAAAAAAAAATAAATTCATTATTTACAATTCGAATTTGGTGGGTTTTTTTTCAAGTTTCGTGATTGAACGTTAATACATTTTTTTTGATATGGAAAAATTGGAAATTTCCGGTAGACAAAGTAATATAACGTACAAAAGATACACAAAAAAAAAACCAAACTGATTTAAAATTTTATTAAGTGCATATTTTTCAATAAAATCAAAGAGCCGTCTTCCTTAATCATCTCATCGCGTTGTTTTATATTAATTCCAAATGACGGTTAAATGTATATTTCTGTTTTAATTAAATATATTTACTTATGTGTAGGCAAAGAAAAAATATATTGTGAAGAACTGAGAGATCCGGATTTGAAAGCCATAGTCTCATCAGTTTTTAGAAACGAGGTCTAAACAGACTCGACCGTTCCATTCCATTTATTTCTATTTATTCAAACCAAAACGCCTATAACTCCTGCAATATCTAGTGCACTACCACCGTTTACACAACGCTCGATCATCCAGAGATAATACAGCCTCCCACGGCTAACCTTACGGACCATACCATCATGTGTTTTGTAGTTAGGCACACCAAAATAACCACAAACAAGGGGAATGCATGATAAAGCTAACTACAAATAATTAGAAGAATCAGACACATTTCATCGGAAACCTCTATCCTCTTCTGAGTTAAAAGAAATATGAATTTTGTCGAATTCCGAACACAGAGTTGAGCCTCTCAACTCAATCTTCTCTACTACTTAAAAAACGTGTACTAAATTTCTAGTTATAAACCTTTTAATACAATTTTAATATATATTTTGTGTTTTATTTTTATTAAAACCATTCAAAACTAATTATTTGTATTTAAGCTATTTAAAGAAACGCCTAAAACTCTAACATATGTTTACTAATTAGTTAAACTTAGACTTAGAAAACTTTTGTTAATATTTAAATTATATTTTAAGAAAATTAAATTTCTATTTTTACCTAAATTAATCGAAAAAGACGCCTTTTTTTTGGTAGTTATTCAATACTTCACAACAAAATCAAATATTGGTTGATTTGTAATAAGATATTCAATTTAATATAATTCCGGGAAAAAAAAAACAAATTCAGAAGGATAATGTCCTGTGACTGTAACAGGATAATTTAACGCTTGTCGAAAAGTTTTCTTTTTTGTTTCATTTTTATGATTCAAAATTCTTGAATTACAATTTAATTTGTTTCAAAAAAATTTGAAGAATTGGTAAGGCATATAACACTCAGGAAATATGGTTGTGAAATAGGACCTAAAAATTTGAATGAAGGAACCGCAAAAGCTCAGCGATCTGTCTGAAAAGGACATTTGTATCCAATGAAACAATGTTGATAATAATTTCAAATCTAGTCCGCATAATTTCATTACATTGGTACTAGTTTAGCGATTGTGAGTTCGGGCTCTTATCCATTTTCATCTATCATACGTTTATACATATACATTGTATCCAAGCCGGAACAATTTTGAGGAGTAAGTATCCAAAACACATTTCCTCTCATGTCATAAAACGGACATCAAAACTAATTCTTTACCATAAAAAAAACAAGGAATTGAAATATACAACTCAGATTACCCTATACCCCATACATATCAGCGTCTCTAGCATAGACTCATTTTTTTAGTTGTCCAAGCCATATGGGCCCATCATGATTTTCAATGTTTGTTATTGTAGATAAAAATTACAACAAACGACATCGAAGGAGCTTCAAATATGAAAGAAAGAAAAGAATCTATAATGTGTATAGGAATATTAGTACACAAGAAGAAATTTGAATACATATGCCTTTAAGTGTAGTTTTAAAGACCTAGGACACATTTTTAATGTTCGCTACTAAAAGAAGGAAAGTAAAACAAATCATAATTCTTCTAAAACAAGTTTTTTTGATAAACATTTAAAAGATTTGTAAAATCTGAACTTTTTATCAGAATTTCACTTATTCTCTTTGACCCGAAAGTAATAAAGTTCAACAAGCCGTATAATCATTTCTATTATCATAATTTTTATAAACTCTTTATCAATGGATTGTGGCTATGTAAATGCTTTCTTCATTCAAAATTCTTCTGATAACACAAATAACTTTCTTATATTTCCATATAAATATTGTAATCTTCATGAAAATATTCAAAAATACTTCATCTACATCTTTGACTGACTTGTAAGTACGCAAATCGACTTGACTTTGACAAAGTTATGCTTTTCAATCATGAATTGAATTTAAAGTCGATCTTAAATCAATTTTCAAGTAAATTACTTCGTTTAGAGATGTAATAAGCTTGAAGATTTGATTAATTACAAGTCGCCGATTGGGAAAATGTTTGCTATTGGATTGAATCAAGTCCAGTTTAAATGAGTTCACGTTTCCTCGGCAAGATGTTTAAAATCAGGAATGGAATCGTGTAATTCGATCGAGAGTAAGTCATATCGAAAAAAAAAAACAATGCCATTCTTATGCTTCTTCGATATGCGATTTGGATCGAATCGAGTTATAAGATTTCACTCCAGGAATGAAGTTGTATAAACTCGTTTTAATCTAAATCGTATTGGAAAAAGATTAGGAATCGTTAATACTTTTTCGATTCGATATAGTATCAATCGAAATATGTACACGACTCCATTCCAGTTTCGAAGACACAATGTCCAGAGAGGAAACCCAATCGTAAAAAATAATGTTTGCACCTTTTTTGTGTGAACACAAATTGAATTGGTACGTTATGAAATATACTAAATCGGAAGCTGATTTCTTCGATGACCACATTTTCTAATTTTAACTTTTAACAAAAAATGACGATAAATCATTCAATTTTACACATTTATTTGCAGGATACACCATTATTGGAAAAGATTCTCTACTTTCCATATGTGGCTTTGTTTTAAAAATACACCAACTAAAAAAAAAAGACGCAATTTATGATTAAAACAAAAATAAACATATTTTTCTTTTCAGAAAATATTAAATAAATATAAAAATAATTTTCCATATTGAAAAAGAAAAAACTATTAAACTATTCAAAAAAAATTTAAATTTTTCTAACGGAAAATTTTATGAATCCCATTTGTCAAAAAAAATAAAGCCCATAAAAATTAAAAGAACAAAGAACATTTTTTCTGACGCTGTATGTGGTAGAAAAAAAAACAGATTGGGTAATTTTTTTTCCTCTTCTCCTCCATTTTCTTTATTTCGGTAGGAACAAAAAAAAATATCCTTTTTATGAAACAACCAATACTCAACACACGTGAGAGAACGAAACAAATATATATATATCAATATCCTTTTAAAACATACTTTGCGCTATTTTTATTAATTTAATAAAAAAAAAAAAATTGTATAATTTAAATATTACAAAATAATGTTTGTGTAATTTTTTACTCTCACTTAAAAAAATCATCGTTATAAAAATTTCATTTAATATATAAGAAAAACAAACAAAAAAAAATACAAACCGGTGAATCCATAAACCCAGAGAGAGAAAGAGAGAGAACCAACAAGTCAAAAAAGTTTGTTTTTTTCTTTTTAAGTTCCACAAAATTGTCTTAAAGCGCGACCCGAAATATAGAAAAGTTCAACATTTTTCATTTTATTTTCTTCATAAAATTGTTTTTATTATTTTAATAAGGAAAAATAATAAATAAAAAAAAGAAAAGAAAACTTGGAAAATCGTCTCTCATCTGTAAAAACAAGCAAGCGTGCTCTGTGTGGAATCTGTTTTGTATGCAGTTTTTTCTTTTTTTGTTATAACAAAGAATAATGTGGATGTTGTGTTTCTAGACAATTGTTTTTTTTTTTCTTATTTTGTTTATTAAAATGACAGAAACTTTTTGTTCGAATATTTTTTGTATGAAAGAATAGTTTCCCAAAACTTTTTTCTTTTTTGTTTTAGTTAAAAAAACGTTTAAATGTTACTAAAAAAAAATCAAAACAAAACAAACGAAAAAAAAAATCAGTATTTTAAAATTTTAAACGCATTGAGGGAAATTTTACTCCACATACACACACACACATACACAATCATATATACACTAATTTTAATTTTGGTATATTTTTTTTTTAATTTTTGAAACTTAAAAAAAAAAATAGCGCGCACTTTTTCCTTTTTTTTAAAAAATTTAATTTCTTTTTCTTTTTTGTCACAAAACACAAAATTCTAAAAGAAAAAAAAATAAATTCAAATATTTTCCTTCAAAAAAAAAACAAAACAATTCAATTTAAAAATCACGAAAATTAATTTAAATGTTTCCTTTTTTTTTTTAATTTTAAAAATCAGTTATTTTGTTGTTGTTTTTTTTTTAATAGAAAGAAGAATTAGAATAAAAAAAATATGAAAATTGTTTTTATTTGAAATGTTGTATTTGTACCGGGAGACAAAGAAAATGAAATATGTTCCTTAAGGAAGAAAAGACTTTCCAGTGGTGTGTTCGTTCCCACCAGACAGCCAGGAACAAAACAAAAAACAATTTAAAAATTAAAAAAAGAACAAAATGAAGCTAAAAAAAAACGGCTTTTTTCTTTTCTTTCTTTTTAAACACTTAAAAACTTTTTATTAAAAAAAAATTACTTGTTTTCTTTTTTTTTTTATTGAATTAAACTAAATTTATTTATTTATGTTTTTATTTTATTATTTACTGAAAAAATTAATCCATATTTTTTTTTGTTTTTAATATTTATATTTTTTTTTTATATAAAAAAAAAAAAATAAAATAAACCTATTCCAAGCGCTTACAAACAAGAAGCGGCGACAAAGTCCAAAACTCTTTTAAACTGACGAGAAAAATTGAGAACGAAATTTCAAATGATAAATTTTCAAACCAAAGCGAATTACAACAAACACTAATAAACACACGCACACACATATCCATTTGTAATTTTTTATATTCTACAAATTACGGCGAATTCATATTTCACAGCATATGGACTTTTTTTTTTTTATATATGGACTTTCTAAACATTTTTCAGACATTTTCTTATATATAACTTTTTATATGGAATTTTGGCTGGCTTATTTTTTCCGGTGATTTTTCTTAATGTTTTGGTTCTTTTTTTTTTTGAAGGAGCATTTTTTTTTGAATTTTTAAAAATGCACTATTCAAAATTTTAGTGTTACCAGAGATTATTAATAAAATGATGCTGTGGAAGATGATAAAGAATTTTTATAGCGGTTTAATTGAATATATTATTTTCAAAATTTACGTTTTTTTCGAATTTTTAAAAGTTCAATCTACTATTTCATTAGAACCTTCTATAACACGGTGAATACACTTCAGGCATAGATTAGTATACCTAAATTTACAAACCAAATGAGCAGCGTGATGTTCAGTATTGTTGTTGTAGGTGAAGAAGAATGGATGAAAATAAGTTTAATGTGAAAGAAAGAGAAGAATCTATATTGTGTCGCGATATCACGGTACAAAAAGAATTAGTTGACTGCATAGTCGTTGGAAATCTTTATTATTAGTCTATGCTTCGGGTTATAAATGGAAGTCATATTTAAAAAATCACAAATCACACCATTTAACGTACACAGATCTGAACCATTTTTCTGCGACTATATATTATGATAAAAAGCGTCGCTAAATACCCCATATACATGAAATGTCCCCTGTTTGGAATACTTTCCCGGTTATATGAAAATCAAGTTAGGAAAAATTTAGTAATAATACAAATCAGGAGAATTGCGTTTTATGTTACTATATTGAACTATGTTATCAAAAAACAAAGATATCATTGATTTGGCTTGTTTTATTTGTCACTTGTTCCAGAACAGAGCAAAACAGAGCAAGCTGTTTTTCTTTATTGTTGTTTTTCATGTTAAAATTTTGCTCTGTTCCGGAAAGCTAATGGCAAATAAAATACGAGAAATATAAATTTACATAACATACTTCAAATAGCGAATCAGGTATAAAAAAGAGAGAGATAGAAAACATCTTTCTTATTCATTCAACAAGGGAATTCCCTATTAATCTCAACCGAAATAATGTGATCGAAAAATTCGTGTTATATGAGAATTGTCCAAAATGTTATTATATATTTGACCATTATTTTTGGCTTCTACTTAATACATTTTTAGTTTTTAAGTATATTGTCCTCCACATCTCTTCCTGAATGTTTGTTCCATCATAGCTTACAAATGATTCAATCGATTTCAATAAAATTTGGTAAATAAAACTTTATAAAGTATTTAGCAAAAGAGACTTTGTTTGTTTGTTTGTATGCAGCAGAAAATCGAGACCAAAACATTGAAGAAGGATCAAATTCAAAACATGGAATATATCTGCTTTGAATGAACTGTGTTAGAGCTATTCCACAACTGGATGGGTTTTCTCAGAAAAAGGCGATTTTATGCAGAAAAATTGATCCAAGTTTTGCTTATCATTCAACCTACCTCAACATCATAGTGAAATAGTCTTCTCAGTAGCTTCTAGCTTCTTAACTAACGTACGTAATCAGCTGAAAATGGAATCTTGAAAGTCACAAGAAAACAAGTTGCAGCATAGGTGATAATTTGGGCGACTATCACTGAAGATGAGGTCGCTCACCGCTAATTTTTCTACCACCAAACACGAAAATCAATGCCGATATTTATCAGAGATTGATTTTAAATGACACTTTATTACCATAGACCTGAAAACATTTCAAAAATAAACAATTTACATTTCAACGTGACTCGGTGCACCATCAGACAAAGCACGACAAAATCAACAATGGTTAGTTACAAAACAATGTTCCGAAGTTTACCAGATCTGAATCCGTTGGATTATTCCATTTGGAGAATTTTACAAGCAGCGGCTTGCAAAAAACAACACACACACACAACTTTTCCTGGTTTAGAAAAAGATTTGACTCGTGAATGGAATCGTTTAAGCCAAGACATCTTGCAACCATCGAGTGCATTGTTTAAAAAAGAGATTGAAGCTGGTGGTTAAGGCAAAAGGCGGTTACATACCATTCGAATAATTGTAAAACTAACTATGTATTATAAAACTATCATTTCCATAAAAAAATTAATAAAACCGACCAATAAACAATAAAATTACAGCATTTTTTAATCTGGACACTTCAATTGCCAGACATGGTAGATCTCAGCAACGCTTATACGACCATATACTAAACTTATATAATATCGTCCCTAAAATCCTAGGACGACATAAAAGCTCAAAAATACTACTAAAATATGGGAATCTCTAATTAAAATAAACAACGAAGAAAATTACAAACTTAAACAGACGAAAAATCAATGCAATAGAAATTATTATCCTTTTTATGTACTTCATTTTTGTGTGTCCTGGTAATTTATCATTGGCTAGACAACACAGGAAAAATAAACAACAGCAGAATAAAACTGCATAACATAAAATGCATTTAAATAGCCAGACAAAAACGCGAGGGTCGTCGAGAAGAGGACCCATCCATATTTATTGGAGAAGAGTTTATGGTGCTGGTCTTTTCGGGTGCATATATAGAAATTACTGATGCACAACGCATCACCTGCATTCGTATGCGCATTTCACACACACATACACGATCATATATGTTTTTTTAATTAATTGCCCCGAAAACAAATTTTCGATAATAAAACGTTCGAGCATGAAGAATTTTTAAGTATTTTTAAAGCAAATTGAAATGCATAAATGTTTTCATATGTTTGATAAAAAAAAAACGAGGCCCATAGATAAAATCATGTTCATGTATGAAGAGGAAGTGATATATGCTCAAAAAAAAAAAACACAACATAAAAGTAAATTTTCCATTTCAAAACGAAGAACTTAATCCAAATAAGAAGAGAAAAGCTCCTAACCATTTGTGACTCATTCATTAGATTTACAACAAAAAGCTTTAAGAGACACAACGAAAAGCTGGGGCTGCTATCAAGCACAAATGGGGAGCAAAAGTCAAATTTTTCAAATCCCCATACAAAAATTTCAAAAAAAAAACAACAACGACGTCGGCGTCGAATTTGGAAGAATTGATATTCGCATGTGCCATTTTTATTGTATTAGTTCTTGTCTGGGGCTGACTATTTGGTACAAATGTTTGAAAATATATATTCCGGCATAACTGACAAATTTTTCTGATTATTTTTACACTTAGTTGTCGGCAGTTACACTAAAATTGCACGTCAAAACCGCTGTAAACTTTCACTTTCACTTTTACAAGACTATATTTATTTGTTTTTAGGTTTTTATTTTTCTTTTTGTTTCAAATAAAATAAAATTTTGTAAAATAAAAAGTATATAGTAACTTAAAAATCGGCCTATACCCGACTTTTTGATGCCCTATGGTAGAAATGGGGCAGAAAAACTGTCAAAACTAACATTATTTCAAAGATTTTTCTTCATAACTTTACTTCCTCTTTTCAAAATTTGCTCTAATTTGCACGTAGCCTAGACCCTAAGAGCATAAATCTAATCTGCAAATTTTATTCAAATCGGTGAATTAGTTTTTAAAATACATCAAACAAAACTTTATGAACAGACTTATTTTCACCTAGGATTATTTCTTTCTCCACTACCCTTGGGCCGATTTTGTTGAAATTTAACATACTATCGTCTATTTATGTATTTAACGAACATAATTAATTTAAATAAAATTGATTCACAAATTTTTAAATTAAATCCGAAAAACCATAAGCAAAAAAACTACAAAACTTTCTGGCCACCCTGGTTTTTGCTCAAATGCTATGCCAAATCCAGTTAAGGAATAACCAACTTACATTGTAAATTTCGACCAAATCAGACGACGTGTTTTTGAGTTATCTTGCACACGAACGGACATGCTTAAATCAATATAACTTTTGATACCCTTGAAACTCAATGATTATTTTGAGGCGTTACACACTTAAGATCTGTTTTATTTGCCATACCCTACCCTGGAGCAGGGTAAGTGGCAAATAAAACGAGCAGAAGTCAAATGTTGGTAGCGCTGCTTAGCAACCATATTGTAATGAAATGAGAAACGTTTAGCTAATACACTTTTTATGGTAGAAAACTGAACTAATTTCGGGTGCGATAGTTACACCTGGTCTGAAAGTAGTGTAGGATTTGCTCTTTTGTTGTTTTTGTTTTCTCTGGTAGTACCTACCATAGGGCATAAAAGTCAATAATCAAATAAATAAAATCATTAATGAAATCATTAAAAATATGATAAAAGCTTTAAAATAAAATTTAAAAATAAAACCGCTGTAATATAAATTCGATATTTTTAATTTCAACGATATTTTGTTTTCTTTTATTTTATTTTTAAATTTAATTACATAAATTTAATTAGGAGAGATTTAAATTCGTTCAACGTTGACTGCCTCTGTAAATATTGAGAAAGAATTTAACACTTATACAAATACAATTTACACTAGGCCCTTCCACTATCGTTCGCCTACTGAAAAGCAATTGCTTGGAGAATTTTCCATTTTTTACTTTTATCTAAAAGCGTCATCATTGTATTGTCGCAATGGCCAACAACAATAGCAAAATAATATACCATGAACAGTGGTGATGATTCAGTGGTAACAAAACTATGATATCTGAATTCAAGAGTTTCACAAATTTTGAAATGAAAACTTTATCCCACTTTTCGAATGGGATGCAGGAAGATACATTTTTATTTTCACATAAGCTACATACATCTTTAGTGTTACAGATTCGAAAATCTATGAAATGGTAAATTGTTTCTGTTCCATGCATTCTATTTCAAGCCTTAAAGCGTATTCAAACCGAAACGAGTAAGCAAAAATAGGCATTTGTGAGCATTCGATGGAATTGGCTGACGTTCTCTAACGGCACGAATCACCCTTCAGTGAGAACTTGAGCTGACTAAGCATTCGTAAAAGAACGTTTTTCCTTGCCCACATGATTTGGATGCGTCTTTAGAATTGAAGGAATAAATCCATAGTAACTAATCAAAAAACCATCATGATTAAGTGATTGAAGCTGTTTAATAGATTTCGCTAGTCTGATGAGAATTTGATTTAAATCTCTATTCCCAGCTTCTAAGATTTACAATTACATATTTAATTTTCTTTGCGTACAAAATATCGGGTAATCTTTGTGTAGTATAGAATACCAAATACATTTAGTTCTAACGATAAAAATCCAGAAATTCCTTATGTTGACAACGATATGATCTTATTTTATGAATAATGAGAAAATTCTGCACCTTCTATATAAGAAATAAGGCGACCCGATAAGGGAATAAGTTATGACAGGACATGGTAGACCAGTAAACTGGTCACGTATTAGCTTAGTTTATATTCAATTCATATATTTTAATTATTTGTATTACATTGTTATTCGATTTTCAGTTTTTTTTCTCCTCCATAGGGATTCATTTGTGTAACATTGGCCCATATAAAAGACATTATTGGTACAAAACTTAAAAGTGTTTATTTAGAAGCTATTAAATATTAAATTGTTGATGACGAACAAATAAAGTCATTGATCGAATTCAAATTGTTCCAAATCTTAATATACCGAAATCGAGCGTTGAAAATCATAAAACAGAAATGTCCAGATTTGATGAAACATAATACAAGTTTGATCAACTGTCAAAAAAGGGAAGAGTATGGCTAGGAACTTGCATTATCAGACTAGCAATTGATTCAGGCTTTGCATACTAATGTTGTAAATTTGAATTTAAAAGAAACGGGTTTTCGACCAGAAAACCCAGAAGTTCTAAAGTGATAGGATATTGATTCTGGGAGGAAAATGACAGAAAGTCCATCGACCAAATTGAGACTGAATTTCTGTCCTTAACTTTAGTTCTAGTTTCTCTACCACTGATCTAGAGTTCAACTATGATCATACATAAATAGATATATTATAAAAGCGCCAATTTCACACATATTTAAAAACTAAAGAATTTTAAAGAGGTCTTCCTACAATGCTCCCGCATTTTTACTTATAAATGATGATCGTGGAAAAAAAAGGTAATCGAACCAAGAATGAAGAAACATTACACGCGAAATGATTATTAAACTGCTTTTAATAGCAATTTGCTTCTTTTTTTTGCATTTCAAATAGAATTCAAAGCTATTGCTAAATTCTTTGAAATACTTAATTTTTTATTTTTTTAAATGACTTACTTTTAATTACACAATTTTCTTTTATAAATTTTAGTAATTCCAAATTTTTGATGCTTACCTAAAAAGAAAAAGAAAAAAAAATTAATCATAATCATAATTCTAATTGATATTAGTACAATATTTTCATATACAGGGTGGACACGCAGTATAACTAATTGATTAGGCGGCCATATTGGGTTTATTTATTTCAGTGAAGAACGCAGACAATAATATTGTGTATTATTGGTCGAAAGTTATATTAAATTGGGCAATGAAGTACAGTAAAAAGTATGCAAAAATGTATTTTGCAGTTACCACAAAAGTTGGTACAAATATACCTAATTGTCTCACGCAAAACTTTATCCTGATCCGTCAATTAGTCTCTTTAAAATTGTTGGTTTTGTTAGTTGAGTTCTGTGACTTTTCTTAAATTTTCTTGAAAAATAAGTTCTTAGAGACATGCTTCAACAAGCAGATTTGGGCCCTCCATTCATGAAACGGATCACAACAGGTGACGAAACTTGAGTTTATGATTTTGAAATGCAAACTAGCCAATAAGCTTGGTTATGGAGTTTCGCTAACGAGCAGAAACTGAAAAAACACTTCAACTAACGTAACTCGAAAAACATCATGCTGATTGTTTTTTTTGACTGCCATGATGTTGTGCCCACGAAATTCCTCACAGAGAGTAAACAATTTAGAAACAATATTATCTGGTCGTTATGAAGCCTTTGAGAGAGAATATTTGCCGGAAAAGGCCAGATTCGTGGAAGAACAATTCTTGGATTTTGCACCACGAGAATGTGCCGTCCCACACATCAATGGTTGTATGCAAATTTTTGACCCAAAACCAAAGTGTAAATAATGATAAAGTCTGGAAACCTCCTATCCTTACCGTACCGCCGTTTTTCAAATTTTGCCTGTTCTTTCTCAAACAATTTTCTATCCACTGCTGACATAGATAGAACTAAAAATTTTACGTATGGGTGAAAGAGACACATTATTTTAAAAAACATCCCATTTCTCGCTTTTGGGTAATTTTAAAATGTAAACGATGAAACACAGGCAGAAATTAATATACAAATGCACACATACCAGAAAAAAAATTGGCACATATTTTTTTTTCTGGTATGTATGTAAAATTTGTGCCCAAACTTAAGATTCCGGGATCAATTATAAGATTCCATCTGATTTTTAAGAACATTTCATTCTCTCTCTTGTTGATGGATTTTGCCTATGAAAAATATATGTACTCTTGCGTATTCTTTCCCCCGTTTGCCGCGTGCTTTTTCTGGCTACTTCGCTAGCTTTCCGGACTTTATTATTAATTACACTTTGCCCAAAACTAAACAAATATCATAAATCAAGCAACGTTGAGAACGCTGTAGTAATTCCATTACTGACAAACACTATTACGACATTTTCCGAATATATAGAAAATATTAAATGAATCACAAAAACAAATAACTCCATTATATTTAGATCACCCTGTACAAATAAAAAAAGACTTCTTTCGAACTTTATTTTGATCATCTCTCATTACGAATTATTCGAATCGATATTAGAACACACATACACACAAAAAAAAGAGGAAATGATTTCCCAAAGGAAAAAATTAGTTTCGTCCTGAAGAATTTCTTACGAAACAAAACAGGAAAAAAATTATAATCTTCCAATTGTTACTTATAATTAGTATTTATATACATTTCCTGATATTATTATATCTGAAAAAGGGAAAAGCTTTTCAGGATCATATTACACACATAAAAAGATTAACTTAAATTGACCAAAAATGATCCATCTTTAGGATTTCGATTTTATTAGGTAAACCAGAAAGTTCGTACCGTTTTAATCTAAGAAGATAAATGACATACACAGTATTTTATTTGAATTCGTAAATGGCAAGAAGAAAGTAAGGAGGAATATGATGGATGAAATAGAAGTTTTCAATATAATCTCATTATCATTTCGTTGGCCAATTCATGAGAAACCCATTCACTTTGATTTCATGTCTTTTCGAACTCGATAAAAATTAACACGAACCGCTAGATCGCTTGTAATAAATAGCCTTAGATGCGCCTCGACTTGATAATATCTTTCAGCTAAGTCTAATCAATACTTGACGATCTGCCTAAGCGGGAACATCTTCAACAATCTCATCAGTAGATGCAAATATCTAAAACCATAGCGTCTTAGTTCGTTGCATGCAATGCTGTACTTTGTGAGCATTGTAACAGAACACTGCTCCTTGATCGAATACATGTGGAAAATAGAGGTGGTTGAGATTTCAACATGTGCAGCCTGCCTGAAGGAAAATAAGTCAGCCGAACACTTTAACGAGACTTGCTAAACTGAGTTTAGGTGTTAGCTAATTTGGACCTAACTACGGTGCTCTCCTTCATTAGAAGGACAAACCAATTCGAAAAATATACCAATAGACCAAATTTTTACGAGAAGATACAATTGGCCAGTAGGGCCTACATGCTAAGACCTGCAACTGTACAGGCCCCTCGAATACAAATGGCTAACCTTAATATCAGGTACGAATTTTTGTGGTTACCTGATATATCCAATAACAAAACTGAACAATTTCCGAGTCCAAAAGGAAAAGAAATAAATATCCTTAGATTAATATATGTCATGACATCAAGAAATAATAATAATAATATTAATAATGTTTGTTTCTCTTGTGTAATCCTTAGTTAAATAGATATTTTCGGTTCAAATAATACAAGGAAAATATTTCAGTAAAAGATAGATCTTTTTAATATCAGAGTTTAGTAAATTAAATTATATCATTCGGGATTTTATGATCCTAAAACATGTGAAATAAAGTACACAACCTAAATAATATCAAATAAATTCAATTTCATCTGCCATTCTTGCCAGGTGGCTGGTTTCTTTTTTCCCTCACTCATTTCACTCCCTCATTTTCCACCCTCACAAATAGTTCATTTAATTATTTACATAATCAAAATATCAGCTTGCAAGAGCAAAACAAATAAATTCAATAAATTAAATAAAAATTTAATTAATATTTAGAATATTTAAATGTTTTACACCAAAATTCATTGACAGGATTGATGAGAACACCGCCATTATGATGGAAACAATAATATCCAGCAGACAATAAAATTTCTCTCTTTACTTTCTGTATATAAATTATATTTAAAAAGAAGCAAAAAAAATGGCAATACCAAAAGAATAAAGAGAATTCTTTTTCTTTCTTCTCAGCCAAAGAAAAAAAAAAGAGCATATGCATATGCATTTTTTTCCACATAATTTATATATTAATCCTTTTTCATTCAAAATATCCTTTCTCATATGATTTCAATTTTAAAAGAAAACAAAAAAAAAGGATACCAACATAAAATATCTTCTTGTCTCCGCCATTATTATTAGATAATATCCTTATTGCACACACACAAGCATACATTAATTCAAACGAGTCCTTTCGTCGCTCAATATCTCGCCTCTCTTCTTTTTTCTTTCATCTAAAAGGAAAAGCATTGCCAACATAATATAATATTATAAAAGCACGCGACAAAAATATATCCTGGCGTTTTGAAAATAACAAAAAGAAAACAGGAATATAAGAAGAAAAAAAATAGGGGTTGAAATGGGAAACGTTCTTTGTTGCTAGCAGCTGCTTTTATTTCTTGGTTCGTGGTTTATGGATGGATGCTTGACAACTCTGTAAAGGATAGGGAGAGAATTTTTATTAAAAACTATTATCCTGGAAATATTTTCGAAAATTTCGATTATACAGGATATATATATATATAAAAGGGTCGAATTATAAAATCCAATGCCAAGGATATATATTATAATAGCGCGCACCATTCGCCTCATATATGGTATATGCATTGAATAACATATTTTATATAGCATTAGGATGGATTTTCTATCCTACATGTATGCAAATCCTGGACAATGGACTAGGATGAGATAAAATGCAGTCGAATACAGCCCATATAGTCGGGGACCATCGACCTCAAATCAATACTCAAATTGCAGGAATAGAACAAAGAACAAAAGAGATTATGAAAGAGATGAAATGATTTCCGCATAATTACAGTTTTGGCTGGGGTTTGTTTTTTTTTGCCATGTTGCAGTTATCCTGTTGTCTGGGTTTTTATATATATTATATTTTTTTTTTTTGCAGTTTAATTTAATATCCTTTGATGTTTCCTTGATATTTCGTTACAGACTGTTTAATTAGTCATCTTTATTATGTCTAGCAACTGCTTTAAACACAAAAAATAAAACAAAAACTTCTCCATTTTGATGTCAACCATTTTAATTTTTTGAACTTGGTTTTTGTTTGTTTATCCTGAAAACAGGAAGAAATTTCTATGTTATGTTTTGTGATGAACATGGAGAGGAAGGTGAAATGAAATCAATGTAGTTGTGTGTATTATTTTGCTTGGTTCAAAGTCGGTATATTAACTTTTTCCAGGAGCAAAAAGAAAATAAAATATATAGCTAGGAGTATATAACACAGGAGAGATGCTACTATTCCATCGTTCCGTAATACGTCTAGACTAGAAACGGGCCGGGAAAGTACACTTTTTTTTGTTTTATATTTGGTGGGTGAAGATTTTTCTATATAGTATTGCCAGATACATAGTATATGGTATTTAAATGAAAGAAAGAAAGGTGATTTGAACAAGCAGACAAAAAAAAATGAGGTTTCTCTTTTATGTTATTCAAAATAATCTCCTTTCGATTAAATAACGTTTTACAACGATTTAATAATGATTTAAAAATCCATGCTTAACTGCATTTTATGGTATTGCCCTCAAAAACACGTGTAGAATCTCGTTTTTAATGGTCTTATTATCATCAAAGAAATATCCTTTTAGCTTCATTTTAATTTTTAGTAATAGTGAGAATAGTTTATGCCTCTCAAAAGTCTTGAATTTTGATAAAAACATATAGTAACTGAAAATCGTACTATAGCCGTTTGTTGTGCCAAGTATTGGATGAAATTTAATAACACAGCAGCTCTTTGTTCCATGATCTTATTTCAACAAGTAAATTTTTTGATTGATAAACAAAGCATTATAAAATTGACAAATCACAACCTATAACGCTAAAAGCATAGATTAGTATACCTAGATGTCGAAGACAAATGAGCAGCGTGATGTTCAGTATTATTGTTGTAGGTGAACTTAAAGAAGAATGGATGAAAAGAGGTTTAATGTGAAAGAAAGAGAAGAATCTATATTGTGTCGGGATATCTCTGTACAAATAGAATCAGTTGAATGCATAGTCGTTGGAAATCTTTATTATTAGTCTATGCTAAAAGTATACAGCTTCCACCGTAAGATAACGACTCCAGTTGCAGAGATATGCAGAGTAGTCCCGACCGTGTTTTACACAAATTTTCGTAATTCAAAAGTTTTTTTAAGTTCTATAAAAAAAAAAAAGTAAAAATACGCAAGAAAAACGAAAGTTCTAAGCAATTGATTTTTCTCGTGAAGAACAATAATCCAAACACGTTAATTAAAACAAAAGATAATTGTTTTAAGGAAAAATAGGGTATTTTTGTTTTTTTAAATTAGTTAATAAATTTTCTTTAATTACTAATTTCTAATGAAATAAAAGATTAAGATGTGAACACTTATGTTAAGAAAATTAATTTTTAAATACAAAGTTTTCAAAACACTCTAACCACGTTGCCACAAAATTATCATAAAAGTCATTAAAATTTAAACCCCATTTTTTTTCTATTCACATAAAAATTAGAAATGATTTAAAATAGATTTTATATTCGCCTTCTTATTCTTAGCTTCATGAAAAAACAAAACTAAATACACTGCTAAATGGATACACTGGAAGAAATGCTTGCTTCATTGATTTCCTGAATTATTCTACTATCGTTCATTTCAAAATGTGTTCTTATCTTAGCCTAAACTTGGCCTATATACCAGTTCCCATTATAAAGTTCAATTAAACTAGAATAAAAATGAGTTTCCTATGTTGGCAACACTGTAAATCAAGCAGCTGTCGATAAGCACTTGCTTTCAAAGTGTCAAATGTCAGTTTGTAACAACACATTTACGAAATGGATCGCTTAACCACTGCTCAACGCGTTAAAAATGTTCAATTGTTCTACAGAAATAAGAATTCTGATTTTTCAAAGAAAATCCTCTTCTCTGATGAAGCACATTTCGGCCTCTCTGGGCGTATTGGGAAATGAAAATCCTCAGGAGATGCACGAGACACCATTGCATGTCCAAAAAGTGACTGTTTGGTGTGCATTGTGGTTAGGCGGCGTCATTGGGCCTTACTGTTTTTAAAAGACGATCAGGGTCAGACTGTAACAAGCAATGGTGTGTGATATAGGCGCATGATAACCGATTATTTCTGGCACGAAATTGAAGATATTGATATGGAGGACACGTGGTTCCAAAAAGACGGCGCAACTTGCGACACAGCGGGTACAACGTTGGATATTTGCGTGAAAAATCCCCAGGTCGCATTATTTCACGTTTTGATTGAGCCAACTGGCCGCCAAGATCATGCGATTTAACGCCGTTGGATGTCTTCTTATGGGGTTACGTTGAAAGTTTGAGAGATAAGCAGACAAACAGACGAACAGACATTTTCTAGAAATATATTTTTTTTACATTCATAAGACTTGAAAAGGTTAAGAATCCATCAAAATCTAGAGCTCGTAATTTTTTACCATCACAAAACTTTCTTCTATTGGAATAAGAAGAAGCTAATCAATATTTATTTTAAAATCAACCCATAAAAAACAAATACTATGTTTTATGAAAGTAAATAGAAATAAAAAAAACTAGGAAAAACCTTTTATCTTTTTAAAATTTTGATCCTTTGACCTTATATATTATCCCTTTTGACCCGTCCGCAATCTTCATTGGTCTTGCCTATAAGTCAATGTTCCGAAGGAAATATTCCATGTAGTATTCTTTTTACCCATCAATATTCAACTTCTTTGATTTATATTAATAGTGATCATCAAATATACAAGTATATATAACATCATTGTTCATCACCACCCACCACACAGGAAAAGGAAAATCTCAAACCTTAAAGAGAAAACTTTTTGTTTGCTATAAGAAAAAATTCATACATTTTCAATAGAAAGAAAGAAAAAAAGAAGAAAAACCTATGAATTGGATGGAATTGAAGAGAAAAAGGAAAATGGAAAATTCGTATTATCCTGTTCATCATTTCCTTTTCAAAATGGATTTTTTTTTGTTCAATTCTAATCGCTGGAAAATCTTTTCTAGTAAAAATTTACACTTCATCCAATGTAAATATATGTTTTATTTTTTTTTTTTTTAACATCAACATAAGTATATAAATACATTTCTGAATGAAATTTAGTGTCAAAAAACTATAGATGACATGTACTTGGTATGTTAAGTGTTGCGAAAGATGAACAGTTAACAAATTCAACTAAATTTCCAGTTTACATAAGTAAGCAAACCTCAGCTTCACAGGGAATTCATTAAATTTGAACAATCATTATGTAAAATAAAGTAAAAGTTACAAAATATTAGTCGTTTACATATAATAAACTTCGCAAAAACTTTCACATTAATGACACATAGAAGTAGAAATATACAAAAAAATCTCTTCTCCTCTTGGAGGCATTGAAAAGTAGCATATCTAGTATAATTTCGCGGCAAACCCGTTGCAGATCCCTAATCTATATATGAAATCTTCGATAACTTAAAACTGTCAACGCATTTAATCAACAGACTAAGCAGCAAAAAATATGAGAAACCTGTTCTGAAAATTGTCCCTAGAAGACAGCAAGATATATGGCTCAGGACTTCCTTGAATGCGACCTACTTTCTCAGATGAAGAATTCTCACGATCGTGATTTTGGGTCGGATCGACAACGGACCGATCAAAGACTAGCAGAAACGGATTTATATTTAATATTTAATTTTTTTTATCATCATTTATACCTCGTAAAACTGTAAACATAAAACAAAGCAATCAGTGTGTTTTATTTTGTTAAAACTCCCGAAACTCCAGAAATGTGAATCCTCTCATCCCTAGTTTAAGGAAGATTGATTTAAAAGATGCCATAAGATCGAAATATATTGCAATGTTTCGGATAGTATTGTAAATTGGCCTGCATATAGTAGTACACAATTCTTATTTTGCAAATTTAAGAAATTAATCAGCTCCAATTTATTTTCATTTTTGACATAAACTTCGTGAATTTGCAAAATCCAGATCAATAACAACCTTCAGAAAAATGTCAAAAATAAATTTGCAAATTTGCGAATTTGCGCAAATTTGCAAAGTGATTTGTAATATAGCCCTAATATATAATTTTTGCTCTTGGAATTGATTAAAGCATGTTTTATCAGAAATTTTATCATTTTTATTTTATTCTTAAACAGAATTACGATTATTATTATCCATTTTCTGCAGAAAATCGAATATCTTACACTATTTTATTATTTTTATAAAAGAAATTTCATATAAAATATTAACCCTCGAAAAATCTAACCCTCCTAAATAATACAAATACATTGATATTTATCTAAAAAAAAGAGGGTGGCGGGTATAGTTTCAATAGAAACAACATTTTTCCGACAAAACATTTGTGTTATGATCATATTATATTCCTTTTTTCAAATACCATTTTGAACATCATTCAATTTTGGTTGCGATATCATAAAGTTTTCCCTTAAAAGCAAATAAATAAATACATTCAAAACTACACAATATTCGCATATGCTTTATTTTCCGGGGGCCCCTAATATTTCCCACCCATTTTCTTTTTTTGGTTTACAAAATTTACCCTCTCTAGTATATTTTCGTTGATTTTTTTTGTTTTTGTCTTTTTTAACGGACAGAAAAAATGTTTACCAGACATAAGTAATATAAAAGTTTGCACGATAAAACAAAACAAAAAATACACTGCCAATGTTACTACACTGGAAGAATACTTTCTTCAATTTAAATTTGAAAAAAGGATCAAATAATTTATCCTTTCAAGGAGCACATTTTAAGTATACTAAATGTATCAAAAAGTTGTCGGCTATTTAATGGATGTAGCCGGTAGTTTCGCCATTTTTAAATATGGTACTACTATCATATAAACACGTGTAAAGTTGGTCTGTCAATTAGATTAGTTCTGATAGCCATTTAAAATGAACAACTCTTTTTTTTAGCCGGCATTATGTGATTTTCGATCCTTTTTTATTGTGCCATTTTATCGATTCTCACTTAATTTAAGTTGTTTCAACAGATAATCAATTGCCGCATCCAGCAGTCCTAAGCGCTTTAAGCGCTTTACAGCACTTAAATCTAGCAAGACGACTGGATTAGTGAATTTCAAGCATAGAAATTTTTTGCTAACTCAAACAGCGCATTTAAGGTTGTTGTTCACGCTAAAAAATGATTTGTGTAAAGAATAAAATGAGGGGAATTTTTGAAAATTTGTTTCTGGATTATTCACTTTTAATTGTAATTTTTAAAAAATGCACCATTCGCTTGATTCAAGCAAACGCATCCAGGAGTACAACAAATTCTAACTGCTTAGATTAAGAATTTTGACTAAGCGCTTAGGACCGCTGGATGCAGCCAAAGTTTCAAATTTCATTAGAATCTGTTAAGAAGCTTCCAAATTAAAAATAAAAATTTCAGATATCATAAATCAGATCGATACCAAAAAAAAAGAATACTCGAATACTACAGAATACAGACTAGTTCCTCAAATTTGGAATTACACCAAATAATGTGATATTGTGTAAACTAAATTTTAACAAAGCCAGATGTACAGACATTCAAAGAAATAGGCATTTTCTGAAAATATGACACCTCAAAACGTGAAGGAGGTCACAATTTTTTATCATCACAAAACTTTATTCTCATTATATAAGAAGAAAACAGAATTTTAACCCCCCCAAAAGATTTCCCAATGACGTAGAAAGATAATCTCTAGATGATTCGATGAAATCTTTTGGATTCCATTTTCTGTATCAAGTTCCAGAAAACCGTATTTTTGATAGTTACGCCACTGAAAGTAAATATCCATGATATAGGAAGTGAATAATTTTTTCCTTTTTTTTTTGATTCTACAAGTGGATATTTTCGGAAAAAAAGAAATCGAATGGTTATTCTGTAGAAGTGAAGATTCTGTTTTAAAGAAGGGGACTACAAGGAAGAAAGACTTTATATATGTATATAAACAAAATATTGTATAAGAAATCAGCAAGTCTAAAGAAATTGGACATGCGCATATCGGGGAATACTACAAGGGACCCAAAGAAAAATCGCATCATAACATATACAAGGGTATAAAAAAGGAAATTGTCAAGTGCTGCCAGAATTTGTGTGTCGTTTCATCGAATCTTGAATTTCTGGATAAACATATTCTATATTATAAGTTCGAAAGTATATATGGTAAGTTCAAAATGAATCTACTTTTGTATTGGCGAAGTACATACATATATTTTGGGGTGGCATCATAATAACATATCTTTCAAATGCACGTATAACACATTATAAAGTAAGATACCTTTTTGATAAAATCCCATTGTATGATTACTTAGTAAAGAACAATGTGAGTTTTTTATTTCGCCCTTCTCATATTTTTATAATACATCGCTCACCCACTAAAAAGAAACTACCCTCTGAAAATTATATTCGCAGATATATTATTCGAGAAACTTCTAACATTTTCTTGTAGTTATATATTATATTGAGTTTTTCCTTTTGGAAGGGAAAAATTTAGTGAAATAAAATAACTAACAACATTTTGGATGGGCCAGAAAGTCATTGTGTTGTTGATGTTGACAAAATAAATGCATTAATCGAATGCAATGAACGCTTAACATGATGAGAGATTGCACAGATTTTTAACAGATCAAAATAAAGGTTTAAAAACAGTCCAGAAGTTGTGAGTCCACCTTGGCTGAGAACTTTTTGCATATAGCTTATAATACAGGGTTCCTTAATGCCCAATTTCACAGTGAGAGCTTTCCATCACATCGCATTTGACATACATAAGACTTAATGCCGCTTTTCGGCATAGTATACACAGATGCGAAGAGTAGTATTTAAGATCTATTGTATATGCCTCAAATGTGCTGGTGGAATAAGTTCAGTTGGAAGCTTAAGTTTAGCTTAAGTTACAAAATGAATTTCATGACAAATTAAGTTTTTCTTAATACAATTTGATAGCCAAAATATTGTATTTGCAAAGGCTTATATTAATTAATTAATTCATAATTACGAAAATTTTTATAAAAACATTTTTTTTTGGTTTGACATTATCAGGAAATCATTCACAATTGTCAAAATCATATAAGCTTAATTTTTGCTTATACTATAAAATGTAACAAAAATTTAGTAGAGCTTAAACCAGTGTTCCTCAACCCGTGTGGCGCGGCACACCAGTGTGCCAGTGTGAGAGATTGTCAAATGTACCACGAGATTTTAACCATTGACAGAAATCAAGTCCAAAAAGCGAGAAAGACTTTTAAAACTTGAAATGCGAACTTGTCTGGCGATTTTGGAACCTCGTTTTGATTTAATTTGTTCAAGAAAACAGGCTCAGTCCTCATTGAATAAATTTCGTAAAAAAATAATTTGTTTTCGTTTCCATATTATTTGACTCTCACATTTTTTATATTCAGGTGTTTCCCAAAGAATTTCAGGTATTTTTAGTGCGCCGTCAACCAAAAAAGGTTGAGAAACACTGCCTTAAAACCAGAATCGATCTTAACTTAAACTAGGTTTAAGCTCTGACTGTCAAATTGAGCATTAGTGGTATAAATTTAAGTCAAAAAAAAACCTGTGAAAATTACTTCGGTGGGTTTTTCGCTACAAAACCCTAGAAGTTTCCTTCGCTTCCCTTAGCTGCAGGATAACAGCCTTACCAGGAAAACGCGTCAACTTTTTGGACCATCCAATTAAAATTATGTATGATATAGAGAGAAAATGCAATCATAAAAAAAAGAAGTATTTATATGAGTTTTTAGAGTGATTTTGTAAATGGATTTTATTATTTATAATAAAATCTCATGGGAGAAGTATAAAAAAAAAAAACGAAGAGAAAACGATCTAAAAATCTAATGTCCACAGTTTTTGTTGATTCTAATAAAATACAAAAAACTAAAAAAAAAAAAACATTTATCGTAATAAAATGTGAAAACAAGTTAATTAAAAAAAAATTCCCAGTCCTTAGAGATTAAAATCGAAAAAACAGAACTAATTGGACACGTCAAAAGAAAATATTAAGGAACATACTCTACTAGCATAGTTCAGAAGACACCATTGGATACGACAATAATAGAAAATCAATGTCAACTTAGAGTGTGGGTGGACAAGAAGATGGCATGGTATTATTATACTTCACATAACTATTTATACACATACAAAGTATGAAGTTCCAATTAAACTAGTTGCAATGATTGCATAATCCTTAATCAAAAATTTACGGAAATAATTAATGATTTGCATCGATTGTAAAGAGAATCTTTAGAGAGCAATTAGAAATCAATGAAACTTAATTTTCAAAAGGATAAAACACACTAATAACGAATTGAAATGATAGCAATTTGATAATAAATAAAAGATTGTTACAGACTAGTCTTGTTTAACTAAAGGATGAGCTGAAAGTTTTTTTTTTGTGAGTGTCTCCCTGGCAGAGCCATTATACTGTCACTGTAGATTTTCTAGGTTTTCTCGCTAAAAAAAAACCTTCTCTGAACACAAATTTCAAACACTATTAAAAAAATTGCGAATTGCCGATTAGTTTAATGTCTTTTTTGTTGAAGAATAGCTTAAGTTATAAAGACTAGGGGGCTCCGCACCCTACTCGCATCTCTCACCTTTGATTTATGTTTTTCTTTAGCGATAGAATAAGATTCTCTTTTTCTTTTTCTCTACGTCTCAATTTTTCAAGGTGCCAAATGTTTTATTCTGCGTTTTGCATTTGTGAGTTATATTTGAATTCATTTCTAAAAATATTTCCTTAAACATATTCGCCTGAAAGTATGCATACTTTAATTAAAAACTATTTCATATTATAAAGGGATTCGCCTCTCACTATACATACAATTATTTATATATGATTTGCGGAGAAAACTTTTTTATATAATAGATAGATAAGGCTTAAGCTTCATATACTTTTCTTGACTACGCTACTGATTGTTAAATTCAAATAAATTTATAAGCTAATTTCCAAATCGATTTAATTACTTAATAAGGAAAATAAAATATACATCCTCCAGAAAAAAAAAATAAAGTATTTAAATCCCTTTTGTAATTTGTCTTCAAAATTTTTAATTACCCCGAAATCAGCCCCGAAACAAAATATCCTTTTAATTAGCTTTATTTCGTGTTTTTCATTTTATAAAAAAAAGGTGTAATAAAAAAAAGCCCATAAACTAAATTTAAACGGAATAAACAATAAAATTCGAAAGAAAATTATATTTCCTTTTACGGGAAAACAAAAGGAAAATTAGGAAAAATAATTAAATAAAAAATATATATTTTCTGTTGTGGGTTTACCTGTTTACATATATATATCCCTAATTCCCTTCAAAATGTGTTTCATGTTTCTTTGTAATTCCCCCATTTTTTTCCTCAATTGTATATAATTTTTCAGGTATTTTTTAACGCCATATGTAATCGAATTCCAGCTGACAAAATGATAAGAAAACCTTGTTTGTTGACTTTTAAAACCCTTTTAAACTTTACAAAAAAAAAAAAAATGTTCACCTGGTTTATTTTCTTCAATAGTTAACACTTTAAATAGTTTAATCACGAAGAAAACAAAATAAAATGTTTGATACTTTTTAAACGGTTATTTTCGTTTACCTGGCAAATGATAAGACACGTTTTCAGGACGAAAAATCTGTTCGTGATTTACTTAAGAATTCGATTTACCGTAAAACTGCATCTTCCAAGAAGCATTTGTACCAAAATAAAATCCAATAAAGATACAATCGGAACGGTTTTGTCCTCATTTATGCGTAGAGTACAAAATAGGTCAATCATAAATCAAATTCGAACGGTATAGTCCTCATTCGGTTGATCAAATCGTACCGCACAAATAAACGTGCCGATTGAACGTTTTCAGGAATATATTATTAAACCGTTCTTGTATTGAAAAAAGTGTGAAAAATATGATATCAGCATTCACGCGACATGCAAATAATCCTACGCAAGATAAACCGAAAAAACCTTTTTACCTTGATCACATGTCTTAAACCCAAGCAGGAATATTTGATTGCAGAGTTCTTGAGAGTCAGCTCAGGATCAAATTTAAACGAATGAGAATCTTTAGTCATAATAGGTCTGTTTTATTTGGCACTTGCTCTGAGGTAGAGCAAATTTTTACATTGAAAACAAAAACAGCAAACGAGCAAATCCTACACTACTTTCAGACCAGGTGTAACTATTACACCCGAATTAGTTCAGTTTTCTACCATAAAAAGTGTATTAGCTAAAAGTTTATCATTTCATTAGAATATGGTTGCTAAGCAGCGCTACAAACATTTGAATTAAAGCTTTCTCCTACTCCTGCTCGTTTTATTTGCCACTTACCCTGCTCCAGGGTAGGGTATGGCAAATAAAACAGACCTAATAGTCAAAATATATTCTTTAGTCATATTATTATCTTTTTCTCGTCAAAGAACCTCCAGGCTTTTATATTAAGGTTTTTCTTTAGTACGACCTACCTCAATAAGTGTCTGTTATATGACATTCCTTAAAAATGAACATTGGGATTAAGTGCAAACTGGAGTGGAATCGTGTAATTCGATTGAGACCCAAATCGTATCGAAAATGGACAGAAATTGTTATCCTTTTTCGATACGAATCCACTCTAATCCAATCCAGATAGTTTTTACACATGTAAGGTCTAAGCCTAAGTTATATAATAATCAATTACACCCAGTTAAGTGTACTGTTTGGTACGGAGTATCGTCTGGGAGGATCACTGGCCATATTTCTTCGAAAATGAAGACGATATTGTATTTTCCAACAATAGTGGATCAATATCGAACGATGCTGGAAACTTTTTTAAGACCAGCTGTGGAAAATCATCCAATCCTTTCGTTCCACAGCGTATACTGCAAGGGACTCAATGGCTTTAATGTGGCAAACAGAATGATGGATTTAGAACGGATTCCACAGTTTTGGTTTTCAGATGATATTAAAAATAGTCCGTCGTGGAGCCGTCGCGATCCGTGTAGTATAATTGAAAACGTATATATTTAAAAATTTTAATGCGTCGTGAATCCGTCATTCTGCTTGAACCTTTAAGGAATACCACAACATTCATTTTGCGCCACCAATAAAAAGAACAAGTTGACAGAAAAGTTGTAAAGTTATTTGGTATTTTTGACAAGAGAATAATAGTTGTAATAGACAACTAATATTCAGTTGTTACAACTAGCTAATAACTTCACAACTTTACTGCGTGTGTTTGTAAAGAAAGAAATTTAACACTAAGATCTCTAAAAATTTTATCACCAACAAAAGCCTAAAAACTTGTCAATCTTTTTCAAACAAAAAATTTAAATAAAAATAAATCCTTTTTGAGAGAAATTTTAAATTTTAAAATTAACAAGAAAGGATTTCTATTTCTTTGTTTTGTTTTTCTAAAAAGAGAAAACGGCATTTTGAAAAAAGGACATTCAAAAATGGTGGCATTTTTTTTTTATTTATTTGAAAAAGGAATTTTCCCAAAGATTTTTAACCAAAAAAAAAGAAAAATTTAAATATGAGATCATCAAATTATTGGAAATTTTCTATTATTTTCTATTTATAGATATTTAAGAATGGAATTCTTTGAAGTGGAACTGATTTAAGAAAAGGAAAAGGAAGAAGGGTCTTCCATGAACAGGTTTCTCTTTTATATATTTCTGGGTTTTATTTGTGAGTAACAAAAAAATAATATGATTTATACTTTTGGTAGGTATTTCTCACAACCTGTAATGAATCAATAAATACTTTTTTTTTCGAGTTAAAATAAATTGATTTTGAAAAATTTCCGTTACAAATTGATGACGAAAAATTTCAAGGGAAAAAAATTTGAAAAATTCATTTCAATTACACTTAATTCCATTTTTACACGAAGTTTTTGATTAGACAAGATCCACCCACATTCTAAGATAAATACGCTCAGATGTGAAAGAATTGTGGACAAGGTTCTTAGCGAAAATCAAATAATAGAGGTTGTTCTTGAGACAACTGATCCCAAAGAGTATAGTGATATTGACGAAAAGAATCCCTTTCTTAGTCTAGATATAATTAAAGCTAGCCGTAGATATTCCAACCAGTTTTTCAAACTTGAAGCTAAGCTTCTAAAAAATTAAAATAACCACTTTCTGAAATTTGGTCTGACAAATTATCTTAATTGACTCGTATACGATTCAATTCGCATCTTTTCTATTCGTATTCGGGTTTGAATGAACGAATATTTAGTATTCTGGTATCTATAGTCAGACATGAATATAAATTTACACAAGTCAACTAAGGGGAATGTTTTATTGTCAATTTTTGAATTAATTGTTTTGAAATCATTGAAGTTTTATTGTAAGTTCTTGACTCGATCACCCTTTGATCTTGACCAATCTCTTAAACATATAACCAACGCCTTGACAGCCCTGCTATAACCCTAAACCCACTTTAGGCTACCTTGTTGATCTTTTCTTGGCCATCCTCTTGACCTCCTTTTAGCTGCCCACTTAATTCCCTTTTGGCTAACCCCTTGACCACCCTTTTGATAAGACATTTCAGTTTTGTGATTTTCACTTGAAAATTCTACTATTAAAGAAATGTTCTTCTTTTCAATCTATAGCCGAGAATGTCGATTGCCAAAAACCCAATCGAGTGTTTTCTCAAAATTTATCGATACTACTAAATTTGCATACGAAATTTGGATTTTATAAAACTTGAATCGATTTCGCATATTTCCATTAATTCGATTCTGTTTGAGAATAGGAATAGACTCCTTGGAACCAATCCATTCTATTATATATTCCCATCTTAAACAAAAATGATACTGATTGGGCCAGACTGCCGAAGGACGAGAACGTTGATGGGACTCGAGCGTAAAACTCTCAGAACCATTGTGGGTATTGTAACAGGACATTGCTCCTTAAACGAACACATGTGGAAAATAGGGTTAGCCGGGAGTCCGTTATGTGGAGCCTGTCTGGAAGAAAATGAGTCAGCTGAACATTTTTTGTGTGAATGCCCGGCCTTTTCTAGTACCAGACTTGCTACACTGGGTGCATGCACCCTCAGTAAGGAGGGGCTAGCTAACTTGGACCTAACTACGGTGCTAACCTTCATTAGAAGAACAAACTGGTTTGAGGAAGAGACCTAGCCTCTCAACCAACCTTTTTAGGAGGAGGCGCAATGGGCCAGTTAGGCCTACGTGCTAAGAACCGCAACTGTGCGGACCCCTCCAATACAATACAATACAATACAGTACAATGCAACTCCCATCTCTATACAATTTGCTTTTTCACACGTATTCCTCGGGAGCATATCTCCATCGTGTAAAAACAGAATAAAGTATTTATATCCAGGGAAAAAAAACTAGCGAACTTTCTGGAACAAACAAAATATGATTTTAAAAAAGCCATTAATTTTAAGTAATATTATTATTAATGTATGTTTTTTTTAATGATTATAATGAAACCCGGCAACATGGTAGAATCTTTATCCCCTTTTCAACAATTTTTATATAAAACCTGAAAAAAGTGGCAAAAAAAAATAAAATAGAAAAATGGAAGTAGATTTTGGAGAGAAATGAAAAGAAAATATAATTTCCATGGATTTGTAGTAATCAACCCTTAGTGGTAAAATCATTCAAGGGTTGCACATAAGGGGACAGAGAACCCGACAAGAAAAAAATTTAAAATATTTATTAGAAAAGAAAGTAAAATCAAACCCTCTAAATTTGGATATAACATGTTCGTTTGTTCATTGGGCATTAATAATAGTAGTGCGAGAGAGAGTCTATGAAATCTAAAGGAATAGAATAAAAAAGAAAAAACTCAACTGAACTATATTCCAGACCCTTTGTGTGGATCTTGTCTACGTGCTTCACAAGAATTAAATATACATAATAAGAAATTTATTAAATGCTATTTCATGGGTACGCATACAGTTCGGGACGAAAGTCTTAAAGTACATGTTTGTGAGGGATCAATGTTGTACCATGAAAATCAAAGTGTGACTAATGATAAAGTGTGGAAGACTAGCGAAGTAACCAGAAAAAGTACGTGGCAATAAGTGCAAAAGAATACGCAAGAGTACATATAGTTTTCATACGGATCAATGTTGTACCATGAAAATGAGAATATTTGACAAATTATCATGAGTTTGGTGACTAATGATGCGAACACAGTAAAAGCAACACATCAAATGTAATTGTGAAATGAATGAAGAAGTATAGAACTAAAACACGATGTCAGTAACACAGCATATCGGGCCATAACCATGCTTTCATGTTTTAACATACAGTAATCAAAAATCGGCGTATAGCCAATTTTTGGACGGCCTATGGTAGAAATGGGACTCGTAGTTAACAAATCTATAGTTCAATGAATTAACTGAGAAAGAAATACTAAAACTACTAATATTTCAAGGTTTTTTCTCCTTAACTTCGTTTCGTCTTTTTCAAAATCGCTCAAATTCACAAGTAGACTAGGGCTTAAGCGTCCTTTGCAAATTTTATTGAAATCGGTAAAAAAGTTTTTGAAATGCATCGAAAAAAACTTTATGAACACTCTTATTTTCACCTACGACTATTTCTTTAAGTTCACCTACAACAACAATACTGAACATCATGCTGCTCATTTGGCTTGGACATCTAGGTATACTAATATATGACCATACCCATGAAACCTTTCAAGGATGATTATTTCGATGTATTACACACTTAGTGACAAAACTAATATACCATCTGGCAGTACCTACCATAGGGCATAGAAATCAATCAATATTACTAATTTGAAGGTGCAACATGTTACTTATATTAGGGATTCTGATTTGGTCATATTTGCTGTCTGAAAACCAAAAAAGACTCTGTGATATAAAAATACATGTAAAATCGAAACATGAATTACTAGTGTGCTATTCTTCAAGTATTTATGAGGAGACATACGGCAACAAATCTACGTGAAACCATTCCAAATCAAGTTTATCCTTCCATTTAGAATATGGAACAATAAACATTACCATGAAAAATCATGCTAACGTACGGCTCCGAAGAGAATTTGTCTGCTTAGAGAATACTATTGATATAGTGAGTGAGTTTAAATTTAGTCCGTTTTCAAAAACTTTTGAGTCTGACTGTATATGTCCGGCAAAAAGACAGAATTGCACAGATGCTAATATTACTTTTATGTCCTTTTCTAGAACATACGAGTATAGGCAACATTCATTTTCAAATACATTGACAAAATTTGCCGGTAAAACCACCCAAACACAAAAAAAAAGAAAAGAGGAAATTACAATTACTGTACATACAATTGAAGGAGGAAAATGGAGTCTGATAAAAAAAAGGATCATATGGAGCATGTTTGATGATTCTCTACCTTCTTGTATAGTAGTTGGGTGGGGGTTTGGTTAAATCGTTACGAAATTGAACATTGTAAAAGGTGCAAGGGTGAATAATTTAAACGCCTTTTTCTTATTCCTTCGGAAAAGGGGAAGATGTGATAGATGAGGTTGGTTAGATTGAACATGTACATGGAGAATATTTTCATTGCTCTTTGTTACTTCCAGACGATACGAAGGGATGAAATTTACTCCCTCATTTCTTCTCTTCATTCTCGTTCAAAAACAGGGAATGTTTTTCGATATATATAGATATAAAATCATTCGCTTTTATGTCGTCTAGTCGAGACTTCAAGAGAGACATGTAGACAAAGAAAAATTACTGACTAAAAAAGGAAAATTGAAAATGCACATTCATACAAAAAAAAAAAGTTTTCCCGCCAATTTCAACAAAAAAAAAAACAAAAGCTTTTTAAAAAATGCAGAATTTTGTATGACCGACGTCAATTGTCAAAAGTATTTATTTAATTTTTCACAAAATCAATTTAAATTCCAAAACAATAATATTTACCTTGAAAAATTCTAAAAACCATGAAAGAAAATCGTCACCATCTTTAAGTTCACTTTTTATTATTGTTTCGAGAATTTCTTCAGCCATTTATTATAAAATCAATAAAATCACTTTCAAATATAAAATATAATTTGCACAAAATAGAAAAAAAAAAACAACCAAACACTGTTCACTTCACATTCATTTATTTAATTATTAAAATAAATAAAATTAAAAACTACTAAAAAAAAAAACAATTTTTTTTTCTATTTTATTTTGCTACTTCTTTTTTGACAACACTACTAATATCAAATCCAAAATAAATATGAAGTTAGTTACAATTTAGATTTTCAATTAGCTGTCATTTTGAAATATCAAATTTCGAATCTTATTATCGGGTTATTGTCATGGGAAAAATTATGGAATTTATGGTTTGTGTATTTGATAAAGTAAAGAATTTTTACGAAATTATTGAAATTAAAGAAGATGAAAATATTTTTAACAACTTAATTTTATTTAATTTAATTTTTAGCAAGAATTTAAAAATTAACCTTAAATTGGACTCTTTTTCATCTTTAACACTATGTTTAAAAATAATTAAACTTTTGCGTGTCTTGGATTTTCGACATAAAAAAATCCAAGACACACTTTCGAATGTTCAATTTATTATAAACCAAAAGTTTAAAAAAAGATTTAAATTTTCAAATTAACACAGCAAGCTAAAAAACAAATTAAAAAAAGTTGACAATTTCAAAAAAGGATTTTAAATCTTGTGTAAAATAATAATTTAATTGTGTGAAAATGAATTCGACAAGTAAGTATTTTATACCATATTTTTAAGCACATAAAAACAATTTCATTTTTATTTAAAATGAAAATAACTTTTACAACTATATTATATAAAATATTTGGTAATTATTTGGAATTTGATAATCAATAATATATAATAAACTAGCGTCCCGTCCCGGCTTCGCACGGGTGGACATTTATTTTTTAAACATTTTGGGATAAACGTAGAGTAAATGTATCTTTTTGCAGGACTTTATTTACATTTTTGTACATTTTTATTTTATTGCTTAAGTAATTTAATTTTGTAGAATTTTGTGGAAATTGACGGAGATAAAGTGAGGGGGTAGTCTGGGGTCCCACCACCGGCGAGTCCGCTGAGAGTCCGAGCGCCTGGCGCAAGTCTGGAGACTATAGAAGCCCTACAATGGATTAATGGGACCCCAGCCGTCGCTAATGACACTGAATATCGGGTTATTGAAAGCTATAGTCGTAAAATCTCAATTAGGGTCTTTGTGGATGAACTTGGATTACATAGAATATTAGACGCGACAGACATGGATGTGAGGATTATTGGATGCAGATGTATGCGGAATTACATTATTTAAGTTTTAGTAGTAGGATCTAGTAATAAATATAGCCTATGTTACTCAGGGATAATGTAGCATTCTAATGGTGAAAGAATTTTTGAAATCGGTCCAGTAGTTTTTGAGTTTATTCGTTACAAAAATACAAATCTTTCCTCTTTCTAATCTGGGCTATTCTCAACTCCGTTGGAATATAATTCCGTCGGACAAAATAATTCCAACGGAATTTTGGTAGCTATGCCAAACTACTATGAACTAAAATTTCGAACGAATTTCGAAACTGCCAAAAGTAGGCCATTTCAAATATTTTCAAAAATATTTTCTGTTGTTTTTTGAATATTTCAACGGAGTTTAGCTATAGCCCAGATTGTCTTCTCGATATCAAGAAGGCCGACATACAAACGGTAAAAAGCGTCAATTTTAGCGTCAGTCTAAAAAAAGAAAAAGAATTAATGTAAGATTTTCTTGTTCTTTAATTTTTATTTTTAATTAACAAATGTAAATAATATAAAATTAATTAATTATTTTTTAATATATTATATTGTTTCATTTTTCGTTGCTTGACTATAAAACAGAAAAAAAACAAAAATGCCTCCAAAAATTAAACGTAATCGTAAAATTGCTGCAAAAAGAAATGATGACATCGAAAATAATAATACAAATAATACAAGTGGAACAATAAATTCGAATGGCAACAGTTTAATGGATAGTCCTATGCACAGCATAATGAAGAATGCTCAATTTAGTGAAACATTTCATAATAAATATATTAAAGAGTTACAACAACTTTATATGAAGATGGATCATGAACCCTTCATGTTTACATTTACTAAAATGTTACAATCAGCAATGGCTTCGGATGAATCTAACGACTATGGTCATTTAGCATTATTATTCTGTTCAAAATATGTGACATCTTATAATACGGAAATAACACATCCAGTTCTTGTGTCGATATTTAAATGGCTATTATCGACCACAAGTACAAATCCTCATATTCGTTATCGTATTTGTCAATTTGTTAATATGATTTTAAATGCGCTCGGTATTGAAGTAGAACTTGATGATTGCATTTGTGATAAAATTATGAGCTATATGATTGAACGTTTACATGATATAAAACCAAATGTTCGAGTACAAGCAATTCTAGCATTACAACGATTACAAGTTCCAGATAATCCAAATGATTTAATTGTTAAAACATATCAATTTCATTTAAGTTCTGATCCATCACCAAGAGTTCGTCAAACTGTTATATCATCGATGGGTCGTAATTTTAATACAATCCCATATATATTAGAACGTTTATGGGATATTGATGAAAAAGTACGAAGGCATACATATTTACATATGAGCAGTTATCCAGCACGAGCTTATAAAATTTCGCAACGTTTAACATTATTAGAACAGGGTTTAAATGATCGTTCCGAGATGGTCCGTAAGATTGTAACAACTGTTATGTTACCACAGTGGTTGGAATCGTATAATAAAAATTTTATTTTATTAATATCTGCATTGAAATTGGATGCTAATGAAAGTGAAATTGATCGTTTTCGTAAAATAACAAAACTTATGTTGAAAGAGATTTTGAAACATCAAAAAGTTGAAGATTTAATTGAAACTCTTCGTTTAGAAACCGATGGTGAACTAGAAAAATGTATTCCACTTAAGAAAATTACAGTTGAGAACACTTTGTATTGGTTGTGTCTTATTGAATATTTAGAAAATCAATCATCAGATGAAATTGATACAATCATACCAGAATTAAGTACATTTTGTAATTATATAACAAAATATTGTACGGAAGCATCTAAATCTAATATGGATAAATGGCAAAAAATGGAATATCATTATATATTATTAACATTAATGGAAATTATTTACACATTTGATTTGGGCGATGAATTTGGTCGTGAAAATTTCAAAAAATTGATAAAAATTCTATTAAAATATTATGATATTGAACAGTATACTGTTGAAGTGATTGTTAAATGTACAGAAAATTTAATAACATCAAATGAAGAAAGGTTTCAGTTTTTCATTGATATTATTAAAGAAATAACTGAATCGAATACATGGAGGACTAACGATCTAACAATGCATTGTAATTTTATTGAAGAACTTCTAGAGAATGATATAAGTTTAAAATTAAGATTATCATCGTTAAAAGTGAAAATTCTAGATTTAGAAGAACAAGAAATGAATTTCGTTAAAAGAAAAGCTTACGTGCAAGCACAACGTGTAGCTGATGAACGAAATCTTTGTAATGAAGAATATATGAATCTATTGAAACCATTACTTGATCAAATATCAATAAGTGATAATGAAACTGCGAAAACATTATTAAATGTATTTCAACAATCGAAAAAAAAAGTTACCGTCGAAACAATTGTTAAATGTCTACAAATCTCATTTTTTATGATTTCATCGAAAAAAATCAAATCATTAACATCGAATGTTTGTGAATTATATAAAGATTTTATACGACATCATATCGAATCAAATCAAATTATTGTACGTGATTGGGCATTAAAATGTGGTACCTCATGCAGTTTATTATATAAACCATTATCAAAAGATGTTTATATAGAATTAAATTCACAATTTTATAAAAATCATAATCGACGTTTATGGACAACATCATTTGAATGTACTTTTGAATTATTAGATAGATATGGTTTAAAACATTTCGAAATTGAAGATAATCCAGGACAACAATTATATAATACTTTAGAATTTCTTGATACCGAAGAAGATGGTACATCATCATCATCATCAAATGGTTTTGGTGTCGATTTAATATTTATGATGTCACATTTAATGGATACATGTGATGAAGTCACAATTGTTCGAGCAATTGTCTTTGGATTTTGTCGATTAGTTCTACATGGTCACATAAATAATGATGATATTATGGAGAAATTATTATTGAAATATTTTAATCCAGTAACAGAACCAGAAATAAGTCAATTACTTGGTATGTTTCTTGAAAATTTAATTTCTCGAAAGAAACAAGAAGAATTACAATCATGTTTAATACCAACAATAAATACAATATTGAGTGCACCATATGAAAGTCCATTACATGGAATTAAACTAGAAACAATATTAAGATTTGTTATTGATTCGACACGTCCAGAATTTTGTCGTGCCACCTTAAATATTCATAATACAATTGCTTTAACATTTATGCAAGAAATGGAAAATTGTTTAAATAAAAATGATAATAATAATTTTATTAATAAGGAATTATTAAAAAGTTTATCAAAAGAATTAATAACATTAGAATTGACAATAAATGATGATGCTCCATTAAGAAATGATCTGAAAAGTTGCTGTGATACATTATTATTGAGTACATTAGAAACAAATACTGCAAAAAATATAAGAAATTTTAAAGAATATTTAGATGGAAATTTCCGATCTAGCACTTTAAAAACAAATCCTGACAAGGGTTCTGATGAGAAACATAAAGATAGTTCTGAAGCTGAATTTGAAGAAGAAATTACTAATAAAGATACAAATTTTAATATAGAAAATAATAGAAATGAAACCGAATTGAATTCAATTCAAGAAGAGAATGAAAATTTGAATAAAATATCAAATGATAAATCAACGATATCATCAACAAATTTTGGTCGTGATAATACTACAAGTCTTCTATATTTAAGAAAATCATTGAATTTACGTCAAAGAGATAAAGATGAATCACTGACACCAGCTAAAATACGTACAGATCAAAATAAAAGAAATAATGATGATAATGATAGTGAAAGAAATGAAGAAATTTTAAATGATACACAAAAGTCTGTACTAACTTTTAGAAGAAGATCATTAGATTTTGGAAATAATAATCTTCATCATGAGAATGAAAAGAACTCCAATGAGGATGAAAACATTTTAGCAAATAATACTGTACCTAATGAGGCGGAACCATTCTGTACATTAATTGAAACTGATGAAGAAGTTGACAGTGATAATGATGATAGTAGAAACATATCATCTTGTTCAAAGAGTATCGATCAAAATAAGAAATCAGAAACTTTTTTATCAAAGAAAAATGCTAGTAAAAAGACGTTCTAGTGGCAATCTTTCGATGGATTCACCGTCACAGAATTTTCATACGAATTCATAGATCATGATTATATTGTGTGATGTTTTGTTCAACACTTAATCGTTATTAAGGCAGAAATCATTTTCTATGGAATTTTATAAAATTTAAATTTTAAATTTAATAATTCCAATGTCCAGTAAAAATTTTTTTGTAAATTTTAAACTATGCATAGCACGTTAGAGAGAGATTTGAAAAATGTAATCTAAAATGATATTTATTGTATAATAAACCAATATTTCGAGTAAGAGGTTTCATTTGCATTTAGCTCGTTAGTAACTTTTAATTTTTGCATATCCTTGTGAAATACTTGGATATTCTCGCTAAGCAATTCAATCAACCTTTTGTATTGCTTTTGATTTGTAGAATTTAACGATCTACATTTTAATAAGATTTAAAAAATTAAAATTTACTTAAATTAAATGAAATTCACAGGTTACATTTTGATTTTATGTACACAATTAAAAAATTCCACCACAATATTTGTGTTGGAGAAACAAACGCAAAAATTTTCGATTCCTACGGAGTTTGGAATAACAAACCCTTCCGTACGGAATGGTAGGAGTCTAGAATAGAAATTTTAATTCCGTAGGAAAATTCCTATTCCAACGGAGTTTAGAATAGCTCAGATTATTAGGTTAGATTGAGAAGTTAAATATTTCCTATCTCGTTTTGCATTTAGCAGTCTTTTTAGTTTGGATTTTGTGGTCAAAGACCCAGTCTTTTTTTCCACCTAAAATATTATCTAGAAAAATAATTTACATAGAAATATTTTATTTCCTAAATTATTTTATTTATTTGCATTTTGTATTCTTAAACGAAGATTTTTGTGTCACCACAAGTGCAAGATAATATTTTAATAGAGCTTCTCGTCATCTTTATGGTTTTTGTTTTATTTTGTTAAAGCCATTTTTGATTACTCTTCATTAGAAATAGATCGGTGTTTCATTGCTAGTGCAATTAGACGATGGAATGATTATAGTTTTTTGCGTACACACTATCAAACTTTTCATCCAATCTAGTTTGTCGGATGCTAAATTTGGCTGTGTGTATGGGCTTTTAAACAGACCTGGACCATTCCTGGTCGGCCAGTATTTTTGTATAATTGTACTAATGTACTAATTCAAAGTATGGTCCATCTCTGAAGACCCGGGGATTTCTTCAGAAAGAGAGACTTCGTAATTGACCTGAAAGATGGGACAAAGGTTATATTGAAAACAATAACAATAATAAAAGAAAATTACCAAAATCAGGTAAGATTGAAAATTCAAACCGATTTTCTGTTCATTTCAAATACTGCAATAAAAAAAAACAAAAGTTTTGATTTGTGCCATCTATTATCTGGAATATAATACTAAATAATTGTAGTTAAATTAGGCCTCGATATTATAAATTCCTTCCTGTATAAAATGTATGGTAACCGTGTTTATTATTCCCAAAATACACAACTATTGTAAAGGATGTCACAAAATTTCCACAAGATTTGAATTCTACGCTATTTGTGCAGTAAAGTGTTGCCAACAAAAAAAAGGACAGCATGACAACTGACAGTTCAAGGTTATTAAAAATAGAACGCTACACGTGAAAGAACAACGAGTTTCCATTGTTGAGCACTATTTTAAAAGTAATGAGTTATTTCTTGGTCGTGTAATTTCCCGTTTTGGTGATCAGAATTGGCCACCAAGATCATGCGATTTAGCACTGTTGGAGTTTTTCTTTACGGTTTTTTGCAGTCTAAGGTTTATGCTAACAAGCCCACGTTCACTTACGCCTTGATGCAGGAAATTGAGGAAATTGAGCGCTGTGTCAACGAAATTCAGCCACATTTATGCAATCATGCAAAACGGTCATGGAAAATTTCAACAAAAGAGTATGTATGTGCGTGCCAGCAAAGCTATAGCGGCCATTTATCCGATATGCTATTCCATATATAACCCTATACTGTATACTTTATAAATCAATAAAAAATTTAAAATTTTTAATTTTAAACCTTTGTTTTCTATCAAAATTACTTCTTGCGTGAATTTTGGGACATCCTTTATATTTCTTAAAAAAACGTGTATTTTTACCAAAAATATCGTAAAAACTCTGTTACCTTAATACATAAAAATGAAACAATAAAAATCAAAGAAAAATCAATAATAATAAATTTTATTTTCACAAATTAATCAGTCTTAAAAATATAAACAAAAAAATAAAAATCACATTTACAAAAATGTCGGTTATTTTCCTTATATTTTCTTCTTCAAGAATTCTCTACAATTGTTTCAGCTATTTGTTGTTTAGATATTAAATTATTTGTAAATTTCTTATCCATTAAATAATATAAAATCGGTCTAAATATTGACAATAGAAAATTAATCATACTAAGTAGAATTCCTAAGTTTTGTGCCATAAATGGATATTTATAGTGCATAAAAGGTTTTGATATCACCTCAAATAATAAACTACCATAAATCCGTTGAATTGATAAAAATAAATATGTTATTGATAAAATTAATGCTAATTGTAAGATTTTATTAACATTCTCATCTAAACCACATGGTTGTAATTTATTTCGTCCAATAAAAATCTTCCCAATCACACAAATCGTCGTCAAATGTAAACAAATTGTTGGTATTATAATTCGAATTAATAATACAAAAATTTGCATTAAATTATTATTATGTTGATCATAATTGATAACACCACAAATCATTGGTGATACTTCATTTGGTAGAACATTACCGAAAACAAAAAACGGTATTGATATTGATCCTGCTAGAAACCATATAAATAATGTTGGTGCTATTACTGAGATACTATTTTTACGTTTACTATAATCAATTGTTACAGAACGTTTATGTAGATTAATTGCAATTTCATAATTATCATCATCTGTTGTTGGTTCGGTAGTCGACAATTCAGTGTAATCATTTTCAAAGTTATCACGTCTCTTTAGCGTTTTTATAGCTAAATTATATGTTGATGTTGCATGCAAATTTATAGCAACAATAAAATATATTATTGCTGTACTTGTAAATGATTCGATACCTAAATAAATTGGACATAATTCAATTGATGTCAACCATTTACGATAATTCATATAGAATAATTCTAAACCACTGATCGAAAGTATTCCGATATCACAAAATGAAATCTGTATTAGAAAGTATCGAGTTCCTGTAAAAGAAAAAAGAAAAAAAGGAATTAAAAGAAAGTCCATTTAAACACAGGAAGTTTATAATTTCTAATTCGTACAAAAAACAAAATTCCATTTTAATAGCATCTAATTTTCAAACTCTAATGAGGACTTCTCAGGGATTGTATCGATTTCTTAAACTACTCGTAATCTGAAATCTTATCAGGACACCAGAGCGCAAAAGTACTCTCCTTAAAGATTAATACCCACTAAGTGTACAAAACGGGTCATGAACGTGTGAGTAAAAGAGATATTGATTAAAGTAACCGACTTGCTTTACCACCAAGCTATGGTTTCATGATATATCAATTAAATGTAGTAAGCTGCAAAATGTAGGGCAGCTTAACTTAACGATATAAATACCACTATCAGTAGTATAGACTGAGTCAAACAATAAAGCAATTTAGTCACAAGTTATTGACAATAAAATAAAGACATTGATCGATTCTAATCCGTATTAAACGATACGAGAGATTACTCAGCATCTTCACATAATGACCATCAATCTTTCTGTTTAATGGCTCTTAACTTCATCGCCATCAAACTTTTGTTTCAATCCTTGCAGAACTCCTTTAATGGTGTAAATTTAAATAGAAATGACTCAAACTGCGACTATTAAAGAACAGGAACAGATTGTTATTGTTCTTTTAAAAGAGCTGTGATTTTTATCTGTTCTTTTTCACAATATGTTATGTTTTTAAATGAACTTGCTTCGTTGTATTTATGTTCGCTCTATGAAAACGAAACATTATATGATTTCATATCTTTTTTAATATTGTAATATTATAATAATATTAATAAAAAAAAGAAGAAAAAACCATCCATTTCTCTCATTCTTACACAACGGTTAGTGAAGAACGTAATAGGCGTAGTATTAGTAATGAGATATTTGTACCAATGCACACACCCCATGAAAAACAGTAAGAGTGATTGAATTTTCATAAGAGTGAGGGACGCCATTTCATGTGCTTAACGGGAAGTTTTTAAAAAAATTTCATTTTCCCTCTTTCTAATACATTTTGCCTCTGAAAACTGTCCGTGCTCTTTTGCACATATTGCAACGTGAATTTCTTTTTTTTTAATTACTTTGTTCTGATTGGTCTAATTGTTTATTCGTTAGCTTTGGCTACTTTATAATTACTCATACTTCGAAATAGGTTTTCATTTCCAAAGCTAAAAAAAGGAGAACTTTCATCATACTGCTCTTTACCTTTTATTTACAAACTGCTCTTTTAAACAAACATATGATAAAAGAACGAATTAAATTTTAGGAACTGCTCTTTTAATCACCGCAATTGTTTGTTCCAGAAACAGTGAAACAGATACTGTGCTTTTCGAATACCACATGATAAATTCACAGAACTGATCCTGTAGCAAGCCACTTCCACCCAATTATCAGATTAAATACTATAGAAGAACATTATAGATCGGAAAGATTCTTTTTTCTTACAGATATAATAAATGTATTTCTAGAGATTCCTAAAAAGGGAAAGTTTCTGAAGTTTAATATCAGAAAAACTAGTTCCTAAACATGTTCCAGTGTTATGTAACAATTCCGCCTATGATAGTTCAAGAACAATTACAATTTTCATGTTCCATCAAATTACATTAATTCAGATCTGATTATAGACAAAGTTGACAAAAGTGAATCCCATATAATTCTAGTATTTTATTATAATGATTCAACAAATTCCATGTTTTTTTGCAATCAAAATTGGCATGATAAACGAACACACATGCTCTTCAGATTTCCTGAGACTTGTTTTTTTTTTTTATACACTATAGAAAATCCAAGTAACCTTCGGTACTTCGGATTCATTTCTCAATATTATAGCTGAACACAATTCATGCGTTTAAGATTTCCTATCAAAGATTAAAAAAGTGTTTGCCTTAAATAAAGACAATTAAATCAAATAAAGAATAAAAAATAATTTAGAAGAATTCTTTTTGTCATTCAAAGAAACCCTGACGAGACTTGATTTTCTGTAATATTCTTTTTAATATCGAGAAATTTATAGCGCGCCTTTATGTTTCTATTTTGGGTAATAGACGACGTCTACAAGTTTGATATTTCTGTTTTTGGGATAGTGTGAATTCTTGAATTTTGTACAGGGTTAATCATATTGTATTTATTTGATAAAGTATAGTATAGACTCTATACTATAGACGAATTCTCTCGAAAATCTCAGCATAAACTACAAGAACTAAGGAGAATGAAACCTTGACTAAACATGCCCTGAAAATTTTGGTCCAAAATCCAAAAATTAAGTTGATTATTTATCAAATATAAGGATTTCTTCAATTTCTTCACATTTCTGGAAAACTTTGTAATAAATTCAATTTTAGGATCATTATCATCACAAGTGACCGGAAAAAGGAGACTACTCGGGAAGTAATGAATCTATCATGTGTATTAGGTCATTTAACAGCCAATAATCTTTCTTTGCACGATTAGAATGACTCTGAAAACGATATTTAAAGCGTTCAATGAGCTGAACGGTTTTAAAATCAAAAGGAGTTATCCACAAAAGGTTCTTTATCTGAAATCAGTCTATCAGTAATATAGTATACCCTGTACTTTCAAAAATTTATATGAAATGATGAAATTATTTTTTTTCAACCAAATTCTTTGTATCTCAAAAGTAGCGCCACAAATTCTTTGAAAATATTCAAAATTTTCAAAGAATCACGTAGTTTTTTTGGATTTGGGTGTCTCACATCCCAAAAACTGAAGACTTGTATGATATTTTATGGTTACTATAAGTCCCTGTGCCAGCCAGTGCAACTACCAATATTTAAAAAATAGAACTTCTGAATTTTTGGGTGAAAAACTGCATTGAACTTTGAAATTTGTATCATTAAAGAAGTTTTGAAGGGACCGAAACAAATGATAGTCTGATGATACAAAGCCAGGACTATAAGTTGGTTGCATCAAAAATTCTCAGCCAAGCTCTGTTAATTTTTGGTGAGTGACCAAACTTGTATATGATCTATTGTGATCATAATAAAAATCAACACTTTAGCGATGCACCAATTTTCAACGCTTGATGGATAACTTTGTTCCTCTGTTCTTAATTTTTAATGGATGACTTTCTGGCTCATCTAATAGTTGACATTGCCTAATTTAATATAGATTATTATTTCCGGTGAACAATTAAAGTTAATTAATTAATTTAGAAAAAAAAAAACGAAAATATGATATTTTGTGACAATTTTTTTCCGGTTAAAAATGATATCATTTTTTTAAAAGACTAAATTTCCTTTTAATTAAATTCGCAATAAATTTTATTGGTTCTAGTTTTTCTAATGGCAGCGCCACTACCATGGAGCACGACAGTCTGGAGTACAAAAAATTCAACCAAAATAGGATATCGAATTCTAATCATTATTAATAGTTAATGATTTTTTTTACAGAGGTTGATCCCTAAATATGGTTTATGCTATTATTCTCTGGAAATATTACAGACTAGCGTAATAGTTCCATGAGGCTAGAACATCTGAACCGATCTTGCTTAAATTTGGTTCCAAATCTAATATTATAAATAGAAAACAGGGATGTTACCCTTAAAGTATTGTACAGAATTCTAGCTACTTTTTTTTACCAGGCATTCATTTAGTTAAAGTTCGTAATGAATAAACTATCTTGCAGAACAAAATTCCAGTTAAAACTACCAAATTTTTGATTTATTAAAGCGATTTATAGTTAATTTTAGTGAAAATTAAAACTTTTGTCTATTATTCTATATAATAGTATTATCAAAACTGAATTGAATGAACAAATGTTGTTGGTGCAACTCAATATAAAGGTACCGAGTGGTCCGGAGTTCAAATCCTAGTTCCCAGTTTCACAGTTTTTCAATCTATAACAATACCACCAGAACAGTTTTAGTAAAAAATGCTAGTAAATTAATTATTAAAACTAGAAATATATTTTATAGTCCAAGATTTCAATGAATTCTATTAGATCAGTCCAAGAACTGTACTTATTACAAATTCTATGTAAACTTTTTAAACAGATATTCCTGATGGCTTCACTAGACTACTATTTAATCTTTTAAGCTAGAATATCAATTGATCTAAGTATGCTAGTAATTCCCCTTTAGTTCAGTTTAATGAAGAGTCTACCGGATCCGAAAACTGAAGTGTCCGTCTAATTAAAATCGCTGTTAAATGTAAACCGCACATCTTGCAATACTAAAATTTGACATGAATATTACTTGACATATTGTCCGTCAGTAGTAAAAATTATTTGTTGGTGAAAAGACGCGTTCTTATTCAATTGTTGGGCTTCAATTGATTGGAAAATCAAACATCGAAATTTACCAGTTCTGAATCCGTTGGATTATTCCATTTGGAGAATTTTACAAGCAGCGGCTTCCAAGAAAAAACACACAACTTTGGCCGGTTTAGAAAAAGATTTGACTCGTGAATGGAACCGTTTAAGCTAAGACATCATGCGAGCATCGTGTGGATCGTTTAAAAAGAGATTGAAGCTGGTGGTTAAGGCAAAAGACGGTTACATACAATTCGAATAATTGTAAAATTAACTATGTATTATAAACTATCATTTCCATAAATTTTAATAAAACCGATCAATAAAAAAAAAAATACAGCGTTTTTAAATCCGTACACTTCAATTGCTGGACGCGGTAATTCAAAAAAATTTACTGTGTACATTTCCTAAGTACTTTCCAATTCGAAGTCCTCACAAATATTCTATATTAAAACTTTTAAGCTATTCTTGGAATGTTGCTAAAAATTTTTTGGCAAATCACACCACAATACAATTTCCCTACGACAGATATGTTATAAAGAAACCATCTCAGAGTTGTGAGGATCCGCACACAAAAAAATTCTTACCATTACATTTCGAACGAAATAATATTAAAATTGTTAAAATATTTATTATAATCCCAAATAATACGAAAATTCCTAAAAATATCCAAATATAGAAATCTTGAATAGCACCAATATTTCGATTGATATTTTGATCAAGATTTTCTGGCATTCTATAAACATCGATCGTTGTTCCATTTGTTGGTGAACTGATATTAAGATCAGTTCGATTAAACATTATTAATTATTTTGTTTTTCACTGTTTTTTATTACAAACGCCGCGCACCGGCCACACGACAAAGTCGTTTTCACACACAGAGCGAGTATACCTATTTCACCCCACGCACGCACCTTGTTTTGAAGCTGTGCCAAATTGATCGCGAAAAATATCAACAAACAAAAAACCGGTCGATCTTTGTCAATGCGATCAATAGTTTTTTTTTTAGCACTTATTTTACTTGTTTTCTTTACTTTTTTTTGTAAATATGTTTTTCCCCAAGCTTATGATCGTTACATACGTTCGAATTGGACAATACCGTGCGACTAAATTGATCTGATCGTGTGCAATGCACACAACAAAGTGGAGCTTCAAATAATGAAAAATAAAAAAAAAATAAAATATATATATATATATATAATAGAGTAAAGGCATCCATGCGAATGAACATTGGATCATGCGTAAGTTACTTCACAAAAATACCGCACTTTTCTCGTTTGGTAGTACTACCAATTTTCTCTTATCTTTTTGAATATAATTCGCGCCCAATTGTGTGTATGGCGGCAGGGATTTTCATATGGAAACAACAAAACACAAAAGAACCAAGAAGACATTTTCAAAAGAAGCCCCATCATCACTTAGTTGCCGTTAGTTTTTTTTTATTTTCGATTTTCATGTTTCCTATATATAGATAGACAGTGTCAGTCACATAAACGTTATTATTTTAATTATATTTTTAGTGTCTTCATAAAATAATCGCGATCACCGCAACAAAAGTTACTGTAAAATACAGTGCCAATGTCATACACTGGAAGAATGCTTTAAAAGTTATTCTGGCATTAAATTACATACCATGATTTAAGAAAATCATCGAGTATACCACATGTGTGTCACTGAATACTAGCTTAAGGCTCGTCGCACACTTGAGATACTACCACAAAATAAGAAAGACATACTACACTTTTGCAAGCTACGATTTTACACTGTATAATGCCGAAAGTACGTATAAATTAGTGTCAGCAATGACAGCGAAGCTTGTTCGCGTAGTTGAGGCCTGAACTACGTGAGTGAGCTTAGTTCGTGTCGCTCATGACCAGGCGACGTAGTTTCAAAGCTTCGCTGAAGTGTGCAACGACCAATGTAAATGTTGAATTTGTCACTTGCAGCGAGAAACTTAGTTTACGTAGTTTAGTTTACTTAGCTCAAGTGTGCGCCGGTTGTAATAGCGTTTAAAATACGTACTATAAGTATGGTTTTGAAATTCAAAAATGTACGTGGTTTACGTATTTTTACTTAGTTTTTTCACCCACTTTCATATATTGCTGCACCTTTTTATTGAAGCGGAAAATAGCGAATCGAATTTTGTAGTTGAGCTGTAATTTTTCATCCTTTTTTAGAGTATGCATTTCTTGATCCTCATCAAATTAAATTTACTTCAACAAAATTGTCTAAGGAATAAGTATTCAAAATTTCATTAGAATTGGCTAAGAAGCTTCCAAGATAAAAATAAATCTTAGATCGATACCATAAAATAATGGGAATTTATTCCTCCCAATAAACAGCCAGTTTCCCGAAATTTCTATGACATCGAGAGATATCGTATAAACTAAATTTTGACATAATCAGACCACGCTATCAATAAAAAGGAGATCGGTAATTTCGGTATTCTTTGGTCGGTAGTTTCAGCGAGATTCGCGTCGTAATTGAATTTGGTGCTGTGGGCTTAAGGGCTTTGAAAAGCTGCCTGTTTGGCCCATGTTTTGAGATTATCAGTTTTAACGTTCTGAGCTCGGCAGTTTCGGGGAAGCTCGCGTCGAGATGGACATGGTTAGTGAGAGTTTTAGTGACCTCAATGATCAAAGTATGTAGGCTGTGAAAAACTACTTATTTGGTCTATGTTGTTGGTGGGACGGGGAATATTAGTTTCGGCGTTCTGGACTCAACAGTTTGGGGAAAGCTTGCACCCAAGTGGGATCGGTTGGTGAAAGTTTTGGGGGTCTCGATATGGATAGGCAGATAGATAGAATAAGAATAAGCAAAACGCGAAGATCCATCAAAATCTAGATTTTTTTACTATCACAAAGCTTTATTCCCATTCTATGGGAAGAAAGCAATAGACACGAAATATTCAACAATTCACGGTTCAAATTGAAGTAAACCTCCAAAAAAAAACATTGCTAATCACAATATGTGATCGAAGTCTTGAATTTGCGATGTAATAGCGCGCCTGTTCTTCAAAATCAAAACAAAACAGTAAAAATTTGGGGATAGTCGTGTTCGAGTAATCTTTAATCAAGAAAGATCAAGGAATCTTTTACAACAAAGAACTGTTATCCGATGGAGACGAAGAGACATTAAAGATCTTGAAAATCATAAATGATATCTTGAATTAAAAAATCCCATCCCATTTGAAGATCATTTAGGATCGATTGTGTTGCAAATAAATATGTTTCTTCATGGTTTTTTTTGGGGGTCTTTAATTTTCTTGGTGGGCGTACAAAACAGTACAATTTTTAGGTTGGGTTGGCATGAATTGTGTATCCACTTTCATTTTCTTTCATAAATTTCAAGATTCTTAGAATTTCGGATATGTTACGAAGTTCTTTTGTCCATGTTCATTATTTTCATGATTTTATTTAAGCTTGATTTGTAAAGAACGTGACATGCGCTTTTAAATTGGGAAAAAGAAAAGAAAAGAAGACACCATTTGTTATTTAAAAAAAATTAAACGTTTCTTTTTTTTGGGAGGTGTTCGCGAGGGTATGTTTCTTTCTTTTTAATTATTCACATCCGCCGTTTTATATGAATGTTGATTTTTTATGAGTATTATAATTTTTTTCACCGGATATTACCATGTCATCCATCTGTTCGAACACTAAAAAAACCTGATACAAATGTGCACTTACAAAACAAAAAAACGAGTCTATCTCAAAAAGTAATGCTTTTTTGGAATTCATACAATTTAATTAATCGATAAAGTTCAATGAACATGTCGGTTAATTGAATTCTTAATTTTTCAATACTAGAATACATAATAATGTAGCGGTTTTTTTGAACCGAGTCCAAAGAACTTTTGTGTGATTTAAATTTAGCAAAATATATTCACGGTAAACAAATTGAGGAAGGTATATCAAAACATTGTGAATTATGAGTCAGAGACAATGACATAGTGCCATACTCTTTTGAGTTAATAGTTAAGTGGCCGGAAAACTTATCCATTTAAGGATAAAAAGTGATCTTGTTTACCATTTCCTTACCCTGGTAGGGTACGTCTCCAAGAGTTTTCATTACAAAGGATGAAAAAATGCGAGCAAAAATCTCATCATCCTACCATAATTTGCCCATCTAAAAGATTTGTTCGTGAAAGGAACGTATTTACATAGATGTCGATTTTTGAGGGATCTCAACCTAGTCAAGACAAACTTCAAGATTGTAAAACTGTTCCGCTTCAAAATATCGTTTATGCAAGTTTTGAATCAAATATCGACCAATAATGAAGCTCTCGATAGGGGTTTTACTATTTATCTATTTCAATTTGTAGTTTTTAATTCGCGGACCTATTAAGGACAAATATATATATATTACTCCCGAGATAAGTAAATACATAACTATACAAGTCTAATGTCGGAAACATTTATGATTAAATCCAAAAAAGAAAAAAATCAGCATGTATGTAATAAAATACCGATGATATCATCACTTCCTACGGAAGGACATAAATAATATTGCTGTTGCGAATATTAATAGAAATTTCCAGGATGATTTATATGCAGTAAGGATATAAGAAATCTTCAAAAAATAATTAGCTTTGTGTGCGCGTCGCTTAAGTAAAATAGTGGCGTTAAAATTGAATTGATTGTGAAAGTGTCTCCGCTAGTGTATAGTGGTTTCGTCCGTTGAACTGAGTATCATGATGGGGACTTTCTATATGACCTTTCTAAAGGGTGTCCGAAAATTCACGCAAGTAATAATTTTTATAGAAAACACGAATCTATAATTAAAAGTTATAAATTTTTTATTGATTCATAAAGTATACAGTATAGTGTTATATATGGAAAAGCATATCGGGTAAATGCCGTCCACGACTTTGTTGGGACATACGCACCATTTTCTTGACATTTTCCATGATTGCTTTATATAATTGCATAAATGTGGCTGAATTTCGTTAACACAACCCTCAATTTCCTCCTTCCTTTGTGGGTGATCGTTGGCCTTAGACTTCAAAATATTTTTAAAATATTGCTCAACAATGAAAACGCGTTGTTGTTTCGTGTAGCGCTCCATTTTTAATAACCCTGAACTGTCAGCTGAAATGCTGTTTTTTTATTCGTTGGCAATACTTTATCGCACAAATGGTGCAAAATTCAAATCTTGCGTGGATGTTGGGATATCTTTTAGTATCAAAATTAGATTTTTCGTATTGAAAAGTATTGGAAATGACAGACTATTTTACTATATGTACTCATATATATGTGTATAAAATAGAAATTTTCGTTTCACCGGCACTGTTTTATTTAAACTAAGGGGCTCTGTGCCCCCTGCTCGTCTCGCTCACCAACTCCCGCAGTCGGTGGGGACCATTCAATTTTATTAGGAACTCATACACATTTTATATTTTCTCCCAATGATTCGAGAAAATATAAAATGTGAATACATATAGTATAAACAAAATAACAACCAAAATACTAAACCAAATAAAAAAATGTATCAAGGACCATAATTTTTTTTTAAATTTCTTTAGCGGTAGTATAAGATTCTATTTTTCTTTTTCTTTAAATATCTAAATAAAGTATGCAAACTTCATTTAGACACTATCGAATCTGAATTACTTCAAGCAGTCAAGTTAATGGCTTGGTGAGAAAGCCAGTTATTTAGTAAATTTTCAGTTATAAGTTATTTATTCAGTTTTTTCTGTCTTCCTACAAAATTTATAAATGATTTGCAGAGAAAACTTTTTTATATAATAGGTAGATTATTCATAAATATTGCGATCAAATCAATTTCTAATTAATTATGTACTTGGAAAATTTTTCGAATATAATTTTTTGCAAGTCAAATGTCGTTTTTAATCGATTTATTTTTTAAACAGAAAAAATTTCAATAATACCAATTTGATTCAATTAATTAATTAAGAAGTCTTGAAAATAGGATAAAAAATAAAGTGACTTCTTTGAAGACCATTTACAACAAATAACGTATTTTATGCAAATAAAACTTCCCACAGTATACGATTTTTTTATGCCTATTGTACAATTGCTTCCCTGTTTTCATTTATGAGATGAAAATCATATATTTTAAAATTTATCTTGAACGACACAACAGCCATCAAATTGAGAACATAGAATTATGAACAACTTCTTTTCATTAAGAACTGTCTCAAGACACAAAAATTTTAATGTCTCTAAAGAAAAAATAAAATCATATTTTATAATGGAGATGCATTTTATTTTTTATGGTTTTTTTCTCGAAAATAAATGAGTCACAAGAGATTTTATGTATGGTGGAAGAATTATCATAAAAAGGGTGACGACAAACAACGACGATGGAAGAATCATTCGCATTCATGGAAACATATGCCATGGCGGACGGAATCTATCCCGTACACTAGAAATAAAGTTCATTCGATTTGAGTTTGTTTTTATTAGAGAAAATATATAATATAGTAAACCATTCTTATTTTCTTATACATAAATATCCGTATTTAATTTTCTTATAGGAGAGTTAGACTATCGTCAATCATTGCTCATTCATTTTCTTGGTAGAAGTAATAGAGTAATATTTGGTATGGCAAACTATCCAACGTTCTTAGAGGAAGTATTCCGGTCAACATTGAATCACCTTATTATAACTCAACTTTGTACCAAATTCGAGAAAAATTGCGTGAGTGGTTATCGACTTATCGTACATACATTTCAAGTTTAGGATTTCCGATGAAAACCTAATCATTTTTAATCCAAAATTTGTGCGTACCAAATTTTGTTGAAATTGCTGAAACAGTTCTTAAAATATCATCCGCCAACAACACATATTCGGTCATTTCCTAATCTGTTCATTTTCTTATTAAACAACCTAACTTTGTACCAAATTTCAATAAAATTGAGCAAGCCGTTCTCAAAATATCGTGTATACAAGAAAGTGATCCACCATGCAAAAATAAGCACAGAAAGGCATCCCCAAAACTCAGAGTTCTCAGGATTCCTTGGATCTCAGAACATATACTGGGGGCTCAATAATTTCTCAGACTCGACAAGAGAACGCGCTGCTTACAGGTCAATTTTTGCCTTATGTTGGTACAACATTGAAGATCGACGAGTGACTATAGATGAGATAGCTGACGCCATATGCATCTCACATAGATCAGTACACATCTTAGCTGAAGTTTTAGGTTTCAAAAAGCTTTGTGCAAAATGGCATTTGCTAGTAATGGAACAAAAACACCTTCGAATGCGATCTGCTCAACAACATTTGGACCGTTTTAGAAGGATAAAATTGATTTTGTAGGTCGATTCATCACTACGGATGAGACTTGGGTCCAGTACCATGATCCTGAATCTAAACAAGAAGCTAAAAGACTTTATAGCAACTGTAGGAGGCGTATTTTGGAAGCCTGCCGGATTTTCATTTCAGGGATGGAATCCTTAAATTGGAGATTCGTTGGAACACGTCTATTCAAGTCCGGGGAAATTATACTGAATAATAAAATAGATTTCATTTACAAAAACAATGATTTTCGTCTCCAGGCTGAGAAATTATTAAGCACCCTTTTTTATTACAATAATTACTTACACTTCTGTAAACTAGGTATAAGAAAATAAATATAAAATATATGAAATTTCAAATGGATTTCAAAAGAAATAAAGAACAGCTGTTTTGAAATAGCAATGATATTCGATTCTATCGGATCAAATGAATTAATGGTCCAGACAAGAAGAACCCACCAGAACCTATATATAAACTCGTCTACCCTCTTTAATTTCGCCTACTTCTTATGAAATAATTAACAACTGAACTCCACCTATTTGGTTACGCTTCCAAATGTATCCAATCGTAAAGAGAAGAATTAAATTAATCTCAAGAAACTTTGATCCGAATCATATTTAAAGAATCACAATAATTATAAAGACTACAAAATATTACCCAAACATTAATTAATTATTAACGTCTTGTTTAATATCAAAGTCAAAGAAAGATGTGCGAGTATAGATCTTTCAAAAATACTGACCTCATCTTGATATTGTATGAACTTGCATCAAATGTGTATCAAAAATAGTGCATTTTCAAAAAGTTCATAGAAGTCAAAGCACCCAAAGGAAGAAGATACATATGTACTATTGGTGGATGGGCCAGAAAGTCATTGAATTGTTGATTAGAAGGCATTGATCGAAATTCAATCAGCGAAATGAAATTTGTGGCTTGAAGACCACCTAACAGAACCTTCCAGAATTCCAAAACTACTGTATTTCATCACAATATCGCTTAGATCACATACAAGCTTGGTTACTGGTCAACAATTTAGGGATCTTGACTGGGAATATCCACAGTATAGTTCTGATTCAATACTAATGGAATAATATAACATAGCTTTGCCAGGGAAATATCACATCAACCAAAATGGACAATATTACTATTTTATTTTCCATGAAAATTTGGCTTTTCTTTTTCACGGCAAAAAAAACACAATGCCTTTTTGGCCCATCCAATGTCGGATTTTTGCACTTATGCAGTTTTAAAAAGAAGTGCACACATAATCGAAAATGATTTAATTTAAAATTCATTTATTCTATTTAGAAGAAACTATGAAGAACTTCCATTTTTTTATTCTTATCTTGAATAAATTCAGAAATAAACAGGGTGTTTCATGTTTCAATTTGCATCTTTTTGGATTTGGATAAAAGATCAATCGAACAAACAGAATATTGGCCATTTTAGTGAAGGACCTTTTAATATTTCCCTAACAGAGCCATTATCTCGTCCCTGTAAAACTTCCGAGACAAGTCCTTTTCACAAACTACTTTTGAATTCAAATTTAGATCATTAAAAAACTTCTACAGAAACCGAAATAAGTTTTAATCTGGTGGTGCAGTGTTGGATCTATAGAATAGATGCGCCAAAAATTCCCAGCCATGCTCTCCTTGTATGTGATTTGGTGCTGTCATGATAAAACATAACATTTTTGCGATTGTCTAATTCTGGACGGATTCTGTTTGATGGTTTTGAACTCTGGATTTCGATATGTGTAGAATCTGAGCAATCATCTCTCATGTTCTTAAACGCCGATTGAATTTGATTAAAACTGACGATAGGTACTATCAGAGGGTATATTAGTTTTATCACTAACTGTGTAACAGATCGAAATAATCATCGTAGAAAGGTTTCAAGTATGGTATGGTAGGATATTGTAGAGGGAATCAAAAGTTATATCGATTTCTGCATGTCCATCCGTCCGTCTGTCCATCCGTATACAAGATAACTCAAAATTAGTTATCCGATTTTGTTGAAATTTAGAATATGAGTTGGCTATTCCTTAACTGCATTCGGTATTGCATTTCAGTTAAATCGACCGAGGGGGAGCAAAGATATTAGGCAAAAACCAGGATGACCAGAAAGTTTTGTCACTTTTTATATGGTTTTCGGATTTAACTGGACAATTTGTGAAGCAATTTTGTTTAAATTATTTATATTGGGTAAATAAATAAATATATGACAAGATGTTAAATTTCAGTACAATCGGTCCAAGGATAGTGGAGAAAGAAATAATCCTAGGAGAAAAAAAAGCCTGTGCATAAAGTTGTTTTTATGGACTTTAGAAACTAATACACTGATTTGAATAAAATTTGCAGATTAGATTTATGATACTAGTGTGTACCTGTCTAAATACTGCTTTGAAATACTGTTAGTTTTGACAGTTTTTTCTGACCCATTTCTGCCATAGGTCATCAGAAATGGGCTATAGGCCGATTTTCAGTTCCGTTATGTTTTTGGTCAATATTTGAAACACTCTGTATTATATGAACGTTCATAATATGAAGACTTCTAGTATGATGCTATAACGAGCCAATATTACACAAAATTCTAAAGATATCTCGAATGCGTAGACCCTTTTAAACTCTTGTTAAGGTTCTTTCTTGGTATTTTGATGGCATATAAAAATTCTTTTGATTTGTATTTTATTCTGAATTTTTTCTTTCCTTTTAGAATGCATCTCGCGGCCTTTAATACCGAAATAATTCTTCGGGAGCTGAACTTTTTTTTAAGTACTTATACTAATTTGAAAACTTTTTTTTTTCTCTTCGACTTTAAACATTTATTTTGATAGTGCGATATGAATTCTTGATGAATATAACGCGCTTTATGGAAGCAATAAGTTTTTTTTTTATATTAAATCAAAATCAAAGTATCCAAGTCGAGCTGAGAGATTTAAATAGACGACGGCGCTTTTTCGGGGTGAATGATTTTTTAAAAATCTTTTTATTATCAAGAAACAAACAAACAAAAAAAAATCAATGGAAAAGAACGTGCTTTGAATCCATAAAAAAAGTATTTAATTAATTAATTAAGTTGTAAATATTTTTATTGCCTGATGTAGTACAAAACATGCACTTATTCGCGCTCCTTGTGATAGATACAATCTTTGATTGATGCAATTGATTCTAGTATTCTCTTCAATAAATATACAAGACTCCTTGTTGAAAGATATCTAGGCAAATCTTTCAATATCTTTACATACAAACATCTTGTAACATGGAACTCTTAGAATACGGTTCGGATATAATACGATGCAAAAATTGTGATAGCACGAATTTTTCCATCCCATTATTTCGGTCGAGATTAACAAGGGATCCCCTTTGAATATACAAATGACGGTGTTCTATCTTGTTTATTTTTACTAAGGCAAGTTCTAAGATCTAGCAAAATTAATAAATTCATAATGATCTCTAATTAAGCATGAAAAATCTACGGTTTCTTCAATTAAAAGTTAAATAAATCAAATAAATCATGAATTCTTATTTGATTAATCGATTCTTTTCAAAAGTATAATTAAGAATAATGTTAAGATGAATTTCTTTGTAAAAGATTTTAAGTGAACTTGAAGAAAGTTTGCATATCACTTGACTAGTTTTTGTGGTCAATTTCTTTTTTGAAAAAAAAACATATGGAAAGCTAAAATCGGTAAATGGCCGACTTTTTGAATACTGTATGAATAGAATTAGAACTTTTAGCTAACAAATGTTATCATCATCATTATCATTATTGGCGGTTCAAGCCTAATGCGGGTCGTGGCTTCCTTCTAAATAAATATCCATCTCTGGTTATATTGTCTTCCAGTTCATCATATTCTATTTTATACTATCCTGATCAATACCATCTCGGCAGTGAAATTTTGGTCGTCCTGGAAAATTTATAATTCAATAAATTAATTCAAGGATGGGCAACTATTTGGGTGTCGGTAAGTTGACCTACTTGGTCCAACCCGACAGAATTATATATGGGGTAGTGAGTGCATGGCCTATACAAAAATTCGGTTGTCTAGAGAGGTGTGCCGATATGCTTGAAAAGGGATTGTATGTAGTTGAAGATAGTGTGTGTGTTTATGGGATCACTAATTGAGTTGCTACTTCAATGAGGAACTTGTGTGGCTTGTCTGATTGCTTCATGACCACCAATTCCTTGTGAATGACAAATGAGTCCAAACCAGCTATATCTAATACGTTATAAAACATGGCCAATGGCTAGCGGTTTGTGCCACGTTTGCAGCTGTATCCGGACACCATTTGGTCCATTGAATCAACTCCTGCCTTGTTGAGATTATAGTCCAGGATTTGACTCGGCTATTTGTTTATGTTTAGTCTTAGTGCGCACCCAGGATGTACGTCTTTTTCGGTAAGAGATTGCTGTATACAATTTTTCAATTAAATACAAAAAAAAACCTCAAAATAAAGGACAAAACTGATTTTTCCTTTATAATTTCGATACCCGTTTTTCGATTTAAATGAAATACAAAACCAAATTGACTTAAGGAATGATGAATCTATATTCTAAATTTCATTAAAATCAGGTAACGAATTTTTGACTTATCGTATAAAGAAGGATGGACGTAATTCATGATTATCAACACATCTGATGATTATTTCTATACGTTACAAATCTAATTACGAAACTAATGTACTGCTTGGTAGTATGGTAGTATCTACTACCACAGGATATACAAAAGAAAACTAGAAACATCTATACAAAGTGGTTTACAGATAAACCAAAAACTGACCATCTTCAAGAAGTACTATATGCGATTTTAAACCGTTAGAAACCATGAGAGTAGTTTTCTTCTTTTTTTTTATTATCAAGAATAGAAATTTACCACTTGACAAACTCGTATCCATCACCATTCATCCTCGAATGGGCACGGGAATGAAGTTCTCATATTAAATGATCTTAGTTTGGAAATGTGTTCTTTTTCTTTTTGTTTTATTTTCTTGTAAAAGAATCCCAATATTTTTTTTATTCGATATAAAATCAAAGTGATTTGCAATTAATTTACTCAGTCTTTTGTGAATTTTCGTAACGTTAAGAGTTTTTTAAAAAAAGGTGTTAAATAAAAATAATTTCAATAAAAAGTGTCCGTTTTTTTGTTTTTCGAAAGATGAAATTTTTAATAATAATTTTTTTTCAATTTTTTAATTCCATAAATTGTAATAATTATAATTTACATAATTTTATGAATGATAATGAATTAAAATATTATTTTAATGATAATAATTTAATAAAAAATTATGAAATAATTAATTTAAAAATTCGTCAAAAACGTGATTTAAATAATTTTCAAAAATTCGATATTTATTTGAATGCTTTCGAAAGGTTTGTGTTTAAAAACCGAATGGAAAAAATTATTTTGAAATATAGATGTCACTAAATTCAATTGATTCTTTCAGATCTATACATCTTAAACTCGAACCAAATAAGAATTTAATTTCACCACGTCTGAAAATCTGGGAATATAATGAACAGGGTGAACGTAAAAATAATATTCTAAATGAAAATGAAATATTAAATTCGACAAGAAATTGTATTTTTTTACATAAAAATGATGAAAATGTTGCTGCATTTAGTAATTGTTTTAATAAAATGTTTGTATGTAATTGAAATATAGTAGAGAACGCTTGATATCTGTGAACGGGGATTGTAGTAGCGTGTTCGGTCTAAAGTGCAGAAGGAAACGCAGGGCGTACTCAGATAATTGTAAAACAATTATTGCAATTAGTAGTATTTTTATTTTAAAAAGCTTAAGCTACTCCTTATGTAGTATTAAGGCCAATCTCCACACAGCCAACATCCTATTCTGACGAGAAAAATCAGGAAACTAGAAAGGGATGGACTTTTGCAATTTCTGCTAGGATTGATCGAATAAAAACATTAGAATCTCCCCACACAATTATCGTGTTTGATTATTGAGAGAGTATGCATCCGCAGATGAAATGCCATATAAATAAGATAAACATGTTCATCTGTTTTTGAGGGGAATCATCTGCAGATCGAAAATCAGTTGGGGAAATGATAAATACAGAAGCCGACAAAATTTGTAGGGTGATTGTTTTCTCCCTTTCTGTTTAACCAATCTTTGTATAATGTTATCCCATACTTGCATCAGAAGTAGGAAGTCGGCTTTATGGAGCTTGACCTTTAGTAAACAAACAACAAAATTCTGCACTAACCATTTTGGAAGTGAAGTCACTTTCAAAAAGAAACTCCTGTAACAAAAACGAATGATTGTAATTAATATGAAATAATTTAATTTGATCAAAACCAATATATGTCGTGTTTTGATAATGATCAACGATTATGTTTCTACTTCCATTTTCCAAGGAGAATATAACTGTTTTGAACATATTTCCTGCGCACCTAGCTGCCAAAGTCACTGCACGCCACTGATGGACAGGTTTTGCGTATCCGTCCGAAGTCTCCATGATAACTTGTGTTCTAGTTTTTGTAATATTCCAATATTATATTTTTTATTTAACGTTTTTTTTTTGTTTAGACAGGAATTATATTAATGGACAATGAAACGTTAGAAGTGCAACCGTTAACAGAACGATTAAAATCAGTTCTAAAAGATGAATTGAATCAAACAGACACATTTCAATTAGGACATATTATAAAACGTGTGAAAGCACCAGAAATCTTATTAAATGATAGCGCACGAAGGAAAAGAAGGTAAAATATTGTTTTGGAAAAATTGCCTGGTATTCACCATTTTGGTGGCATTATTCCTAAAATAAAATAAAAAAATCGTTCACTATTGATCGAATTAAGGACAATTTTCTATTTTTGCGATAGGCAGCAAGTCTCCTTCCGACTGGTAATATTGTATATAGAAATATACGTTGCGAATTGTATGAAAATTCGTCCAGAAGTTTGCCATTCTATAGTAAATTTCCAGAACATCGAAGTACTGCAGGTCTAGATCTCACACAACACATTACATACATGTGTCCAATTATGATTTTTACATGATCTATAATAGTGAACCTTCCTTTGATTTTAAAGACCTTCTTGTTAAACTGTCTTTGCTACAAGAGTACTTAATCTCCTTTCTACAAACATTTCTTTTAGGCCTAAGACTTCAAGTCTGCTTAAAAATTACACAAACTCACATACAAATCCTGAAAATCCATATGAAACATTATCAAATCGTTCAACAATCAAACGTAGTGCAAAAATAATTGTTGAAGTTGGTGTATTTTTTGATGAAGCCGCATACAGAATCTTTGGTCCATATTTTAATAGTGAAACTGGAAAAATAACCGATATGTTGTTAGCATATATGAACGGTGTTCAAGCACTCTATCATCAATCATCATTATCTATACCAATCGATATAACCATTGTTCATATTGAAATTATGATGAAACAACCGAAATCTTTACCACATCATAATGGTGAACGTGATAAACTATTAGATTCATTTTGTGATTATCAAAAACGTATTAATCCACCAGAAGATGATGATCCAACACATTGGGACATGGGATTATATATATCAGGATTAGATTTTTATGGTTATGATAATGGTGTTAATTCACCAGCAACAATGGGTTTAGCAACCGTAAAAGGTGTTTGTACCGATAAATATGCTTGCATAATAACAGAATTTGGTTCAACAAATGCTTTTGGACGACCATATCCTTCAGCTGGATTTACATCTATATATATAATGGCACATGAAATTGGTCACAAGTAAGTCTTGAACAAAAAAGGGTCTGCATTTTCTAACTAAATTTTGCAAATTAATTAGTTTAGGTATGTCACACGATTCGACAGGAAATTATTGTTCAAAAGAAGGTTATATAATGTCACCATCACGTGGCACACAAGGTGAAACAACATGGTCACCATGTAGTGCTCAAATAGCACAATCTTTAGAGAAGTATTTTTATTTATTTCCATTTTATTTTTGGATAATAAAATCATTTCTTAGTTGGGCAGATTGTTTAAAAGATCGTCCAATTTTAATATCATCTGAATATGATGCATGGAAATATGAAGGATATCCAGGACAAAAATGGTCATCAAAAAAACAATGTGAAATATTATTAACGTAAGAGAAACTAAATTATTAATAATATTTGAAAGTTTTATGAATCTTTTTATAGAGATGAAGATGCCACAGCACATCCAACTGAAGGTTTGCATACAATTTGTCAAAATCTACAATGTCGAACACCACATAGAAGTGGTTATTATTTTTCTGGTCCAGCATTAGAGGGCACCGATTGTGGAAAGGATAATTGGTGTGAAGGAGGTTATTGTGTCGGGAAACGAGAAATATCGAAACCTATAACAATTATAAAAGGTGGTTGGGGACCATGGAAATATGAGAAATGTTCAACTGGTTGTATTACAAAATCGAAAGGTTATCAATCAAGACGTCGAGTTTGTGATAATCCAAAACCAATTAATACACAAGAAGGTTGTGACGGTGCATCATTTGAAGTTTTATTATGTAATGATAACACGGTAAATATAAAAATCGCGTACAAATCAAGCGAGCGAGCGAGCGAAGTTGAACTCGGACAAGTATGCTTTTGATCCGTGCCAAGTGGAACATGATTCCAAATACCTGCTACTACTCCTTCGCTTGATTTGAATGCGCTTAAATATCCTTTTAAATCCCTAAACCTTAGAATATATAAATCCGTTTTTGCGAAATCAGATTTGTCGCACTAATCGAAGATCAGCAATTTCTTATGCAACAACAAAATGTCGTGAATTTAGTTATTTTATATCAGAACTAGATCCACGCGGTGCCGGTCTACAAGCTCCACATGAAACAACACGTTTATGGATGGCATGTACAATATTTTGTCGTCGTAAAAGTACTGGAACTTATTATACACCACGTTTAGAATTGAATGATTTAGGAATAAGTCCATATTTTCCAGATGGAACATTATGTTATTCACAGAAATCTACAAATTATTATTGCCTACAACATCATTGTGTGCCGGAAGGTTTTCAATTTCATAAGAACGCTTTATGGTTGCTCAGTGAAGATGTTCCATTATCCGGGAATGCTAATCCGGATCCATTGAAATCGATTAATAAGAAATTATTAGATTATTTATCTTTAGATGCTGATGGAAAACCAATTTTAACACATATTAATGTTAAAGATATAGAAGATCCGTATAGCAGTGAATTTTGGACAGATGATAATGATTATCGTGAATTACCAAAAAGTTAAATTTTTATTGTGAACAAAATTAATAAGTGATCTTCTATTTTGGTTGTGGCATAAAATAAGCTATTTTTAAGTCTACTAGGTTAGTCAAAAAGTTATCGGCCTCGATAAGAAAAACACAATTTTATGGTTTGAAATATACTTCATCATTCAATATAGTCTCCCTCAACCCTAATGCAGATGTTCTAATTGATTGATTCCATTCCTGAAATGAAAATCTGGTAGGCTACCCAAAAAAAAATTTCCCTCTACAGCTCCGATGGCCTCTTTCAGCTTCTAGTTCCGATCGAGGCCCATAGTGGTGGACCCAAGTCTCATCCATAGTGATGAATCGATGTACGAAATACATTTTATCTTTCTTAAATCTGTCCAAATGTTGTTGAAAAAGTCGCATTCGAAGGTGTTTTTTGCTCCATTGTTAGCGAACACGGCAGAAATTTTGCACAAAGCTTGTTGAAACCTTAAACTTCATGCAAAATCTGATATGTTGATACATGCGAGATGCCTATGGCCTCAGCTAACTCATCCACAGTCACTCACCAATCTCCCAAAACCATATCTTGTATTTTTTGTATGTTTCTATTGTTGATACACTTTTTGGACGTCCTTGATGTGCATCTTCTTTAAGCCTTCTACTTGTACGACCACGCTAAAATTTAGAGGCCCATTATTAAACGATGGATTTTCGAAGGTGAAGAGTCCTTATACACTTTTAATAATCGTTCATAAATTTCATTTGCTTTTAAACTTTCCAAAAGAAAGAATTTAATCACTGCACGACAACATAACAAAAATTTGGGCTACTAGCAGCGCATTCTGTTATCGAGGCCGATAACTTTTTGACTAGACTAGTATTTTAATTAATATTTTCGTGAATTTTGAGGTCAAGATTGAGTTTTTTTATAAAGAAAAAAAAATGAATTTTAAACAATTTTTATAAAGCTTTTAATTTCATTGATAAAATTAAATAAGATAAAAATATTAAATAACATCTTACTTAAAGGCTGTTTTTTTTTCTTGTGTTTATATAAAATTTATTAAAACAAAAAATATGATAAAATGATAAAAAAAGCTTTGTTTATCCAATTCCCCCCGTGTTAAACAATGCGACTTAATTAAATAATATGATAAAATAAAACCATATTAAATTTTTATTTTATGACGAAAAAAAAAACATTTTACTTAAATCCAGTTGAATTAAAAATTTGGTTGTTGACAGTGGAGTAGGACAATGACACAGGTTTGGAAAATGGAACAACGACATTTCAAGGAGTCTACCACTTCGAATCTTCAATACATACCATTTTTCGGTGATGTGATGCTAGTCTTGTAAGTAAATGCAATTATTTCCACTATCCAAGTTTCAGTGAACAAAATCAACTTAGGACCAATTTCACAATGGTGGTTTAAACCTACTTTGTTGCTTAAGTAATACTTAAGCTACAAAAAGCTTATTACTCAAAGAAGTGTTATTTCTTTGGCCGAGAAATTCGCACTCCTCTTATTTCTTCCTTCCATTTTATGTATTTGAATTTTTAATTTATTATTTTAATTTAATTGAAATTTATTTTATTTAAATTCGAAATTTTTACCGCCAAAAAATTTTGACTTTTAAAATATATGACAAATTATTCACACTTACAAGTTACGAAGAAATATTCACAATAGCGCCCACTTGTGAAAATCATTAAAACCTTTACTGTGAAATATAAAAATAAAAAAGCAGAGCTCAAGCCTAAAATCGTGCTTAAGCTTAAGCTGATCTTAAGTTACTACTGTGAAATCGGCTCTTAAACACATTTCTTCGAATTCAAAGAAAATCAGGCCAACATTTGGGTAACAAAAGCCTTCATGAGAGCCAGTTAAAAATTTTTTAATTTAAAAAGAGCCGCAACATTTTTTAGTCAAGGATAAAACTGCCGTGTATTAGGTACATATACACTGAATGAAAACTTGTAAGTCGATCGGTCGTTTGCTACTAAAATTAGGTCCTAACTGTTACAAAATTAAAGCTTGGAAAACGCTACCAAATCTTAAATAGGAATTCAATACGTTTCGCAGTCAATACTATGAAACTTAGGAAAATCATCTATAAATTTTAGTTCTCTAAAAATATGAATCCGGGTTCTCAAATTTTAACTAGCACTGGTACCTGCAGCTTCGCTAACCCCACGACTCCATTAGACTTATTTCAAGACTTATTTTCAGAGGGACTGAAAAAAAAGTCCAATTTTTAGAGTCTCCACAAGACTTTTTTCAGTCCGACTGAAAATAAGTCTTGAAAAAAGTCTAATGGAGTTGCCTGGTAAGAATTTGATTGAGAAATACATGTCTTCGGAAAATTACGCCTAGTATTGAGTTAGTTTAATGACGATTTTTTATCTTTACCCTCAGAAACTCCTACACCAGGTGAAATATATCCTATTTAACAACTTGTTGCCTGATGTGGCATGTTCAGGACTATACGGTGGAAGAATCGTAAGGTTCCAAAAAAAAACTCGTCACTGCTTTTTCTTACAACACTTGTTTTTAATTGTAAAATTAATTGATTACAAATTCATGAATTTCTTACATATTCTAAAAATTTAAATACAATCCGAATCGTAAAGTACACAAGTTTGTGTTGTTGAAAGAAAAACTGTATTTTCAGGACATCGTCGTTTAAGTCCAAACATAAAAAAACGTCCTCCCAAAAAAAAGCAATAAATATAACTGTTTTATTAAAAGGAAGAAAATAAAAGTCAAAATTTAAATCTTAAAAATTCTGAATTTTTATTTTTTTCATACTCTCGGCAACTTGTGATTGATTGAAAATTTCCCGAAGCATTTATTAATTGACATATTTCCTGAATTGTTGGTGGTTTTTCGATTTTAGCAATTTCTCCATCTTGACATGTTGATACCTAAAAATCCAATAAGTACATTAAGAATCAAAAGAACACTATGAATAACATTTTTATATACTTCACTTTCATCAACACAAATTTCATTTCCAACTAGACTACAAACTTTTCCCGGTGGACATTTTTCGGTTGTATTTCTGGGAATATTACTATCCATACATAAACTATATGTAGTTTTTGTTATACAAGCATAACGTAAATCATCACTGCATTCTCCACATTTTGATATAGCACAAGGTGGTCTACCATTGCTTGAACATATTTCACCTTTATTAATACAAAATGTTCCATTCGGACAAGATCTTGTCAAACTTGTATCAGGATTTTTACCATCCGAACAATATTGAAATGTCGTTTCAGTAATACAGGCAATACCAGCATCACATTTTCCACAATCACTAGCAACATTTTGAAAGGTTCCAATAAAAATTGCAAATATCTAAAAGTTATTTTATAATTTTAGTTTTAAGATTTTTTTGTTGAATATTTAAAAATTACTTACAATTAATAAGAACATTTTTTTTCTATTTGAACTTTTCTAAAACTAACAAAAACTTAACATTTTAAAACTAAAAATTGTTTTCTTATCAAAATATAATATTTTCGTGTTTGAAAATGTTTTTATATTTGTTTTAAAAACAATTTAAAAGTAATTGCTTAAAATGTAATAATTTTTTTTAATTACAGAATCTATAGTTTCAGTGTAAATATTTTTCTAATTAGTTTTCTAAATTAGGTATTTTACTATTTAGTGCAAGTTAGTAGTAGCAAACACAGAAAGTAAAACTATATTGACAAAGTTTTCATAGAAGTCAAATTTATCAAAGTAAATTGTTCAAATTGTTCGTGACTTTTTACATTGAACTTTTTATGCATTCCTCACGTCGTTATCTATTGTACAGAGTAACCCAACAAAATAAATGCCTTCCTTTCGTTTCCCATGAACTACTTCCTTTTCAAATATAGTTTTACTAAGCAAATCCCTTGCTAACCACGCCATCGACTTCAATTTTTCAAATATAGTTACAAGAAGAATACGAATTTATATTATTATTACTTATCAATGACCATTTGCCATTTGCCTTAGCAAATAGTGGGATATATACTGCGTTAACATGATCTACTTGAAGTCGACTTCAATCCGAAAGTCGTCTTCAAATCGACTTGATTCAATCCGATCACAAAAATGTTCCTGATCGACTTGAAATTTGCATGTAAACCAAGATCGACTTGAAAATTTAAAATGGAGTATAAACTGAGGCGAAACATAATCTAAAACATAAAAATTTGTATGCCAGCGTCTATGAAATTGATGTTGATTTGAAGTCGATTTCAAGTCAATCTTTCAATCCGGTAAAGCTAAAAAACGAGGGTTGAGTTTCAAATCGATCTTAAGTCAATTCAAAAGTCACCATGTAAACGATGTAATAGTCGGATATACATGCGTTTTTCTGTCTTCACATGCATTTAACATTTCTGTTTCTTTGTTCATTTTATTGTTAAATTGGTATTTATTTTAGCAAATATATCTTTAAGTCAAAGTATTTTTTATCAAATATAGCAAAAACAGATACAATTCCATATAACAGACTTTTTTGTCGATTTTTACAGACAAAAATGGTTTCGTATATTCCTGATTAAACAAATTACGAACTACGAGTGTTTAGCAGAACTAAGTTAACTGTATGAAGGATTAATTAGATCCAAGAGATTCGTGACAATATAAAGTTTGAAAAATAATTTTATTCGAATCGGCCAAAAACTTATTAATCTACTCTTCAAATTTTATTTAAATGAGTATATCAGATTGTGAAGTAAACCTGAAAAATTAAAGAAAAAAACGGCAACACCACTTTTCTGTAAAACTACTTCTTTCTGCACTATCCGTGGACAGATTTTACTGAAATTCATTACAGTATCGACTCTCTTATTAAAGTACGTTCATAATATACAAGTATGTATACGTTCATGTTATATTTATGCGTTAAATACCATTAACCTGCGTAGGGATCGCGAAAAATCGTTTGTTATCTTAAATTATGTTCTCCATACGTCAGAATATAGTATTTAATATGTATTACGTTTGTTATAGCAAATAAATTCGATAAACCAGCTGCAAACCTAGATCACTAATAATTAGTTAAGTATTTACTTAAATTTCGATATTCTAAATGTTGTATTTCGTAACTGGAAATTGTCCAGAACCGGTCTGTCTATAGTCCAATATGTGATCTTGAAATGACCATGGACAACAAAATGAATTACATACCATTTACAGTGCCAGCCAATAAAGTCATTAAACTTTAAAAATATAAAGATATGGTTAATGCAAATTTCAATAACATTCAAGAAAAAGCTTTCTCAGATTAAGAGACATGATAAAAATTTAAATTTTAATCATATGACTTAAATTAAAGTTGGTGATAGAAAAAAAAAACAGAAGAATTTCTTTAATATTTTTCAAATTCAAGAATTAAAAATGAACGAAATTACGTCTTAGTTACTAGTTATTAACACGAAATTAATAAATTATTATAATTTTTTCATTTGATTATTCAGCTGACAGACAAACAAACAAAATTATTAACATGAAAAGTTTGTTTAGGAAAATTTTGCCTTAATTTTGTTGAAAATTGGTAAACCAATTTGATCTTAATTTGAAAAAGATTCTAAATAAATTTGTGAGCAAATAATTATCACCTTATTCTGATATAATAATTACGCGCTAATAAATGTCGAAGTATTTATTTTTTATTTTCAATAATTTTGAATAAAAATAAAAATTCCCAATTCAAAAAAAAATGACCACAAAGATTTCTTTAGCAAAAAATAAAAAAGCTATTTCACGTGATTTTTAACTAATTTATTAGTCATGAGAACCTCACCCAAAAAAAGCTCCATTAATTGCGATTATTTAAATTAAAAATAATTTAAATTTATCCCAAAATATATTATCACGTGATGTTTATATGTAACATTACTTTCACTATACACAGATGTGAAAGTTTAATAAGAAGGTTACCAGACAAATTTGTAGCCAATCATATCTCGATTTGGACAAAATGGTATCAAGAAAGTATAGCAATGGCAATGCTTTTCCTATTCGATTTAGTTTCAATCGAATTACATCAGTGATTCCCTAAGTGGTCTATATCGACCCCCAAAGGTCGACGACGACCTGCAAGAGGTCCATGTCAGTGAAAAAAAATTATAATTGTATAATTGTCATTACTTCATTGTAAATAATTTGTGCTGATCATATAAAACGTTGCATAGTACCTTACATTATATTTATGGTCTTACTCACTTTTAGCCCTTTCAAAGTGAGTAGCACTATACCAGCTGTCAAAAATACATTTGAAGTTGATCAATTTGTAAAAAATCAATATCAGGTAAGCAGGGGGTCTACCCAAAACCGAAAAACATAGCAAGTGGTTCACGAGACAAGAAAGTTTAAGAACCTCCGAATTACGTGATTAAATTCCAGATTCATTGCACCCAATGCAGTCCAAGATAATTTTAAAAATCTTCCAGGCTAAGCTCATTTTAATGAAATGTGAATTGTATTGTAACTATTATCACAAAAGTTACATTGTTATTTATGTTATAACTTTAGTAAGTAACTGGATTTCTGAATGATAATTATCTTCGTTGCTTAGCTGCATCTCAATCAGATCAAGCATGCTACTCCAAAGTTATTGAAAAGTGACTTGAAAAGTAACTTTAACCATAAAACAGACCTAATAATCTGTTTTATTTGCCATACCCTACACCGAAGCAGGGTAAGTGGCAAATAAAACAAGCAGGAGTAAGGCAAAGAAAAGTAGAGAAAAAGTGAAGAACCGAGACCTGGATTCGAACCAGGGTCTCATCAGTCTCATGAGGCGAGGTCCATTCTACACTGTGAACAAGCAGGAGTAGGAAAAATCTTTAATTCAAATGTTTGTAGCGCTGCTTAGCAACCATATTGTAATGAAATGAGAAACCTTTAGCTAATACACTTTTTATGGTAGAAAAATGAGCTAATTTCTGGTGTAATAGTTACACCTGGTCTGAAAATAGTGTAGGATTTGCTCTTTTGTTGTTTTTGTTTTCATTTTAAAAATTTACTCTACCCCAGAGCAACTGGCAAATAAAACAGATTATTAGGTCTGTTTTATTTGCCAGTTGCTCTGGCATATTATAAAATTTCATAAGTATTTCATAGTTATTGATCATCTACAATTCTAACTTTGAAAGGACTTAAGTGTTCCAGAAAAAACGGCAGTTATTTAAAATTGATACAGGAAAAAAATTTAACAAATTACACTTTTTTTCCAATTATCATTGTTAAAGTAAAATATAGTAACAATAATTTTCTTTTGAATTGTTTACCGGCTCAATATCATTGGTTAATTTGGTGGCACCCGAACTCCATAATTGCTAAAATTTTTATATTAAATTTGCTGCACATTCTTACTTCCTTCATATATTTTTGACAATGGGACGAAGTTCGGAAGCATTAAGTCATTTTTTTTTCAATGAGCTACGGTAACAGGGTATATATCTCTGTTACCGTAGCTCCCAAATTATGAGCAGTGGCCAAATCCGACCAAAATATAATCTGTTTTTCCCCGTATGATCTGATGAAATCTTAATCTTTATTTATAGACTCTTTATAAAAATGATGTTAAAGATCTAATTTAGTGAAGGATAAAAAAGGTTTTTTCTAGAGATTGGGCATCACGTATAATATGACTTTTGGGACTATTCGTATAGAGAAAAAAAAAATTCTTATTGAGATAGTTATTGCATCATTTTTAAGAAAAGGTAAAAACCTTCAGAAAACAAGTTTATAACTGCATTGCGGGGAAGTACCAAATTTCTAAGAAAGTTTTATTATATTAAAAGCACGTCAAAAAAAATTTGTTTATTCAAAAGAGCACAAATTCAATAAATTTCATTTAATTTGATATCGTTTTTCTCGCGGTGGTTTATTTGTATTAAATATATATTTCTTTTGGGTTTAATTTCCTAATTGGAATTATCCAATAATATAAAAAAGGATATAAACTTTATTCATTGATAAAAACTATTGAAATTAATTGTAATTACAAGATATTTTAGGAAACATAAATATTGATAACAATCGATAATTGTGTAAATAAATTATTCTGGTAAATACTTTCCTTTTTGATTGATTCGATGACAATTTGAAATTAATTGTTGGTTAATAAATTCCCTTAGAACATTGATCAAATATATTTATTCATTATAAATTGAACTAATTACTCATTTTCAAAATAATTTCAATTTATAATTGGTTTATCATATCCTTCGAAGGGACATCGATACCTAAATTAAGTGCATGTACTATGTACTATAGTCGAATTTAACTGTTCAATCTTAAAACAAGGGATTTTATATTTGCTAAAGGATAGGGAAGATAAAGCAAAAGGAGAGCGTTTAATAAGACAGGGGGAAGTTGGTCAAGACATATGGCCACAAACGAGAAAAAACGGATTCCATCAGGATCCTATCCCGTTAAAGCCCTTATTGTACACTGAAAAATTCAAAAAAGTTTTTATTTAACATAAGTTAATTACATTTGGTCTTATATGGCAATAGGTTTTAGGAGCCTAAACATTTTCGCCATAAGATTTGATGTAGTTCACTTATATCAAATAGCATTTTACAAATGTTTACTTATTTATATCTTTGGTCAGACAACGTTCATATATGATAAGAAATGCACTAATTTGCGGTTAATCGATCATTTAATTTAATAATAACAGCTCAATTCGAGCCTAAATGTGCATTTTTTCCATAATAAAGTCATTCGTTATTAGGAATTATAAAAAACAGATTTCTCAGTTCAAACTTGCTGAGGCAAAAGTCAAAAACTTGAGCATTGGCATTTACCACACGCAGCATTCTGGAGACTGATTCATTCTTCCCGTAGTCCGTTCGGTGGAAACTGTTTTTAAACAAGACCACGGATCCCAGCGAACAAATGTTGGAATTTGTTGCATTTTGCTTAAAATATTAGGAGCATCAATAGCCCCTTTAAAAATTTGATGAACGAAAGTTACATCTGCCACTTCTCGGTGCTTTTCCAGAGAATGCAAACTTAACAGCGTCAGCCTATCATTGTAAGGTGGCAACAGTGAAGGATCATTCCATGGTAGGCTACGCAAATGCAAAACTTAAAAACTTACGTTGGACGGATTCCAGCTCGTTTGATATGAACCCTGTGGTGCGGAGACGATATTTGACTCACATATTCTATAATTGGGGTTTCTAAAGCGATATAAAGTGATTTAGTGACATACGTGTCAGAAAACTCCTTGGACCACCGCTTAATATAGCCCAGAGTCGAATTGGCTTTATGAATCAAGGAATCAAAGTGAAGCCTGAAGTTGAGCTCACTGTCACAAGTAACTTCCAAGTTAGTAATAGAACTAACTATATGTAAAGGAACATCGTCAATAAAAACACATGCCTTAAAATATATAAAAATGCATAAATACATGCGGAAATTTATACAATACATGAATGCACGAATATCTGAAAAAATAAGAGTGATTTGAGATTTGTATGAAAGTGATGACGTAGCGATTCCATGTGTTTTTTTTTTCAATGGAATTGTTCGTGCTTTGCTCTAATTGGTGGATGTTTTATAATTACTCATATTTCGGAATAACGATGTGTCTTTTGAGGTAAACCAAGAGAAGATCGCCCAGGAAATGACCGACAATTTCAATTTCATAATAGAAAGGTACAAACTCAAAGTTAGCTAGTTTCTTTCAAACTACCATTTTTGCTGTTCAATAAATTCGTACACAGCATACATTTTTGTATTGAATGACGTAATACTACAATATTATATCAGTTTAGCGGCAACAAGCAACAAGTAAACCAACACAGTCAACATTATACGTACACGAACTATATTGAGAGTACTGGAAAGTTTTATGATTTTGGAATTATGTATATGTTTTTTTTATCATGTGTGACGAAAAAAACGTGAACTTTCTCGTAGAAAATACAATTGCGCACGTGACAATCATATAGGAAAATTGTAAATAAATGTACATACTTATATGATTTTTTGGAATGCACTGGATGTTTGTGTTTACATCCAGTATTCGGCATTTTTTTGTGAAAGTGTTGTGTTTACTTTTGTTTCTCTAAAAGATAATTGAGCCGAAACTTCTTAAAATGAAAGCCGGTGAAGAGATATTTTCCATGTAGTTGTAGTAAGTACGGTTTCGTAAATTTTCTATAAGATTAATGGTTTTTGTTCGTTTTATTCAATTTTTCAATGGCTTTAATTTTTAAAAAAAAATTAATTTTTTAATTTATAGTGAAACGTTATTCTATAATGAAAACATTGGAATCATAAAAATGGTTAACTATTTAATCAATTTATTAGCTTTCGAAATTTTCAAGTATTTTGAATTTGCCAGTGTTGGCATACCGTAAACAAAAATTTGTTTCGCTACGTTTTCGGATAAGGATACCTAACGAAATATTACTTTCTTTTGCTTCATTTTAACGTTATTCGTAATGGAATTTTCTATTTTTTTTTAAGCACTCTGATGAAATATATTGGTAACCGTCACAGGTACGAATACGAGCTACTCTCTAGGTACTATCCAAAAGAAAGAAAGCGACGTTTCTTTATTTCTAAATTTTGACAACATTATTTGAACATATTTAGGAAATGTTTTTGAAAATAAAAAAATTAATTTATCAAGCCTGTGTTGAATAACATGAGTCAGCAAACCTTTTTTGTGTGAATGCCCGTCCTTTTCTAGAACGAGACTTGCTACACTGGATGCATCCACCCTGAGTTAGGAGTGGTTAGCTAACTTGGACCTAACTACGGTGCTGACCTTTATTAGAAGGACAAATCGATTCTTGAAAGAGATCTAGCCTATCAACCAACCTTTTAAGGAGGAAGTACAATGGGCCAGTAAGGCTTACGTGCTAAGGCCCTTCCAATACAATACAATACAAGATTGATACTACATTACATCAACGTTCTATATTCATGCATAAAGTGTCCAACAAGACAATCAAGCAAAACGTACGATTTAGCTAAAGCTGACCTCGCATATCGCACATAATTAATGTCGAGAAACCTTAAGCTAATCTGTGTGTTTTGCTGCTTAATTGTATGTGGAAACTTTATGACAACAAATTTAAAATAAACTATTAAATGATTTTTGAAAAACATTTTATTGTTAATTCTTCTGGCTGGCAATTGTAAAAAGATTGTCCTGTAGTATAGTTTAGTCAAATCATTGGAGTACAAAGAGGTTTTGGGAAAAATTTGTCAAAATGGTGAATGTACCGAAACAACGTCGTACTTTCTGTAAAAAGTGCAAAGTTCATAAGCTACACAAAGTTAAACAATACAAGAAGTCAAAGGAACGGAAAGGAGCCCAAGGCAAAAGAAGATACAACAGAAAACAACAAGGTTTTGGTGGTCAAACGAAGCCTCTTTTCAGGAAGAAGGCAAAGACAACCAAAAAAATTCTACTACGTATGGAATATACAGAATGCAAATATCGTAAAGAAACTCCTTTGAAGCACTTCGAATTAGGTGGTGACAAAAAGAGGAAAGGACAAATGATCCATTTCTAAACATTTTCAACACTTAACAGAAATGTTTTTCTAATCAAAATCATATCTGACCTTTTTTTCGAAATAAAATACGTAAAAAAGGAAAAAAAATTGTATCCAAATTGTAAGGAAATAATGACAAAAGGAATGTTCATTATAGTATACCATAAGTGTCGAGTTACGTTGCAATATCTTAATGCCAACACTGGATTTGGAAAATTTGTCACGATGAATTTTCAATGAATTATGAAAATTATGTTTCCAACTTGAATAATTTCAATTTCTTGGTTCCAACGTGTTTATTATAAGAAATTACTAATTGATTATTTTCTTAATTAAAAGGTTATCAAAAATTGAATAAAAGTGAAAAAAATCATAAATTTCATACAAAATTGACGAAAACATCACCTTCCAAGCTTTTTAATGTTGAGTTGGTGAATTTGTTCTATTAGTAAAAATTACATATTTTTTTCTGAGACTGTGTTAGAGAAGCATAATAACATATTATCCATCTGGATATATATTGTTTCCGTTTGATTGTATGATGTAAACAGCAAAGCATTCTCTATTTGTGGAAACTCTTGTCTACCTACATTTTCCTATTCAACAAACCAGCTTCCAGTTGGCGAACTTAATAAGAGTTCATATTCGAATTTGAATCTCAACTCTTGGCACAGTCATTATTGAGCTTTGGAACGTATCGGAAGTGGTTTTCTTCATTCGTGTTGTTTTAAATAAAATAAAATAAAAATAATATATATTTTTTTTTTTTTACAAAAGATAACTAATTTTTTTTTCTTTGCTTTTATTTTATAAAAAAAAAAAATTAAAGTTTAATTTTTTTCTAAAAAACAAGTGTATTTTGGAAATAAAGCTTTTACTTGGGAGAAAGAGTAAATAATTTAGTCACTGTCAGTAAAAAAAAAAAAATTACAGTTAACATAAAATTATTTTAATAGTGAAGAAGTTTTTTTTAATAATTTTATTTTAAAATATTTTAAAAGTTACCAGTTTTTTTAAAAACTCGAAAGGATAAAAAAAAATCATATTAAAATGAGTGCAACTTGGGGATACACCGAAGAAAATGGTAATTATTATTTTTGAAATATTTAATATTTTATTTAATTTGATAAAATCATAAAAGTCGAACTGAAAAGTTTACTTAGAAAGTCCCGCGACTGTTTATAGGCCTACTTATTGACATATTGTAAAACATAATATTATTACTTCATCGAAGAAATATGTTTTTTATTTTAGCATGTTTTTACCCAAAAATAGAATTTGACCCATATCAAAAAAAATATAAAATTAACAACTTTAATTTCATCTAAAAATATATCGACTTAAAGTTAGGGAGTTCCAAATAAACGTTAAATATATATTTAAATAAAAACATGATTGATTTTTTTGTTTCACACATAACCACAAAAAAATCACCCGGCGAAAAGAAGGATATATAATTTTCTAAGAATGGGATCCGGACACATTTTAGAAGGATGTTCTTTTTGTTTTTGTGTGATAATCAAAGAAAAAAATCTGTAAATATACTACTGTGAACAAAAAATATCGGGATTGATTAAATATAATCAAAAACACAATATACCATAAAAGGCAGGAATTTTTTGAAAATTCGATAACAAATCATTGAATGTTCCCTTTTCGAAAAACGTGCATTAAACGTGAATTTTAAATTAATTCATCCTTTATTTAAAGTAATCTGCTCCTACCGCAATACATATTGTTATGCAGCTTTTTCCAGTCATCAGAAAATATCTTTGATCATCAATTTCGGATATGATCATAAGAAGTTTATTTTATCTCGTATATGGATTCAAAACGGTGTCCATGACGTGTTGATTTCAACCAAGAACCAACAGAACAGAGAAAAATTACATGATGCCATATTTATTGAAAGTTTGGGCGAAAATTGCACGCTAAAGTGTTATCATAATGCCACAATTCAGGCCGTTTTTTATAGGTAGGGTCAAGTAAACTATGCATTACACTTCAATAATACTCCTTATGTTTGGGCGTTTGGAAGAAATTCTTGATGCACAACATTGTGGTAACCAAAGAATCCTGTAACCTTAACGTGGTTTTTTCAGTTTTGCTTCAATTTAGGCACAAAATTCACTCGATTGTTGAGTTTTCTTAGTATCATATGTAGAGACATATGTCTTGCCACCACTAAAGATACGTTCTGATATTGATCCATGGTTAGAAAGAGTCTATTGATTGACATTACCATAACGTTGTTGTTTTCCAAAAAATTCAGTGTCTTTAAAAAAAAAGTTAATACCATTTCCAAGGAGTATACTTTAAATTAAACAATCTCGATACTTTTTGTTCACATTAGTATTCAGAAAAGGACCCACATAGTCTTGCCCTTGCGCACCGTTTTCATATAAGTATATATATTAATACAAAAATAAGAGAACAAAATTCGGAAAGTACATAAAAATGTAGAACAAATGTTATGAAAGCGAAAGAACATATTTTTATGCCCTATGGTAGGTACTACCAGAGGGTATATTAGTTTTGTCACTACGTATGTAACACATCAAAGTAATCATTGTAGAAAGGTTCCAAGGGTATGGGTTGGGTAGACGTAGAGAATCAAAAGTTACATATATCGCTTTCTGCATGTCCATCCGTCCATCCATCCGTCTGTATACAAGATAACTCAAAATCGCATTATCCGATTTTGCTGAAATTTACAATTTGAGTTGGTTATTTCCTTAATTGGATTTGGTATTGTATTTCAACAAAATCAACCTAGGGGGAGCGAAGTTATTATGCAAAAACCAGGATGAACAGAAAGTTTGTCACTTCTTTATATGGTTTTTCGGATTTAATTGGAAAATTTGTGAAGTAATTGCGTTTAAATTAATTAACTTGCTTAATTACATAAATAGAGGACACCATGTTAAATTTCCTTAAAATCGGTCCTAGAATAGTGGAGAAAGAAATAATCCTAGGAGAAAATAAGTCTGTTCATAAACTTTTTTTGATGTACTTCAAAAACCAATACACCGATTTGAATAAAATTTGCAGATTAGACTTATGCTATTAGGGTCTAGGTTACCTGAAAATTAGAGGAAATTTTAAAAAGAGGGAATAAAAAGCATGAAGAAAAAACTTTAAAATATTGTTAGTTTTGACAGTTTTTCTGTCCCATTTCTGGCCATAGGACATCAAAAAATCGGCTATAGGCCGATTTTCAGTTACTATATGTTTTTTTTTGGTATATTAGGCGTGTCCTATGATTTCGTGGTAGAAATAAAATTTTCCATTGCAAACTTATGTATGTTTAAATACCTATCTTTTAAAAGTTTTGTACAGGCGCTTGTCACAAATACTAGACTCCCAAAAATACCATCCGGTTTATGTTTCGCAGTATTTTTCCATCTTACAATTTCGATTCGAAATTGTTCTCGAAATCAAGATAAAAGTACGCATTCTTGTTGACTATCGGACCCTTTAAAAGGAAGCTTTGAACTTATTGGATTTTTGTAATACAAGCAAATTCAACCAAATTCCCTTACCTTCCAAAAATCCTTTGATATAGATTTTAAGGATTAAATTATAACCGCTCTAATGAGTTTAAGATCCGGTTTTATTATGTAAATCTCATTATTATGCGTAATAAAATCGTTTAAAGAGTTCTAAGCTCTCTGAAGCTTATTTATTTTGATAAATTTAACTTTAAATGTAATTAGAATACCAAGTTTTTTATTAAAGAAATAAGTTTTAAGAATTTTGGTTAGTTAAAAACAAATTTTAAAACCAGCAGTGGGGATTCTAAGTAAGGTGACAATTAATTATCACTTTGGTAATTTTTAAAAGTAATGGCTTCGGAAATTCAGAGATGTCACCTGAAATTTGTCTCACTTTCAGGTGACACAAATTGCCTTATAGTATGTATGAAAGCGTACGATCGATTGTCACTTGTCGCCTAGAAGAATTTGATGTTAGAATTGAGTTATATATTACTTTAGCCTCAAAATTAAAAGGTTTTACTGTACTATATCTTAAAAAAAAGAGCTTTGATTTTCCGTTTTTGATAAGAAAGTTTTTCTTTTTATCGAAATAAGTCATTATTTTTTCTTGGGACTTTTAGAAAAGAGCAAGTTATCATCAAAACTTAAAGAAAATCTATAAATAAATATATTTGATAATTGATCAGACCCTAAAAAAAAAGGAAGTAGTAAGATAACAACGAAAAAGTATTAACAATTAATTAACTAATTTTAGATAAGGAAATATTGGAATTTTCTTTTTTCTTAATTAAGACTTCTAGACATCACCTTTTATTACGTTGTGTTAATTGAAAATATTGTGTTAATTCGTTCAAATTATGATTAGATTAATATTTATGTAATTATCACTTATATTCTGAATTTTTTTTTGTCATAATTAAAAAAAATTTATATTTTTCACGTTCAATTTAATAAATTGGATAAATTTTTAGAATCTTTTGAATGTTAATTTCATAATTTATTTCACTCTTAACTCGTAATCTCGTTATTTAGTGTCTAGCTCAGTGTTTCTCAACCTTTTCAGGTTGACGACGTACTAAAAATATCTGAAATTCTTTAGGGCACACCTGAATAAAAAATGTAATAGTTAAATAATATAAAAACGAAATTTATTCAATAATTGGGCTGACCTTGTTATCTTGACCAAATTAAATGAAAACGAGATTCCAAAGCCGTCAGACAAGCTCGCATTTCAGCGTCAAGTTTTAAAAGATTGTCTCGCTTTTTGGACTTGATTTCTATCAATGCTGAAAATCCAAATTCACAGATCCATGAAGATGCAAAAGGTTGAAGAATTTTAATGGTTTTCAAGCTGATTGCAGGATAAAAATTTTTGGCAGAAAATCAAAACTTATCCAAATTTTTCTCGAAGAATGTTGAATAGTAAAACTTATCGTTTCTTAAATCAATGAGCTGTTCTTTATCTGTTGTTGTCAAATTTGGTTTCTTGCCAATTACAAATGGGATGATGAACAATTTTAATTACTTGTCGAAAAATCTCACGGCACATTTGACAATTTCTCGTGGTACACTGATGTGCCGCGGCACATAGGTTGAGAAACACTAGTCTAAATTAAAAGTTATCCCAATTTGAAGCAAAAATTTAAATACATGAATTTCTTAAGAGTAAAATTCAAGTGAATTTTAATTTCTTAAAAAAACACACAAAACCTGTTTACTTTCATTTTTTAATAAATTCAAATATATTTATTTTATTTATTTTTTTGATCGATTTATTCATTTTAATTGTACACCTTTTATTGGAACTGAATTTATATTCATGTCTAATTCGATATTAATTGAAAGAAAACATTGTTTTTTCGTTTATTTTATCAATCAATTAGGTTTTGTTGATATACTATATTTATTTTATCATCACTTTCTTTGATAAGTGAATAAATAGCTAATTTAGTATAGTAATTTTTTACTACTAAATTAATATACCAATATATTCGTAGAAGTTATTTATAGAAATAGAATTTATTCAGTTTACTATACCTAGTATCTAAAAGACCAAAAAAAAAAATTCGGGTATTTTATGGAAATAACCAATAAATAACTATTTCTGGTACAGAATTTCTAATTATTAGTACTTTAGCATGGACGTAGGGCCAGCGTTCTTCAAACTGGGTTCCGTAGAAGCCTAGGATTGTACGAAATCTTCTATATAGAAATAACACCTAATATACCTCGATTTGCAAGGAAGAGCGCCCTTCAAGTCTGTCATTTTACGAACTACTAAAATATTTTTTCTTCAAAAAAGTCATTTAAGATAAATCTATCTTTATATACTTCAAAATCTATACTGAAAGAAAAACTGGAAAATCAATTATGTAAGTAAGTTGGTATCCGAATTGAAATGGTTAATTACCAAAGCTTAAATGGAAGCTATCAACTGGTATGCGAATATTTGGTTTTCAGATCTAAAATTTAATATAGTTTAGTAAAGGCAACTAAGAAAAACTTCTTGAAAAATACGGATCGGAATACCCAGTATACCTTTAGTCATTTCGTCGCCTTCTACTAGACTTTCCTTCTTGAATACCTTTTTAATCCATTTACATCTTAAATGTGGTCTTAAGTTTTTTTTTGAAACCCTATTTCCTAATCTTTAAAATGTAAATATCTTTTTATTTCCGCTCATTTTATATACTCAAATCTTTTTTCTATGAAAATAATATCGTACTGCGTTTTTTTCTGATTTTAAAATAAATGCAGTTTTCATGTTGTTTTAAAGCAAATAACGATATTTTAATTACCGGATACAAACCAATTTATTCGGCTTATCTTTTATCACCACAACATTAATATTGCTATTAAAATCTTAATAATAGAAAACATTTAAAATACATAATTTATTAAATATAGAATAATGAATGCAGTTTAATATAAACTTTATGTTGTAATATTAGGAAAAAAAATAGACTATATTTGGACAAAACGTATTCTTAGACAGTGTTGCGATATTCGAATATGGGCCAAAAACTAATCAGTTCTATGTTAGGGTCCAATACATGAACTGTATACATTTTGTCGACATCGGCCCAGCAGTTTAATCTGCACCGTGGACACAAAGTTTTGTCGTTTTTAGACAAAAAAAGCGTTACCAAATAGTGTTGCCACAAACTTGCTAGTAACATACTTTTAATCTATGCCGGGTCCGGCAATTGAAGTGCCCGGATTTAAAAACGCTGTAATTTTTTTCTTTATTGGTCATTTTTATTAAAATTTATGGAAATGGTACTTTATAATACATAGTTAATTTTACAATTAGTCGAATGGTATGTAATCGCCTTTTGCCTTAACGACCAGCTTCAATCTGCACACGATGCTCGCAAGATATCTTAACTTAAACGATTCCATTCACGAGTCAAATATTTTTCTAAACCGGCCAAAATTGTGTTTTGTTTGTAAAATTCCCCAAATGGAAGAATCCAACGGATTCAGATCTGGTGAATACAGTGGCCACTGTTGTGTCGAAATAAACTTCGGAACATTGTTTTGTAACCATTTGTCGTGATGGTGCCGAGGTAGAAAAACCTAAAATAAGTCCAATCAGTCGTTATTAATTGATATTTAATCATAATTGATTTATAAAATTCTTTAATTAGGATTTTCTTATATCCCAAGAACATATTGTATGTAATTAAAAATTGAAAACATTCTTCTAAAAACTTGTAGATTTAAATGTAGTAAAAAGGGATTCATGCTAATATTTTACATATGAATATTTAAAACAATCATGAATTATTTAATACAGTTTTTCGATTAAACGGAACAAATCCGTTGTTACTAAAACCAAAAGACCCAAAACTGTTACAATATTTTAGAACAAACCCAATAACACCTTTTAATAATGATTTTTTTTCCTGGTTCCTTTGAATATGCCTAAAACAAGAACCTACAAATTTGGTATGTTTATATACATTAATAATTCTAAAAATAACATCAACATATAAATATCATGTTTTCTATCAAAGGATAAAACATTTTCGAGTGTCGTCGATAAAAATAAACTGCTAAAGGTTCTTATTGCGTTGAATTCCAAGAAATTTAGTCTCTTCTTGAATAATTACATTTGATTGACGGCCACTTTAATTCCATAACATGTTCATTGCATGTATATATAGTACTCTCGTACTAATGACCTTTATTCTTCTTCACATACTAAATATTTCAGACAGAACTTATAAGTATTTCAATGGATCTTTGAATATAACCTGTTGAGACTAGTTCAGGAGGATTTCTTAAGTATTCTTCTTGGATAAAAATAAACAGGATATTTTTTTTTGATGGGTCTTAAGCAAGGTATTGTAATAATTATGTTAAAAAGTTGAATTTAATTCGAATACGTATTAAATTGAACTGCGTTTTAAAAAGTGCATGTTGGGCAGGTATAGGGCAAATCAGATAAATAGTTTTTAACTTTCAAAAATTGGTTTTAAGATAAGAGAAGAGTTGTATAGATTAAAGATCATAAGTAACCTTTTATAAACAAACATTGCTTTGGATTAAGGGCCATCGTCCATATTGTACAAAATTATTAGAATATTACATATTGTTGCACTTTTTTGACCTTATTTCCTGGCTTTAATGTTTTCATTGTTGTATACTCTACTCTATTGTAAAATTTGACTTTATATTCTAAATGACAATGCAAAAATTCATCTTATCTTAATAATCATCTATATTATAAATAACGAAGGTTCTACAAGATACAATTATGACTTCTATTTGAAGAAGTTGTAGTATAGTAACTGATTTTTTGATGCCCTATGGCAGAAATCGGACAGAAAAACAGACAAAACCAATAGTATTTGAAGGTTTTTTCTTTATAACTTTCCTCTAATTTGCAGGCAGCCTAGACCCTAATAGCATAAATCTAGTCTTCAAATTTGATTCAAATCGGTCTATTAGTTTTTAAAGTATGTACATCAAACAAAAACTTTCCGGACAGATTTATTTTCTCCTAGGATTATTTCTTTCTCCACTATCCTTAGAGCGATTCTGCTGAAATTTAACATAGTATCGTCTATTTACGTATTTAAACAATATAATTAATTTAAACAAAATTGCTTAACAAATTTTCCAATTACATCTGAAAAAGCTTAAAAAAACGACAAAACTTTCTGGTCAACCAGGTTTTTTCTTAATAACTTCCCTCCCCCTCGGTCGATCTTGCTGAAATATAATACCAAATCCAAAGAAAAAGAATAAGCAACTTACGTTCTAAATTTCAACAAAATTGGATAACGCGTTTTTGAGTTATCTTGTATATGGACGGACGCATAGCGGATGCATAAATCGATATAACTTTTGATTCCATACACAACTATAGTATACCCTTAGAACTTACCGTAGAACCTACCATAGGGCATAAAGATCATTTCGAGCTGAAAGATCTTTAAAGAGATGCTTAAAAGCTCTTAATTTCAGAAAAAAATTAAAGAAATATTTAATTTTAATTAACAAAATCTTTAATTGAAGTAATTTCAATAATTGAAATTTAACTAATTTTACTGAAATTAAATGGCTATATGAAGTCACTTGATTTACAAATTAAATTACATCAAAATTTCCGGTCATTTGCGAGTAAATAGAAAATAGTCATTGAAATTATTGTTATTTAAGTAATTGTTGCTATATAAACGTCTTTTTATGTATTATAAACGACACTTAAATTAAATACACACAAAAAGTGTTATAATTACTTAATTGTTTAAAAACTTCATGTCCAAAAGTTAACTTAAACTTTTTGGATAAAATTGACTTGAAAAACAATAAAAAAAAAAAGTAGTTGTGCACGTGATTTTCAATCGTGCCTAAAATATTATGATTACTCAGAAAGCATCAGGTGAAAGCTTACTTTTAAAATATAGTAAACACAACATGTGAGCATACATGGAAAACATATATATTCGTTTTTTTCAAAGTTGGATCAGCTTATTCGCAGAAAAATTAAAAAAACATTCAAATTTATGACGATGTACCTTTGTTTTAAATTTAACTTCTATACCATAAGTCCATATAAACTGTTTTTTCCTCAAATGATAAAGTTTGCGCGATATTTATAAGCGGCAAGATCAGTGCATTTTCTAACTTTTGCTGGATAAACCAAAAACATATTGCGTTGTTGATAATGACAAAATAAAATCATTTAGACATAGAAGTTAGTTAGGTCCACTGGTCAAGAATTGAGAGAACTTTGCTTATGCACCCACCATATACTACTGAACTTGCACCATCAGACTATCATTTGTTTTAGTCTTTGCAGATCTTTTTTAATGATGTAAATTAGAGTTTAAAAGAAACCTGTGAAAATGACTTGTCTCAGTTTTTAGCACACAGAAAACCAAGAAGTTTTACGGTGGCGCGGAATATTGGCTACGTTTACACCGAGATTTAAAAAGACACCTAAGTTTTTAGGTTGACCGGTGTAAACACGTCCAAAGTAACTTAGGTTAGGTCACCTAAATTGCAGACCTACCTTAAATTTAAATCGACCTAAGAACTTTTTGACAGCTGATTAAATGGCACTGCAGTAGTTATTATTGTTTAGGTGAACCAAAGTTCGGGAACAATTGGTGAAGCAGCAATTAAAATTCCAATCAAGCTTAATTCAAACAAAAAATGCTCATATATGGCGTTGTTTTAGACTTAAGTCTAGTATGGTGTAAACACGTGTGACCAAACCTAACTTTTAGTTAGGTGACCTAAAAATTGGTCGGTGTAAACATAGCCATTAGCTCTACCAGGAAAATGACAAGATAATATCAACATACTTGTATATCGATAAAAATATAATTTCTTTGCTGGAAGAGAACTGAGTTGGATTTAAGAAAGTTTATGTCAAAAGCGTCCAAAAATTAGTGAATAATTAATTTCTTTAATATAGGTATGGTAGTAGTTCCAGACGTTAATTCGACACTATAGCAGCTCGTTGGTTTTTTTTGTAAAGTCAATGACATGATTTTTTGAATATGATATGTTTTTTGTAGAACGCAAAATCACGGGACTAGTATTCAAATTTTGTACACTTTTGATTACTGTTGGCGTATACCATATACATACCATAGTATATGTAAAACCTTGAAGTTTGAAATAATAAAATGATTAATATTAAAGAAGACGTAAGAGGGTACAAAACAGTGTTTTAATAAAATATAAAATTTCATTTATTACCCATACTTAATGTTTATAGGTAACAGATTGAATCATAACTAGTTAAACTGAATGACAAGGATCCTAAGTTCAGGTGTTAAATATGACAAACGACTTAGTTGTTGATATTCTTTAAACTCCTCGATTCTTCCAAAAAGATTTAAATCTAAAGTCAACAATAAGTAACACAAGTAACATTGAAATGCTTAGAAGTATTAATGCTAAATAATTGCTAAATCAAAGCACATAAGCACTGAAGAAGAATGTTACTTGAAATCAACTTATTCATTCATATTAAAGGATTTACTTCTGTTAAACTAGTATTAGCTTATATAACATTGAAATCCTTAGAAGCATTAATGCTAAATAATTGCTAAATCACAGCACATAGCACTTTAAATGCTACAAAAAATATGAGATAATGTTACTTGGAGTCAACTTATCCATTACTAATGGATTTATTTCTGTTAAACAAGTATTAGCTTATTTAAATGACTTTTTTCAAGTATTTATAGTGAAATAAGTGCATATTCGCAACTTTATAGTCCTGACGTATTAAAAATGCCAAAGCATGATTATTGTTTATTTGAATTCTGCCTGTATATAGTAGTCAAAATTCTTTGAACTTTTGTAACTCTACAGGCTTCATACTAAAGATACATTCGCAGCAATAATGATCCTCTCGCATTTTAATCGAAAATCATGAGATAATGTACATCATAGCTGCTAGGTGTGTCTTTAGTACAAGTCGAAACCGAATATGTCATTAAGATTAAGTTTTGGGGTGCTCTTGTACTGCGACCTTTAAGATCTATTGTACCCCCTCTTCTTTAGTGCAGTAGCTAGGTTAATTTCCTATTCTATAGCATCTCCTCCAGGCATATTTCTCTTAGGAAGTTTAGTATCTGGAATGGGTCAAGAGATTGTATCTCACTTGGGGAGAAGTACTATGCCCCTAGATATTTCCTTCTCCTACGGACCAGTGCCTCACAATCGGAGAGAATATGCATTATACCATTAACTGTTCCTTGTGTATAATCAGATACGAACTAGATTGTATACGCTTCCTGGACAAATATAGTTTCCTTATGAACAGTGACTATCAATAATAGAGTACGGTACACCTTTGGTTCAATTATATTTGTCCCACCCTATCCAGTAAGTATGAATAATATGTAAAAACACAAAAAAAATGTTTTTTTCCGGAATAGCATTAAAAAAAGTATGTAAATTTAAAAATAATTAGTAATAAAATGGTTTTTTTTGGTTCCTTGTTTTGCGTTTTAAACTCATTAAATTACGTTGCAATTAACAGATTTTAAATATTATTCAATGAAAATTAAAATTTTAGAAATTCATAAAATTCAAATCTTAATTTAAGAAAATACTTTTTATTCAAAATACGAGTAGAGAACCAACGGACTAATATTTTCCTTCAAACCAATTTAGTTATTTGCATATCGACGTAAATTTTCTACTTTTAGAAAAGTTCACCATCAAGTTCATTAAAATAATTCCAATTCCATTGATACTAATTTATTGTACAAAATTGAAGGATTTTAATAAATTAAATTAAAAAAAAAGCTGTACTAGGAAAAAACAGGTAACCTTCTTCAGTTCCTAAAAACGCATAATTTTGAAGGTTTATTGTTTTTAGTTTCGAATTTTGATACAATTTCCTGATTTCGTTTTTGTCTTGTGTTTTAATGTAAAATAGATTAAAAAAGGTTAGAGTAATTATTATTAGTCAGAGATTTAAAAATTTAATGATTTGTTAGTAAATCCATTTGCATCTACTCAGACAGTCAGACGACTATCAGAGCACTCAACTCATGTACCGTTTCATCACGGTTAGCGGAAGAATGGATCTGTGCGCTGAACAGGGAAGATAGCTGACTCACTCGCGAGAGAGGGGTCAACCTTCGATAAGGTGGACCTACTCGGGCCTCAAACAAGGCCTCAGTTGGCAACTAAACCATCGCCACAAAAAAGGTGGCAAGGGCTAAATCAGTGTAGGCAAGCTAAAATGAAACTGATTGGGCCGGAAAGTGCGGAAGGACGAGAATGCTGATGGGACTCGAGCGTAAAACCCTCAAAACCATTGTGGGTATTGTTACAGGACATTGTTCATTAAACGAACACATGTGGAAAATAGGGGTGGCCGAGATTCCAATATGTGGAGCCTGTCTGAGTCAGCAGAACATTTTTTGTGTGAATGCCCGGCCTTTTCTAGAATCAGACTTGCTACACTGGGTGCGTGCACCCTGAGTAAGGAGGGATTAGTTAACTTGGACCTAACTACGGTGCTGTCCTTCATTAGAAGGACTAACCCGTTCGGGGAAGAGGCCTAGCCTTTCAGCCAACCTTTTTAGGAGGAGGTATAATGGGTCAGTTAGGCCTATGTGCCCACAACTGTGCGGGCCCCTCCAATACAATACAATACAATAGTAAAAATCGCAATTTAAATAAAATTTCATTTAAAAAAATCGATTTAGATTATATTTAAATCAAATTCATTTTTTTTAAATTCATGTCAAGGGAAATTTCATATTTACTTTTTAAATGGATTTAAATTTAAAATAATTCCCACTTTTTAGCATTATATAGGAATAAAACAATATACCAACCAATTTCATCTTTAATCTTAAAAAGATAAAAGTTAATTTGATAAAAATTAATTAATAATGTGTATAAAAATCAATGACGGGTTTGCTTAATAACTTCGCTCCCCCTCGGTGGATTTTGCTGAAATGGATCTGGTCTTATCCAGTTAAGTAATAACCAACTCACATTCTAAATTTCAACAAAATCGGATAACGTGTTTTCGTGTTATCTTGTACACGGGCGGACGTACGGACTTTTGATTCCCTACACAACCTACGATGATTATTTCGATGTGTTACACAGTTAGTGACAAAACTAATATACCCTCTGGTAGTACCTACCGTAGAGCATAGTATTTAGTTTTAAAGAACCGATTTATCTATAAAATAATAAAGATTGTAGATCTAATTGCTTTTAGAGTGTGTGTTAAATAGGTTCTATGTTCTACCTACCCAGGAGCCTGGTTCTTTTAGTTTTTAACTTAACTTTTAGGAAACGGCGTTTAAAAAATCGAAAATTACTGATATAGTCTGAAATGCATTTCGTAATAGCACATTAAACTTATACGACCCTAATATTGACTAAGCTTATGTGTGACAGACAGTTATGAGACTTAAATGGAATTTATTACGGACCGCGGACGAATATTGTAAAAAGTTTATAAGTCAATAAACCACCTTCTACGCGTTTAACTCGAATCTTTCGATAATTCAAATACTGTTGATTTTTATATGAAATAAAAAATAAAATTTCGATAAGAAATTTGTAAATAAATAAAATAAAAACTTTAAAAAAGCGTATTTTAATGATTTTCTCTCTGTTTAAAATTTTTATCACAGAAGTTATTTAAAAAAGAACGTGTTTTTATATAAAATAAAAAATTATTGCAATATTTTAAATATTTTTGTTTAACAAATACATTTTTGTAGATAAGAAATAATAATTTTTCTTTTAAAAACTAATTACTAACAATTTTAGGTACGTAATAAAGATTAGTATGCACAAAGAGTAATAATATAATTTATGTTTTTTATTAAATTAATTTATTTAATAATTCAATTGCATTCCTCATAATTCTTCTATTGGATAGGCCGAAAAGTCGTTGCGTTTTCTGCCTGTGGTGTTTTTCTTATTTGAAACTACCTGACCCGACAGATGTTGTCCTGTTCAAATTTCAATAAATTTGTTTGTGATCGTTTTGTGGATTTGTAATTGTCCCGAATTTTCTTTTCCTGAAAACTTTTCCAGGACCATAACAAACAAAACAAAAATATAATTACACAAATCTAGGCATATGGTCTCGAGTTCATACAAAAATCCCATTAAAGAAAAGCACTTTCAGTTTTTTCCGAATTTTCCAATTTTCCGGGCAAATTTTCCCATTTTTCTTTTCGTAAGAACCTTTCTCGGACTACTACAAACATTTTAACAAAAAAATGAGCGAAATCGGTTCAGCCGTTCTCAAGTAATGCGCTTACCAACGAACAGCATTTAATTTTTATTTATATAGATAAAAATGTTTTTAAAAGAAACATTGAACATTGATTACCTTTCGCCCTTTTCCTGGCGGAATCATTATTTTTCTGGGCACAAAACCAAGACCTAGTCTGTTTCTTTAGACTTTTGTTAAACTAAAAATTACACCGTTAAAGAAGTTCTGCATAGACCTAAACAAATGGTAGTCTGATCGTTAAAAGTTAGAACTACACGGATCTTAGCGAATCTTTCTCAATGTTTCATAAATGATGAAATGAGTATAATAATGATTTGTTTCAATGTTCGATTTTGATATATTAAGATTCAGAGCAAACTATCATGTAGTTAATTCGATTGAAAATTCATTATTAACGCAATGACTTTTTGGCCAATCTAATAAAATCTACATTGATGAAAATAAAAAAAATGTAATAGCCCATATTCATTAAATGCCTGCAGAGAAGACATCATATGGTCATAGAACACATTTCAAGCTAAAGCTGCTTCCACAATATCGAATTTCTTCGTTTAATATTATAAAAATAGGATTCAATTTTGGACTTTTATAAAGATTTCCGATTTCAAATAATTTAATATTATATAAGCTTAAATATTTCATTAATTGGAGAAGTATTTTCTTCTGAAATAGTACTGAATAACCTTTCAAGATTTAATTTAATGTGACCTTTCAGGAAAATTGTTGTTCTCAAGAACAAAAACAAAAAGAAAAACTGTGTGGAAAATCTTATTATATATTAATTAAATTTAATTGAATTATATTATTTTTAGTATTATGTTACAAGCTTTCTTATAAGCTTTTTATTGTACAAATCAATTGCGAATGCTTAAAACAATTAATTGATTATTTGTCATTAATTAAAACGCGTCACAAAAAATATTTTAATGACAAATTTTTATAGTAAATCAACCAAAAAGTGTAGGATAAATTTTTTTTTGTGACTTAATCAAGCTCAATATTGAATTGAAATGCATTTCAAAGTTATTAAAAATTAATTAAGTATATTAAGAATATATTTAAATTTTGATCATGACTGAGGCTACTAAGATTGAAACTGAGACGTGACAGTGAGTACTGAGGTAAGGTTACACTTCTGTGCACAATAACCATGTAGTTTCTTTTTTCTTTTTTTCATATAAACCATCAAATTTGAATTAATTTTTTAATTGAAATTCGCATTCAATTGAATCGTTATTGTTTCTTATATTTACGTCTTAAATCGTATATTTCTAAGTTTAGAATGAACAATTAATTTGTCATACAAAATTTCATACAATTCTTCTAGGATATATAATATTAATAATTATATGAAGGCGTTTTTCAAGGTCAATATACATACTATATATTCGCGATTTCATATTGATCTTAAACTTTAAATCAATTGTAAGAATCTATTAGAATATTCGAAAGCAATTAAAATACCTTGTAATGTGTTCTTATAGTATTTTTTTCTTTTGTCGTTTTCATGATTTATTTATATTTATAAAATAAGATAAATTAATTAGTTCAATTGAATAATGTCTCATTGAAATGAAATAAATATATTTATTTATATTTTTTGTTTAAGGTTTAGGTCAAATCATTGATGATTATTTGTTATATTAATAAATATTAATTCGAACCATGTTTACCAGACTAATCAATCCTTGTTTTGAAAATGAATAAATTATTTGATTGACAATTAGTAACGATTTATCCTCGAAATTGTGTAGTATAATAATTGATTCATAATATATTGTAGGGTAAATATGGGAAGGAAGAGTTTGAGGTGTTTTGGAATATATATATACATTGAATCGATTATTTAATAAAACTATGAATTATTTATTACATAGTTTAGTTTGAATATATCCTAAGTGTGATTAAGTTTTGTCACTAGAAGTTTTCTTACTAGAAATAGTAGTAGAAGATTAAAGATCTATCATTGATTTTACAATTTAATAATTACAAGAACTTTTTATATACCACGTTTTTGAAATTTCGGTTGAATCATATAAAGTTGACAATTCTATATATCAATTAATAAATACTTTTTTAAACAAATTTCTTTTCCGAACTAACTTTCCATACAAAACAAAATTCACTGAAAATGAATTCAATTTTACTTAAAGATGGCTAAAATTATTAAAAGAATGCATTGTCATCGTGTTCTGAGCTATTCTGAAAGTTTCAAATGTCTAGCTAGTTGGGAAGTAACCACACGACTCAACACGACTTTTTTTCAGTCGGAGTGAAAAAAAGGCTTAAAATGTCTAAGTCCAATAGAGTCGTGGTGTTAGTTAAAAATCGATTGGAAGATTTGTACTGGACAAACAAAGAAACAAACAAGAAAGCGAGTTAATAAAAACGTGGTAAAAATATACAACATGGAAACAGAAACTCTTTTAGATAATTCCTTATAATGTTATAATGTTTCAAAATACGAAATCCTATTCAGATTTTTCCCAGCTACTACCTGGCTCTTCTATTCGTTTGTCCAATACGGTCTACACCAGATTTTTCAACGAATTTTCTTAATATTTTTAAAAAGTATAGTTTTCAAAGTAAGTCCGAGAATATTATTAAAACTTTAAACATGTTTTTCTGAAAATACATGTTCACGAAGTCCGTGGACATTATGACTTCGAAAAGTGATTTCACAAAATACGGTGAAAATCAGTTAGGACCGATTTCACAGTGGTGACTTAAGCCTAGTTTGTGGCTTAAGTAATGCCACATGTAATCATTTCTATATAAATTGATAACGCGTTTGCAGCACTGCAAATAATTAAAGTGCGTGACCATCTAAAATTTGCATTTTATTGTTAATTAGTACTCGTATTACTATTACTAATACAGGATAAAACATTTTCATTAAAAATTTAAAAGATTCCTATCAATTTCGCATGATGATGATGATATCATGAAATGTTTTTGAAATGATTTTCTTAATTCCAAAGTGGGCGAAAACTTTTCCATATCCAGATCGCCAATCAATTTTGGTAGTATCTCCATTCAAAGACGTTAAATACGTATTTAAGTATATTTCTATAAAATAAATAACAGAATCGATCAAATTAAGGTCATTTAGAAATTATGAGGATTTATTCATGCAAAAAAATGAAATGAAATGAAATTTGGAAATTTATAACAATAATCATAATATATCCTTTTCCACAGAGTTCAAAGGGCTTTCGTTATATTATAATGAGGAGCAAGAAATTTTCAATCATATACATATGTACCATTACTTTTAAATGATGCAATATTCGTCTTTTGATTACACGGCTAAAAAGGGACATTTTCACCTTTTGGTTCGTTATTATTTGGGTAGTTAATGATTTTAAAATACACAAGAAATGGTCCTCAAAGTTAATGTTTTAGGTCACTAAGGGTGGGTTTGCGCTGGCATAACTTGAAAGTCATGAAAATTGACGTCTTTTTTTTTTAACCGTATATTATTTACATACTAGAAACTTCAGCCCAGGCTCGAAAATGCTTGTAATTGTTTAAAAAGTAAAACTTAAAACTATTTTAATCACTATCAGATGATTCCTACAACAGATAATTCCCTTTATACCTTAGATAAAAACCAAGATGCATTTGTTATCCTTATTTTATCTCGCTGATCGACAGACATTACTTCGCTATTTCAATTGAGGAAAGTTATACAATAACGAGTTTGTGGAAGATCTTCTTTCTTGTATCTTTGAAAATAGAAAATTTTGCTAATTTAAAATGATTGTTTCGACTGTAAAAAACCAATTTTATTCCATATTTGTCACAAATTATTAAAATTAACTTTGAATGATACAAAACAAACGACACAGCCATTTCTCTAGCCTATACAATATTGTAGATTTTATAGAACCAAAACTAACATTTATCAATATTGTTGTCGGATAATTCCTTGCATTATTTCTAATCAGGATCTTATATTGCATTTTTCTGTGGTAATCTTGACTGATTAATTTTTTACCACAAATGTTGAAATCGATTATTTACAAATAATCAATTCAAATTCAATAAAATTTGTAGAATTTCTAATACAAATCTTTTGAAACATAATCTAACAACATATATGTAATTGGATCAAATTTGTATGTTCATGTGTTTAATGTTTACAGACCTATTTCAGTTACTCTACTTGATTGTTGCCACATTGGCCGGGAACTTTTTCTTCACACATCGTGTATTCGATTGATTTCATTACAAAAATATATGATCTTTATTTAAATATTCCTAATTAGCATATAAAATATTTTATCTCGAAATAATATCAAACTTGTAATTTGTGAATACATATGTATGTAATTTAAAAAGTCAAAATCGTGTTTTAGATTAGTCGATAAAATTTTAAAGTTTACATCTTCAACATTAAATTAACTACATAGTACAATTTGTTTTAGAATGTTGCGCAATTTTTGTTAATTTAATTAAAAAGCATGTGATTTACACATTCATTATTTTCTATTTTAGCCATTTTAAATATAGTCATCATCACTTTAAAATAATGAGCTTTTTTTTCTATAAATTTCATTCTCTTTAAGCTTTTTTTTTTTTAAACTATGATATTTGAGCTTCATTCCATCCATTTATAAATGGAATGAAAATTACCTTCGTCTCCTACACGACTAGATATAAAAAATAAAATCACGTGCTCACCACCTCATGTGGAGCGTTAAAAATAATAAGCAATAATTTCTAAATTGAATACGAGTATCACGGGTATTTACTATTCATTGTAAAATCGAGATGATGTATTAGGTGTATTGGTATACAAAATAAAAGCATTTATCGAATACAATCGGAGTTTAATGATACGAGGTATAGTTCAGAATCTTTACATATCTAAATAGAGCATGAAAATTATTAAAAGATTAAACAGAGTTGGTGAATCTGTGTTGTGTTTCATCATGATAACGCTGGACCACATAGATTTTTAATAACCTAGCAAATTTTTGATATATCCACATTATCCTGAGCTTACACTATTAGACGCGGACTACCATTTTATTCGGTCTCTGCAGTACTTCCTTTAATGGTGCCAGTTGAAATGATGGCTTTGAAACTAATTAGTCTCCGCTTTTCCCCATAAAACATAGAAGTTCTACCCAGTGTACGGGATTATACCCCTGCTAGATCATCAACCATTTGTCATGAAAAATTCGCTTTTCATTACATTTCATATTGGATACAACGATACAATTCATTTTTACAAAGAATGAATACCCCTGTAATGTTTTATAGTTGTAACAAGTGACTTTACGTATATAATTAAATATGTCACGAAACAAAAATTTCAGGTGAATACCATTTTTAGGTATGATTGAAGTAAATGAAAAGATTTGTTTATGTCTCTCTCACCTTTTCCATTAAAAAAAACCAATTTTCCAATATTTCCAGTGACAATAAACTTTTATCAACACCGGTACCGTGGTAACCAGGTATTAGTAGGTGTTTTATATTAAATATGTATGTTGTCTCATCGAACCGGTTTCCTGATTTCTTCTGCTTTAATTCAACTTCTATAAGAGTTTATGCTGAATATTAAATAATATTAAAATGGTATAGAAACCCATTTTATTTATTATATCGATGTTTTTATACATCCTAAAAATATGTCTCAGTTTTGTTTTTTTATGAAATAACAAAAAGCTAAGCGAAATACTTTCGACATAAAATTGGTCGGCAAAATTCTCAAATCATGTTCAATTTATATTAGTCATCCTACGCCACTGAACATTTTGTTGAAAGAAACATCTCGTGACCAAAAAAAGTCAAAACAACTCTGTAAGCAGATTTGTGGTAGAAAACATTACATGGAATGTTGTGCTTCTTTCAACAGAAGGAGAAGCACGCATGATTAAAATTTGCGACGTTGAACATTTTGAGAAATAATTTGTTGTGAAGGAAACATCTTATATACTTGTCCAAAAAAACAGATGCCTTTCGGATATAACTTGTTAAATAAACATCAAATTAAATTTATACTAATAAATTTTTTAATAGCTTTCAATGATCTAAGTAAAATTTTCTGATATTTATTAGCATTAAAAAACCTATCACAGCTTAGTAGCTACTATAATGTGCTATGATTTAGCAATTATTTAGCATTAATCCTTCAAATCACTTCAATGTTGTCTGAGACATTAATTTTCGATTTCGTATGTTTATTTCGTTACTACTACTGAATCGATATGTGACGATTTTCTGTGACGAAACGTTACATTACAAAAAATCTCATTATATGGAGATTCTAGACGATTACAATGCTCGGCAATATTATGGAGGTTATAATGAGGATTATTTCCGTCGAAGATCAAATAGTTCTATCTGCCACCGTATTGGTGCTGCAGTCGATACAAATTTTTGATATTTTTTTGAACTTTTTAGATAGAGGTCGTACACGATTGAAATGTTCGGCAAAGTTGTGGAGGTTTTTATGGGGATTATTTCCGTCGAAGACGTAATAGTTCTATATCCCAGAACTTCGGCGCTATATTCAATAAAAGCTTCTGTTTCACTTCTAAAGCACATTTCCGTTTTTTTTAATCACGAAGAAATATTACAAGAATTATTTATTAGATGAGACAACGATATCAGTTGTCAATATAAGTTAAGTTTTACTTACAAGCTGGGCCTAAGCTTCTAGCGTGAAATAGGGCCTAATACTGTCGGGTCCCTTTTCATATACATATATATAACGGGGAAATCCCGAATTTGCATTAAAAATGCACCGAATAATTTCAAAATCGCATAAAAAGAGATCCGACAGTAATCATAAAACTTAAATGAGTTATTTAACTTTTTATTGTACTTAAATCAATCATCTTCAAATTTCCTCTGATTGACATTAATTTTCCGAATTGTCACATAATCTAATAACATTGAAAATATGTTCAAATAAATTTTGGTTACACTTCAAAATGATAGCCCGTTGAGTACTTTATAAAATCATAATAAATTAATTTAATCAGTTGTTTTGTCTCAAACGAGTTTATTTGTAATTCAATTATTTTTAATCCTGGCGACAAATAAGACATAGACTACAAAATATTTAAAAGATTTTTGAACATAATTATTATTTTCGATAATAATGTGCACAGGCTCCAGACTTTACAATAAAGAAAATTTTTTGGTGTTTGCTTTTAGGCGTAATTAAAACCAATCTAATATGTTCAACAGTTGTTATAACATTAAATATCATTTAAGCCAATCGTTTCGGGAATTCCAAGTAAATATTTAAGTATTGTTCTTTTTTTTTATTATTTCATAGATAAATTAAATGAAATAATTGACTCCTATTTAAGTAATAAGTCTTAATTATTTTAATCGTCTTAAAAATATTTATCCAAAAAATTATTGAAAAAATTCTTATTTTAAAGAATATTGTTTAAATATTCCTGGAGAAAAAAAAACATAATATCTAATTTTGCGTATCATAATAAATTTTTGATGAGATTTTAAAGAGCTTTCAGTGTTTTACTTTGATTTTTACTTGAAACATAAAATTTCGCTAAATGGACTTTATTCACGAATTTAAATGACATGACGTTAAATTTTTTATATTCTTTCGAAGTGATGCGATATTTTTTAAGACATACATTTCTATGTTTTATTAAAAATTGTAAATTTCATGTAAGATCCGGGTTTAAACATAATTTTTTCAAATAATAATAAAGTAATGTACATTAATATACTACTGTTAGCAAAAAATATCGGGATTATTTTAATAAAATACAAGTTTTAAATTTTGTTTATTCTTTTCGTTCTTTTCCACTGCAACACAGTTCTTCTGCCAACGTTTTTGTTTCCAGTTTTCGAAATTCCTTTGGTAATCGATTTCTGGTATGATTAGGGCATGGTTCGAATAATTGTGTACTTGAGCAAACAGAATATGTTCTATTTCTCAACTGTTCAAACAGAAATGAAATAATTCGTTCTTTTAAGAGAAACACAGCAAAATAAATTTGAAAAAAATAAATTAGACGCGATCTTATCAATACCTTTTATGAAAATAACAGAAACAAAAAATTCTGCACAAAATAAGGAAAGAAAATTACAATTTTTCATTAGAAAGAATAGAATAATTTATTTCTCTTCGCAATCAGTCATTTTCCTTAAAAATGTTGATTTCTGGCTTTTAACATAGGAAGGAATTGTTTAAATAATTGTTCAAATAACTCTTGTTTACTTACATCGAAAATGAATTATTTTTACCTTTCATACTACTCTGAATTATTGTAATAGCTTCAAATTCCTAATTCTAGGTACTAAAACCTAATTCTAGTAGCACCAACTTGTGGGATGAAAACAATTAAATTAAATTTCTATTCATATTTATGTTTTAATTCATTTTTCTATCAACTTATAAAATAATATGAGTACTATTTTTTTCATTGAAATATAAATAACATAAAAGCTGAATTGATTAGACTTTAAATTTAAAAACTTGAAAGAACTGAATGATATAGTAATAAAAGAAAAATGCTAATAAATGATAATTAACTGTAAAAGAAAAACAATACAACTTATAGGGAAATTTATCAACTTAAAAAATGTTTCAATACATTAAAAGAAAAAAGTTTTTCAACAACAAATTCGAAATTCAAATGAAGAATTCTCCACAATAATATGCAAAATTATATTTTCTAAATAAATCACTTTATTTGAAATAGAAAACTAGAAAAATATCTCAGACAGCACTTCAAATCAAAACTAATGAATAACAATTGAAAAGAAGTACACGTAAACAATAAAGGTCCGAGACTTTTCCAATATGTCTGAAACTAGAGCTTGAACAAATTCTCAACATTTTAGTGCTATCGGTTGACATTTGTTAATTTTATGACGTTTTGATAATTAGTCAAAAATTGCAACCCAAAACTTGGCACAACAGCCAGAGAAACCTTTAAAATGATTCAGGAAGTGTTGATGGTGATAAATATTTATCAAAATCGAATACTATTGAGTGGGGTACACATTTTTTGGAAGGAAGAGAGACACTATTACCAAGAATATCATGAATTAGATAGTTGGTGTTTGTTACACGATAATGCTGCCAAGTAGCTCATGGTTTGAATAATTGATTAATTGAAAAAACACAATTATTCCAATATATTGATTATTCAACCGAAAATTGATTAATTGTTTCATTGAAGAGAAACAAAACAAAATAATTTGAATTAATACCGAATTAATTTGTAAAGATTATCAATTATTCAATTATTCACTAATCCCGAAAGCCAATTAATCAACCATGTCCTACTGCCAAGTAACAACTTTGTTGATTGTTCCTCAATTTTTGCCACGAAATAAAGACTGTGAATCACTTATCGTATTCATTTCTAATATAGCATGCATGTGACTTCTTACCATTCCTGAAAATTTGCATTAAGTTCAAAGGATGCTTTTTCGATAATAATGAGACCATTGAAAAGGCTTCTTTTCTTTAAAGGCAATATCACAAAATGATCTTGAACAGGCATTTGAATCACTAATAAATCGTTGTAAAAAGTGCATTAAATCCAAAGAAGATTAATTTGAGAGAAACCTGAAAAATATTGTTTCATTTGCGTTTTTATAGCAACAGTCACGGAACTTTGTTGTCAGTTCATTTAATACAATATATGTATTTATGTATAAAAAAAGCTTAATCAATACCTCCTTAATAATGCACTTTATTTTCACTGTCACCGATTTTCCACATTATGCAATTTATAATATCTCCTAGAAATTTTTTATTCTATTTTTATTTAAAATCGTTCAATTTGAAGATACCACACAAGAGTAGGACATTGAATACATAGAAAATGGAAATTATTGAAAAGCTTTTCTTTTTTACATTATCATCAATATTATTATATAATTTAATATGAAGAAATATTTTTGAATGCCTCTTGTTTCACACATAAATTTATATAATCAATTTTCTTGCTGTGATAAACAATTTTCTTTTAGTACTTCTTATAGCATATTTTCAATAGCTTATAATATTGAACTTGAATTTCAAAACTTTAGTACATAACTTTTTCTTAATTAATTGATTTTCACTTAATTTTTTCATGGTCAATATAATTGAAAGTTTTTTTAGTTATAAAGAAAATGAACATCATTTAAAAACGGGGGCTTTTGTAGAAAAGTTTTCTTTTAGGGATAAAAGAAAAATTGCAATTATAAATGAAAAGATTTCTTTTTTCTAGCAATACTAAACTTTTCAAATATTTGAGGTTAATTTACAAGAATCAATATACAGCAAAACAAATTTTAAAGTTAATCTAAGAGCTTATAAGTCGAGACATTTTTAATTAATTAGTTTTATTTTGATATCTAACTAATTCGCAATATTTTTGGTAAAGCTGGAAAGCAAAAACCTAATCAAAAACTTAATGTTGAAGGATAGTTTAATAGGCTATTATAAAATACAGTGTAATCTTTATTCCTGACATTCTGTATTTAATTGACTGGGGAACTTTAAACATTCAACGCATTTTTTTAAATACAATAAGTGGAACTAAAACTATATTATTATTATAACAGTTTTAAGTTCAAAGTTATAATATATTCAAGCTTCAAGCAATATTCGTTTCCGAAACAAATTTTAATATTAAATATCAGAACTGACCGGACGATCTAAAAGACCTCGTGAAAATCATATTGAAAAACCCATCTATCTATTTTTAAAAAACACATTGGCTTAGTCTTAAAACTGCGACAGACTAGGATATTTTATCCTGATTCTAACGGCTTTAAGTTCTAATCTGCCATGAACAAGATTTATAAAACCCAGGACAAACAAACAGCGAATTTAATTCGATTGGTGGCAAATTTAACTGGATTTAAAAGTCCTGAAGTTTATGAAACACGATCAGACATGACATCATAGTTTGGATAAAATATCCTAGTCTGTCACAACTTTAATCTAATCTCAAAAATCGAGTATGTACTGTAATATTATATAATTCATAAATATGAATAATTTTACATGCAATAAAAGCTTAATTATGTTCTTACCGATTATTATTAGGTGATTTGTTTACATTAAATGTTAAAGTTATGTTAATGGAATGACACAATTTTTAAAGAGCATTAACTTTTAGTGATCAACTCTACTAATACTTATTAAACTAATCTTGACTTTGTATTTGATTCATGTTTACTTAAATAAAATTCCGGAAAATTATACATAACTGCTTTTATATAGAAATTTCCAGTTATTGTCAGTAATTGATCGACCCAATAACGGGCTATTGAATTCTTGCGAACTTGTAAATCCATTAAAAGCTTAAATATATTATTTCTTATTGAATTTGCTAGTTTTTATATTGGGGTAACGAATTGGTGCAGGCTTTGGCGTTTCTTATATTACTTATTTATTCGACACTTGAATTAATTTCCGCTGTTTCTTTTTTTTATAAAAACAAGACATGTTTATTTAAACGAAAAGGTGGACTATATTGTACATCGTTAGCTACAACTACATTTGAGATTAATACACAAATCATGTCCCGATAAACAATATGGAAATCCTATGCCTAATACCACATCTTAGACAACAGTGACAATTAATTCCAATACCCAATATATTATATTATAATGAAATTACTGAGTAAAGCCATGAATGAAAACATATGCAGATTACGGCTTCTAATATTTCAAATTGGTTTTTTCTGCGCACCTACGTCACAGGGGACTTGAAATACATTGTTTATGTGAAAAATTACGATTATTTATTTCAAAGAAAATCACATGTAATATCAAAAAAGTATCAAAATAAATATTTAAAATGGCCGACATGTGCATGGTGTAATCTGTATATTCTTTCATTCATTGATTAAAGCTTATCACGTTGATATTTTCGAAGGTATCCCTGGCAATCCCTGCTATATAATATTTTATATTAAAAAATTTAAATATCTCTTTTAAAAGTATAGTTTTTTTTTTGTTAATCAGATTAAAAATTTCATTAAATTAAATTAAGAAATTCATTCCATATGCAAATTTATATAAAATCAATAATTCCTATGCTCTAATAGGTTCTTTTTCCACTACTAAAAGGTTTTACCAACAAATTTATTCTATACTTTCATGTAACAAACTGTTGGTTATCATGACTCGTAAGATTCTTAGAATACAAATTAAAGGGGACTCAACATGTGGTCAATGTGACATGTAGAATAACGTTCAATTTTCTTCAATTAGAATTAGAGTAAAGTGTTGGGGAACAAAAAAAAAAGATATCAGTAATTACAGAGAAACGTCGTACTCGTGTGTTGTCAACAAAGTCACAGAGGACGCAAAATAATAAATTAGATTTTAATTATAGAATTTTTGAATGCATCATAATGATAAATTCTTGTTAATGAAAAATTATTCTTTTGCACGAAGAAAAGTATATAGTATGGAAAAGTTCAAGGAAATGCACCCAGAAATTCCTTAAGCGAGAAGATCAGTCTATTGGATGGGCTAAAATGTCGTTGGGTTGTTGATGAGGACAAAAATTAAGGGAATTTGGGTGGGAAGATTTGATGCATCCACCGGATAGTCCTAACCGTGATATCATTTGTTTGCGTTAGTGCAGAACACTTCTTTAATGGTGTAAATTTCAGCTCGAAAGAAGAAAATGCTTTGAGTCAGTTTTTCGACCAAAAAACACAATTTCTTCAGTGACGGGATAATGAACCTGAGAGGAAAATAGCAAAAGTGCATCAACCAAAATGTTGTTTCCCATGAAAAATTCGCCTTTCATTTACTCAGAAAAAAACGCAACTACTTTTTGGCACATCCACTATTATACGAAATAGTTTATCTGAATTTTATGAATATTGTTAAGGTTTTATGACGATTTGGATTGATTATTGACAATTTATTGGTACATTAACCCTGAGATAACTCATTCAATGTTTGGGGTCTTGAAAATCTTGATAAAATGCAACTAAAACAAGATTTCAAGTAAAAGTCATACGCATGACTTCATTCAAATCAAGTTATTCTGTGAATTCCCTTTTAACGCGATATAAACAAAATAAAAAGACAAATCAATTTATCGGAAAACGGGTTAATCCAGAAATAATTATTTCTTCGTTTGGAAAACAATGCAATAAAATACTTCCTAAAGTATTTGATTTATTACATTTCTTATCCATTTTGAAGAGACACGCAATTGAACACATTCGTGTTGTGAATTCTTAATTTCAAAGGCCATCGTTATAAGATGGTGAATCGCTTAAAAATAAGTCTGTTAAAATGAATCCTCAGGAAATCATTGAATTCATTCATTCTTGTAGGACGATAACGTTCCAATTGATGATTCTTTAACTATATCAATATACCTATGTACACTGTACTGTCTCTTTTAATAAAGGTATGGAAACAACCAATCATATTACAATCTTTTTGATGAATCTTAACAATTATATTGAAGAAAGCACGCTAAAAGACTGGGATTGATGCAAATAGATCTCTGTCGGTACTGTGGAGACATAGGAGTGGCTGATCTTCACGTTTTGTAGTCCTCTGAGTTTAAAAAAAAAGATTTTTTTAAAAATGTCCATTTATCTGTCTGCCTATCTGTATGAGTTTACATGATATCTTTTGAATTCGTTATTCGATGTAAGAAATTTGGGGAACTGGTTGCTTTTTAAGAGGAATAAATCCTTATTGTATTTGGTACCGATCTATAATAGAATCCGATTTATAGAGGGGGGTATTTTTTAAATTTCAAATATATTTGTGTCCCGGAAAGTTCTTTGTTAATTTTAATGAAATTTAGTACATTTATTCCTTAGAAAATTCTGTGAAAGTAGTTTTAATTTGGCGAGTGTCGAGATAATGGCACCGTAAAAATACATAATTCCGACTAAAATGTGATCTGTTATAAGGTAAAATTAAAGATCAGATAAGAACATATTTTGAAAAGAACAAATGGGAGATATCTCAAAGAAATTAACGTAGAATAATTTAAATGGAAAAAAGCATTCTTTCAGTGTATGTCATTGTGCAGTCTATTACTAATTGTTTTAAATAAAAATGATCCCTGTAAACTGTTTGACGAGAAAATAATATTTCATTGTGACTTTATTTAATAGCTAAAATAGAAACAATTTACTAATAATTCAAAACAATCAACTGCGCAAATTTTTTATTAAATAGGTTGCCATAAATGCATGGAAAATTATATGACATAAATCTGTTCACATGTAAAACCTATTAGGTATATTTATCTAGATTAATTTATTCTAGTTTTATCTTTTACCGGAAGATGCTTTTTTTATTTTACACATAAATGCTTTGATTAAACAAATTTATTGATTAAAAAATTTTCATTTAGACTGTATTCGCATTGGACTATGTAAAATATGTTTTAGAATTTGTTTTAGAAGCTTAACGCCCGCCGCACACTTGAGCTAAGCGAGCTAAACTACGTAAGCTAAGTTTCTCTCTGAAAGTGAAAAATTCAGCATCTGCATTGGTCGTCGTCGCACACTTCAAGGTTTGAAACTACGTCGCCTGGTTATGAGCGACAAGAACTAAGCTCGTTCACGTAGTTTAGATCTCAACTACGCGAACGAGCTTCGCTGGCATCGCTGTCACTAATTTATACGTACTTTCGGCATTATACAGTGTAGAATTGATGCTTGCAAAAGTGTAGTATGTTTTCTTTATTTTGTGGTAGTATATTGTCGACAAAAATGTGTAAGTGTCAAGTGGAAAAGGTTTAGTAATAATTCATCGATACTGTCCTCGCACATTATATCTCTCGGACAGCTCAAATAGAATTGATGGAATGAATTTATCAAAAATATCGCCGCGTAGCTTAGTTCAAGTGTGCGGTGGGCCTAAACCTGGTCGGTGCGTGAGAAGACGTATAACTGCACCCATAAATTTTATAGAAACTTCCTAGATCATGTCATGAGATACTTAGTAGTGAAATGTTTTCTTCCATGAATTTACGTGAATATTATCTACTTCGTATACTATCGAATATGAGAAGTTCAAATCTACTTGAAGTAGTATGATTCAATTTTACAAATGAGGTAATGAAAAAAAAGGGTATAATTATTCTAAAAATTGTTCCTAATTTGATTAGGTTCTTATGTGTACAAAGAAAATGATTACTTCTACATTATTTTAGATATTTTCCTTTATTCTATATAATAAAACACTTTAATAGCACGGTTTCCAAAAGACATCAACTGATTACTTGACTTCAAAGGATTTAAAAATTCAGTCTCAAAAGAAAAAATGCCATACAATAAAATAAAAATTGAATTATTTTTTGATATTTGAAAAATACTCTCAGACATTGTTCAAGAACCTATTTTTGTGAATAATATATAAACACTGTTCTTAAACTAATCATGAAAATCCTTATTTTATTGCCTTTGAAAAGATGTCTCAAAAATGTTGTTCATTTTAAATTGGAACTAATTTTCTTTCTTCTCGAAATTTTATATTATTATTGAATTTTTCGGAATTATTATTTAATCAAATATTCCTCGAAAAATATTTTATACCTAATTTAACCTGAAACAAGAAAAAAACAACAAAAACGTATTGAACTTCAATCGAAAAATGAGACATACCCGAATATATATATTCATATAATTAAAAGCTTTTTTTGTTTCCTAGAAAATCCCAGCTCTAAGGATATATAAGTATTAAATTAAAATCTTCTAATATTAAGAAATATCTGAAGAATTTATTTTAAAAGATTGTGACGTAGATAAATAAGCAATAAAACACTTACAGATTCAGAATTTTCGTATTAAATAAAATGCAAACTTTATGTTTGATCTTAAAGTCTTTATAGAAGCTTTTTGAAACGGAAATGGAAGTCTCCATGTGAAAATTTGAAAATCTTTGAATATTAAAGGAAAGAAAATTGGAAAATTTTTAAGAGGATATTTCGTTTGTAAGATAAATATGTAAATCAAAGTGGTACCAAAAGTGTAGGTAACTGAGATCAGGAATCAAACTTGGCTTTTATTAGTTACTAGCAATGAGGTCTAAACGACCATTTTGCAAGGTATTTAAGTTATTTTTTTTGCCTTTGTATAAATTGAATGTCGTTGAAACAATCGAAGTGGTATTTGTATTTTTGCCAACTGTTCAATACCTACTATTTGTGTTAAACGCCTAAAACTCCTAGAAAAATTACTGTAATTTTAAAAGTTTAACTACAATATCGACTGAAACGGACAGGCCTTAGTCCATATATCTGGCTTCTCTTCAGTGTCGAATAAATCTTTCGCCTTTTACTAAAGATTTCCGTGGAGAGAACCACTCTAATGAGTCTGAAAGAAATTTTTGTTTGAGTCCGACTTTTATTACTTGGGCCGTAAACTGTTCCAATAAGACTTTTTTGTTTGAAAAGAAAGGATTGTGGTTCGGGTGCGTTTTTGTAGGGTAAGAATTATCCGCAATCTGCGTTATTGTTACGCTCTTTACTTAAAAAAAAAGAAGAAAAATATCGAAAAACTAAAATCTTAATTTACGTCTTAAAAATGTTCAATTATTGATTTCCTGAAATTAAAGATGTTTAATATAGATTTCAGTTGTCTTCCATCTTTAGTAGCAACTGATTTTCAATAGTCAGTCTATAAAGTACTAAATTCAATTAAATCCCGAAACGACACAGATCCTAAGTATAGATTTTCGATTAGCTCAATTACAAAAAAACAAAAAAAATACAAATGCTTTTGAAGCATTCATCTGGAAAATATTTTATGTAATAAAATATATTTTTTTATTGATTATAAAAACTAATCAACTTAAATTACTACTAATTTTAATAGACTTAAAAGCAAGCAACTTATAATTGATAGAATTAATTTAATTAAAGTTATCGTTAAAAACAATGATAATTCTAAGTTTGTAATAATAATAAGTGTAGAATATTTTTTTCACAAATCAATATATTGTTTATTGAAATTTTATATAATTTCAATTTCGTTTTTTATTTTTATAATTCAAATCGTTAAATTCTAAAACCGCCAAATAACAACTAAAACTTATAAAACCGCAAAAGAAGAACCAGAAAAATTTATTGTAATTGTAAACAAAACCGCAATAAATTATGTTAAAATTTTAACAATTAAAATCTATTTAAAAAATTACTAATTTAGAATACTTTGGAATCTACTAATTAGGATACTGAATCAAGTTGTGCATAGGAAAGAAACCTTATGAATTATCTAATTTGACTTGAGGGGGACTAATTCCAGATATAAAATTATAATTCACAAACCTGTCTCTTACCAAACCAGATTTACTTATTGATTAGTCAGAGAAAAGTGGATTAAAAAGAAAATAAAGCAACTTCCTTTCTACAATTTTAGATCTCCTTTTTTTACAACAACTATTACGAAGCCCGTGCCCAATTTGCACTTAAGCACAAGTTTACAGCCCAAGCTTAAATTGAATTTAAGTCATGTAATGAATTTCACAATGTAAATGGGCAGTGATAAATTTGAGAAGATAGGTATTGATCTCATTGAACCTATCACTTTTAAAAATGAGTAAAATGATAATCACTGTCGCCTTATAGAATTCCACTGATGTTGTTCTGGGAACCAAATAGCTACCCAATTAGCAAGTTTCACTATATAAATAAAATTACATTAAGTGATCGTCATCAAATTTCATTATCACAATTTTTGATGTACAATCATAATTATTGTAATCTCGAGACAATTCAATTTATTAAGATAACCTTTCTAACAACAATGTTTAGACGCATTTTCTTTTATATTTACTTTAATAATACTTTTATACCCTATGGTAGGAACTACCAGGGAGTATATTAGTTTTGTCACTACATTTGTAACATATCGAAATAATCATTGTAGAAAGCTTTCAAGGGTATGGCTGTGTAGGGAATCAAAAGTTATATCGATTTATGCATGTTCGTCCGTCCGACCGTATACAAGATAATTCAAAAACGTGTTATCCAGTTTCGTTGAAATTTAGAGTGTGAGTTGGTTATTCCTTAACTGGATTTGGTATTGCATTTCAGCAAAATCGACTAAGTGGGAGCGAAGTTATTAAGCAAAAGGGTAACCGAAAAGTTTTGGTTATGGTTTTTAGGATTTAATTGGAAAATTTGTGAACCAATTTTGTTCAAATTAATTATATTGATTGACTACATATACAGACGACAACATATTAAATTTCATGTAAAATCGGTCTAAGGATAGTGGAGAAAGAAATAACCATAGAAGAAAGTAAGCCTATTCATAAAGTTTTTTTGATGTACTTTTAAAACTAATATACCACTTTGAATAAAATTTGCTGAATAGATTTATGCTGTTTGGGTCTAGGATACCTAGAAATTAGAGGAAAGAAAGTTATGAAAAAAGACAGTTTTTCTGTCCCATTTCCCCCATAGGGCATCACAAAATTGGCTATAGGCCGATTTTCAGTTAATATATGTTTTTTAAATAATGTAACACAACAACTAATTATCACGTGCTTTTTTTAACTTATTAGAAATCATGTGAGTTTAAATTTTATTTATAGAAAATTATCATTAAAATGTTGTTTTCATTATCTCTAACAAAACACTACTTAATTAAAAACATGATTGTTTTCATATTTTTTATCATTTTTAGGTATTCTTAAATGGAATTATGACCTCTTCGACTGATTAAATAAACCGAAAGAGTATTTATTACTATAAACGCACTTTTATTATCGTATATTTGAACTTCTAAAGGCCGAATCGTTATAAGATTAATTTATAATTTGATATAGAGTAGTAGAGTGTAGATTTATGTTCCTAATATTTTAATTGATATAACAAAAATCCAGTCAAAAGCCAAATTTGATTAGAAATAAATGCACAACGAAATATAAAATATTCATGCTAAATAAACTGAATACAAGATTTCTAATTAATATATGAATTGTTGGGCCTAAAACTCAATTCGTATACACAGAATTCCTTTAACAACGTTTCTTTTTTTTCGATAAGAATTTCAGAAACATCTCGAAATTATATCTTTAAGTAGGATAATTTAAAGATGATGAAATTTTCATTTATTCAAGAGTTGAGTCATATTTCGAATTTTCCAAAGATGAAATATTTTCATAAAATGGTTACATTCCTAAAACAATATTAAGTTTCTTATGGGTTTACCTTTTTCAGCATTATTATAGCTATCATATTCAGTTATTTAATTTTGATCTATTCAAAAAGCACATAATACCATTAATAAAGCTGTCGATAGGATTTTTAGGATAAATATGTAGGAATTATAAACTTGGGAAGATATGAAAAGGATATTTCAAATATTTTATGGACAGGTCCAAAAAAAAAACATTGTCTTGTTGTTGACAACAAAAGTACAAAAGTGTTGTGTTTTATCAGAACACTAGATTAAAGTTATTAATAAAGACGTAGAAAGTTCAGAAAAGCTTTTTTTAACATAAGTAATTTACATTAGGTCTTATGGAAATAGTTTAAAGATCCTAAAAGTTCTTTCCATTAGAACTATTGTAGTTTACTCATGTTAATGAAATGAATGCTATCATTAATATCTTTGACTAGTTGAGGTACAAGTTTGATCACTCGACAAAAGCTCGAGAAAGCTTGACTGGACACTTTTTATGCATCCACCGTATAGTATTTATCTTGCATCATCAGATTATCATTTGTTTCAGTCTCTGCAAAACTTCTGTAATTGTGTAAATTTGAATTTAAAAGAAACCTTTGAAAACCATTTATCTCAGTTTTTCGGTCAGAAAACCTACAAGTTCTAAACAGACGGGATTATCAGGAAAATAGCAAAAAATTAAATTTCTCTTTTGGACTTTTTCAATCATGAAAATTAGATATTTGAATATTTTACTGTACTATGTAGTTATTCTAATTACAAGATGCATATAACCACTTACTTGAAAATATTATTGAACTGCTTCTGCGATTGAACTTTATATAATTGATTGTAATTGAACAAAACAAAAAATATGCATTATCGTCATAGCATGAGTTTGATTAATTTATTTAAATTAATATTCCAGTTTTTTTCCTCTTTTATACAAAACAATGTATCCAGTAAGTGTCTCATATGTTGTAATTCTGTTCAAAATGAATCAAATCCTTCTGAATTTTATCTATATTGAAGAGATTTACAATTTCTGTAATATAGAAGTTGGATGACTTTTGAAGACGAAACTTATTGATAGTATAATTGATATTGTACAGTACCGGGAAACAAAACTATCGAAGTAATAAATCTACAATATAAGAGAGAAAGTACTTTGAATGAGGAAAATAAAATTTGCACACAGATAAATTGTCAAGTTATTTGGTAGTTGTAACAACTGAATGTTAGGTAGTTGTAACTGAATTTAAGTTGTAACAATAGAAAATTCAGTTGTCGCAACTAAAAATCAGTTGCCGCAGCTATAATTAAATTGTCAAAACTAACGAATAACTTCACAATTTTTCTGTATGTTTATATGTATGTATATATCATTATTGTTGCAACAAGTTTCAAAATAAATTATCTTATCAAAGGAGATAATACTATACCATATCTATCCACATAGTTGAGGTATTTGCTTCAAATTCCACTAAATGGTTGCCCTTGTAAGGTTCATTACTTTCATTATTTTGCGGTTTTAAGGGTACATAGTTGTACTACAGTATTTTACCTTTACAAAGTAGAATATCATTATTAATTTCTTTGGCATTTCTAGAGAAATTCATCAAATTTGTAGACATTTATGTATATAGAGACACGTGTAAAAATCGCGCAATTTTTTCTATAGTTTTCTTTTTTAAACTTGATTAATGATTCTTATTTTTGGAAAACTAATAAAATTTTATTATTTAGAAAAATTTTGTGTTTTTTTTTGTTTTTCTAAAAAAACTAAAATTGGAATGGAAACTAGGCGAATTTATGATTTGATATAAAAAATTAGAATTTTTTTTTCTGTTGTTTTAAAATAAGAATAGCTAAACTTTTCTAAAAAAAAAATCTAAAAATATTCAATTTTGTTTGTTTTTTTAAATGGGCCATTTCTATTCAAGAAAAGTCACGTCTTACGAATTTTCACGCGGAAAATTAATGTTTTCCTTAGCTTTTTTTTTTTTTATTAGAAACAAAACTTTTTATTTGAAAATATAACAAATATAAAATGATTTTTATTGTTTTTAAAAAGAATTTGAAATTAATTTTGTTTAAACAAATATTTCAAAATTTTCAAATGAAAAAATAAGTAGAATTTTCTTCTGGAAACAAAAAAAAAACGGTCATATGGAATGAACCAGAAATATAAATGTTAATTAAATTTCCAAATAAATATGAAAATATGAAAAAATGAAATGAAAATTATTTGGAAAACAAGACACTTTTCCAACCAAAAAAGGATGTATGCTTGGGGAATCATTTTTTACATGAACAAAAAATGTCAAAGTGCAAAATAATTGTGAATTGAAATAAAATAAAATGAAATTATTACAATATTTATTTAAAAAGTAATTTTCCATAAATAAAAAATATACTTTATTTCAGTTTAATTTATAGAAAATTACTGTTTACTTCAGATAATCTGAAAACTTGAATAACTTTAATAACTTAAGTATGCTTAAAATTTAATAAAAAGTCGTTCCTGGACAGCCAAAATGTATAAGAGTAGCTGATGAGCCTTGAGTACAATTGGTATATAGTGCGAAAATGATTATTATATGAAAAAATCTTCAAGCAGTACGCGATTTTCCCATCTTTTTCAAGAGAAACAACATAAAGCTCAAACTAAATTAGTTAGTAGAATGTTAAGTACCTAAAATAGTTACGAAAAATTATAGTCTAATATACAAATTCACGTTTAGTAGGGAATGAACTAATTTGTATTATTTTTACTATATTTAATTTATTATTTAATTAATTCTAAAGAGCTGAGAATCGGCATTTGAACCAGACTCAATTAAAAGTAGGACATGGTTGATTAATTGGTTTTCGAGGTTAATGAATAATCGAATAATTGATAGTCTTTACTAATTAATTCCGTTCCTATTACAATACCCAGAAGTCAAAATTTTTAAGCAAAAATTACTGCTTACGAAGAGAAAAAGAAAAAGGATAATAAAAACAAAAGAGAAAATATCCTCTTCCAAATATATATGATTCTCGAGAGATTTCATAAGAGTGTCGTGCGTTACATAGATTTTGAAAACTGCCCGTACACTTTTTCAATGTGTTTCTTTTTTTCTAGTTTTTTTACTAGCTTTCCATACTTTTCCATTATAGGATTTCCCTTCCCAAATTTATTCTGTTTTGTTTCTCTTAAATGAAACAATCAGTTTTCGTTTGATTATTCAAAATATTAGAATAATTTTGTTTACTCAAGTAATCGATTATTCAAACCATGCCCTAATTAAGAGTAAAGAGATACAACGACTCGACCAATCTGACATAAATTATTCATTTGCATCCCTATAAACTTCATATAGTAATTCTTTAAACAATGACTGATGTTTTCGTTTTAATATAATTAATATAAAATCTGGAATGGTGCTACCCCTTCGTGCTACTATAAAATAATATTTTAAGTAATAACTTAAAAACCACTGAACCGATTTCGATGCAATTTTGGAATTAGACAATTTGGAGTCCGACATACTAACCCAATGAATGGTTGGGGCAAGGAGAACTTCGATAACAGATGTTTTTCTAATTTTCTGTTCAATTTTAATTCTATTTTTGAATTAGGCATTTTGATTTCCGGAGTGTCTCATCATAGGACGTGCTTTTCAACTAGTTTGTATTAATTGTAAACCATTTAATGCTAATTATATGTATTTTTAAATTCCTAAAACTTCTACAATGTATTCATTTTATTATTTTATCTATTAATCTTTTGTAAATACGAATCTTCACAAAAGTTTCAAGACTTTATATATCCAATGTTAAAAAGTACAGTGTCCAAATTTTTCCTCAAATAATTAATATTCTATTTAAACGGAATTTGAAATATTTTGCTGTTAATTTGTTTTAATGAAAAATGTTTTTTAAGCATTTTATTTTTAAAAAAATTTGCATGTTATTCGTAGTTGCAAATTTTTGTTTGTCAGTAAAATTTTATGACATGACAATACTCATTAAAATGAACAAATTTATTAGTTTTTATCTCTTATAATTAAAATCTTGTATGATAAACAAAAAAACAGTTTATATTTATTTTTACGATTTTAATTCCACGAAGGAATATATGAGCTCAATTGGACCATACTTAAATTTCATTACAAATTATGTAAACATATTTTTCACGAGTAATTTTAAAAATATTTTCCATACAAGCAGTACGCTAATAATCTGGAATCTGTGCACTTGCTCTATCTTGACTATCGTTTTTATATCTTAAAAAACGTAAGTTAGAAAAACTAAATGTTTAATCAAAAATTTTGAAATACCAGCGAAAACATTCAAACATAATTGAAAATGATTTAATGGACAGAAAATAGTTCTCGATTTGATTAAATATATAAAATTAATGTATAGAAAAAGCCTGACTGTTAAAATTAGAATTAAAGACTTAAAATTTTAAATTTATCTTCTAAGAATTTGCCGAGCAACAAGTTCCTCGATCATCGGAATTAAAATACACGTTTACCCAAACAAAACATGACTTAAATATGACTAGTTTAACAAATAGGGCCATAGTAATAGATGGTCGCGCCCATTTGCTTGGTCGTTTGGCCTCTGTAGTTGCAAAATATTTATTATTTATTATATTATTATGGCAAAGTTGTACTTGTCAGATGTGAGGAGCTTAATCTTTCTGGTCATTTCTACAGAAATTAAGTGAAAACGAGAATGAAGATGTAACGTAAATCCAGCTCGTGGTCCATACCATTTCCGAGCTCCATCCAGCATCTTTTTCAAAGTCGTTCGATCAAGCCGCACTTAAATGATTGACGCGAAAGCGGCTGAACCCTTCAAAAAATTATTAAAGGCTACGGATACGAATAAAATCGTATTCTTTTATCAAATAAAAATTTGGGGATTCGATCCATATTTTTATCTAAGTATGATCAAAGGTTGTGGATCTAAATACTAAGTTTTATGGTTTTAGCTATAGCAAATATTCCAAGTAACATATTCAGTATCCGCTAACGTGCTAGCTACTTATTCACATATTGCGACTAGTAGCAGAAATGTGTCAGCAACTAAAAATGCTAACTGGGATATGGAAGTCTTATAACTAAATCTTTGTAACTGTTTTCAATTTCTAATTTTATAAGTGCTAGAACCTAATTCTAATTTTCTTCCTTTCCTGTTATAAAAAGTATTAAATTTATGGTAGCTTCCGGTATTTGGGGACTCTATGAGAAGTAAATATTTATTCTACTTCTTTTTACAATTGTATACTTTAAGTAATGATATTACAAACAAATTTGATAATACGTTTTCAATAAAAATCCATATTTCGAGGCCCAAAGAATCGGAATTGAAAAATTTTCACAGGTTTTCGATTACTTGATCAATTTAAATAATAAAATTGTGGCTGTAATCACTTTTTCTATCTCCCATACTTTTTTAAAACAATTAAACTTGAATAATTTTGTATAAGAAAGTTATCTGAAACAGAAGATATTGTTTTAATTACAATAATTAAAATTTTAAAAAAATATCGTTTGACGTATTTTCAAATAATATAATAATAATAATTTTGGTCATTTAAATATTTAAAACAATTAAATATATATTTAATTGAATTGTTTTGTTTTAATTTTTTTTTTTATTGACTATAAATTTCCGACATAAAATTTATAGACTTAAAAAATGCATTCAAAAAATTTCGTACGTGACAAATTTTAATAGAGTTTTGCTGTGCTTTTATACCAATTTACCAAATTATTGATTTAGTGAATAGAATAAATACAATTTAATGCATTGCCAATCATTTGATTGATTTATTTTTTGCTATTTTTGAAATTAACATATTAAAAATACAAGGTGGAGTCCAAAGTAATCAGGACTTTTTGAATCTAGCGCCCCTAGTGGCGCCATCTATATGTCGACTGGTGCGTTAGAATCTGCTATCCTTTATCGACTTCCTGTGAGAATTTCATGACATTTCATCTATTGAAAGTGAAGTTATTGCGTTTTAAGTGTCAGTATGTTTGTGTCATCGGTGCGAAAATGAGCTTCGACGACCAAAAATTGCTCAGAATTCAACATTCGAAGGACATCATTAAAGAGGTCAAAAAGGACAAAAACTTCCTTTATAACATTGTGACTGGTGACGAAACGTGGTGTTTTCAATATGATCCCGAAACGAAACGCCAGAGTGCTGAATGGAAGGCGCCGGACGAGCCAAAACCCAAAAAATCGCGCCTGGAGAAGTCAAAAGTGAAAACAATGCTGATTTGTTTTTATGATTCCAAGGGTATTGTCCACAAAGAATTTGTTCCACCCGGTCAAAACGTTAATGCGGTATTCTACCTAGGAGTTTGGTGCGCCGTATTCGACGTGTTCGGCCCGAATATCGCGAAGATGGAAGTTGGCGTTTGTTACACGATAATGCGCCGTCTCATCGATCGACGCTTGTGACCGATTATCTCACCAAAAATCACATTTTAACCATCAACCACTCCCCGTATTCACCGGATATGGCACCGTGCGACTTCTACCTTTTCGGAAAAATGCATTTGCCGATGAAAGGAAAGCGTTATGCAGACGTAGAGGCCATTCAAAAGGCTTGCACCGGCATACTGGCGGCCATACAGGCCAACGAGCTAAAACACTCGTTCGACATGCTTTTGGACCGTGTAAAAAGCTGTATTGAAGCAGAAGGAGACTATTTTGAATAAGATCAATTGATTTTGCCGAAAAAACCATTTGTTCTGTTTTTTTTTTTAAAGTCCTGATTACTTTAGACTCTACCTTGTACATTCTAAATATAATATGGAAAATTTCTTTTTTGTCGTACGAAATATTTAAAATTTATTAAATTGATTATTTATTATCGATTTTAAATTGATTTTATTATGTGCCATTTTCATTTGATCTCTTTTTTTTATCTATTAAGTAAAATTGGAGTTAATTGATGAAAAATTGATGATTAAAATTCAAAAATAAAACAAAAGCGTGCCATCGAATTTTCTTAGGAAATTTGCTGGATCTTAAATTTAAGGATTTTTGAGAAGCAACATAGTATTGAACCTATACTAGATTATAAACTGAAAATGATTTGTTTCCTGATCATAAACATTAGTAAAACATATTGTAGGTAAAAAAAAATAAAACCGTTGATAAAAAAGTGTTAGAAAAGACGCCCATTTTCGGATCCTCGAGTTTAGAACCAAATTATGTACCAAGTGATTTGATATGATGCAAAGATAATATCAGAAAAATTTGTAATACTTTTTTCTTTTTGATTTGGGTCATTCGAGAATACTCAGCACTTAGACATTGTGGTCAATTGTACACCCTTTCCTTTTGATAGTACGAACTAAAAAACGATATACACCCATACCTCGCTTTACAGCCTAGATACGTTCCGGAAAAGTTGGCCGTAAAGCGAAAAGCTGTATAACGAAACATTGAGGGCCGTAAATCGAAAAAGTGCCTGTAAAAAAGCCCGTTATAGCGAAATGCCGTATAAAGAGACGCCGTATAGCGGTTTATAGGTATTGAACAAATCCAGCAAGGATACAATTCTTAACGTATTCCCCAAAACACAAACTAAAATCAAATTCAAATTAAAAAGAACAGGTGATTATAGTTCAAATTAGTGATTACCGACTGCGTAATTAAATCCATTTTCCATTGCGTCAAGACCTCAGGCCAACAAGTGGATAGTGTCACAAACATATGTATGTGGAAATACATGAGACAAGTTCGCATTCTACTATATTTAAGTGCAATCCGGAATTTTTGAGGATTAAATACTAATTGTTTTTAATTTTTTTTTTGTTTTCAGGAAATTTTTAATCACATTTTCTCGACTTTATCCGTAATTATTATATTATCTCCAAATTGCTATTTTTCCGGTTCAAATATTATCATTGATTGCTATTTAATTACCGTTCTTGTATGATAATCACGATTAATTTATTTTCCTTTATTATTATATCAATTTGGAAATAATTACCAATATTTTAGGTATAAAAATTTGTCTATGAGCATTTCATTTAGTATTAATTTAGCATATAAGACATAGCAAACTTGGGATGGCCCTAAAAATCATTGCGTTTTTGATAGTGACAAAATAAATGCATTAATCGAATCCAATCTGTGTTTAACTACCACAATAATTTGCTCTAATCTTAACACACCGAAATCGAACGTTGAAAGCCATCAAACAAGAGCGTCCAAAATTTGTGAATCTCAAATAATAACTCTAGAAAACCTTTAAGTTTAATCACTCATCAAAAATGAAGAGATCCTGCCTAGGAATTTTTAATGTATCCGTATAGCCCTGACTTTGTTTTCCAAGAAAAATTCTTCTTTCATTTACAAAGAAAGTTAGTGCGATGACTTTTTGTGCCATTCAATAAATTGAATAAAATTTTCTTTCCAATGATTTTCAATTTGAAAGTATTTCGGTTTTTAATTCAAAAATAATTATTAATTATTATTGATCAAGATTTTCCAATAAAAATAATGGAAAAATAACGAAAAAATAAATAAAATTGAATGTGGAAATATTTCACTTCCAAAATCTAAATATTTTCTTTAAATTCATAAATATTTAAATCAAAAATTTAATATTTTTCAATAACGAATTGTTGATGGATTATTTTTATTTGGAAAAAGTTCCAAAAAGAAATTTTTTTGTTTGATTTAATTAAATAAATTTTCATTTAGAATTTCCAAAGAAAATTAATTTTACTTCAAAGAATTCTATTTTCTAAAATATTAGTATTTATTTAAATAATAAACATTTTTTTAATTAAATATTTTTAATTCTTTTTATTTAAGGACCAGAAAATTGGCCAAAACTTTTCCCACAAGCGTCTGGACATCGTCAATCACCAGTTGATATAAAAACATCAATTACAAAACGTGGACGAGATTTGAAATCACAACCATTAAGATGGAAATATGTTCCAGAGACTACTAAGAGTTTAGTAAATCCAGGTAAACAAATTTAATAATTTAATTGTATATGAAAATTGATTATTAATCCATTATAGAATGTAATTATAAGGATATTTCCATAATCGAGATATTAAATTAATGTTTAATTAGATATTAATAAACCATTTATTTATATACAATTTATCTGTATACGAAAATTTTGTGTCTTGAATTTAAAGTTCTAATTCTTACATACTACGGTGTATATTTACATTTTTCAAGGTTCCAGAAGACGATAGTAAAAGTGCCTATTTCTTGGTACTTAAAAAAAATTTCATGTCATTTTATGACTTGTAGAACTTAAATTTCAATGTTCAGGTACTCCTTTTATAAGTCATGAAATCCCTATTTAATAAACACCTTTGAAACATGTAAGTACAGTTTGTTTAAGAAGAACGTATAAGTAGGACCAATTTACAGATAATCTGGATCCTAAGATCTGCTTGAAGTACATTTGAAAAACTAAACAAACAAAAAAAGACAAAACTTTATGAATTTAGTTTAGGGTGGTTGAGAGATCAACAAAACCTTCTCCTTATGCCTAGCGGCCTATAGTAACCATTTTCCTTTTTTGGTAGTTGTTACCCACAAAGCGGAACCGACTGCCTAACGTGTCCTTCGAAACATAAACTGAGAAATCATAAACTGAATAAGATCAGGTGGAAATTTTTTTTTTCTTTCAAACCCGACCTAAATTTAAATCTGTGATCACGGACTTCATAGTTCAATACATTACCCATTGAGCTCCATCTGATAGTATCTACAGAGTATAAAAATTATCTGGGATGTACAAATCTTTTCACAAAACTTTCCCAAATTTCTAAATTTCGAAGAAATCAGCAATAAGTTTATCCAAGTATAAAAGTGAAATTGTACTGATAAAAACCAGAGATTCAATTTCCGATATACAACTATAAGATTTAACAAATTTTGTAATATACCATATGTATAGTATATATGCAAAACGCCAGATAGTATAGCCCAAAATAATTCTCTAAAACAAGACAAGATCCAATTGCTGAGATAATATTTAAGCTGTTGGTTCAATTTATTTTCTTACATGAAACAATGAAAAATTTGGTGTCTTCAAGATCTCGAGCATAAAATTATATACCTTCTTGAAATCCCTTATAAAAAGGTTGAGTTTTAAAATCAAATACATCTGCTTTGCAAAGATTTAGTAGGAATTCATTTCAAACAATTTCCTTTCTTCATAATTCCTTATTTCCTTATTAATATCCATGTTTCGCAAGTAATTTCTCTACACACATTTTAAAAATAATTAATATTATTATAATTTTCCAGGTTATTGTTGGAGAGTTGATGTTAATGGAAACGATTCTGAATTAACTGGTGGACCACTTGGTGATAATATTTATAAATTGGAACAATTCCATTGTCATTGGGGTTGCTCGGATGGTAAAGGTTCAGAACATACTGTTGATGGTTTATCATATTCTGGTGAATTACATTTAGTACATTGGAATACAACGAAATACGAATCATTTGGTGAAGCTGCTGCACATCATGATGGATTAGCTGTATTGGGAGTTTTTCTAAAAGTATATATAAAAATTAGTAATTTAAATATTTAATTTATTTAATATGAATATGTTTTTTTCTCAAATAGGTTGGCTCTCATCATGAAGAATTACATAAAGTTGCTAGTTTCTTACCATTTATTGTTCATAAAGGCGATAGAGTAAGTATTAGAAAAAATAGTGCAGTACTTTATTTACAATTAAGTTAATGAATTAGATTCATTTTTGAAACTAAGGAATAAGAAATGTTAAATCTCTTAATAGGCTACATTTAGCTAGATTATTGAAAAGGAGTCTAAAATTGAATATCTTTCACTAAGGAAGTAGCTTTTTTTTGTTAAAAGGAGCTTATAATAAAATATTTAAGAAATATTTGGGCGATGGATAGATACTCTCTAACTCAAACGGTTCAACTAAAATCAGACGGTTTGGACCTATAAGGTACACCGAATTTGTAAACATTGTTTTGAGAAAAACACGTTTAAAGTTACAAGTATAGATTCTTGAGTTTGATTCACTCACAATTTTATAATTTTAAGGATATATTCTTGACACTTGAAATTTTATGAAAGTTATTTTTTTTTCTAGTTAGATGTAGCCCCTTAAATAAATAATTTCTTGGGAAATCTATTGAAACGATTTTCTTTTCTAGAAAATATGATTCTTTATACAAATTCTTTTCATTTCAAAAGAACCTATTTATTCATGTAGAACAAGATTAATTCAATTTAACTAAATCGTTATATAAAACTCATCCGTATAGAAAAAAACATAATCTAAATATTTCCTTTTTCTTGTTAAAATTAGAATATTTTATTATTTCCGTAGGATATTTACCAGGAAAAATGATTTTTATTTAGATTTATAAATTCTTTTTTTTTTTCTTCATTTTTTTAGATAACTTTACCAGGAGCATGTGATCCAGCCAAATTTTTACCAGATATTAATACATATTGGACATATGAAGGATCCTTAACAACACCACCATGTTCTGAATCTGTTATATGGATTATTTTTAAAACACCAGTCGAAGTTTCACATGAACAATTAGATTTATTCCGTAATTTAAATTGTTATGATGTTAAAGATGAATGTCCAGCTGATGAATTGAATGGAAAAGTGATCAATAATTATCGTCCACCATTACCATTGGGCAATCGTGAATTACGTGAATATGGTGAACACTGATCGTAAATACAAATAACAAATATATCAATAAATTAAAATAAAGGAAAAATATATTGAGAAAATCGACGAAAAAACAAACAAATATTAGTTATTCATCAATTCAGACTGATTCAATTAAAAAAAAAAAAAATGATAAATCATTTCATTTTTAGTTTTTTCGCGATAATAATTATTATTGATTAATTATAGATAATTTTCTTTTGTTTTTTTTTTTTGTAATTTAGTATAAATACACATATTTGCATGATTTGAAAATTATTTTATATAATTTTTGTTTTAAAATATTTTCTCTTAATTATTAATATTTTTAGTTTTTAATTTTTTTCATTTTTTTGATTTGATTGTTAAATTAAAATATATAAAAACAAATGATTATTTAAAAAAATAAAATAAAAACAATATTTAATAGTTTATTCTTTTCTGAGATAAAGGAAAAAACATTTTTTTCTTAAAATATTATGTAAAAATTATGATTATTATAAATATTTAATTAATTATTCTTTGAAATTAAGAAATTCTGTTTAAAAATATTAAAAAAAAAAATAATTATTATTTTATGATTTGGTTTATATATTGTTTGTTTTATTTCTTATTTTCATTATTTTTACACTTTACTGTGCTGGGCTTGACATCGAGATTAGGGCATGGTAGATTAATTGATTTTCGTAGTTAGTGATTAATTGACTAATTGATGGTTTTTACCAATTAATTCGGTTCCTATTAAAATAGCCAGAAGTCAAAGTTTTTAAGCAAAAATTGCTGCTTACAAAGAGAAATAAATTATTATATGAAAGAAAAAGAAAAAGCGTAATAAAAACAAAAGAGGGGATATTCTCTTATATGATTCTTGAGAGATTTCATAAAAGTGCATTTTGTTTTGTACTTATTCTGGTTTTTTGCTAGTTTTCTATGATTTTCAATTATAGGATTTCTCTTCCCAAATTTATTTTGTTTTGTTTCTCTTAAATGAAACAATCAGTTTTCGGTTGAATAATCAAAATATTAAAATAACTCTGTTTACTTAATTAATCAATTATTCTAACCATGCCCTAATCGAAATACACATCTTTGATGTAAAATATCTTTCGATTAAGAAACGCTACAGAACTCTGATAAAGATTTGTTGATACCCAAGGCATCGTGCTTACCATAACTAAAAGTGTATGAAGAAAAAAGCGTTTTTCTTTTAGATTTAGTTTGTTTTTGTTTGAAAACTTTATTTATTTAATTTTTTATTTGTGTTTCAAAAATATATCACTTTTAGATACAATTTTAGACAATAAATATATGTTTAAAAAAAATAATATCATTTAAATAAAACTAACACATTTTCTTAATTTTCTTCTATACTTTTTTTTTAGTCTATTTAATAAGAGTTTTAAAAAAAAGATACACCAAAATAGTAACAATTTAACCGTTTCGACTAGATTAAACCTAAGGCAAAAGCGATACAATGGCCCACAATGGTCCTAAGTACAGAATTTTTTAACCCGCCGACTTCTTCATTAATATATCAAAATGTCCAATGTTATTGTTTGGCTATGGATCCAATGTGGTCTATGTGAGGCCTAACGGCGACTATAGCCTATGCAAAATTTGAAAATTATATTAATTTGAATATGAAAAAAGGGAAGGATGTGGAATGGACAGGGATATAGAGACACAAGAAGAATCAGTTAAAATGCACAATCGTTGGAAATCTTTAATACGCTAGGAATTACAAACCTTTTTTGCGCCTGGACTTGGAAGAAAATACATATAGTATGTACAAAGTAAATAAAACATATTAAAAAGGCTTGTTTTTAGTTAATCTTTATTTAATCCAGTTTTTCTGCTTTGCAGACGTTTTTCTTTTGTAATTTTTTTTGAAAAGAATAGAAAAAATTTTAACCTGTCTTTTTCCATATAAAAAATTCACAGAGATGAAAAGCTTGGCAATCATAAAATATGAAAATTCACTAACTTTACATTGAAAACATAAATTTGAACCCATTTTGAATTGAAACTTGTCACGGAAATCTTTAAGATGAAAACATCCCAACAGTTCGGAAACGGTTAAATTTAGTTATTTTCGAACATTTTCTTATTTAGTAAATACAAAATTTATTTAGATTTCTGTTAGAATATTAATTCATGCATAATAATATCTTAAATAATCATTTATTTTACTCATTCACATAAAAAATTGAAAGTAGAGATAAATAAGTGGTCCAATATTTATGGTAGCAATTATTTGGAAGAGGTTTTTTTGATAATAATATATTAAAATAAAAATTTTTTGTATTGAAATGAGATTGATTGAAAATGATTTTTGATAAAAATAACATTTTTGTATAGTACATATTTGGAAAAGTAGTTAAAAAAGCTAGCAGAACTCCTTTTATTGGGCCTGTCGAGTTTTGTTTTATAAAAGTTTTAATAAAAAAAATAAAAATTATTCTAATAAAGAATTTCAAAAATTTATCTAATTTGCTCAGAATTTTAGAACAGATATAAAATCTAATAAAATTCAATCAATTACAAAACGAATTAATTATCACACCGATTAATATTTACCCAACAGAGATAATCGATTTTTTAAGATAAATAAAGAAATACAGGAGATTTCGGTAATGTAAATTGATAATAGATGTGTTTTCTTGAGTTTCACTCGATATTTTTCAAATTACTTCTGTCTTTCAGGAGATAGAAATTAGATTAACATGAGAAATTGATGAATTGATTGTTGAGTGAACCCCAAAGGAACACATCTAATGTGAACTAAATTGAAGTATATATTTTAATTATTTTCAAATTTGAAATATTGTACAATTTATGTTCAAGCTTTCGATTAAATATTGAACATTTTTTTAAACATATAGTATTATAGATTTTTGATAAATTATACAATTTGATATTTTCCCCAAGTAGCACATTTGACGTATATAAGACTTATATGAGAGACACACATATAACATTCATACTATGGTATCGATGCTATAGTCTGCTACCATGAATGAATGAATACAAGATTATGTCAACCCATATTACAAATTGGTTATTTCTGCGCATTCCAGACCAGAAATACATTGTATACATTATATATGAGTGAAATCGGGGCACATATGATGTCATATGAATATAAATATTCAAAATGGCCGACATGCGTACGGCGTAATCTAGAATTCTTTCATTCATGACCTGATAACATTTTAATATCATATTTATATTTGATTCTTAAAAGTGACACGTATTATACTATATGGTATTCTTAAATCATAGTATGTATACCATACTTGTGTTTCTAGTACTAACGATGCTTTCTATCATTGTATACAGTCACATAGGAGGATTTATATACTTCAAATATGCTGCTTGGGTTCATTATAACCAAACGACTAAAATACGTGGTGTTTCCAAAATAGTGACAAATCAAAAATACCAGGAAGTAGTAAGATGTCCTGAAGAACGATTAATATTATTGGCATCAAAAAATATGCTAGGAAGTTAACATTTATACAATCTATATTTTTGCGTTTTACAGTTTCGCAATCTATTGTAACCCAAATATAAAGATTCCAAAGTTTTAAAGTAAAAAAATATGATTTTATCCTAATTCTTAACTACAGTATAAATAATATCCTTTTTCGTTTGAAATATTCACAAAATATAGAAAATGTCTTTAAAAACATTTAAAGCATTTCTATATAAACAATTACCATAAACACAAATAGAATCAACAGCAGTATCCCAATATTTTCCCTTACCCAGAAAAATATTATTATGCACAGTCATAAACAGAATTTCTTCAGACTTGATACAAAAATCTAAAACAGGGTATTTATGAAATAATCAACAAACTTGAAATCATTATATTTCAGTTTGTACTTCTTTCTACAAATCGATATTATTCCACTTTATTCTTTACAGATTTGTCTAGAATATTTGAATCAATCAAAACGCTTTAATTGACAGTAGCAGCCGCAACTAGGATTAAATATGACTTGTTAAGAATCGAGAAATTGAACAACTGTTTCTAGAATTAATAATTAACCTACAAATGCATGGTGTCGCATATCTGCAACATAATTCCTTAAAATTGCATCGCATTTAAGGTTGAAAATGTCTAAAAATCAGAAGATGAAATGATGTGATTTGTGTACTTGTTTAAGTTGCAGATACATTGAGATATTTTGGTGTAATTGCAGAGTTAAAGAAGAAAAACCTATCAAGCCGGTTCTTATAAATATTCCGCACCCAAAATTTCCTTGCTTTTACAAATTTTAGAAAGCAAAGATCTTAAATTTGAATAAAGTTGAAAATTTTCTCTATTTTAATTTCATCTAACAGGTAAAGTTTTTTAAGACTGAATTGAAACTTTCGTGGCTAGCAAGACTTGCCAAAACCTTGTCTATTTAGTCGCATCTTAAAATAATCGACTAAAAAATTAGGCTATCCTTAGTTAGCTAGAAACACCCTGTATATTCTGATATATAATGAAAAAGGAAAAATCTAAAATGAAAATAGGGTTTTTCATAAATTTTCTACTTAAATTAAAAACAATAAATATAAACCATTTTCAAAAGGTTTGTATTTTAAGAACCAAAATCTTTTTTAATATTGGAACTTTTAATTTCAAACTTAACAGGATACTTTCGGGATTCCGTCGTTTTTAGTTAGAATCAAATACTAAAAAGAAAACCAAATTTTTCATTCCTTCAAAAAAAAGAAAAACCGAATTTATTTTCTTTACATTTTCTTTAATTAGTATAAAAATAATCGAATGAAAATTTTCTTATTTTAAGAACAAGAAAATTACATAAATTAATAGAATAACAAATTTTTCCTTAAAATCTTAAAAATTTTTTTGAATTTATTTTTGAAAATAGTACAACAATTTGATGTGCCTATTAAATTAAATAACAAAAAAAAAACTAATTAATTAAATAAATAAATATTTGTGTAAAAATAAAAAGAAAAACTTTTAAAAACATACAAAAATTTTGTATGCGCTTTTTTGTTTAATTTTAAATTGAAAATTAATGTATTTGTTTTTAGTATTTTTGATAAAAATTAGAAATGTTTTCTTTAAATTTAAAGAATTTAATTAAAAAAGAAATGATCGAAATTTTTTTTTGCATGAAATTGTGCCTATAAGTAATTAAAAAATAAAAATTAAAAAAAAATTAAATTAAAAATAATTAAAATATGACAAAAAATTGAAGGAAAAGAAATGATTTTTATTATGAAAAATAAAAGAAAAATGGAAAATAATTTAGAAAATCACTTTTAATGTATAAATCAGAATAAAAAGAAAATAAATTTATGTTTTAGATATCAGCAAATTATGCAGTTTTACCTTATTATTATTGTTAGTTTTGATTGCATTTTAGATATAAAATTTGTACCTGAAAAGGTAACTGAAATTAGGAAAGGGATCAGCAAAGGTCCAGGGAAGGATCACCGAAGAAAATCAACTCGAGGATAATTTTTTCAGAGATGTCTATCGGACTAGTTTGGAAATTATAATAACCTATTGAAAAGACCCAAAAGTAATTGAGTTCTTTTACTGTGTAAATGAGATTCGAATTTTGCATATCGAAAAATATATTCTTCATTTTGGTCGACGACGTTTTGTCGTTTTTTTTACAGAGTCATTACCTGTCACTGTAAAATGTTTAGGTTTTCTAGGCGAAAAACCAAAACAGCTAATTTTTATAGGCTTATTTGGAAATCAAGTTTACACCATTCAAAGCGTTCTGCAAAGACCAAAATAACTCGTTGTCTGATGATGCAAGATTGCAGTCTATACGGTAGGTACATCAAAAATCCCCAGTCAAACTCTCTCAACTTTTGGCAAGTGACCAAACTTATTTAAGGTGACAACAGTTTTGCGAAATTTTGTGTCGTTAAACATTGATTGAATTCGATCAATACTTTTATTTTGTCATTTCGTCATCAGCTACGCAATGACTGACTTTTTAGCCTATTCGTTAGCTATTCCAGACTAACTAAATGATGATTTGACGTGATGACATGACTTAGATACTTATACAATATGAAAATCAATTTCAATTGTATAGTTTGAACTTTGTGATGCTTTTGTTAACATCTGGCTTTAACATGACGTCTAAATCGACCAAAATTATGATACAAATTCGATCAAAATCGATTTAGAAATTTTCAAATTCATCCTAAACAAACCCACAAACAGTCGGGCAAAAAATCTGAAGTTTTTCTGAATATCAAACCAGTGGTGTTAGAACGTAAGTTGTTTCACACTTCGTGTTTCGAATTTTCGAAAATATTACAGTATGTAAGCTGTTTCTCAGTGTACGGCCACATAGGCTCTGCGCTTTCTCTTTCGAAGATGAGAGCAACGATAAATATATGCCTGTAATTAAATGGAAGTGGCCATATAGCCGAGTTCGTTGAAAGTAAGATAAGTAAGAGAAGAATTGAAATCAAAGTGTAATTAATAATAAAGTCCGGAAAGCTAGCGAAGTAGCCAGAAAAAGCACGTGGCAAACGGGGGAAAGAATACGAAAGAGTTCATATATTTGTCATAGGCAAAATCCATCAGCAAGAGAGAGAATGAAATGTTCTTAAAAATCAGATGGAATCTTATGAATTACCCTTGGAATCTAAAATATGGGACCAAATCTTATAAATTTCCCACACATAACATACCAGAAAAAAAAATATGCGCCAAATTTTTTTTTCTGGTGTGTGTGCATTTGTATATTAATTTCTGCCTGTGTTTCATTGTTTACATTTTAAAATTACCCAAAAGTGAGAAATGGGATGTTTTTTAAAATAAGGTGTCTCTTTAACGCATACGTAAAATTTTTAGTTCTATCTATGTCAGCAGTGGATAGAAAATTGTTTGAGAAAGAACAGGCAAAATTTGAAAACGGCGGTACGGTAAGGATAGGAAGTTTCCAGACTTTATTATAGTTACACTTTGATTGAAATTCAATTCTTCGCCTCTTTCGAACAAGAACGCCATGATTTTTTTTTTCAATTGCGAACAAGATTTGTATTTGTATTTGTTAATTAGCTGACAAACTAGAGAAAATGTAAATGTGTTCAACGACAAGAGTGATATCCGATGTGGACACTTTTCGCTCACCGTTTTCGTTCCTCTCACAGCGTTAATATTTTTCTCAATTCGCGTAGAAAGCGCAGAGCCTATGTGGCCGTACACTTAAAAAGTCAAAAGCGAAACTAAATTTAAAACGACTTAAGTTCTGGTTGAAAGTACTATAAAACAATTTACATACTGACACACCAGTAAATATTGATTCGGTCCTGCTATCAAACAATTTTTTTATTTCAATTTTTGATGCAGGCATTTGTATTTCAGGTTTATATTTAAAAAAAAAAGGGACACATGCCGTTTTTTTCCGCTACCATATATTGTGTATTAAATGAGTACAGTATTTTGGGGAAATCCTTTAAAAATATGTTGACGAACACATTTTAATAAATGAAATGAAATCAAAAAAAAAAAAAAAAACAAACCCCTCTCCTTTTAACTTAAAAATATATCGTTTTTAGCCCAGTTAGAAATTCAAGGAACTTCTTTCGATTAGTTTCAAAAAGGATCTCGTATATGTTTGAAGTGCATACGTGCATATTTTTTGTGTGAAAATGGTTGGTTCGAAAATCAAAAAATTTAAAATTGAATACGATAATAATTCGGATGAAAATATAAACAAAAAAACAGTAATAATGTTTCGGGAATATGTTAGAACATTTACGGTAGAAATTTCGAATGAGAAAAAAAGTATTATCGGCCCAGGTTTAAGTTTTGGATATTGTTTATATTTATATAAAGGTGGACTAAGGAATCATGATTATGCGAATTTGGAAGTAAAAAATGATCTTATGAAATTACATATTACACTCAAATTAAAAGAAATCGCGGACGAAATTCAAATTGATGAAAAATCTGATGAAATTTATAGATTAAGAAAATATCGTAATAAAATATTTGATGAATTAATGGAGAAGTCATTCAAGAAGAAAAAAAAGCATTATACTATAAATAAGGAAAAGAGAGAGTAATGGATAATGAAACTTTAGAGTGGTAATTTATTTGATATTATTTAATAGTATTTTCATTTAGTCATAAAGGATTTTCCTTTGCATCTTATATAGTAGACATACTATTGAGTTGTTTGGAAGTTACGAATTTATTTATTTATGCTAGTATATATTCCTTTCTTCATCTTTGACACAATTTCAAGATTCCATCCCCCCATAATTTCTCAGCTTTCTCATGAAAAAACTGCTGAAGATAGTTTTTATTATCGTCCAAAGAGTTGAAAGATCCTATACTAATAGTAATATTAATAGTAATACTACTACGTATACTATTGGTTAAAGTTCGTGCCATTACGGTAATTTTGTAAAGGCCTGAATAAGTCGTAAGCCTGAATTAAATTTAAGCAGCACGAGCGACAGCTGCTACTGTTGCTGTTTCAATTTAATTCAGGGGTTAATCTGAAAGTGCAATATGAAAAAGCGCATATCTTTTTTGTTGGCATTTTTGTCTTTGTACTTTGATGTCTTCCATCTTGAAATGGGTATAAAAATGGGATGAATTTATCTCGATATCTTTCAAAACATGTATAGAAGTAATATGTTTTCAACAATTTAAATATGTTGAGATCAACGTTCCCTCTAATTTTTCAAATCGATAGGTGGTATAAAGGACAATGTGGGCAACCCTTTTAAATTTAAAATAAATCGGGCTAAATTTAAAGAAAAAAACAATCCAAAGAAGTGCCAATTGACATTTAATTTCAATGCTACTAACTACGGCATATAAAAAAAACAACCCAGCCGCCATGAACCTGACTTCAATGTGGAAATCTACACGTATTTATAAAATGTGTTCGTTTTCGCAATGAAAATGGTGACAAATTTTTAAACTATTTTCGCAAAAAAGAAGTTTTTGCAATATTTCTTGTGGGCGAATAAAGATGATGCCTGGGCTAATGTCAATTTATACCTGGGCGGCCGCCCACGTCCTCAGCTTAAAGGGAACGTTGGTTGACATATGATCCAACATCGTCTGCTGGAAATTGGGACAAAATTTTCGGATGATCCAATAAATGTTTGAATTAAATCAATTATTGTTATTAATATAAATTTATGAAAGAACGTAAGATATGAACTATTTATTGTTCATTAAAATCAATTCTTAAATTTTAATCTACAGTGCAGAATTTTCAATTAAAAAACTAATTGAAACTGAAATAAATTCGTTGAGTATTTCTGTTTATTAATAAAAAATCTGTTCATATATCAATCATATATTGATTAAGAATAAAGAAATAATGAATTTCATTAATAGCTGTGTTTTTTTCATCGTGGTCAGCGTCAGGGTCTGCTTCATAACATGTAAAAGCAAAAGGCCTGAGACGCCAATAGATTTTAGTTACATAAAATTGCAAGAGATGGCGCAGCCATCGTTTTCCATATAGTGTGGATATTGTAATATAATCAATTTCATAAATTCTTGAACAAAATTATTTTTTAATATCATTCAATAAAGATTTTTGAGAATTTGCTAGTATTTATTTGATTTACGCATAATTTATTTAAAAAATGATCGAAAAAGTTGAATTTTTTTTCAAAGAAAATTTTTTTTCTTCTCGAGACCTACATCGTTTCTTTTTAAATAGACGCTGACACCGATGAAAAAAACACAGCTAATGGCGTATTATGGACACTAAATCTATCTTTTCATTTTTAACAATTTTGCAGTTCAATTATCACACAGAATTTTGTACTGTTGGCTTCAGCTACCCAATAATTTCTGTCTCTGGATTTTGTTCTTTATAATATGTATGAGGAGAAACAGGGAGCTCTTATCAAAGAATTGCAGAAAACTAAAAATTATGTAAATAATTACAAATATGAGAAAATTGGATATATGTATATTTTCCTAGTTGCATAGTAATGACTACCTTTTTAAAGATTTGATGACTTCTAAAATTGAATGCCCTCGGTAATTGCCTTATTTGACTACGGTGTAATATGCCGCTGTTTATGCTAATATGTTTAGAAAAGTTGTACAAGTATTTAAGCAAAAAATGTGTAGTTAATTAATTACATATTTTCCGATTTAAGTATAACCAATACCAAAAAAATTTCCTCAATTAGCATAAAGAAAATTTCGTATACATATTATAGGATCTTTGAAAAAAGGTTCTGAAAAAAGGACTGTTCAACTGTGTTTGGAAACCAAAAACCGGAATTAAAACAGGTTACAGTATTTTTGAACATTTTTAGGATGGAAAATCAGGACCCAAGCATTAAGGAAAATTTTCATTGCGATAACACATATTTGAAGCATTTTTAACGCTGCTAAAGAAAATCTCGACATTAAAATCTATAACCAAATAACAATTACATCATTGGCGTGGCGTGGCGTGGTGTTATTGGAAGCAAGGGATGAATGAACCCCTTCAGATTTAAATATTAAAAAAGGCAAAACATATTTCTATATTTATACAAGTAGTACAAACATTTCTAATTTACAAATCATGAATTTGTTTAGTAATTATATATAGAAAAAGACAATATGGATGCACTCAGCACCGTGCTGCAGCTTTTGGTGGCCCTGTGCATCTTTGTTTTTTTGTTTTCGTGGTATTTTTTTGCTATTGGAGAAGTTTTTCTAATGTATTTAATATTTGGTGGCCCCTCAAAAATAGGGGGTCCAGTGCGATTGCATTTGTTGCACTTGCGATGGTACGGCGCTGGATGCACTATTTTATTAGCATCCAAATAAAAACTACTTCGTTGTTGGTTCATTCGTTTGTTTCAAATTAAAAGAAAATCTCATAAATTGCCAAAGAAAACTGAAAATAAATATATACTTATTATTTTTTGATTTTGGACATATATGGTAATTATGGCTGACTGAATTTCAAAAAATAGATGAAAATAATAAATTCGTAGAGGAAGGAATTAATATATTGCCTTTATTCCGTATTGAAGTAAATTTTACTATTCCAAGTAGACAATAGTTCATTAAAAAAGAAAAAAGAATAAAATTGAAATCATAATCATCTTTCCTCTGCAAATTTCCATTTTGCACCCATTTGCAAAAGACCTACATTGATTTAAATGTGAAACAAAAACGTAGTTTTAATTGTATGATTGATATTTCCTTTAACTATTGTATGCTTTTTGATAACACATATGTTTCGATTGATAATTATGATATGATATTTTTCCCATATTTCACATTTTGGCTAGCTCAATTAGTTTTAGACGCTCCGAAGTTAAATTTTCTAATATTTTTAAGTTTTAATTTGATTTTCAGAGCATTTTCTGAAATAACTGGTTTTTCATAGGAAAATTTCCAAATTCAAAATAACAAACCTCTATCTTAATCCCTAATTTTCAATAGTTGAAAATAACTTTAATTATTCAAAAGATATTACAGGTAAAGAAAGTACATATGCACAGTTTCTATGTAATACAATAAAATGTTATTGCCAGGCAAATTCGTAAAACAGAATTTCTACGAAAATTTTACTAATTTGTAGTCAACATGTCTGAAAATATGACCTGACTTATTTTTCACTTGAAATTTGAAAATTATATTATTAAGGACATAGTAATGAACTTTAAGTATTTGTCTAAATACAGAATGGCTCAAAAGTTATCGATGAATTTGTTTTTTTGACATACAGTTTCTTACATACAACCTATGGATCCTAGTAGGATAAGTATCTTAGTGTGCGGCCACATAGGCTCTACGCTTACTGCAGGCGCTTTCGAAGATGAGAGCAACGATAAATATACGCGTGTAATTAAATGGAAGTAGCCATATAGCCGAGTTCGTTGGAAGCAGGATACGATAGAAAAAAAGAGATGAACTGAAATTCAATTCTTCGCCTCTTTCGAAAAAGAAGGCCATGATTTCTTCTTTCAATTGTGAAGAAGATTTGTATTTGTTTTTGTGAATTAAGTGAAAAACTAGAGAAAATGTAAATGTGATCAACGACAAGAGTGATATCCACTTTTCGCTTACCGTTTTCGTTCCTCTCACCGCATTAATATTTTTCTTACCCCGCGTAGAAAGCACAGAACCTATGTGGCCGTACACTTATTCATCTTCGAAGCATTTGATTTTGTCACAAAGCTTAGTTAAACTACCCCTATTGACCGGCTTAAGCAACAACCCTAAGATTTCAAAAAAGGAGCACCCAGAATACTAGAGTATTCACACAGAATGTGTGTGATGTCTTCAGCCGCATCTATGTTTCCTCAATATCGGCAGAGATCGCTTTGTGCCAATCTTAATCTTTTATCGTATTTCCTTAGAAGGCCTGATAATATTCGAATGAGCGTGCGCGGCATATTCCTGTTCCAATTAATTACAAAAGCCATGGACTTAAGCTAATTAAATTTCCACAAACTTCTGCTTTTTTAATTGAATTTCCCAGGTCTTTTGTCAAATTGAAAATTTTTGAATAACTATCAGATCACCCAGTATATTTTACACAAAAATTTCAGGTACTCACTTTAGATGGAATACCGAAAATAAACCCAACAAAAAAAGATCAACCCCACTTCTTTTAGTATCATATATTTTTTTTTTTTTTGCGAAACTAAATAGAAGGGTAGAAAAATTATCTTTAGTTTCGAAAAGGACTTCGATGTGTTACAATCTAATTCTGGATTGTTAAGAGTTTTAATTTTTTTTTTGAAAAAGTGTTTTAATTTTTGATTGTGTTAAGTGTTTTTTTCTGTTTTCTTCAAAATGGCAACTAAAACTATTCGTGATCGCATTCAACAAAATGTAGATCCGAATGTTTTTTTTATAAAATATAAAGGTTTTGATGATTTCGTACTAAATTTTAAGCCGACAGGACTTGATCAACAAGGTCCAAATTTAAGTCTTGGATGTTGTTTATATATATATAGGATGCGATTAAAATACAAACATTTTAGAAGTGAACAACTTCGAACCTATTATATGAAATATAAAATAAGTAAACATCTTCTGAATCAAGAATATGATGAATCGAATAAGGATTGTGACCGAGATTTTTATGATCTACAAATTTATCAAATGGATACATTTGATGATTTCACTCGATTATTATTGAAAAGTAGAAAGAAGTAAGAAATAGTAAATATCACAAAAAAATTCGATATACTATACATATAAAATGGTAAATTATTGGAATTTTTATTTATTTTTAATTTGAACAAAATTAGTCTACTGTCAAATGTAAACGATCAAATTTATTTGTCAAACAATTTGATCGTGTGTGTGTTTGTGTGACGTGTTTGACAAACAATTTCTGTGTTTGACATATTTGATGGAAATTTTGATTGACGGCGTGTTTGACAAACTGACTTGATAGTGTGCGGCGGTGTTTGTCAAACACGATCTCAGTCGTCGCTTGCATAATAAATCGTAAGACACAAACGTCACCGAAAACCGAGATTACGGGCAAGTTTGACAAATTTGTTTGATCTTCGTTTTGATCGTTTGCGCTGTTGTTTGATGAAAACGTGAAGTTTGACAAATAAAGTTGTATTATTACGAGTCCCTTAAGGCCTATTTTACAAACACACACACATACACATGTTATATAATGTTATGTTATGTTAGATTTGGGGAAATGTACTAGAAATGTAAAAACGCGTTCACACTGTGCATAATTTTGTACAACAAACTGGTACATTAGCTTTTATTGCGTGGTATGAATGTAAGGATTGGACAGACAGCATTTTTATGTAACAAATTTGGCAATTCCAATTAGTTTTGATGATGAAAGTTTCATGAGACATTCTGTACAGTTTTTTGTACGAAATGATACATAGTGTGAACGCATTTTAAGAAAATCTTTTACGTTTTCTAAATTTAAAATATTCTATAAAAGAATTTTTGCTTGAATATGAAAATTTTAGAGATCATTTTAGGAATAGATGAAAAATAACATAACATAACAGAAAAAATGTCAGAATAGAACTGATTATGTATGCTATATTTGATTATTCATTTCAATTATTATAATTTTTGTTTCTTCCTTTTAGGTAACCTGACCAAGAGCTAAATGGACAATAATCGAGATTATAACTACTAATTAACACCACTGTAAATATGTAACAACCACTAAGTCGTCATTTTAACAAAATACAACCTGAAATTGAAGTATCTTGAGCCCGGAATTATTAAGGAATTTAAATAAATTAGTAGCTGCAACAAATCCTCGCTTGTTATCTGGTGTTTTTTTTTCTCACAAGCCTAAAAACTTTATATTAAAAAGTAATAAAATTAAATTATAATATAGAAAACTTAAGAAAATTTAAGTAGAATCATGTGAATAAGATAGATGGCGATATAAGGTGTTTGGTGTGTCAAATATATTTTTTTATACGTAAACTTAATAATATTGAATTGCAGTAACTCGTTGTGGTAACCCACATTTTTTTTTTTTATATAAAAACTAGACAGGTGAATCTTATGCGAAATTCTGCTACCCGAAGGTTTCGCGATTTGAATCTACACCTAATAAGTTATATAAGAGAAAGCACAAGACTGTTAATATAAATCATCTTTTCAGTTAAAAAATAGTAAACAAAACTAAAAAATGACTACATCAAAATTTGTTTTCCTTGACATCAAGTAATGTTTTTTTTTTGTAGATTTTATTCTCCATAAAATTGGGTAGCTCCAGGCAATTTCCTTATTTTGCTTTTGGTGTAATATAACGCAAATTTAAGATAAAATTTTAAGTTTTTAAAAAAAGGGTTTATATTAGTATTAACACTAGAGAGAACTAGTTAAGATTCCGTGGAATAGATGGCGAGATGATAACATTTAATATTTTTATACTTTAGTAAATATTATAACGTAAGTTAATCACATTTTTTCGATATAATTTTTAAGAATATTCAAATACAACTAAAAATATACAGCAAAACTTACATTTTTTCTTTTATAATTAATGGTTCCCGTAATCCCTGACTTGATTTTCCTACGAATTTTGTGTGATTTCGTATTTACGTGTCCACCATGAATTCTTCTTAAACATCTAACATAACCTGCCACACCGGGTGCAGTGCTCTATTCTATTTAAATAAACGTTTCCACCAAAATTCAATTAAACATACTAATATTAAAGAAAAAAACATATAGTAACTAAGAAAATCAGCCTATAGCCGATGTTTTGATGCCCTATGGTAGAAATAGGGCAGAAAACTGTCAAGGTTTTTTCTTCATAACTTTGTTTGCACTTTTCAAAATTCTTCTTCTAATTTGCAGGTAACTCAGATCCTGATACCATAAGTCTAATCTGCAAATTTTATTCAAATCGGTGTATTAGTTTTTAAAGTACATCAAAAAAACAATATGAAGATAGTTATTTTCTCCTAGGATTATTTCTTCCTCAACTGTCCTTTGACCGATTTGACTGAAATTTAACGTGGTATTGTCTTTTTGTGTAGTTAACCTATATAATTCATTTAAAGAAAATTGGCTCACAAATTTTACAATTAAATCCCAAAAACCATAAACAAAAGAACGACAAAACTGTCTGATCACCCCGGTTTTTCTTTTATAACCTTGCTCCCCCTGGATTGATTTTGGTGAAATGCAACAATGAAAAAATAAAAATAATATAAAATATAAAGTGGTTCCAACGTTTTAGCATAAAATGGTGATCTATTTCTGTAAATAAATAAATTTAAAATTCGTTTAATTAAAATACCAACCGCGCTTTCAAATTCAAAACTCCCAGTGACATAACAGGGAAATTTTTCTAAACAGGGAAATTTTTTTTATTGCAGTTTTTTGTCAATTTCCCCCACTTTTATTGCAAAAAAGAAAATTCTTTTTTACTGTCATTGTGACAACTGACAAAATCGCTGTAGGTGACAAAAGTTTCGATTAATTTTAGAATATTTCTAAATTTTAATCATTTTATTATAATAAATTAAAAAGGCAAATTCGTGTAGACAGACCAGAGTCCGCGAATTTCGTCGTTGTAAAATAAATCAATTAAAACTTTTTTAAAAAAACTTCTCCATTCCAATAAAAGATAAACTTTTTCGGGTGTTGGCTTTTTTCCCACTTTTTTTTTGTTCGTGTGTGACTCAAAATTTTATTTGTTAAAAATTTATTTCGTTACAATGGCAGAACGTCATACATTTGGTGGAAATATTGCTCCGATTACATGTCATGCTTGGAATAAGGATCGAACTCGTTAGTGTTTTTTTTTATGGAGAAATTTCCATCTTTAATCCTCATTTTAATTTTTCGTCACAAATTTTTTATATTCTAGAAATTGCTCTCTCACCCAATAATCATGAAGTTCATATCTATCAGAAAGATGGTGCCGATTGGAAATTATTGGATGTACTTAATCAACATGATCTTCGTGTTATGGGTATTGATTGGGCACCAAATACAAATCGTATTGTAACATGTGCTGTTGACCGAAACGCTTATGTTTGGAGTCAAGGTGATGATCGAAAATGGAAACCAACATTGGTTTTGTTACGTATAAATCGTGCTGCAACATGTGTGAAATGGTCACCGCAAGAGAATAAATTCGCTGTCGGTTCCGGGGCACGTTTAATATCTGTATGTTATTTTGAATCGGAAAATGATTGGTGGGTATCAAAACATATTAAGAAACCGATTAGATCAACGGTGACATCACTAGATTGGCATCCAAATAATGTTCTATTGGTGGCCGGATCAACGGATTACACTGTAAGGCATATCGTCTTTTCTTTTGTTTAAAAAAAAAGAGTTATTTATATATTCCTAAATAGGTTCGAGTTTTTTCCGCTTATATTAAAGATATCGAAGATCAACCATCACCGACATCATGGGGTAATCGTATGCCTCTTGGACAATTAATGGCTGAATTTAAAAATACCTCTGCTGGCGGTGGTTGGATTCATAGCGTTAGTTTTTCAGCTGATGGTCAACGAATTTGTTGGGTCGGACATGATAGTGCAATTAATATAGCCGATGCGAATAATGGTAGTCAAATGTTAAAATTAAAAACTGAATATTTACCATTCTTATGTTGTACATGGATATCGGCAAATTCAATATTTGTTGCCGGTCATAGTTGTGTACCGCTTATATATACATTGGATAAAAATCATAAAATTATTTTAACTGCTAAACTTGATCATACACAAAAAAAAGAAGCAACTGGTATATCAGCAATGCGAATTTTTCAATCACTCGATCGTAATTTACGTACAGAAAATGCTGATACAAATTTAGAATCGATTCATCAAAATGCAATCGCCTGTATTTGTTTGTATTCTGGTGATAAAATGAATACACGTAAAGTTAGTACATCCGGTTTAGATGGACAATTAGTTATTTGGGATTTAACGTCTAGTCTCGCCAAATCCATGCAAGGACTTAAAATTTAAGATAAAAAGCGAAAATTTAATAAAATGTTTTGATTAATTTCATTCAATTTTTAAAAATTGTTTCAATGTTATTTTGTGTTAATTTAAAAAGAAAATTATAAAGAAATTAATCAAGATTTAAAGTAAAAAAGAAAAAATAATAAATTATACGAAGTTAAAAAAAGAAAAGTATTAATTTTTTCATAGTCGATTTCATTTTGTAAATTTTTTTTTGTTTAATAATAAATTTAAAAACAAAAAATAGAAAATATTTGAATTTTAAATTCTGAGAATGGAAATTCCCGTGAGAGAAAAGTCTTCAAGGAAGAAGGAATTTTTTTTGGAACTAGGGAATTTTTCAAGATATGAAATCACTACTTTTTTGCTGAATAATTATTTATAGTTTGATTTCAGTATCGCATCCCTTTTGTAGCTCTCGTATTGAAAAAAGAGTCGAATCGTGTTAACTTAATTTGAATCAAATCGCGTCGAAAAAGGGTAAGCTTATTTTCCCCTACGACTATCCTTGAACCGATTTCACTGAAATTTAACATGGTATCGTCTATGTATGTAGTCAACCAATGTAAAAAATTCAAACAAAATTGCTCCACCATTTTTTGAAATTAAATCCGAAAAATCATAAATAGAAAAACGACAAAACTGTCTTGTCAGCCTGGTTTTTGCTTTATAACTTCACTTTCCCTTGACAGACTTTGCTTATATGCAATACAAAACCAAGTTAAGGATTAACTAACTTACATTGTAAATTTTATCAAAATCGGATAACGCATTTTTGAGTTATCTTGTATACGGACGGACGGACTGACATGCAAAAATCGATATAACTTTTGATTCTCTACGTCTAAACAACCCATACCCTTGAAACCTTTCTATGATGATAATTTCAATGTGTTACAAATGTAGTGACAAAACTAATATAACCTCTGGTAGTACCTACCATAGGGCATAATGAACAACAGAAACTAATATGGTGTGTAGCCAACGGATAAAAAGATTTGAATTTTGCAAAATGATAAGTTTTTGTTCCTTTTTGTTTTTTAACTTTAAAATGCGTATCAAAAAAATTATCATTTAAATTCATCTATAATTGATCTTCGCAATAGTACGTTGCAGTTCTTTAAATTATTGGATGTGATTTGTGACAGCAAATTCTAGTTCAAACTACATATTGACTATCAAACGCTGGCCGAAGGAATTTTTGGATCCTCATATTATACCAAATACTATACTATACTCTATTATTACTATAGTGACACCTATACTGAAATATGCCATTCAGGTATGGTCTCCACTACTGTAAGTCCTAAATTAGTTGGATCGAATCCGTTCAACGAAGATTCGTACGACATGCAGGAAGAACACTTCAGATATATGCTTAAATCAAGACATTACATATTATTATTCATAAGGCAACGAATAAACGAAGTATCGAATATAGTATAAAGTGATATTATCATCATTAGTGTTAGGGAAGGAGGAAAAGGGAAGATACTAGTAGACCTTCCTTGGACCTGACTCCTTTCTTATTGAGAATAGATTAATATTGATTGGGCTTTTGGAAAGAAGGCGTACAGGTGGCAGAATTCTACAGGATAAATATTCAAAAATAAAACACAAAAATTATTATTCTATACATTTTTGTTTTGTTTTAATTATAATCAGGAATAAATTCTCCAAGAAAAAATCATAAAAACGAATCTCCTTTTTTCTTATTTTCTTTTTTTTTTGTTTAGTTACATTTTAATTTTTAATAATTAAAGTAAATTGTAAATATTTTTTCTTAATAATTATTTATCACTAATAATTTTCGTTTAAACACAAAAAAAGTAACATAAAAAAAACCACATGAAAAGTTTATAATATTTATATTTTTTTTATTAAATAAAAACAACATTTTTGTTTTTAAAATATTTATTTATCACACTCTTTTCGTCTCTCTAATAAACGTTATTTTAACGACTTATTTTATTAGTTTTGTTTAAACATTATGTTTTTATTTTGAAATTGTTAATTTTCTTAAATTGTGAAAAAAACTGGTATTTTGTATATTTAAAAAAAAAACAGTGTTGATATACCGGAAAATGAAAGTACGTAACGATTTTTCGTTATGCTTTCGAGGACAGACATGTAACGAAGTATATTTTTCGTTCAGTTTCGCCGTATATATATAATAATACAAAAAACAAAAAAAAAATGTTAGTTATCAAGATTAAATAACCCTATTAAGAGTCAAACGTCTAGAAGCAGGAACAATGGGCCAGTAAGGCCAACATGCTAAAGCCCATAACTGCGGGCCCCTTCAATACAATACAATTCATTCTTGTAGAAGAAATATAAAACAAAACTATGTTAAATGATTTAATATTTTATTTTTTTATTATTGACTCTTCTGACTGGGAAATTATAAGCAAAGTGCAGCCTTTTTTGAAAACGATAGAAATTTAAATTTAAAAACATAACACAAAAAGCTAACTTTTGTTTAAAAATCTTTTTTTTTATTCGAAAGATCAATTCATGACATTAAAATTTAAAAATGATTTTGGGATATGATCATCACGACTGTCCAATTTTGGGGCACTTTTACAAGCAATGTCGGCCGTATATGTCACGAAAAACATAAACAATGTTGGCTTCCAATGTTGTCAATGTTTGTTTTTATCAGCATAAAACAATGACTCCACGTAATGTCATAGGAAATAGTCGAGAGATGTCAGATCACACGACTTGGAGTCGAATTTACAGGACCATTTCTCGAAATCACATTATCACTAAATCATGAGTTCAATAAATCAATGGTTTGTGTAGCTATTTGGCTCACCAATGTCATCCATATTTTTGTACAAATATTCATTGTTTGTGGTCCGGCAATGAAGTCCATTGATTGTAACGCGAGCTCCTACCTCATTTTTTAAGAAATAAGGACCAATGATTCCATTCCACCCAGCTGTGTAAACCGTAGATGTATTGGGATCTCTCTAGCTAGAGTCTCTTTTGGATTGATTACATTCCAGAGGCGATAATTTTGTTTATTAACAAACCCAAAGCCAAATATGAGCCTCGGAATGTAATTTTGGGATAAAATAAGTTTATAAATACCGCGAATCAATGATTGACTTTCCAAGATAAACTTGGATCGTTCCTTTTTGGGGGATATTGTTATACCGTTACGTTACAATAACGTTATGCCAACACTGATAAAAAAAGAGAAAAATGACTTTCATCTTTAAATTAATTAATTGAAAACAATCAAATCGATAAATATAAAAAATTAGCTTAATTTTATTTTTTTAGTGTTAATGAATAAAGAATTTAAAAAACAATAATTTATTTTTGTCTATAAAAAAAATAAAATTTATTATTTTTTTGAATAAAAAAATAAAATTTATTATTTTTTTGAATAAAAAAATAAAATTTATTATTTTTTTGAATAAAAAAATGTCGTCTTTTATATAAAGAAATATTTTGAATTTTTTAAATTGAGATTGCACTGTTTTTGTAGGAAACTTAAAAGGAATAAATTTTAAAATTCTTTTAATTAACAAATATATTTCCATGTAAATCTTTAAATTTTAATTTGAAAAAAAAACAGAAACTATAAATAAATATATTTAATTTTCAATTAATTGTAGAAACTCTAGTAAATTGCTCCTCACTGAGCTCAGTACAAAACTTTATATCTTATTAATACGGGAGAATGATTAGAAAATTATAGGAATTCTGGTGTGTTTACTTATTGCCCAAGACTCACTCAGTGATACGCGAAATAATTACAAATCCAAACATAATAGTAGACTCAAAAGCAGCCTGTTCCAATGCTTATATTCTAGACAGATCTTAGATTTTAATGATTATTGCCTAATCGGTCATTAAAATTCGATAATGACCGTAAATAAAGGTAATAATGATCAATTTTAAGTATCTATTTCAAGCATCATTATTTTTTAATTTTCAAATGAAATTTTGAAGAGATCCTAAATTTTGTCCTCACATTGTTTACAGGGCCATCTACATTTGAATATTTTAAAAATTTCATCTGGTTTTGGCATGTTTTCTTCTTTCACATAAACTTAAAAGGAGGAAAAATGATTATATTATTCTAAAAATTCCTTAAAATTTACTAAAATATAATTTAAAAAAATTAATTTTATTGAATTAAAATGAATAAACATTCTATTCTGAAAATTATGAACAAAATAGTAATTTTATGAACCTTTTGGAATGATAAGAATAATGATTATTGTGAAAAAAGAAGATGTGTCATGGATCATCCAGAAGTATCATTAAAAAATAATTATTGTAATTAAAATGGGAGATCTGTCTAGAAGAGTATAAGATTGGAAAATACCGTTTTCCATTCTACTCATTTATGTTTACTAACCATTTTCGGTTCAATAAATTGAAGTGAAAACTACTAAATTGTAATATTGATGAAATAAAAAAATTCCTAAAATTTTGTAAACGCCTCCTCGTAATAAAGTCAAAGATATAAATGAGTAAAGATATGTAAAATTCTAAACAGCTTTCATTTAACATGAGGTAAACTACATTAGATCTTATGGAAGCAACTTTTAGGAGGTTAAAGCTCTTGCCATAAGAACTAATGTAAATTACTTATGTTAAATAGAAGCTTTTTCTGAACTTTCCAAATCTTCTCCTTATTAATACCTTTGATAAAATGTTAACAAAATTATAATATTCTTGAATTCTTAGTTTTAGGCTTAAGAAAAGAATAATAAAAAGAAATTTTTTAACATAATTAATTACTATGAAAATGAAAAAACCTGAATTTTATGAAATAAAAAGTGAAAAGTGAACTTTAATAAAATTTTAAGTGTTTAAAAAAAAAAACAAGTCCTTTATAACAATTATTAGAAGAATAAAAAATAAACATGATTTAACGCACAAAATTGAACATTATCACAAACAATGGCGAATTAAGAAACAAGAGATCTTAGATTTCCTTTCAATTTCATCATAAATTAGTGAAATTTAGTATTTAAAATCAGATAGATAGCAGTAGTGTGAAACTGTGCAGAGCTTCAAGGATTAATATGAAAAACTTCTCCAAAATGTATAATAATTGAGATTGCAGAGAAAGGATACATAATCATGATGTACAATAATAATCATTCGATGAAGACGACTGGATCGTATTGAAAAAGCATTACAATTCCTATATTTTTTTTCGGATACGATTTGGGTCAAATCGAATTAAACGATTCCAATCTCCATTTTTTTTTTGAAGAACTCAAATCAACTGTGTTGATTCTCAATAGTCTACACACTATATCAAAACTAGATTGCCAGTGTTTGGTGATTTTGTATCATTGAACTGCAGTAGAACTTTCAAAAGTCAATTGTCTATCCAGCTAATTACGTATATAATGAACTAACATTTTAAGTATATCATTTGAATTTAGTATTATCATATTTATCTTTAAAACCTTTGCACTTGAAGACTCACTCCGAAGCAGAGTCACTTAAAATTTGTCTTCACAATTTTAGGGCATCATGCCAAACCGATTATTACTACAAAATCAGAGTACTGACAGGAATACTGGAAACGGGACACTGCAGACTCAAAGCACACATAAAAAAAAAACTAAGACTTGAACTAAATAGCACCTACAGATTCTACAAGGGGGATGAAAAGACTTCAATGCATATTTTCTCCGATTGTGAAGCAATACTCCGTAGAAGGAGGAAACATCTGGGGGTATACTGCTTCTCCCCAATTGATATACAATCTCTTGACCCCACTCCTTAGAGAAATAGGCCTGGAGAAATTAGGTGCTCTAGAATGAGAAGTTAACCTAACTACTGCACTAAAGAAGAGGGGGTACAATATATCTCAAAGGTCGTATTACAAGAACATCCTAAAAACTTAATCTTACCCGCTTATTCTGGCATTGTGGCAGTTTTGCTGTCAATAAATATTTATGATAATAATATTTTGACTGAAATTATGACTACTACGAAAATTCGTATTCTAGCGAACAGATCATAATTATGTCTAAAATATGAGTTTATAACAGTTTAAACTGTTCGAATTCGAGCGAGTTGTCGTAGTTATTTGAGAAATACTCTCGAAAATGTTTGTATAGGTTTGAAATTTTTCTATAGGTGAAAAATTATTTGTGTGTTTAAAAAACATTGGTGGAAGTTATTTCATATTTATCAATTGAATCACTCAGAGAACACATATAAAATTCCGTTATGATGTAAAATATTTTCGGTCAGAACTTATGATCCTTTTTTATGACAGTTATTAGTTATGTCGGGGTCAGAATACCAAATAGTCTTTTAAAAAAAAGTTATGAAAATGACGTCTTGTTATGACAGTCACAACTTGTTATGATTGCACTCAGAATAGAGAGGTTTATCTTACTACAAAAGCAAATAATTTTTTGCTCATAATAATGGATCCGTACGCGATGAAGAGAAATTTTAAGCGACTCAGTTACGAAGTCACTCGAATACAAATCAGAAAATTAAAAAACTGATGATAGGAAATCGAATCAAATTGATTTACATTTTGTAATAATGTTCATTTTGCTGTGTGTGTAAAAAAAAAAAATAACTTATATAATAAATTCTTATTTAATTTTCTTTTTTTAGTGAATATATATATTTTTAATAAACCTTTTTATTTCTCCGAATAATATCTTAAAATCTAAATTATATCGATTTAAATTTATTGTTTTTTTTTTTTAATTTTCATTTTTTTTAAAAACTACATAATGAATATTTTATTTTAATTTTTTTCCCATTTTCTAAAATAATTAATAATAAATAATATTTTTTTTTGATTTGATTTTTTAATATAATTAATAAATTGTTTTAATTATTGATTTTTTTTAAAAAAGAATAATTGTTTGTCTTCTAAAATAATGTAGGTTATTGATTTTTTTTCTGTTTTTGATTTTTTAATTTAGGTTAATATTTTATTGTTTTTTATATATTTTTTATATTACAAGATGATTTTTTTTTTTCAATATAAAACTATGTGGCACATGTAATACTAAAAACAGGACCAATCCTCAGAAATACACGTCTAAGGACACTTCGTAATTCAGGCTTTAAATCGAAACACATTAATTCACAAAGTAATGTATAATAACTAGAAATATGTGCAGCAAACTAGAAAATAAGAGAGAAGATAATTTATTGAATAATATATAATTGATTATAAGGAATATCAATTTAATTTCTAAGAAGTATAGCTCCCAAGGGACACACTTCCCTTGAGATCAATTGTTAGAATCAAAGAGCCAGTGCTTTAAGTATTGATCTACAGATATTTTTTAATGAAATAGTTGGTCGAGAAGACTCTACTTACACCCTGTGATTATTTTACTACTTTTATATACTATGGACAAAAAACAAATTTTTCACAATTACAAAAGACGCTGAAATTTTTAAACTAACAAAGTAAATGTCATGAGATTTTTATTAGCTGTTCACAACAGTCAAGTCATTCATACCAATCTATCAAATAAATATACACATTAATATTCATTGCGCGCGTATTTTTAAAAATACAGTCTCATTACTTTTTGTCCATAGTAGTATATGGGGTGTCCCAATAATAGCGCTAGATTTAAATTTCACGCTATTTTAGTTTAATTAAGTTGACAGAACTAAAATCTTGAAATCTACCATCTGCCATTGTTACTATCAATAGTCATGGAACTCAACTACAAAGGAACGACATTATTATTGAGAATTTGTCAAGTTTAGAGCACCTACTATGGGCAAAAAGACAATTCCACAAAATTCAAATCGTGCGTTTCTTTCGGAGCATTCTTTTTTTATTTTTTAAATAATTACTATATTCCCCGTCGAATGAGGTATGGATAATACCTTTAGAACCCAGAATACCTGAGATATACGTATACCTTCATATTAGAGAATTTTTGTATTTCCTGTCTTAACAGGGAATATTTTTAAAAACGTCGAATGAGGGGGACACCCTATATAACTCATCGAGAAATCTCCGACACAGGGGACAGTATAAACTTCTTACATGCAGTATAAATACCATATACATGGCCGGATATAATATGCACAAAATACAGAGAAGTCGTATTAACAAGCTGCTTCAGACTGAGATACGCAAACTCAAACGATAAAAATTCACCGAAGAACAAAAGGCCGAGTAACTTCCCACAGCTGTCGTTCTATTGAAAACTTTTTTCGTTGAATTTGGAAAATGAAGATTTTACAATAACGTCTGTGGAATAAGAATACACTCTCATCGATCCCTAAGACGTTCCTTCAAAACTCTACAGGCTTGCCTTTGATTCGTTAGGAGCATAGACTATGGCAAGAGAATTTGGGTTCAAGCTTCAGTTATTACTAAGATGTTTCTTTTTAAAATATTACCCCAGTTGTACTGGTACAACCTGACTTTCAGTTAATTAAAATAAAGGATAATAAGACTTTGCTACAAATAACAAATTATTAAAATTATTTTATTTTTTCTTTTACTTACCCTGGAATCGGGCATTTTAAGTATCCTAGTTAAAACCAATAATAATAATGATGTCCATGCATCACGATGTGATTCACTATGAAGACTTAAGAAATATTCTAATGCTTCACGACAAACCGATATTAAACGTATTTCAATATCATGCCAATCTGAACGTCGATTATCATCACTATACATTTTAAATAATATCCTTAATACGCATGCTAATGATGTTGTCTCTTGTTTTAATAGATTTGGTTTAACTGAACCTTTAAAACCGGCACGCCATAATATATTACGTTGTTCATGATTCGAATTAAATATTTTACCAAAACGATGTGATTGTAATAAACAATCAGTTAATTGTATTAAATGTGGTGTATTTAAATAGCTATACATTCCTTGTTCTTCACGTTGACATTCAGTTTGTTGATTTTGATTTTGACCAGTTAAATCGGCAGCAGCTAATGCTAAAGTTTCAGCATCTTCTTTACGTGATGTAGCCGGAAAAAATACAATATTATCAATTGTTTGTATTAATTCTAATTGTACAACACATTTTATTAATAAACTACTAAATATACTATTCGATGGATGTTGTATTAAATCAGTTTTACTGCCATCATCTGAATTAATACTATATATTGAATGTTGTGAATTTGTACGTTTTAATATACCATGACGTATTTCACCATTTTCATTTATTATATTATGATGTTGTTGGGCATGCTGTTGTTGATATTGTGTTCTTATATATTGTTGATGTTGTTGTTGATTCTGTTGATAATATTGTCCAGCATCCGGTTTCCATGTTAACAATTCATTTTGTAATGTACTATCAAATATATCTAACATACATTTACATGTTTTATTCCATGTATTTTCGGTGAATTTAAAACCATTTGATATAACTAAATTCTCTAGACAATTCGTACCGGAACGTGCTAATTGTTCATTATTTTGTTGTACACACCAATGTAATTGTGTATATAAATCTTCTAATAATAATGAACCTAATATATCAAAATATTGTGTGAATACATCAATAATAGCATATAATGCATGATTACATGTTGTTGTCATCCATTCAGCTTTTTCTGTATGTTGTTCTGGTAATTTCATATTATCAAATATACGAAATAATATATTGAATAAATCTCGCCACCAATTTGGTTTGAATGCATCCCCATGGGTTTTAACAATTTCAAATAGTACTGTTAAACCACGTGTACGTACATCTAGTTTACAACGATTTACAACACATGATAATGAAAATAACATTGGAAACCAACCCCTTACCCATACACGATCTTCTTCTGATACTGATATATCATTTTCCATACCAGCATGTTCAGCAAATAGATTTGGTGAATCATGTACACATAGTGCACATGTTCGTACAAGACGTATTGCCTCCATACTTGTATCTGGAAAACGTGCATTACATGCAAATTCTGATAAACATTTTACAGCATCTTGAAATGAATCAATCATAATAGCAAATTGTTTTTTATATAATTCTGTTATGATTTTTCCAGTTGTTTGAAATGCTAACTCAACAATTGCTTCATCATGATCACCAGCTGCTAAATGAAATACCGAAAATATATTCTTCCAACCAGATTTAATATTATGCGCTTGTGAATTAACCATTTGTGCCAAACATCGTACAACCATATCACGAATTGCTGGTGAATTATTCTTTTTCATAATATGTTCGAATGGTCGTAGGAAATCTTTTTGAAAACGGAAATTTGTAAATTCACCTTTTTCAATAAATTTCATCGATAATTGTCGTAATGAGTCGAGTGCAAAGAATGCAATCTCTTCGTTTGGATTACATCCGACCGTATTAAAATGATCACCAAGAACTTGCCAAATACGTGACCATTGTAAACGAATACGTCCCATATTGTAATAAGAAATTTCAACAATTTTTTGTAAAGAAAACATTCTTGGCTGAGAGTTATGTAATTCATCTAAAGATACCTAAATAATAAATATATTGGTTTTTTTTTTCTTTCTTGAATAATATATAAAAAAAATATACAATATAATAAAACTTACTTGACATAAAGCTTTAACAAAATCAACAATAGCATCACCATCAAGACGAATTGATCCAGTAAATATTCGATCCACAGCAACTACAACACTTTGACTACTTGTTTCACCAATATGTTCTTTAACACTCGGATCTAGAGTATCCTTAAGTGTTGTCGGACCAGATAAATATTGTGGTCGTACACCAGTACCAATTAATTGTGCCAATTCCAATTGACTAATACATTTTACAATATCAAGCCAACTTGTTCCTAAATAATTTCCATCTGTATGTGCAACCATTATTAATGTTTTAATTGTATCAATATTTTTCGCTTTCATTTCAGTTATTGGTGAATTTGCTGTTAATAAAGTGAATCTAGCCAATGCTTGAACATAAGCATCACGTTCTAAACTCATATGAAATATACAAGCAATTCTTACAGCACAACGAATACCATCTAAACAAAGTGTAGCAATTTCTGGATCATCACAATCTTGTAGGCCAACTGAAAATGCCGCCAAAAATGGTGTCCATGCCATTTTAAACATTGGTCTAACATGTTCTAAATGTTTAGCCGATGTAAATGGTGATTTAACATGTGATACAGATTCCATTAGATTTTTTGCTGTTGCTGATATTGCTTCCATTTCCATATTCCATAATAATTTACGTTTTTTCTCATTCACAATTATTTGTTTACCCGGTTTATTTGAAATTGTATTTTTCATTTTGATCTCATGACCAGCAATTTCATCATAAATTTGTGATAAATATTCTTCTGGTAAATCTTTACTATCACTAATGCCACGATTCAATTTAATATATTGTTCTTTGGTCATTTTATTTTTAACTTGTGGTGAATGTAAATCAGTTGTTAACATAATTATTGAAAATGCTAAAACATATACTGTATCGGCACTTTGAAATAATTGATTATTTGGATTACAATCGCAATAACGACTTGCAAATTTCTCCATTAAACGATCGATTTTTTGTGCTTCACCAGGTAAACGAAAACCTTCTAAGAAAAATCTTAAAGCTGCTACAATTTCCATATTAAAAAAATCCATAGCATCAATATAACCGCACATAACAGTTTTTGAATGTTCATCATTTTCACCTAAATAATCACCAATTATAGTTTTATCCAATCTTTCATCTTCATGTAACCATTTTGCAATATCACTTGGTGTTTGTCCTAATAGATTTTTCTCTTGTAAAAATTGTACACCTTTTTTTGGTTTACGATTGAACATATCAATTCCAGTTTCCATAACTTCTTTACGCATTTTTCTTTCTTCCAATTGTTCGGGTAAATCTAAGACTTCACGATTTTGTCCACTCTCAGTTGATATTAAACTTTGACTTGAACCACCATGAGATGATTTCTTTATACTTGTTATATCGATTGTATCATCGCCATTATTTAAAATTGTATTATTATTATTATTGTTTCCATTTTTTGAAATTGGTTCACCTAATGTTGTCTGTGTATTCGGATTAACATATAAATCTTTACTCCATTCAACCATACATTTTAATATCGATACTAAACATTCTAAACCACGTATTCTCATTGATTTCTCTTGACCCAATGTTGCACCCAACTCTAAGGCTTGTCGTCCTTGTGCAATTTTTGATAAATGATTAACTAAACGTTCAAATAGATTTGCTGCTTGAAAATCACAATCATAATTAACATAAATATCAACAACTGATTGTGCATCAGCACAGATACGTGTCAATGCTTGTATTACCATCCATTTATGATCGAATGATGATGATGTTGCTTCAAGTATATTGAGAAAAATTTCTTTAAAAAATACTTCAATTTGTTTTTTTAAATGTGTTTTAAAATTTGATAGTAACGCGACAAATATTGATAAAGATAATTCAAAAACTTCGGGTACAGAACTAACACCATTCTTTGAGAGTGCTACACATAAATATTGTTTAATTGCCATTATAAACATTTCATTCGAACGAAAAACTGGTCCAGCATTTTGTAATATCGATAATAATAAATGTAATGATAGAACTTTTGAACGTAATTCATGTGATTTCGGATCAGGTTGACCTTCTGGTAATGGTTTCATTGATAATTTACATAGTGCACGAAATACAAGAAATGCATCCTTTTGTAGAATATGTGTAAATTTTGCCGTTACAATTGCATCATTTTCACTTTGCACTTCGACACTTTCTTGTGATGGAACACGATTAATTGTAGTTGTTGATGTTGTTTGTGTTATTGAAGTTGGAGTTGTTGTAGTTGAATCTAATTTATTATCACCAGTTGATTCGATTTTAGCTTCAACAGCCGATACTGCAGCTGAAATTAGGAAGAAAAAAAAATTTGTACAATTCCATATGGAAGTAATATAAAACCATAAAAAACTTACAATTAATAATTTCATCTAAAAGTATTTTTACAACTTCTTCAGCGCATTCTTCCTTGTCTTCTTGTTGTTGTTGCTGTTCAGTGCCAACACCACCATTCAAACTTGTATTCATTGAAGCTTCAACAGCCATTTCATATGCTTGATTTTCCATTCGTGTAAAAATCACATTTAACATTTGTGTTAAAGTAGCTCTGGCCGTTGTTTGATTAACTAAATTCTTACTGGACAAATAAATATCATAACAAGTACGAACTGCTTGTAATACAGTTCCTTCATGTACTTCAACATGTTGCGATGTTACAACAGTTAATAAAGCTTTAATAATTTGTAATTGAACACCTTCATCTGTTTGTGGACCATTAAAACAATTACAAATTGTATTCACAATACGATCGATTAGAAATTTCCCCGGATTCGATGAATCTTGTATGTTGCCAGTTAAATGACCATATGCTATAAGTTTTTGTAGACAATCTAATGCGGTCACAACAATTCTGGGTGTTTTACTTTGACATGCCAATTCGAATGGTAGAAAATATTTTTCAGCATTTATAATACTGGCTTCATCATTTTTTGGTAATGGTAAAGCAGCAGATGAAATTTCTTGATCGTTTCCCGATTGTCCAGCATCTTTTAACTCTGAACGGATATCATCTAATGCCGAATCACAAGCTTTTTTCAATTGTGAATGATGAGAACGTTTAATATCTTTATCACCTAAAATCTTTTCTAGTGCACGTATTATAAACATTTCTTTAGTTTTTAATGAACTCGTTTGCATTATGTTTTATGAAAATGATGATAAAAAAAAATTGAGAAATGATCAGAAAGTAACGAGGAAGAAAATAATATACACACACACTTAATTCCACGTTCATAAAAAATAAAATGAATTTTACACCACCGAATTTATTAGATATGATGAAAATTTCCGCAAAGATTTTATTGCACAAATGAAATATTTGTAATTTTTTTTCTTTCGTTTCGAAATAAGTGAACGACAAATTTTTTTGGGGTTTTTCTCTTATCGAGAAATCGAAGAATTTTTTTTTTCCACAATCTTTCTTTCGCTGGTGTTGCAAATGACACCTGTCAAAATATTTGTTTTTTCATTATTCGTATTTAAAAGTTCATTCAAATCAATTACACCAATTTATATTTATATAAATTTTCCTAATTGAATTGTTTCAATTGTACTTTTTATGTAATTTCTGTTGCCATTTAATGCAATTTAGCGTTTTTTTAAATGTGTGAAATGCACTCGTAATAAAATGTCACCACACCTGTCACGTCATGAAATGACATTGGAGAAAAACGGCTGGCGCTACAATCGCATTGTAGTTTTTATAATACCATAATTTACTTGAAACGAAAAACGTTTTATGAAAGTTTTATAATTAAGAAATTATAAACAATAAAAATGTTTTAATTTGAAAATATTAAATTTAAATATTTTATTAATATAGCGTTATTTAAATCGATATTCTGGGCACAATTCCTATAAATTTATTCTATCTGGCAAGACTAATATCATATGTTTTTATGTTTTCCTGTCATTATTAAATGATTCACATTTGAATTCCATACTTTTCATATTTTCTTGACAAGTGTTGGAATTTTTTTTGTTAATAATTTTTATAATTTCTTTTCCATATAAAATATATATATATATATCTATAAAAAAAAGAAGTATTAAACAAAATGGAACAAAATATTCGTGACAAACCTCCATCTTATTCAGAAGCAATACAGTCTCCGATAAATCCAAATCCACCAACTAATTTTCCAGGTGATATAAATATATATATATATGATATAATTAATCTTAAAATCCTTTTTAAAAAACAACATTACTTTTCTGTACTCAGGAGTTGCTGATAATACACAATCATATCCGTATTCTGCAGCACATACTGCATATTATCCATCTGCTCCACAATATGGCCAATCTGGTCAGACAGAAGTCATTCCAATTGGTGTCACAACATCAGCTCCTAATCCAGGTTTTGTACCATCTTATGGTACTATAACAACCACAACAAATACAGCTCTTCCTGCGGGGATTATTGTGATCGGAGGTTGTCCAATTTGTAGAATTGGTGTTCTTGAAGATGATTATACTTGCCTCGGAATCTGTTGCGCCATTGCTTTCTTTCCATTGGGAATCTTATGTTGTTTAGCAATGAAAACTAAACGTTGTACGAATTGTAAAACGGAATTTTAGTCTCCTCTATTTAGAACTAAATATCAATATTATAAATGTTATTAATCAATTCTATTAAAAAAAAAAGAAAAAGAAGATATATCTGCAACCACCAAAGAATAGGATGCAAAACATTTTTTTTATATTTTATTTTCAAGAAATTCAATCTCAGCATTGATTATTATTTTTTTTTTTGCTTCTACAGCACTTTATTTAAGATAATGATGACTTACACAGATCTTATGGGCGTAATTCAATCATAGCTTCTGTTGTAAATAAACTTATAAGAAAATTTGTTAATAAAGTGATTTGAATATTGTTTATTTGTTTGGGAAGGAAAGGAAAGAAAAAATATTTTATACTACAAAATGTAATACATACTTTTTAATTATATAAATGAATAAAAATATATAATTAATAACGTTCCTGTGTTCATTATTTAAACTAGTTCTTTTGGAAATCTAACCTTAACATTGGAATTTAATCTGCAGACTAGCGGAAAATGGCCGATTGATCGGATCGACAAGCCTTTGTTTAAAGTCTGTCGATATAATAGAAATTTTGTATTTCACAACAGAAATGGAGATCGAGTTGAGAAACCAAATACGGGCTAAGGATTTATTGTTTTAAGAAAGTATTTGTGGAAATAGAAAGTATATTTATTAAGAGCTTTAAAAAATACACCAAAAACTCGATTTACATTGTTTTGAAATTGCATCGTTACATTTGAAGACAGTAGTGGAATCGTATAATTCGATTGATACTAACTCGCATAAAAAAAATCATTGCTATTTCTATGATACGATTTGGTTGAAATCGATACACACAATTTCAATCCAAATTTTTAATAAAGCTAGTCCGGTCGACAGCAATGGACAGCAATCCAGTCCACAATCAAAATTTTTTATTTCATATAACTCCCTTAACAGTTTTCGTGATATTTATTTAGATGGAACACATAAAAGTAATTCAATAAAAATTCGATGTAGATTGTTTCGATTTCCATCAACTTTCTGTGAGACTAATTAACAACGTGTATCGATCAGCTGCAGGTAATGAGATATTTTGTGAAATCTAGAGAATATATTCTTAAAATTAGGAACTTTTAGAAACTACAAATATAAAAAATCAATTTTATTTTCTTAGTAGAAATAGCCTCTAAAATGTTCAACTATCATTCTCGAATACTTGGTTCGCTCAGAATCCTATACCATCTTGAATTCTATTGATATTGATATGAAATCATCAGGATACAAACTTGAAACTTTTAGAAAGTATAAAAATCGTTTTAATTTTTGTCTAGTTAAAGATGTACCCCCTTAATGAATATTGCGCCTTTGAAAATTTTGATACACTCTTGTGAAATGACTTTCTTTCTAAATTATGAATCATAAATATTTGAAATTGTTTTAAATTAAATAATTGATCATTTTCTAAAATTCTATTTTGATTTAAATTTAAATTAAACAATTAAATTTCATATTTTGAAAAGTATAAGTACTTAGGTATAAATTTAAATATACAATCAATTTATTTAAATTTAACAAATTAGTTATATAACAAAATATAAATGAGATGAGATGAACTTTCATTTAATTCGTTAATAAAATTTTTAAATATAATTGAAAAGCTTCTAGAAATACGTCATGTTTTAATCTAAACAGTAACAACAGGGTTTTTGGTGGTGTACCTAAATCTACAAAACGAAATATTTATGCGACTCTAAAACTTTCTGGAATTTGTCTAAATCTATTTATTTAAGGGTACAGAATTGATTGGACACCAAACTATTTATTATTATTATTATTATTTATTATATGGAAAATTAGAGTGAACGTAGTCCTTAGTTAATCAAATCTGTTGTTACAGACAGACAGATAGACAGACGACGGACACACATTGGATTGGATCCTGGTGTAAGATTTCAAAAAGTTTTCTGCAAATTTACTTCAGCAAAAAACTATTTCCTTCTCCAGGACCTCTATCCTTTCTTAGATCCGGGCCAGAAGCAACAAATATCTATGCCGACGTACAACCAATCTACTAGCAAAATTTCACTAAAATCTGGTAATTCGTTTGTGAGCCATCCTAACTGCAAATTATGAAGAAAATATGTAAAGTTTGAAAATCGTATCATTTCATACAAAAAATTCGAATTTTGTTCGGCAGCTACCCGAAGTTGTAATCGGATTCAATTGATTTTTGTACACAATAGTTCTTTCATTGAAAAAGTGTCTCATGCCAAATTTCATTGAAATCGGTCCATAAATAACGTTACAATACCCTGTAATGTATAAACAAAAAAACCGAACTTTTGTTAGGCGGCTACCCGAAGTTTTAGTCCGATCAAACCCAACTTCTGATAGAATGGTTCTCATGCCGAAAAAACCGCTCTTACCAATTTTCATGGAAATTGCTTCAAAAATACGGCCGCAGTCTTGTACACGGCAGACAGACCGACAGACAGACATTGGATAAAAATGATTGCAAACGATTTAAAATCCTTTTTTTTTATCATGATTCCAGTAACTTAACATATATATTTCGTATAGAAGTTAAAAATTGGTTTCTTAAACTGAGGAGACCACAAAATAAAATGATTTTACTAAAGCTTAATTTAAGACTTAACTTATACCTTAAACTTCAATCTGGAATTAAGTTGTTACTCTGAAATTGGGTCTAGGAAGACTCTTTCCCCCAAAAGAAAACCAAAACAACAAACAAATTTATTTTATTTGAAATTTTAGATTGATTTCTATCTATTAATAATTAATAAATCAATTCAATATATTTTTATTCAAGCATAACGAAACATGATCAATTAGATAAGTTCTATAAATTCTATAGTTTGAAATAAGAACTGAATAAGATCGTAAATCAATGTAAAATTATAATTTTGAAATCTAAAAAGATCGGATGGTAAGAAATCTCATTTTTTTTAAATTTCGAAACCATTACAATTTAGACTTCTTATAATGAAGTTTTTTTTTCTTCTTTTATAATTAAGAAAAACGAATTTATTATATAAACATTAATTTTTTTATTATTAACGAAGCAAATTGCATATCTCAATTACTACTTTGCTAATTCAATTTAGTTGTGAGAGGAACGTCAAGGTAACTAGCTGGCTTTTGTAATATTTTGAGGCCATAGATGAATTCAAAAGTCCGTTACTCATGGCTCTAACGATAATATTATTCAATATAAATGACTGGAAATACAGAATGGTATCCAAATAATGTTAGAATTATTCAAAAGAATATGTAAAACACAGGTGGACACATGTTCTCCATTTCAATTCTAAAATTTGAACATCCGTTAAATCATCTTTTTAACAAACAAATTGGAAAACTTTGAGGGTTGTTCTTTGATTTTTTAAGACCTAAGAGTACCTCTTAATTAAAGGTGTATAATAAATATATAATACTAGAAGCACAGAGACGTTGTCCTTTTCTTAAAAAAGAAAATGAAAAAAAAGAGAGACATTCAAAAGAAAAATGTTTGGCCAGTCAACATTGGAGCTATGGACGAAAAGCCTAGACAATTAATTTTCACAGATTTCTTTTGAACTGAAATTTACAACATTAAAGGAGTTTTGTAGATACCGCTACCGTTCAATGCTCAATTAAGGAAATGTTAAATATCTGAGCAATGGAAATTTGAGGATTTATATGCAAATATGAGGATTTATATGTAAATTTGAGGATTGGATTCGATCAATGTCCCTATTTTGTCGCCATTAATATTGTTACAACTTTTTGACCCATCCAATTTTAACGTTTACATTGTATTAATAAGTTCTCAATCTTTTAAAATGTTGAACAGAATTCGGAAACACATCCGGACGACATTCACTTTCCAATTAGCCATTATTAAAGAAACATAAACTTGTTAATAGGAAGTAATTAACATGTAATTAATTAAATAATTTCTAATCTATATTCAAAAACGTAAATGATGTTAATTAAAAACAAATTCTATAACAAATATAAATGTCTCCAGGCCACATATGTTGCACAACAAACCCTGCAGAAGGTGCAAATTTTTGCAAGTTTTAGCTTTAAGTTTTTGATTTAAAACTAAAAGTTTTTTGTTTAATTACAAAAATTCTTCAAGGTGAATTTGAGAAAGTTTAAATTTTTTAATTTTTAATAGTTTTATTACTTATTTAAAAAAAGAAAAAAATAACGTATGACCAAAATGTTTTTATAGATTTTATTAATTACTTATATTTAGTAGATATTTTGTTTTTTGTATTTTCTTTTTTAAACTTACTTAAACTTCCGATTAATCAATTTGTTCTGTCCTTCCTGAAATCGTTTGTTCCGTATCTGAACCAAGTCTACTATAATTTTTGAAATTTTTTTTTAAGTTCTGAAATGTGCTGACATTGATATTTCCGAAATTAACAAAAACAAATTTTTTAATATTAAATAATTTACAATTAAATATAAGAATAAAAAAACTTGAATAATTACATTTTTATTTGATTTAAAACTCTTTTTGTTTCATTGTCCTTTTGATATACACCTGGCTTTTATCGAAATTATAAACAGACTAGCCTAAATAATCGTAATTTTTAACATAAACACTGCATTTCAAGTCCCCTGTGACGTAGGTGCGCAGAAAAAACCAATTTTAAATATGGGAAGGCGTAATCTGAATATTCTTTCATCCATGGTAAAAACCTACTATATACTATATTTTAAGTTGTCCATTCTGTGTTATGAAAATCCACTCGTTATTGAGTGATTTAGGGGCCTACTTTTTGCCTTTGCCTCCGTAACCTATGTAAGTAAGGAAAAATTCTTGAAACATTATTTACTTGTACAGCTAAAAAAAGAAAAACTTCCATCAAAATGCTTTTTTTTTTATATTTTACGATTTAAAAATTATAATTAATTTTTTTTTAAAACTTTAATTCTTAACTACGGCCTTGAAGACCATTTTTTAAATCAATTATTTAATTCTTGTTTTAAATGTTAACATTTTTTGAGTTCTTTTTTCCTGTTCCACAAATCAAGAATTTAACCACTTTTTTTCTCTAAACTAAACCTTTATCAATTGGCATAATTATAATTTAATTATTTTCGATTGTTTGTAATTCATTAAAGTTAGCGGAAAGAACGCGTACGTATAGTATACCTCCGACGAAGGTTAGAACACAGGTGTCTGTTGGGAAGCAAAGACTCTGAGAGATTAGGAACAGTTGGAATTTGATAAAAAATCTTGCAATGCATCAAGAATTCAGTCCATTAGCAGATTTCAGATATTCGACTGACCCAAAAAATGGTTTCCTATAAATCCTTTTGACTTTGTTCTAGGTAATCTTCTATTAGACGGGCCAAAAAATCGTTGCATTTATTTCCTGTGTAAATGAATGACGAATTTTTCATCGGAATCAAAAACTTTATTGACCAATTATATTGTCCAATTTGGTCGATGACCTTTTCACTTTTTCCCAGCAAGGCCATTATTTCGTCACAGTAGAACTTCTGGGAAAAACCCGAGACAATTTATTTTCACAGGCTTCTTTGAAGGAGTTAAAGGAGTTCACCTAAAAGGAAACTTTTCCTTGAATTTTCCCACAGCCTAAAGAAAAACAGAGAAAGAGTGAGTATAATTCGTGTCATGTAATTTTAAAAGTAAAATAAAACACTTTATTTTTAATTTAAAAGGAAACTTGATTTGAATGAAATTCGGTGATCGGTCAATATCAAGGTTTAAACAATTTTTCTTTCTTTTTTTTAAAACTATAATTAGAAATGCATTTCAAATGTTGAACGTAATTTATTAATGAATTAATTTACTTTTAAAGGTTTTTAATTTTGTCACGTAATTATTTTTACTTTCTTATACTTCGAACAGATATTTAATTGATTCGAAGTGTAGTAGTTTATGAGAAACTGAAACTTAAGATATTGCGTTTAAGTAAGCTTTTGGGGGTTTGCCATACTAAATATTTTTTTATTAGACATCTTTTTTTTTGGCGAAAAGGTTTAAAAAAATTTAGAACAACTTTTGAAGTTGTAATTCCAGTTTCAGAAACTTAATTAGAATCTTTATAAATACGGAAGTATAATCTAAATTAATTGAACTAAAATTAATAGATTTTATATATAACAAAAATATTATATTAAGATGAACTTAGCTACCACTTTTTAGCATGGATTAAGCCTATTTTGCCTTTAGTGGAGTTAAAGATATAATTTCAAATATATCGTAAGCAACTGACCTGAGTAAGATTAGATTAGATTAGATTAGATTTTAGGGTGTTCCTGTACTGTACGACCTTAAGATATATTATACCCCCTTTTCTTTGGTGCAATAATTAGGTTAACTTCCCATTCTACAGCACCTCCTCCAGGCCTATTTCTCTTAGGAATTTTAGTATCCGGAGTGGGTTAAGAGATTGTATCTCACTTGGAGAGAAGCAGTACGCCCCCAGATGTTTCCTATTCTTACGGAGTAGTGCCTCATAATCGGAGAGAATATGCATTGAGGTTTCTTCGTCCCCCTCGCAGAATCTGCAGGTGCTATCTCTTTCAAGTCCTAGTTTTTTAAGGTGTGCTTTGAGTCTGCAGTGTCCTCTTAGCATTCCTGTCAGTACTCTTATATTCTTCTTATTAGTGCTGAAGGCTTTGAATCTCTGGGGGTTGTATTCCCCAAGGAGATCCTTGGCCTGCCTTAGTCCCGGTTGTATTTCCCAGTGTCTGGTTCTTTCTGCCGCTTCTTCTTTCATTAAAGTTTCTCGGATTAACTGACCTAAGTAAACTAACCATTTTGAATTATACAAAACTTATCCAAGTCAACATGTTTATAATGCTTAGAATCATTAATTTTAAATAATTGCTAAATGACAGCACATTAACAGCTACAAAGCTATAATAGCGTGGTTTATTTTCATTGATAATCTAAAACTATTAATTCATTCTATACCATCAAGAATTTTGGATCAGATAACAATATAAGATGTATCTGTAGATTTCAGGAAACACAGGTCTGCACGATGTTACGAAGTATTGGAAAAAAGAAATTCTGTATTTCACTGTCATAATCACATTCAAGTCTTCTAATCACGTTCGACGATACTTCCAGGATGACTCGTTCTAAGTCTATATCATGTTGGTTTTTGGACTATATTAAAACTCTTCGTCTAGAAAACGAACAACCAAATTTTCGATCATGTTTTGGTTTGAGTAGAATTGTGAAACTCGATTTGAATCAAATTGCATCGAAAAAGCACTGGAATGCCAGGATTTAGTCTCAAATGGAGTACATAGTTCCACTCCAGGACAAAATTTTTACAATTGAATTTTCATACTAAAGCAAACTAAACTTCAATAATCTTTCTTTTTCCTTTACGTGGGCGTTAATTGGGGTAGGCAGTCTTTAAAAAAGGAATTAGAAGAAATGAATTGATCCTTAAAAGCACCATGACTTTGGCCCAGAATGCTATATTAATATTTATAGAGATTATCCATACTGAGCTTATATAGTGCATTATCTCTGATTATTTCTGGTATAGTATTTCTCACAAATTCCTCCTCTGAGAAATTATAAGTAATCAGAAATTTGTTTTACCAGTAAAAGATGAGATCATATCAGTTTGATTGGAAAATATTATAAAATATATAATATAGACAAATTGGCGCCTCAAATTTGTGGTTTAAAACACATATTTATGGTAATCTCCCTTTTTCCAATAAACACTTTAAAGTACTAAATTGCTATGTTATTTTATTGAAACTCAAAGCACAAAATATTATGGTAAATCCAGTTCTGATCATGCATGCGCACTCAACTTGTCTTATATATCAGTTTTCCGTTAATCCAATACGTCTTCTTTATTTTTTAATTATAACTTAACGTAAAACCATATATGTACGTCAAAAATACCCATAAAAATTTCTTAAATTTGAATGAAAAACCAGTTGAATTTTTAAAATGATTCAGAAAATTTTTAACTAAAAGAAGAGTTTGCCTGAATATACGTATTTGCTTTGGGGGATTCCGCAAAAACCACTATCGTAATCATATTAATGACGATATCAATGAACGACTTTATTTTGGTTTGGTTTTTTGTTATGACTTCTTCAACCATCGATGATCGTGATAATGCATCCATGAGCGCCCACTAAGAAGGGTAAAATATATCGACTGGATTTGGATAAGTGGAAGTACAACATTTTTCGGGCAATACTTGTATATGTTGAAAGTGCTAATTATATAAGAATTTCAAAATTTTTACAAATAATTGATTATATAATTCTTTAAACTCGTTTAAATCATCATTAATATTACACTTTTGAACTGGTTTAACGACATTTGGTGTTTTTAATTTTTGTTAGTTTTATTTACTAAAACCTTAACTGCAATATATCTAACCTTTTTTTTATTATACTTTAGTATAAGTATTCTATTTTTTTGTTTAGTAAAACAATTCGATTTCTGATTTTCAAGAGATTAGTTGTTTTGAATCCCAATCAAGAATGCGTTGGTAGAAAGATCGATTTTGTTTAATGCCTAAAGGCTGTAAGTGATAAAATCACTATTTCCCTTTTTTATAAGTGGATGAAGAACTTTGAAAAAGCTAATCGTGTACAAAATAGTTAGGAGGCCAAAGATTGGGGACTTCATGATTACTCCTTAAATCAATTGTCTCTAAGCTTACCAGAATTGTTTTATCAATGCCTAATAAGGTGTTAAGCCTTTTTAAAGTACAGATAAGAGATAAGACTTCAAAATATGTTTTACAGACGTCAATGCTAATGGTCCATAGTGACGAAAGTATACAACAGGTTCTTTAATTTTGTTAAAAACCTTGTTTCGATTCTTTTTTTGGTAAAAAAACCATTTTTAAAGTAAAAGTTTACTCTCTGATTTCTTAAGTTTTGACACGCGATCAGTCTACCGTTTAAAAAAATTACGTTTCAAGATCATTTTTATAATATCAAAACGAGAGAAATATACTAAATCATATATTATATATTTAGTTATTCTCTTAGTATATTCACCTTCTCTCAAAAACAAAAATTATAATAATATTAGTTTGTATTATTTTGATTGAATTTCGCGTTCCCATAAAATAAAATTAAAAAGTGATCGTACGAGTTTTATAATATAAAACTCACTAATATGGGAAATATTTTTAATGGCGATTCAGAATTGATATAAAAGGAAGGTGAACACTATAGAACCAAACAGTTTAAGTCCAATCGATCGGTTGAAATTCGAAAATAAAGCTCGCAGAAGCTTTTTTATATATATTTTTAAAACAAAATTAAAGAAGTGCAATAAAACTGTGATCGTTTTGGAAGTTATATAAATTGAAAAAGAAAAAAAAAATATTAATTAATTAATGTTTTGTGTTTTGTGAATTAATAAATTAATAAAAAAAGAATAAATAAATAAATATGCCAGCAAACGGTGAATTAAATATTGATCAAGTTGCTATTGATGATCATCATCATTTATCAAGTGGTCCTGAAAGTGCTCATACATCTGAAGATGAAGATGTAAATCATCATAATTTTGGAAATATCCAAAAATATAATCAAAATAATAATAATACAAATAAAATTGTTAAAAATTTAACAAAAATGATTTTAAGTGATACAAAATTACAACGTTTTGAAAGTTTACCAGTAAAATCACAACATGAGAAATTTATACGTGATTCAATTGAAGAGATTTTAGAATCGGCAGTTTTTAATGCAACCGATCGTAAAAATAAAGTTCTTGAATGGCAAAATCCAGAAGATTTACAAAAATTATTTGATTATGAATTAAAATCAATACCAGATTCGGATGAGAAACTTTTGGATATGATTCGTTTAATTATTAAACATTCGGTCAAAACTGGACATCCATATTTTGTAAATCAATTATTTTCTGGAATTGATCCATATGGTTTGGTTGGACAATGGTTAACAGATGCACTTAATCCAAGTGTTTATACGTATGAAGTTTCACCAGTTTTCATTTTAATGGAAGAAGTTGTCTTACATGAAATGCGTCGAATTGTTGGCTTCCCAAATGATGGTCACGGTGATGGTATCTTTTGTCCTGGTGGTTCTATTGCAAATGGATATGCAATCAGTTGTGCAAGATACAAATTTCTTCCGGATATTAAGGTGAATTTAATTTATATATTATAGTCTTTTAAATATTTGTAATTTAAATAAGTGACCACATAATGTGAATTCATTTAATTCTATATGAATTTGAACCGAAAATTGAAGGGCATTATAATTCACATAACTTCTCATTTCGTTATTATAATAAATAAAATATTGTTTTTTTTTCTGTTTTTACCAAAACTAGGCAAAAGGATTAAGTTCATTTCAAAGATTGGTTCTTTTCACTTCAGAAGATTCACATTATTCTATCCAAAAGTTGGCATCATTTATGGGAATCGGAACAGAAAATGTTTATAAAATCAAAACAAATAATCGTGGAAAACTTGAAATCAATCATTTGGAAAGTGAAATCTTACGTGCCAAATCTGAAGGTGCACAACCATTTATGGTGTCAGCAACAGCTGGAACAACAGTATTGGGTGCATTTGATCCACTTGAAGAAATCGCTGATCTATGTGAAAAATATAATTTATGGATGCATGTTGATGCCGCTTGGGGTGGTGGTGCACTTATATCACAAAAATATCGTAAATTATTAAAAGGAATTGAAAGGTAAATTAATTTCTAATTTAATTAATTTATAAACAGAGAATAATAGCGATCCAAACTTTCAATTGGATTAGTAGCAAATTTAACTGAATTTAGAAGTTTATCTCTATCTACTGCATAAAAAGAAACCCAATAGTAGTAGCTGGCGCTTGATCCAAAATTGTTTTGCAGTTAGTGAATCTTAACTAATGAAGCTATAGCAAAAAATATTTATCTTTAGTTTTTTCTTTTCTTTTCTATTTAACTGGATTAAGAAGTCCAGTTTCTAGAAACTGATGATCAGACATGACATCAGAATCTGAATAAAATATTCTAGTCTGTTGTAACCTTTAACAAATGGAATTTCGTTTTTCCTTCGAAGACTTTGAACTTACATTTGCTGTTCCGGATTGGATAGAAAGGTTTATTGATACTCATATATAGAAAGGAATTCACTTCCGAAATGAACATATTCATATATTGCAAGATTTTTCATTTCCCGATATTTTAACATTCTTTTTTAGTTCATTTTTTTTATAAATTATTCATATTAGCATCATTTTGTAAATTACTAGCTTTCAATGTTGGGCAATATATAAAAGCATTGTATTCTTTGAATGGAATTTTTTAAGTTCAATAACATGGAATCAATCCGATTCGTATGGTTATTCCACCAAGTCTATACCAGGTTTTTTTTTTACACTATGATTACTTTATACTATACAGAAAATAATTAAGTGCTCTCCGCGGTCAGTTTGTTGGTCTCCTTGAATGAATTATTATGCTGTAGTTTTTAGAGGTCGGTGATTGTTACGATTTTTGCATTACAAAACTGGCAATGTAATTTTTGCTTGTTTAATGTTCATATATGAACATTTCGGTTTTTTCTTTCCAATTACAAATGAGGCTTCCACTTATAATATAGTCTATTTATTGTTTATATAAAAAAAAAATGAAGCAATACTTCCGTATAATGAACAAAGATTGTTGATTTTTGTTTTTAAAACAAAAAGTAGTTATTAAAAAACCATTTTTTTTTTGTTTTATTTCTAATAAATTGAATACCAATTCGATTATTTCCAATATTTTTTTCAATTTTGAAAGCAAAAAATTAATTAAATTTTATAACCTTGTCTTTCAAATAAAGATATTTTTTTTTTCCAATAATCAATTTGGCATATCGATTAAAGATTGATTGCAACAATATATTCTTTAAAGTCATGATTCATTTGAAATTAACTTTCTGGATTCTTTTTCATAAGAATTCGTGGGAATTAGAAAACTTAAAGTCATCTTCATTCGTTTCTGGGTTTTCCATTTAGTTGGAATTGTATGGAACTCACAGACGGGCTTAATGGAGAATAAACGAAATCTTACAGATCAGAAGTCGTTACAGGAATCTAAGATGAAGGCAAGATCTCAAGAAATGTATTTATCTTTAAAATATTGTATTATGATTTCCAAAGATAACAGAAAAATATGTGAAGAATATCAGTCCTAAATAAATGTGGGCAAAATGGATATTCATTAACAATTCGGTTTTGGTTTTACCTAATAAATTTTCACTAGAAGCCACCTATGCCAGTGAAATTCGCAATACATATACTCGAGTCTCTTTTTATGCGGTTCAATTTCATGGAAATTCGGAATTTCCTCGCCGTTGTTTATAATTAAGTACATATTGCACATTCTATGCAAGTAGTGGAAGTGTACGCAACAACTTTTCGAAATTGGGGGTTTTCTTGTTGTTATTTTTGTAGAGAATATCAACCGCATAAAAAGAACCCCAACAATTAGTTGGACAAAAATGTCTACAGCTCCTACAATTGGTAGTTAACTTCTTTAAATTATCGGATGTTCAGGAAAACGTAATTGTTTTTATTTTTTTGATCAGGGCTGATCAGGGATTAGCAGACTTTTGAAACAGTTTGAGTCGGAATAGTAATTATTGTTATATTAAAAATATTCCGATGGGAATTCTCTGTACTCGGTATAGGTGTGGTTTATAATGAAGGTGGATTCAATTAGAAATGAAATCACCTTAATTCCTTTTCATTTTCTCTCTTGCATACTTTCGCATAGGTGTTTTCAAACAGTTTTCAATTTTGTAATATTTGAAAATTCTGAAAAACTTCCAGAATATTAATTTTATTAATATTTTTTTTTTTTATCTTTTTTTAGAGCTGATTCTGTTACATGGAATCCTCATAAATTATTAGCAGCTCCACAACAATGTTCGACATTCCTTACAAGACACCAAAACATATTGGCTGAATGTCATTCAACAAATGCAACATATTTATTCCAGAAAGATAAATTTTATGATACAAAATATGATACCGGTGATAAACATATTCAATGTGGACGTCGTGCTGATGTTTTGAAATTTTGGTTAATGTGGCGTGCAAAAGGGACAAACGGTTTAGAAGAACATATAAATCGTGTTTTTGAAAGTTCTGAATATTTTACAGAAGAAATTAAGAAACGTTCTGATTTCGAAATGGTTCTTGAAAATCCGGAATGTACAAATATTTGCTTCTGGTATATTCCACCAAGTTTAAGAACACATCCAAGAAATTCAGAATATATTGAAAAAATTCATCGTGTTGCACCAAAAATTAAAGAACGAATGATGAAAGAAGGTTCAATGATGGTCACCTATCAGCCACTTCATGAACATCCGAATTTCTTTAGATTAGTTTTACAAAATTCGACTTTGGATAAAAACGATATGAAACATTTTATTGATGAGTTCGTAAGACTCGGTGCTGACTTGTAAAGTATTCTTTAATTATTAATATTATATAAAAAAAATCTGATTATTATTTTTAGTTTGTATAAAAAAGAAAATGAAATATTTCTGAATTTCAATATTTAAATATATCATTTAGTTTTTGTTAATTAGATTTAATAGGAATCTTTGTTGGAAAGTGAAAAATCATTATTTTTATTCAAAAATTCAAATTTCATTATTATTTATTTAATATTATTTTATGTAATTATAAATTTTGTTAATAATTTAAAAATAAAACTATATATTTGAATATCATATCAACCCAGTTTTAAGCTTCTTAGAGTTTAATAAAGTATAGCCATAGAGATTATTAATAAAGATTTCCAACTACTGTGAATTCTACTGATTCTTCTTGTTTACAAATACCCCTACACCAAGGGTGTCCAACCTTTTTGTTTCCCTGGGACACATTGGAAGAAGACATGGTGTTTTGCGCCACAAGTATATTACTATGTATAAATCCATATCATATAATGAATGTGATACTTGGCATTGAAGTTGAGAAACCAAAGCGTCAATATATGGTTCGATTGACAAAGTTGCAATTCTCAGGCAGTTCTCAAGGTGTTTATTCAACATGTTGGTTCTTATTTTACACTTAATATGTTTCATACTTCACTTAAGACACCAGGTGACAAACAACAGAACAGTGTAGCTGAGCGAGCAACGCAAACAAAAAGAGAATTTACTACATAACGAAAGAGCTTTCTGCTCTGGTCCTGTTTCTGTTGTTTGTCACTTGGCAACTTTAGCACGAGAGCGCACACAACACACAAATCATTTCTCAGAAAAATGGACATGTTTCAGTAACTTTGAATATTTTCGGGCCGCATTGATACTTGGCGGGTTGTACAGCCTTGCCCTAGACATTATAGATTCTGCGTTTTACATTAAAGTTCTTTTGAATACTGAACAACAAGATGGTCGTATGGGTTAGACATGGTATAAGCTAAAGAATAACTAACTAGGAAGTACCCCAACTTCCTATCTCTACCGTGAAGACGTTTTTCAGATTTTGACTGTAATTTTTCAAGCAATGTTCTATCCACTGCTGGCATAGATAGCTACATATTGTGGTATGGGTGAAAGAGAAATATAATGTAAGCAAAGAAGTACGTGTTGAATGCACAAATACTAGAAAAAAAATAAGTGTTTTAAGAGTCATTCACGTCCTTTTTTGGTACTTATTCTGGTTGCTTCGCTAGCTTTGGGTAATTTATCATTATTCATACTTCGGTATAAGCACAGAGTACAATAAACAGAGTCCTCAACTTGTATTACTTTGTGATCACATCTGCAGTCTACAAAATATGACATCTCATTTATAGAATTTGTAATAAAGACTGTAAATACATGTATTTTGATATCACACAGAGGCGTTTTTACAAATGCTAATAACGAGATATCTTGTTTGCAGACTGTAAATGTCACCAAATCAGAATCCAAGATGAGAACTCTGTTTATTGCATACTTTTTGGGTACTAGTAAATATTTGTAATAGTAAAAAAATTCTATATTCTGTTTTCAATAGAAATACATGTTTTCAAATCCCTAGAATCTGAATTGACTATTTTTCAAAGATGGCTGTGTTTTAGGGATGGGTTAGTGAGTTTGTGGTAATTTTTTTTTGTAAACACGATACCTAGAGAATAGATACAGATTGATACACACAGGACACAGATCCTGGACTAAAAGGAAAAGCTAATTAGATTTACGCCTGATTCTGTTAATTTTGGCCGAAAATGAGACGGTATCCTAACTGCTAAGCTGAATGAAATTTAGTACACCAAGCGGTTGGTATTACACAAATAATTAGTTCAATTTTCAGCGGAAATTTCACTGGGCACTTTACTGATTGCTCGATAATTATAGAATAGTTTCCTCAATTTTATTCCAATTTGGTATGAAATTAGATATAATCAGATGATGAACTGTTTCGATATTGTCTAAGAAAGTTGGAAAGTTGCCATGACAGATATTTTTATTGTAATTGAAAAAATTTGAAATAGAAATCTACTTTGTTTTAAATTTACTTCAATTTGTTGGAAATTATTAATGTTTTTTTATTTTTTTTGAAAGATGAACAAAAACAAATTATATTTTTTTAAATTCAAAACAAATTTCAAATAAAATTATTGCTAAAATTCAAAATTCAAAAAAAGGAAATATAAACAAAATGCAACGTTTCGAAAGTTTACCAGTAAAATCACAACATGAGAAATTTCTACGTGAAGTAATTGAAGAGATTTTAGAATTGGCGGTTTTTCAGGCGACCGAACGTAAAAATAAAGTTCTTGAATGGCAAAATCCAGAAGATTTAAAAAAATTGTTTGATTTTGAATTAAAATCCTTACCAGATCCGGATGAGAAACTTTTAGAATTGATTCGTTTGATTATTAAACATTCGGTCAAAACTGGACATCCATATTTTGTAAATCAATTATTTTCTGGAATTGATCCATATGGTTTGGTTGGACAATGGTTAACAGATGCACTTAATCCAAGTGTTTATACGTATGAAGTTTCACCAGTTTTCATTTTAATGGAAGAAGTTGTCTTACATGAAATGCGTCGAATTGTTGGCTTCCCAAATGATGGTCACGGTGATGGTATCTTTTGTCCTGGTGGTTCTATTGCAAATGGATATGCAATCAGTTGTGCAAGATACAAATTTCTTCCGGATATTAAGGTGAATTTAATTTTATATATTATAGTCTTTTAAATATTTGCAATTTAAATAAGTGACCACATAATGTGAATTCATTTAATTCTATATGAATTTGAACCGAAAATTGAAGGGCATTATAATTCACTTAATTTCTCATTTCATTACTAAAAAAAGCTATAATAAATAAAATATTGTTTTTTTTTCTGTTTTTACCAAAACTAGGCAAAAGGATTAAGTTCATTTCAAAGATTGGTCCTTTTCACTTCAGAAGATTCACATTATTCTATCCAAAAGTTGGCATCATTTATGGGAATCGGAACAGAAAATGTTTATAAAATCAAAACAAATACTCGTAGAAAACTTGAAATCAGTCATTTGGAAAGTGAAATCTTACGTGCCAAATCTGAAGGTGCACAACCATTTATGGTGTCAGCAACAGCTGGAACAACAGTATTGGGTGCATTTGATCCACTTGAAGAAATCGCTGATCTATGTGAAAAATATAATTTATGGATGCATGTTGATGCCGCTTGGGGTGGTGGTGCACTTATATCACAAAAATATCGTAAATTATTAAAAGGAATTGAAAGGTAAATAAAAATATTTTAAAAAAAAAGGATTAATTTAATATAGAGTATTTTTTTAACTTGTTACCATAGAGCTGATTCTGTTACATGGAATCTTCATAAATTATTAGCAGCTCCACAACAATGTTCGACATTCCTTACAAGACACGAAAACATATTAGCTGAATGTCATTCAACAAATGCAACATATTTATTCCAGAAAGATAAATTTTATGATACAAAATATGATACAGGTGATAAACATATTCAATGTGGACGTCGTGCTGATGTTTTGAAATTTTGGTTAATGTGGCGTGCAAAAGGGACAAACGGTTTAGAAGAGCATATAAATCGTGTTTTTGAAAGTTCTGAATATTTCACAGAAGAAATTAAGAAACGTTCTGATTTCGAAATGGTTCTTGAAAATCCGGAATGTACAAATATATGTTTCTGGTATATTCCACCAAGTTTAAGAACACATCCAAGAAATTTAGAATATATTGAAAAAATTCATCGTGTTGCACCAAAAATTAAAGAACGAATGATGAAAAAAGGGTCAATGATGATCAATTATCAGCCGCTTCATGAATATCCAAATTTCTTTAGATTAGTTTTACAAAATTCTAGTTTGGATAAAAACGATATGAAATACTTAATTGAAGAAATCGAAAGACTTGGTGCTGATCTTTAAACATTTTTGTCGTATTTTCTGGATTATTCTGGTAATGTATAAATGTGTAAGACTGATATTATAGGGTTTTTTATCCCCTCCTACGTACGGTGTTTGTCCTTTTCTCAAATCTACACCAAATTTAATTTGGTTCAGGAATTTTATAAAATCTCCTAGAAGACTGATACGTTAATCGACGCTATCATAAAATTAATTTACGCTCAGTAATTTTTAATAATTAAAAAAAATTTGTATTACTTATTTTTATTAATTTTTAAATTCAATTTTTAAAAAATATACATTTTTTTCTGTTTCAAATAACTAAAATTATTAATTTTTTTCCTAAATAAATTTTTAATTATGGCTAATTAATATGCAACCAAGAATTTCAACTATTTGATACTTAAATTCAATTTTTTAATTAATTTCACTTTTTAAAAATAAATAATTTGAACAATTTGTATTTTGATTTCATATTTTACAAATTCCAAAAATTATGCTCACCGTCAGATGACGTTCATGTTTATGTTAAAACTCCGAAATTCATATTCTTACTATTCGGTAACGTGTTGTGAGTGTTTTCAATATATATATATATATATTTTTACTATTGGAAATAAAAATATAGAAAATGGCGTCCGTGTGTCGCGGTGCAAAGTTTTCGTTCGAAAGAAAAAAGTGAAAAATCATAGTGAAAATATAAAAACGGAATGAATAAAGTGCATTAAAATGAATTTTAACAATAATACAAAATATATTTGAAATATTTTATTATGTGATTTCTGTTGTATAGTTCATAAAAAAAAAGTAACACACAAAAAAAAAGAAACAAAATTACCTTTTTTTATTTTTAAATTTTTCTTGTAAAATCACTACAATAGGCAAAACAAAAAAAAAAAATAATATAAAAGAAACAACAAAAAAAAAAAACACAACACATGAAATAAAGCAAAAAATTAAGCGAATAAAATAATATTTTATTAGTGAGTGTGTATGTGATCGATCGTTTCGTTGGAAAAATGACATTTTTGTATTTTAATTGAATGTTTTTGTTTTTTTTTTGTTTTGTTTTTTTTTTCTTCGTATTTCCAAATTTTCCAAATTCTTTTAAATTCAACAAATAAGAAGAAAAACACAAGCACATCAAACAAATTAAAGAATATTTCTCAATTTTTTGTTTTCTTTTTCCTTTAATTGATTGAAAAAAAAAAAAAACAACAACACATAAAGTATTATGAATAAATGCATTTCATTTTAATCGATAAGAATTCAACATCAGAAAGAAAAAGTCAAGTGAAAAAAATTCATACAAAGAAGTGTTTTATACAAAAAAAAAGAAAAGAAAAAGGAAAAACCTCAAGAAAAATAATAATAAAAAACATCAAAACAACAACAACAACAAAAGAAAATATAAATAATGAAATTTAATATAATTAATTACGTAAAAAATGCGTAACCAAAAAATTCAATATTAAGTGAACAAAAAGAAAAAATCGGTTTTTTTTTTTGGTGTACTCCAAGGGAGGGGGGAAAATTATTACAACAGCAACAACAACATATATGAAAAAGGGAGGGGGAGGCTAGGAAAACTTCAAGGAATTAAAACGGAAAAATATCAATCAATTTGTTGTTGCGCTCAAGAGGAGAACAATATCAAAAAGTTCCTATATGACTACAAGAACTAAATAGGAAAATACATAAAAAAGGATAATTTTTTTGATAAATCAAAAAAAAAACCCCCAAAATCACAATCATTATAATCACCCGTTTACCCCATTTTTCTTTTTCTCTTGTCCAAAACGAACACAATGTTTTCAGGGCAGCATGTCATAGCTGATTCGAATGACTATGATTTTGAAAAAAGTGAAAATGCTGCTAAATGGAAAGGACTTTTTAGTCCATCTTTAAGAAAGGTAATTTCAAATGTCATTTGTTTTTTTCTTTTTTTTTGGAAATTGATTATTTTCTTTTTTGTAGGTTTTAGAACAAGTACATCCACGTTTATCGGCTCGAGATGATGCATTATTGTATGTTGAAAGTTTATGCCTACGATTGTTGGCGATGTTATGCGCCAAACCACCACCTCATACAATTCAAGTAAGAATTTTCCTAATAAGAGATATTTTATATTTTGAATTCTTTCGATTCTTTTGGTTCGATCTTGTATCCTTTCGAAATTGAAGAAGTATAGAACAACATTTGGAAATAATGCCCAATATTATTAATAGACTTGATTGAAGATTGAAGCTTAATAATGAATTTAAAGTTGGTTAGGATCCTCTACTATGATATTCGTAATTGTAATATCTCTTCGTTATGTTTACAAAACTTAAAAAACGTTTGTTCGCACCAAATTTAGTACTCTGGTGGTCCCTATTCGGGAGGAAGAAGAGTCGCGTTCCTAATTTGATCAATACTAAGTGGATTTTTATGAAATTTGAAATGAACAATCTGAATATGCCTCGGTAGGGAAGGGTAGGGAGAGTAAAAATACAAAAATGTCTATAATTCAGTCAATACTGAGTGGATTTTAATCTTCTTATATCTACAAACGGTCATATAACATTTCAGTTTCATTATCCGCAAATATTTAAGATCAATAAATTTACATTTTTGTAAATAAGATCATCATTTTTATCATCCGCCTTCAACCGAACCTCAACAATCGCTCGTACACTTAAAGACCGAGCGAAACCACCGGGCACAAGCAGCTAGTTTTTAATAAATACAAAAACATTTTGAAAAATTTACAATTGAAATGACTATTTAGTCCTCGTATTTCGGGCTTTTTATTTCAATTAGATAAATCTTAATACACAGTGGTCATATTTTATATTAGAAAAATATAGCTGAGCAATTTTTAAACATTGTTAGGAAATAAAAAAAAATTATAAAACACATTTCTTACAGTGAAATTGTAAATTAACTGGATTTATAATTTGTTAGAATCTCTTATTACGAATTTCTAATTGGAATCGAACTAAAAAAGAATTATTCCACAGATTGAGTTCGATTTGAACTATACCCCAGAACCGACCTGATTTATGTTTACAATTTATGGTTCACAAAATTTTTTGTTATGCCCTATGCTAGGTATTACCAGAGGGTATATTAGTCACTACGTTTGTATCACATTGAAATAACTATCGTAAAAAGGTTTCAAAGGTTGTGTAGAAAATCAAAAGTTATATCGATTTCTGCATGCCCGTTCGTCCATCCGTATACAAGATAACTCAAAAACGTGTTATCTGATTTTGTTGAAATTTAGAATGAAAGTTGGTTATTCCTTAACTGGATTTGGTATTGCATTTCAGAAAAATTGACTAAGGAGGAGCGAAGTTATTAAGCAAAAACCAGGGTGACCAGAAAGTTTTGCTTATGATTTTTGGGATTTAATTTGAGAATTTGTGGAGCAAATTTGTTTAAATTATTTACATGGGTTGACTAGATAAATAGACGATACCATGATAAATTTTAGTGAAATTGGTCCAAGGATAGTGGAGAAAGAAATAGTGGTAGGGGAAAAAAAGCTGTTCATAAAGTTTTTCCCATGTATTTTAAAAACTTATATACCGATTTCAATAAAATTTGCAAAAGGTGTTTATGTTATTAGGCCCCAGCCTACCTTTGAGCGATTTTGAAAAAGGCGTAATGAAGTTATGGAGAAAAAACCTTTAAATATTAGTAGTTTTGGTGTTTCTTTCTCAGAGTTAATTAACATTGAACTATAGATTTGTTAACTACGAGTCCTATTTCTACCATAGGACATCAAAAAATCGGCTATAGGCTGATTTTACGTTACTACATGTTTTTAATTTATATTTTCTTTCTTGTCTAAATTTGTCTCTCTTTTAAGTGTAAAAACAATTTTTTAAAAAAAAATATAATTTTTCAGGATATTGAGGAGAGAGTTGGAAAAACATTTCCAACACCAATTGATAAATGGGCATTGACAGAAGCTCGAGAAACAATTGATAAATCGAAAAAGAAGAAATCCGTTTTACCAGTCGATCGTGTTCATACAATGTTACAGAAGGTTTTTATTAAATTAAAAACTAAAAACTAAAATTCTTAATTCCACCAAAAATATTAATATTTTTTTTCTTTTCTAATTTTCTAATTTCTGGTTTTTAGGAAGTTCTACAATATAAAATCGATAGTTCAGTTTCATTATTTTTGGTAGCTGTTCTTGAATATATTTCTGCTGATATTTTAAAATTGGCCGGAAATTATGTGAAAAATATTAAACATGTTGAAATCTCAAGAGAAGATATCGAAGTAGCGATGTGTGCAGATAAGGTGAGAATTATTTTTTCATTTATTGCTGAATTAAAATATTAAAAAAAATCTAACTAACTGCCTTATTCTCCAAAATCATAACGATAAATTTGTTAATCAATATCGATGCAACTTTTGTGATTACTATGCAACGACGGTAATCAAAAATGCTATTCTATAAAACACTGTTTGTGCCTATATAATGATCGGACTAGGTGCCTCTGTGGTGCTGCAAATGTCAATAATTATTGAAGGCAATTAGCCTTTGTTTACCCTTAGCTAAACTTCATTCAAAACTGTTTTCAAATCAACTTTATGTAAATAATGGAGCTAAGCTTATGCTTGTTTTGAAATGCATAGAATACTTATATGTTTCCATTTGGGGTCCAAATAATTATAAAATTGGACATTATATTAGTTTGCTACCCGTGCTTTAAGAACGGAATATGAAGCATTTTTAATGTATCTCCACTATTGGAAAAGTTGGTTTTGCATGCACGTAATATACTCGTGTGGCTTGTAGCTATGATATAGATTTTTTTTTAGATCAAGAGATATCTGATTGAAACATTTTAAATCTTATTAAATTTTTATCTCTCGAAAAAAATTCTACATTTTATAATAATTGGTATCAGTTTTCAAGCTAGATCAGAATTTTTTTCGTTCGTTTGTCAATAAATAATTGTTAAACTATCAAAATTATCAAAATTTCATATCTAGAAAATGTTGACCGAGAATGTAAAATTTTCTGTATTCTTTTCCTTTTTGACGATGCAAACAATTCCGACCCTAAAATCCAAAACCCAAAACGTCTAATGGGAGTAAAAAAAAATAACAACTGATAACGAATTAATTACAAACGAGTTAAAAAAAGGTAATTTGGAATGATAGGCCTATTATGGCGTTGTGACAATTTTTTAGTCATAACAAATTTGCAATTACAAATATTATGACAGCTGAGAAAATTCGTAGTCTAGCGTACGAGTCATAATTATGTCCAAAATATGATTTTATAACAGTTTAAACTGTTATAATTTGACCGATTTGTCATGGTTATTTGACAGTGTTATGACCCTAATGACTGTGCTCAGAATAAGCATGCAAATATATAACAACGATAGGTCGGAGTCGCTATGGGTTTTGGAGAATAAGGCCGTAAAATAATATTAGAAAAATACGCAAAAATATTTTTAATACGTTTTCTTTCTAAAATTATTTTTTCTTTTACCATTTTTTAATTTTAATTTGTACAAATAACGATTGCAAATTATTTCACTACTACTCTAATTAATTTCATTATATTTAACAACAACAAAACAAACTGCTAATAATTATCTCTTTAAACAAAAAAGGAGACAAGAAGTTTTATATTTAAGAAAAAACAAAATACACAATTTTAATTCTTTTTTATTCTAAAATATATAAAACATAATTATTTATTTATATAAATAGTGTCAGCTTTTGCTTTAGCTAATTTTTTAATTTTATTATAATTATTTTTGTTTTTCTTTAATTATTAAAAACAATTCAGCGCGGTGATTTTAAATTTTAAAGAGAAAAAGAACATTGATATTTTTTTAGCATATTTTTAAAAAAAGGAATAAAAACATATTTTCGTTTGATTCAAGGACTCATTCCGCGTTTGAATTAGGAAAAGAAAATTCCAATTCGAAACGCTGAATTATAAAAAAAGTACGAGTAATTATAAAGTACCCCAAACTAGCACATAAACAATTACATTAAAAAAAAAAGACAAAATTCACGTTGCAAAATCTTTTAAGAAGTGGGAGAATGAAATTTGTTTAAAAACTTTCCCGTTGAGGACATGGCATGAGACGGCACAAACTCCTAAAACTCTTATATGATTAGACTATAATGTATATAGCTGTCCGTTTCTTAAGTTTAATTTCCGTTTCCGTTAGGCTGAGAGAATACAAATCAATATACGAAAAATGTGTGTTTTTTTTAATGAAAATTTAATTAGCGCGGTACAAATCGATTACCTAGTTTTTGAAAGTACATTAAAATTAGCATAAACAAGCAGACTTCAGGCAGACAAACTGTTAAGTGCCTATGGTCATGTTTATGTACATTATAATCAGTTGAACAGATTTGACGTGCATAAAAAGAGAGTACCAGCTCGACTCTTTATTATCTTTGGAGGTTGCTTTAAAGTTTGATAAACTTGTCTGTTGTCCCTAGCTTTAGACTACACAGAAATTCGTCTTCATTTTATTTGACATCCTCCATTATTTAGAAAATTCATTTCTCCTGAAAATGTTTTACAAAATAATTTAAATAGTTTGATTTGATATTCGTTATTTTTGTCAGAATGGCAACAATAATTATTCGCACAGCAAAGAAAGCTATCTATGAATTATAAGGAATAAACTTTGATAAAGTCAATTTTGAAAAGTGACTTTAGTTAGTTAGTTTAGATAATCAGGCAACAAATATGCAACTACAAATATTATGATAGCTGATAAAATTCGTAGTCTAGCGGACGAGTCATAATTATCTTTAAAATATGAATGTATAACAGTTTAAACTGTTATAATTCGAACCAGTTGTCATGGTTATTTGAGAAATACTCTCGAAAACGTTTGTATAGGGTTAACATTTTTTAATAAGTGTAAAATTATTTGTGTGTTAAAAAAAACAGGTGCAAATTATTCCATATTTATCAATTAAATCACAGAGAACACATAAATTTTCGTTGTGATGCAAAATTGTTTTCGGTCATAACTTGTGATAGTTTTTTATGACGAATTAGTCTTTGAAAAAAAAGTTATGACAATGACGTCCTGTTATGACAGTCAGAACATGTTATGACTGCGCTCAGGATAGACGGGCGTTATGACTGGGCACAGAATAAACATGTTAATTTTCATGAAAATAATCAAACGAGAATTTGTATTTATTTGTTATTTATTTATTTTATTTTTCAGTTTCTTTTTTAATTTTCGATTAAAAGTTTTCGTTATTGAAATTTTTATATGTTGCAAATAATTTATGTTTTTTCATGCTGTCCTCTAATTTATCAAGGTGGTATGTAGTTTAATAAATAAATATTAATAAGTAAAAAAAAAGTACAAAAAACAATTGATTTGTTTTGATTTGCAAATAAAAACAATTAAATTAAAACTTATTGTAATAATTCTTATTTCTAAAATTGTTTCACTAAAAATATTTATAAATATATATTTTTTTTTACCATTATTAGATAAATTCCTTTTTTTCTCCCCGCCATTCCTTTTTTCTTTTCTTTTAAAAAAAAAAATACATTTAGTATTAAAAATTTTTAAATAATTGGATTTTGTCGCTTTTTAAGTTTTCTTTTAAATTTATTTTAATTTTTTATTTTAAATACTAACTAACTATTAATATTTGTTTATTAATCGCTTTTTTCAGTTAAAAACTGAATTTAGTTTCTTTTTTTTTTTAGTTTTAATTTTATTTTGTTTAATCGAAACATTTTTTTACTGGTTTTTTTTTTTTTTTTTTTTTTATAATATATGTGCTTTTAGCATGAATTGCAACAGAAAATATTTAATTTTATAAATTTTTGCTGCTTTCCAGACTAACTGTTTTGTTATATGTTTTCTCAAAAATTTTTGTTAAAAATTAAACATTAGAAATGTCTCTAAACTTTTCCAATATCAAAAAAGGCATACCAATGTGATCACTGTCAGTTAACGCGCTATCTTCTGAGTGTGGACAATTTTGACAAAATTTGTACGAAGACATATGATAAAACGGATAGTCTGAAGGCATTTTAAATATATTAAAAGGCACAGTAAAATCAAGAGAAGTACCTCGAATTATCAAACGAATTTTTGTATTACAAAGAATTTATTACATTACTATGTTATATTATATAATACATAACAACATCAATGTAAATATTCTTAGAAAATTTAAAGAAGGGACAACTTTTTTTGAGGGTATGGTTGTGTAGAGAATCAAAAGTTATATCGATTTCTGCATGTCCGTTCGTCCGTTCGTATACAAGATAACTCAAAAACGTGTTATCTGATTTTGTTGAAATTTAGAATGAAAGTTGGTTATTCCTTAACTGGATTTGTTATTGCATTTCAGCAAAATCGACAGAAGGCGGTTGAAGTTATTAAGCAAAATCCAGGGTGGTCAGAAAGTTGGTTGGTTGTTGTTTTTTATATAGTTTTTCGGATTTAATTGGAAAGTTTGTGAACCAATTTTGTTTCAATTTATTATATTGATTAAATATGTAAATAGACGATACCGTGTTAAATTTCAGTAATACAGGTCCAAGGATAGTGAAGAAAGAATAAATTCTAGGAGAAAATAAGTCAGTTTATAAAGTTTTCTTTGATATACTTTAAAAACTAATAAACCGATTTGAATAAAATTTGCAGATTAGATTTATGTAAATGGAAATTTTGAGAAAAAGGAACAAAGTTATAAATAAAAAACCTTGAAATACTGTTAGTTTTATATAGGGCATCAAAAAATCGGCTATATACCGATTTTTAGTTACTATATGTTTCTTAAATGAAATAGGTTAGCAATAGCGAAATTTAGTTTTAAAAATTATTCACAGGGTGCGTAATTAATATCAAGCTATGACGAGTATACACGTCGAGCGATAGTTAACTGATTAAAGGTAGTTTTGTTTTGTACATTTTTGCTATGCTAAAGAAGGGGGCAGATCCTGTTCGTCAATGATTTAAAGAAAACTGACAAATATATCCAATATAAAAGTATATAAATAGGACTTTGTAAATAAGAAAAAAAAAAATCTTTTAATTCCAAACAAAAGTTTGTACATAAATTAATATAAAATATAAATATTTTCTTTTTGTTGTGCCTGTGTTTATTGTTTTAAGTATTTTTAAATGTTTTTTCTCCAACAAAATACAAAAATTTATTAAAACATAAATACATGTTTTTTTCATATTCAAATTTGTAATATATTTTCTATTTTTCTCTTAAAAATATTTAGTTAAAAAATCAATAAAATCTAAATGTGATTTTTTTTCTACATTCTTGTTTTTGTTTTAAAAAGAAATTTTTTAACCAAATTTCATTAAAAAATTATCTTAAAAATGTGTTTTTTTTTTTTTTAGGTTTTAATGGATATGTTCTATCAAGGTGATGGAAGTTATACAATCGTATCAAGTCCATTACCACCGACACCACGTGCCAGTTTAAGTTATGAAGAAGTTGTTAAAGAATTAATAAATGATGAGAAGCAATATCAACGTGATCTTCATATGATAATTCGTGTATTTCGTGAGGAATTAGTAAAAATTGTTAAAGATCAACGTGAATTGGATCCAATATTTTCAAATATAATTGATATATATGAAGTGACTGTAACGCTATTGGGTTCATTAGAAGATGTTATTGAAATGTCACAAGAACAAAATTTACCGTGTGTCGGAAGTTGTTTTGAGGAATTAGCTGAAGCTGCTGAATTTGATGTATATGCAAAATATGCACGAGAAGTTACTTCACAACAATCAAGAGAAGCACTTTCGAATTTATTAGCAAGACCAGATGTAAATTTTGAAATTAAATTTTAATTGTTATTTATTTATTTATTTATGTGTTTATTTGTTTAGGCAAATTCATTAATGTCAGCTGGTCATGGTTTTCGGGAGGCTGTTAAATATTATTTACCAAAATTATTATTAATACCAATATGGCATGCATTTTTATATTTAGATTATGTTAAAGCATTAATGCAATTAAGTCCATCACAAGAGGATAAAGAAAGTTTTGAACAAGTTCAGGGTTTGCTCAAACCGTTGCAATGTGATTTAGAAAGTATAGTTGCTACATTACCAAAGTAAGTTAAAAAAACAAGCTATAGTGCGCAAACCACTATGGTAACTTCTATACATATCGATCAGATTTTTTCATACAACAATTTATGATTTATTTTGTACAAAAATTTCGAAGTTTTGGCCGAACACCCAAAGTTATGCTCCAAATTTCAAACAAAAAATTCGAATTTTGTTCGGCAGCTACCCGAAGTTGTAATCGGATTCAATTGATTTTTGGACACAATTGTTCATTCATTTCATTGAAAAAGTGTTTCATGCCAAATGTCATTGAAATCGGTCCATAAATAAAGTTACATTATCCTGTAATGTAAAAGCACAAAAAACCGAACTTTTGTTTGGCGGCTACCCGAAGTTTTAGTCCGATCAAACCCAACTTTTCATAGAATGGTTATCATGAGGAAAAAACCGCTCTTACCAATTTTCATGGAAATTGCTTCAAAAATGCGGCCGCAATCTTGTACACGACAGACAGACAAAAACAGATAAAAATGATTGCAAACAATTTAGAATCTTATGAAACGTGGAGATTTGAGATTTTTTTCGATCATGAGTCCAGTAACTTATATACTTTGTATAGAAAATTATTTGTTTTAATTCTTAATATTGATTTATTATTAAAATTTTTCTTATTTTTAATATAGAGAGTCTGTTGTACGAATACATAGTCGTACCAGACGTCAATTAGCCATCGAAAGAACCCGAGATTTACAAAATACTGTTGAACATTGGGATAAAGATGTTGGACAATGTTGTAATGAATTTATTCGAGGTATTTTTCTTTTATATTCAATGAAAATATTATTTTGATTTTGTTAAATTATTGTTTTTTTTATATATCATTTAATAGAGGATACATTAGCTAAATTAGGATCTGGAAAACGTATTACTGAACGTAAAGTATATTTATTTGATGGTTTATTAGTTTTATGTAAAGCAATTACAAGACGACAAACTGTTTCTGTTGGCGCAACAAATTATGATTTTCGATTAAAAGAACGATTTTTTATGAGACGTGTTGAAGTTATCGATCGACCTGATACTGATGAATTAAAAAATGCATTTGAAATATCACCAAGAGTTCAACAAGCTGTAGTTTTAATAGGTATGTACAAAAAAAAAGAAAAGAGCGTGATACTCTGTGCACGTGGTAGAAGTGAAATTTCTTTGGCGATCTTATAAAAGAGAAAAAGATAGAATATTCTAAAAGGAATAGAGTATGTAAAAGGTTTCTATCTATTATATAAAAAAGTTTTCTCCGCAAATCATATATAAATAATTGTGTGCATACTGATAGGCGAATCCCTTTCTAATATAAAATAGTTTTTAATTAAAGTATGCATACTTTTAGGGGAATATATTCAAGGAAATACTTTTACAAATAAATTTAAATATAACTCAAAAATTCAAAACGCAGAATAGAAAATTTAGAATCTTGAAAAATTGAGACTGAGAGAAAAAGAAAAAGAGAATCTTATTCTACCGTTAAAGAAAATAAAAAAAAACAACGACTACAGCGCGAATGCTGTGGGAGGTAGAACTACTTGGTCTGTGACGGAAATAACCTCCATTAAAACCTCCACAATATTTCCGAACATTGCGATCGTCTATAAGGTCCATATAATAAGATTTTTGTAATGTAACGTTTCATGACGATTTTCCGTCATGGAACGTTGCATAAAAAAGTTACGGCCTTGTAAAATCACTCCAATACACCCAAAGAAGTTTCACTTCAGAAAAAAACAGTGTAAGTTCACTATACGCTGTATACAATAATTTCGTAACGATTTTGACGCTCGTATCAATTGATTTTACTCGACCAAAATCAAAGAAGTTTCACTTAGAAAAAAATAATTCAATTAAATAACTTAAAATAAATATAAAATACGATTTTGTTTTTCAGCTAAAAGTGCTCAACATAAAAATGATTGGATGGCTGATTTAATAATGGTTAATACAAAATCAATGTTGGATCGTATACTTGATAGTATTTTATTAGATATTGAGAAAAAGCATCCATTACGATTACCTAGTCCAGATATATATAAATTTGCAGTTCCTGATAGTAGTCAAGATAATATTGTATTAGAAGAGAGGGAAAGTACTGGTGTTCCATTAATAAAAGTAATACTATTTTCATATATATATCTCTTAAAAATTATTAATATAAATTTGTTTTTTGCAGGGAGCAACATTATGTAAATTAATTGAACGTTTGACATACCATATTTATGCAGATCCAATGTTTGTTAGAACATTTTTAACAACATATCGTTATTTTTGTTCACCACAAGAATTATTATTATTATTAATTGAACGTTTTAATATACCAGATCCAAGTTTAGTATATCATGATCCACCATTTGATAAAGATTTAGGTTGTGAACCAGATAAAATTCATAAAAATTCACAACGTGAAGATTGGAAACGTTATAAAAAAGAATATGTACAACCGGTACAATTTCGTGTATTAAATGTTTTACGACATTGGGTTGATCATCATTTTTATGATTTTGAAAAAGATCCAACATTATTAGAAAAATTATTAGGTTTTTTAGAAACAGTTAATGGTAAATCGATGAGAAAATGGGTTGATTCGGTATTAAAAATTGTACAAAGAAAAAATGAACAAGAAGAAAGTCATAAACAAATAACATTTGCCTTTGGTCATAGTCCACCAGCAATTGAATATCATTTACAAGTTCCTGAAAATGAATTTAATTTATTAACATTACATCCACTCGAATTGGCTAGACAATTAACATTATTAGAATTTGAATTATATAAAAATGTTAAACCATCTGAATTAGTTGGTTCACCGTGGACAAAAAAAGAGAAAGAATTGAAAAGTCCAAATCTATTGAAAATAATGAAATTAACAACAAACGTGACACGTTGGTTTGAGAAATCAATAATCGAAGCTGAAAATTATGATGAACGAGTAGCAATCGTAACACGTGCAATAGAAGTTATGATGGTGATGTTAGATTTAAATAATTTTAATGGTATATTATCAATAATATCGGCAATGGGTAGTGCATCGGTGTATCGTTTGAAATTAACATTTCAAGGTTTACCAGCACGTTATGAGAAATTTCTAGAAGAATGTCGTGAATTAAATGATGGACATTTAAGAAAATATCAAGAAAAATTACGTTCAATAAATCCACCATGTGTACCATTTTTTGGACGTTATTTAACAAATATATTGCATTTAGAAGAAGGTAATCCAGATTTTTTACCAAATACTGAATTAATAAATTTCTCGAAAAGACGAAAAGTTGCCGAAATTATTGGTGAAATACAACAATATCAAAATCAACCATATTGTTTAAAAGTTGATCCAAAAATAAGGGTAAATAAAAAAAATTAATACGATTTTTATGTATTTTAATAAAATTAAATTTTTTTGTTATAGCATTTTTTAGAAAATTTAGATCCTTTTGAAGGATTATCAGATACAGAAATATCGAATTATTTATATGAAAAAAGTTTAAAAATAGAGCCAAGAGGATGTAAACAAGCACCTAAATTTGTAAGGGTTTTTGAAAAATTATCATATTTTATATAATGTTGAATTAATATTGATTTTTTTTTTGTATTTTTATAGCCAAGAAAATGGCCAGATCTCACATTAAAATCTCCAGGCATTAAGCCAAGACGACAAAATAATAGCAATAGTACATCAAATACATCAATTTCAATACCAGGTACATTAACATTTGGTTCGAAAACAACACATCAATCGAATACTAGTGAAGGTGAACAAAGTCCACCAGCCGTTAATATGACAACATCCACATCAACATCAGTTATTGGGCAATCTACGAATTCAACAATATCTTCTTCAATGACACAAGATCATTCAGTTTTTGCAAATATTATTATACAGGGAAGAGGGAATAATAATAATAATAGTAATAGTAGTAATAGTAATCCACATCACAATACCCATCATCCGTTACAACAGCCGCAATCACATAACATTCATCATTATCAACATCAACAACAGCATCTTAATAATTCATATCCGGGTGTTAATTTTTCACAATCAAATATTAGTTTGAATGTATCAATGCCACCCATAGATAATTCCGATACACAATCAATAAATTCAAATGTTATGGCACCAGAATTACCGCGAAGATCAAACAGTATTATATCAATAACTTCTTCATCAACAGTAATTATGAATGATACACAAACAAAACCAATTTTAAGTCCTGTTAATATGAATACATCGTCATTATCGTCAAATAATATTTGGCGTCATCAATCATTCGGTAATCAAAAACAAATTATGGATATATTAAATGATGATAATCATTCAGGGACACTAGTTAATAATAATACAAATCTAAATAATCCAGTTAATAATACATATGGAACAACAAATATTAGTGATTTATCACCGCCACCAGTTCCAGCACCACCGCCTACAATAAGCCCTCGTACTGAATTTTGTGCAATGACTGCAAATCGATCTCCATTCCAAATTACATCACAACATAGGAAAAACTCATCAAGCACTAGGAATAGCAATTATAGTTTAAGGTAAATTCTAAAAAGAAAAACCAAACTGTTCTATTTTATTTAATAATTTTTTTGTTTCTGATTTATAATAGTTATTGTGATGAATTTTCAATGCAAGTAAATAATACGTGTACAGCAACTGGAGGAGGAGGAGGAATAGGAAATGAACAAATAAAAGCGCATCCATCACCACCACTATCTGTATCTAGCCCAAAAATACAATCACAACAGATTTGTTTTTATTCAAATCCAACAACAACAACACAACAGGAAAATTTAACTCATACGGCAGTCGCTGGTAGTAATCATGGTGATTGTGGTCCAGTACCAATTTCTCCTCATGTTAATGTTCCAAATGCGCAAATTAGTTTTAATCATATAATTCCACCGCCATTACCACCAAGACGTCGTGAAAGAAAAGAATGTGGACCTGATGCTGCTCATTTAGCACAAAAACGGCAAGCACCAGATGCACCACAAGTAATAAATGAAATTCTTATTATTAGTGTATTGTTTCAAATTTACTATATATCGAAATTTTAGCTTCCTCCACGAGATGGTGATTTAAGTCCACCACCATTACCTCCCCGATTAAATCATCATCCACATCATCATCACCACCATCATCAACAACAACAACAACAACAACAACAACAACAACAACAACAACAACACCAACAACATCATCATTATCAAGCTGGTAATGTTAATGCATTATCTTGTCGAAATCCAACAATAACATTTGAACCACCATCAACAATACGTGATCATGTTGGTCAACATAATTTAATGTTACCAAATACAAGTACAATTATGATGAGACGAAATTCCGCTATGGAAAGAGCTACAAAAACGCCACCAGCTGAAAATGATGGTACAACAAATTTGAATACATCTAATGGTAGTGGATATACTGTTAGCGGTGTTGGTAGTAGTGGTGGTCAATCATCATCGGCAACTAGTTCATCAGCAACACCATCACCAATAACACCAATTACACCAATGTCACCATATTCTGGTGAATCACAATCAATTTCAATACCACCGCCATCAACACAACCACGTCATAAACAAAATTCACCAATTATTGTACCACCAGTTGCAATACGACGAGCTAGCACAAATATATCACCAAGATTTTCACCTGGTGAAGGTGGTACACCGAAACTTCCGCCTAAACCTAGATTTAGTGGGAATTGCTATAATAATCCAGGTATGAAAAATTTTTGTCTTTTTTTTATTGATTTTTATCCTAATTGAAATGTTTTTCTTTTGTTCTGCAGAAAAAATCACAATGTTCCCATATCCTAGTACAAATCATGAGTAATAGAAATTTTACGATTTGTTGTATATAATAAGTCAAAAAAAAATAAAGATAGTCGTTTTTTTCGTTGTCAATCAGTCAAGTCATCAAATATTATTATTAATATTTAGAGATTATTAATTAAATATTATTGTTTATCAATCAAATTCCTTTTTACAAAAAAACTAATTCTTATTTTGTCGTATCGTCGATTTGTACGATTTTGAATTAATAGGATCTATAGGGTGTCCTAATAATAGCGCAAGATTTATCATTTCGCGCTATTTTCATTTTATTAAGTTGACAGTACTAAAATCTTGACATCTACCGTTGTTGCTATAAAGAGTAATGGAACTCTGCACGAAGGAACGACAATATTATCGACAGTTTGTCAAGTTTCGAGCGCCTACTGTGGTCAAAGAGACCGGAGCATTCTTTATTTAATTAATTATTAAATTCCCCGTCCAATGAGGTATGGATCATACCTGTAGGACCCAGAATACCCTGAGATATACGTATACCTTTATACTAGAGAAGTTTTGGATTTCCTGTCCTAAAAAGGAATATCTTTGAAAACGGCGAATGGCATTTAATTCGTTATTAAATTTAGCATCGAATAAGGTATGGGTTGTATCTATAGCATGCAGATTACCCGAGATATACACATACTTCAAGTTACGCAAATTAAATCTTGCGCTATTGTTAGGACAGCCTATAGATGAGAAAATGTGGTCTACAAAACACATAAGCTGATGTTTTCTTCCATTTCTGAGTAATACAGGATAATTTTGGTCGTATAGCGTTTAAAAACAGAAGTAGAATGTTGTAACTTTGATTATAGAATCAAATTGAATCGAAAAGGAATTCTGGGGTGGAATCGTGTAACTTGATTTCGATAAAATCGTATCGAAAAAACATAGGAATTGCAATGTATTTTCGATACGATTTACTATCAATCGAATTATACGATTCCGCTTCAATTGCTTTTTCGATACGATTTACATCGAATCGAATTACACTATTCCTCTTCTCTTTTTAAATTGATTTTTCTCATTAACCTACCGTTTTAACGATACGACAAAATCCGAATCAAACGACGATAAATCGTTTTCTTTTTTTGTTGATCGTTGACAAAACCCCAAAATGTGGGACTACAAAAGCGTGTGAGTTTTTTTTTACATATATATTTTTTTTATTTCTACAATTTTAATCAAATTATTTGAAAAATTTTTTTTTTTTTAATTATTATTTTGATAAAATGGCAGGGAAAAGTGATAAGAAAAAAAAAATTATATTATTTTTTTAACCATATTTTTGGAAATAAATAAATCGAATAAAAAAATAATTAAAGAAAAAAGAAATATATTTAAAAACAAAATTGTAAAAATTTAAAAACAAAAGAAAAAACAATTTTTGTTTTTTTTTATATGTAAAAAATTTTGATTGTTATGTTTAGTAAAATATTTTTTATAATTGTTAGAAAAATTTGTATAGAAAAACAAAAAAAAAACATGTTTTGGCAATATTAAAAGAAATGTAAAAGAAAAATTTACGAATTTCACGATGGAACGGCAATTGATTATTTGGTCACGTTAAAAGTCTAAAAAAAACGTCAGTGTGGCAATTCTGTAAAGCCACAAAATTGATTGAAGTGTTACTTTGAAAAGTCGTCGCGCTTTTAAAAATAATATGTTTTAAATTGTTTTTCTTTTCTGCTCAACTACGTCACGCGAGACATGAAATACACTGTATGAAAAATCAGGATTATTTATTTGAAAGAAAATCAATCACACTTGCTGCTATAAAAGTATGAAAATAAAAATTCAAAATGGCTGACATGCGCAATCTTTATGCACCTAATTCTGTTTTTTCACGGTAGATACGTTCCAGACAAAACCGTGTAAAAAAAGACATGAAGTACATACATAGAAAAAAGGGGATAAGTTCCATATCCTTCAACCCTGAGTTAAAATAAATGATTCATACAAAAAAAAACTATTATGAGATTCTTTATAAAAGCCAAATTAAATTTTTATGTGCATTAATACAGTAAGGACAACACATGTCGCATCTCTGTGCGTCCTTACCCTCTGTACTGTCTGTAGAACGCTCGACACGTCTCGCATTCGCCTAAAAGATTACGATTAATAAAAATATTTTTCTTTAAAATTTCAATCAAATAGGTTTTGCTAAATCGAATGAAATCGTGTAAAAATGGAATCAATTTTTTTTCTAGACTGTGTTAAATCAAAACCGTGTAAAAGCAGAATTGGGTGTATTCTTTTATTTATGGTTTTTTCTGATATACTACTTACTTGAGCTACAAGGGACACTTTTTTGTTTTGCTTTTTAAACCAAAATTTCTTTTTCTGACACAAAAAATTTGTAGTATGAAAGATTTGTCCTGGAACAACGTGTAATCGAGGAGAATGCGCCTGTATTTTTAATTTTAGTTTCATATTCTAAATTAATGCAATTTTTTTTTTGTTTAGCTCAAAATTTTATTCCATTTTCGTTTTTTAAATTATAGAAAAAAAATTATGTATTTTATAAAATTTGTTTTGTATTTAATGATTAATTTCATTTGTTTTAAAATTTAGCATAAATATAAAAGAAAAATATAAAAAATTTAAATATATCCAAAAAGAAAAAAAAAAAAACTTTAAAAAAAGAGAATATTTTATATAAATTGACCAAAAACAACTTGTTTTAAAAAAAAAGAAAGAAATTAAAAATTACAATAATAAAATCAAAATATATGAATTTTTTTATTTAAGAAAAATAAAATAAAAAAAAATATCTTAAAACATAAAAAAAATTCACGCCAATAATCCTAAAAAGAAAAAACAAAAAAATATACTAAAATACAGTAAAAAAAAAAAAGATGAAATGAACTTAGTTAAAAGAAATTATTTAAAAACAAAATAATTCAAAATTATTATAATTAATTATTATTAAAATTTATATTAATTGATAATTAAAACAAAAGAAAAATTAAAAATAAAAAAAAAACTTGTACTGTCACAGTATCAATGTGAAAATTTATGATAAAAACAAAATGTGATTTCCTTTTTTTATAAAAGAAAAAAAAAATTATTTTTTAAGTATTGTAAATAAATTAAAAGAAAAATACAATTTAATTAATTAACAAAAGAAAAAAAAAGAAGAAAAAAAAAATTATAAAAAATAAAAGCAAAAACAAATAATATAATTAGTAATTAATTATATATTTTTTTTTTAATCAATAAAAAAGGAAGTAATTAAAAATAAAAATATAAATAATATTTCTTATTTTGTTTCTTTTTTTTTTTTTTACTTTAGGGTACGAAAATAGGGAAGTTAGGCGGGTGCCTTAGAGGCGCGCGCATTGTGTTAACTAAAAGAACGAACATTTGTTGATGAATTTCAGGGGGATAATCAGTGAACGAGAACTCGTTTTCAGTGAAACGTCCACATTAATTAAGCATTTGTATCGGAGAACGTGGTTTGGATGCACTTTTAAAAAACCCACACACACACAGCTCTGTATGCTCCAAAAGTACACCGATAATATAAATAAAGTTTACAAGATACGATATCTGGGGTAGAATCGTGTAACTTGGTTTCGATCAAATCGTATCGAAAAAGCATAGGAGGAATTGCAATGTATTTTCGACACGATTCCACTCCTGAATATGTACTATAATCACAAGTTATCTGAAAAGATCCGTTATTCAGGGCTCTGTTAGTACGTAGTAACTTGTTTTACACTTTTGATTCGACCAAACAGTAAATCGTTTCAACTTCAGCTTGGATTTTCATATGACTGAAACAAGTTATGGGCTGCTATTTTTATAAAAGTCGAAACACACGGTCTGAAAGACTGAAGACTATTCTGAGAGAGTGATGTTATTTTATTGAATGCTGTGAACCACAATAGATCTGAAATTTTGATATAATCCAAACAACAGAAAGTAATAAAAGGAAGTTTAAAGAATCGTGACATAATTTCCACGTGTTTAAAAACAATACAATTGTTGTTACTTTGTTGTAATTGGTGAATTATTTTATTTTTTAACTTTGGTTATTATATAATTACATATACTTCCATTTTAGAAGAATCTTTTTTTTGTACACGGCAGTAATGGTGGAACAGATTCATTTTCTTCTTTTTCCGATATAGGCTTCTTTAGTTTGGTTGAGTCTTTTTTATTCAGTACTTTTTGGCATAAAGTTTAAGCTAATATGAGCTGTTTATTTTAAAAATTGAGGCTAGTCTATAATATATGAAAAAAATGAGTAAAGCTAAAATATCTTCGCGCAAAACTCTTAATAAATTCGAAAAATAATGGACTTTCGAAATGAACCCGGCTCATATAAAATTAAATAAATTAATGCATTAAATCTTCAAGTTATGATTATAAATAAAAAGCCTTAACTTGAAAAACTGTCGTCTAAAATCCACCGATTAGAAGCGGAATCGTGTAGCTCTCGATTTTGACTTGTAATCTTATCGAAAATGCCTTCTCGATTCGATTTATTCATCACAATAACAAAATTGCACGAGATTCCATTCGAAGAAGATTTATTGTATTTAAAAATTAATTATAAAAGAAAAAAAAAAGAAAAGAAACAAAATCTTATAATTTAATCGAATAAAATTGTATTTTACTTGAAAAGAAAAATGAACTCTGTAAAAAGTTGAAAATTTGAATTTAAAAAATAAGAAAAAGAAAATTATTTTTAAAAGAAAAAAAAGTTTGTTAAATAAAAGGAAAAGAAAACAGGATAAAATATATTTGTAAAGAAATAAAAAATAGAAATGAAAATAGACTATGAAATATGTAAAAAAGAAATTAAAAATATTTAAAAAATAAATAAATAAATAAAATATTATAAATGTGAACATTATTAAAAAAAAAATAAATACAAAACTGAGTGATATATAAATATAAAAAACAAAAAGATGAACTATAAAATATAAAACATAAAAATAAATAACAGAAAATATAAAGAAAAGAAAACACAAATAAATTGTATTGTATTTTAATGTTTAAGCAAAAAACATATTGAATATAAAAAAAGAAATTAAAAACAAGAAAATAATATTTTAAAGCCTTCCAATCGGTTCCAAATAAAATTGTTTTATGTTACCACAAATGAGGAGGGTCTGGTGTCCGAGTATCCGATGGTATTGTACGCGTTTATATCAAGTTATATCAATGCTACTTTGATATATCTTGGTGTACAACTTCTCTCCTCGAGATTAAATAATGTTTGAAGTAAAAGATTTCATGCAGGGGTTTGGTGGCCTATTAATATGCATGAACTTCACGGTTGGACTGGCTATTCAAATTGCACCTGGAAGTTTTGTAATACCGCTGAAAAAATGCAATGCTTATGCAAAATCGCATCTTGCTCTATTTGTTGAGGAAAGCTTTTGTTTCTGTTTGCTTGTCCGTTTGGTGAAAATCCGACATAATAACTTGCTAACATATTTTATGATTTGATTTTTTAACACTAAGTATTTCCAAATTTATTTCGATTATAATCTTTTCTCAACGATTCATTGCTCAACAACGACCCACTATCGGCCCACAGGGAAAGTTTCCGGCGTCCCGGTGGGCCAGTCTAAGCCTGATGAACTTATGCAAAATATAGTACCATCGATCATCACACTAAAATCGTTTCCTTTTAAGACATGACAACTGAATTTTTGATTTCTGAGAAGGTTTTTAATGGTGTTATATTTTCGAATAAAATTTCGAAATGTTTTCAGAATTTTTGTCTTGCACAGGGTCATTACTGATATACCAGCTGGCTACCAGAAATAAAAGCTCATATAGTCCCTGTGTTACCAGAATAATTGCTATACTAGGAGGGTCTACACTAGCTTTTTAGCAACCAATTTTGCTGGTATACCAGAAATATTGGCTACGGACTGTCATATAATTTTCTAGTTTCGAAATAAAGATAAGGACCAATCGTCATATTTTAAAGAATTTAGAAATTTTTCGAACTTGATAGTGTGAACTTAAATTATTCATTTCGAAAATCTTCAAATTTTTGTTCCCAGTTGTCATGTATTTTACAACGGAAAAAATCTAGCGTATTTACCCCAAATTAGGGGTTTCTGGATGTAAATAACCCATTAACTCGGATATTTTACTATAATGTAGTTTATATTGTCGTAGTTCAAAGAACTTTATCATAACTAATTTTAAAAAAACAATAAATATGAAATTATGTTCCGTATCTAATCTACTAAAAACAAGATACCAGCTACCAAAGGTATAACCTGTTATCAGCGCAAAAGTTGTTTCAAACTTTGGATTCGATCAAACAGCAAGTCATTTCGACAAGGGTGGAATACTTTATAGTGACTCCAAACTCTGAACAATTTAAGTTAAACATGAAACTAGAATTTCTAGGAATTACATTTGTGTCCAAAAACTTCTTTTTTTGGAAATAGAAGCGCCCTCAAGTCGGAATTGAAACTGTGACACTTGGTCCTTTTCTTTCCCGCGATATTTTCCAATGGAACCGAACAGTTCCAATAAATACCTGATATTTAAATTCAAACTTAAGTTCTCATAAGAATGGCTATAAATAAAGTGAAAACTACATGTTTTTTAAATTTTAATTTTATTTAAAATTTATAAAAGAAAACAAAAAATGCATAATTATAATAACTTTAAAGATTGATCGGCATTATTTTTTGTAATGTTTTCCAAATTATTTAACAAATATCAATTTCTGAAATTGATTTCAAATTGAGTTCTTCTTAAGCTCCCAATTGTTTATAGAGTTTTGGAACATAATCATCCCATTGTGCCTGATAGAAATTTCCCGCAATCGGATCACCTAGTTTATATTTATCAGCAAATTTCTTAATAGAAAAGCATCCACGATCATCTCCACTATTATTTGGAAGTCGTTTTTCATCGAATGTTAATTTTCCAGGTTGCTTATAAATAAGGAATACATAACGATGAAGGCCGGTATCTTTTGGTGGCCCAGATCCAATATAAGCCGATAAGAGTTCACCCTTTGCAATATCATTTCCGGGAATATTACCGACAAGCCAATGATGCCATTCACGGAATACCGGCTCCTTTCGGCTTGGAGCATCCGGGTCAGTCATACAAACAGTATATAAAGATCCACTATCTGCTGACCATTCGACTTTTGGTATGTCTTTGACTTGAGTCGGTGTCAATTCATTACCTTCATTGGCTGTCACTCCACTTAGATATGAAATTTTTGCAACTTCTTTCGGAGCTACCGGGATTACATCGGGTACAACTTGATGTTTTTCCATTATTGTTGATATAAAACTTGAATATAATCGGAAAGAAAACTGATTTTGAGTGGAATTTGATAAAATATGATTGACTTTTCCAGAAATTGATTGAATACGGCTGGCAAACATGACGACGTAAAAAAATAATATACACCGGCCGGATATTTTGGAACAAATGGTAATAGAACATGTTTCCATTGAACTGTAAGTTTTAAAAATGACTTTTTAAAAAAATAAATATTTTATTACGTCGTTTAAAAAATATTAATTTATAGAAAAAAAAATTATATTAACTTTTCTAATAATTTAATTTCATAATAATTTTAATTAAACAGGTATGGTAATTAAAATATCTTATTTGATTTAAATGAAACAACACTCGTTTCGTTTTTCTCTTTTTTGATTTTGATAACTTTTCGTTAGGACTGTACAAGTATTGAAACTATCAGCTGTTCGACATTCGTAAAAAAGAAAAAGTGGCGGGTATTAAAAAAAGTTATTAATTCAGTTTAAATAAAAAAATAATTTTATTCAATTACAAAATGTTATTTCCTAATGATGGAAATAGTCTTACAAAGAAACATGATAGTGAATTCAAACGATTAGTTGTTAATTATGAAAATAAATCGGAAAAATTTCGTTTCAAAACGGAAGGCTTTTCAAAACAATTTGCACATATTTATGCATTTCGTTTGAATAAAATGCGAAAATTATTTGAAAAAGCAATTAAAGATAAATGGGGTAAGTTTAATTAAGTATGATTTTGATAAATCGAAATACTAAAAAAAAATCCAAATTTCAGGTAATGAATATCCAGTAAAAGAACTTTGTGATTTACGAGAAGAGTCACCAGAAAAATGCATTTTAATTGGTACAATTTTTAAAAATCAGGTACAAAAATTTACAATTCAAAAATTACTAATTAAAACTTAATATTTATGGCTAAAAAAAATATATATATTTTATATATTTATTTCTTATTTGCTAGACATTAAAGCCAAGCATTTTAAAAGAAATTTCGGAAGAGGCTCAATTAGCACCGCAACCGCAAAGGTTTAATTATACCGAGGATAATGATAAATTAATTTTAGAAGATGAATTACAAAGGATACGTTTAATGGGTAAAATTGAAGTACATAATGTGGTAACAGGCATAGTTTGTGCAGTTCTAGGTAAGCGAATATTTATTATTATTATGATCGAAAAATTACTATAAATCAATTATAAAAATAAAATTCTTTATTCAAAATGAAAATAAATGCAAAATGTGATTCATAACTTCATTTATTATGAAAAAAAATGAAGGAAAAAACTGTAAGTGAAGTCGAGATTTCTATAAATTAAAAGTTTCTTCATTTCATATTTTGTGTTATTTAAAATTACATTTTATTATGTGTTATTAATTTATACATTTCACACATCATATTGCACACAATAAGATGATCAGAAAGTTCTTGGAACTGGTTAAATAAAACCAGAGAATTAGCGACGTTTTTCTATTTCTTGCCACCTTACAATGATAGTAGACTGAAATTATTAAGTTTGCATTCTCCTGCAAAAGTGGCGAGAAGTGGCAGATGTAGTTTTCGTTCATCAAATTTTTAAGGGGGCCATTGATGCTAGAAATATTTTAAATCCACCTTAATTCCAACATTTATTCGCTGAGATCCGTGGTCTTGTTTAAAACCAGTTTCCACCAGACAGACTACGGGAAGAATGAACCAGTCTTCCGAATGCTGTGTGTGGTAAATGCCAATGCACAAGTTTTTGACTTTTACCTCAGTAAGTTTGGAACTGAGAAAACTTTTATATAATTTCTAATAACGAATGACTTTATTATGGAAATTCATCCACATTTAGGCTCGATTTGAGATGTTATTATTAAAATATTGAACTATTCCTTTTCCGTGGTGACATACTACTGAATGGAGACATGTTAGATACATTATTTTAAGTTGGTATATTAATATACATTTCAATTTCCTTGAAAAATCGCCTGGTACTGATCGAATCAGGGATGTTTTTCTATTTTTGTTCCACACGGAAAATGATTTCAGAACTTTTTGATTGCACTAACATAGTACACGTCTATTCAATTCATATTCTATAATATGTTAATTCAAGGATAAGCCAGATAAGCAATGATCCAAAATTTAATAAGATTCGATAAAATTTTTAAATATGTACTGTTGAAGAAAGCCCAACGTCCGAATATTGGTCCATTCGGAAATTGGGGATTTTAACAAGGTTCTTTTCTAAATTCTATAAATTGGAAATGATAATATTGTTTGATCATGCTGGATTGTCTGCCATGTCTTTTAGATTTTTCATTTTTAAATTGAATTATTATTTTTTTATTGTTATAATTTTGTACAAATTCCTATTTTGAAGTTATATAATTGGATATTTTCATTTATTTAAAATTTTCTTAATTTAAATTTGATTATTTTTAAATATTATAATAAAAAAACAAAATATAAATAATTAGGTTATGTAAATGGAGATGGAAAATTTATGGTAGATGATTTTATTTACTATGAATCTGGTCCACAAAAACCATTAAAAACTTTATCAATTTCACCATATCTAGTTTTAGTATCAGGTTTGGATCAGGTATTATTCAAATTTGTAATTTGTATTTAGTTTGTGAAATTCTTTAATTATCGTAAATCAATTAGTCAACAACAAATGATTTTCAATTATCATTGGAACTTTTCCGTGAATTTATATTTGGTAATCTTGATGGTTTTGGTCCTAGTCGTGATTGGGATGCTGCCAGTATAGTACGGATTATAATTGCAGGTATAATTCTAAATATATATTATCATATACATAAATTACAAAATGTATACCTCTTTTTTTATTAATTAAGGTAATTCGGTACGATCAATTCCTGATATTAAACAGAAATCCTTACTTACACGTAAACCAGAATCAACAAATATATTAGATGCTGTTAAATCATGTGATAAGATATTTTCAAATTGGTCAAAATCAATTAATATTGATTTAATGCCAGGTGAATTTGATCCATCCAATTATATGTTGCCACAACAACCTTTACATCATTGTATGCTGCCAGAATGTTCAAAATTATCAACATTCAAATGTGTAACAAATCCATATGAATGTAATATTGGTGATCGTAAAATTTTAGGTTGTTCTGGTCAAAATATCCATGATATAATGAGATCATCGAAATTAGATGATCCACTTGAAATCTTAAAATCAACATTAATATGGAGTCATATTGCACCAACAAGGTATTTTGTTTTATTTTCCGATAATAAATTTTTAAAGTTCTTCTTTTCTTCCAGTCCTGATACTTTACCATGTTATCCTTATATTAATTCAGATCCTTTTATTATTGATGAATGTCCACATGTATATTTTGTTGGTAATCAAAATGAATTTCAAACTGAACTTTATTGTAAGAATGATAAAAAAACACGTCTTGTTTGTGTTCCATCATTTTGTAAAACTCAAAGTGTTGCTATTATTAATTTAAATACATTAAATTGTAAAAAGATTTCATTTAAAATTAATCAAATTGAATAAAAAATGTACTTTGTTTTTTAATAATATATTTTCTCAAATAAAAACGAATTCTGTTTTAAAACAAAAACACTGTATTCTTTTTTTTGTTTTTACTTATAAACATTTTTATGGATTATTTTATGAATTAGAAATTATTTATGTAATTAAATAGTTTATCCAAGAAAATTACAAGTTTTTGGTTATACGGAAATATGAAGAGTTTTTTTTGTTTTCTTTCTGTGAGAGTTTGAAATTAATATTTTACTTTTAAACTTTCTTACTTAATTTTTTACCATTTAGTATTTTTTTTTAAATTATAGAAATACTTTATTTATTATTAACAATATCTGAATATATATAAAATATAATTTATAATAAAATAAATATAGAATTTAGCTTACAAAAAATCACAGTAGTTAGATTTATATATTTTTTTTTTATCTTTTTATTATTCTATTTTTTCTCAATAATAATAATAATAAAAGCAGAAAAATAGTTAGAACCAAAGTCTGATGACGTTCATTACTATATATTTGATTTTGTGGCTTAATTACTTTTCTTACTGAAAATCTTCCAAAAGTTTTATCATCTGACAAGTTGCCCAGGCCTGAACACGTATTTGGTTACTCGGGTTGATTGATCGGATCGACTTCTATTCTCTAGACAAACTAACTAACTTTCCTTGTAAACTAATATCTTCCCTTTCCCTACTTCCCCAATACTAATGATGATAATATCACTTTATACTATATTCGATGCTTCGTTTATTCATTGATCCCATCAATCTATCCGAGAAACAAAATACGGACCCTGATTTAGACGATTCAAAGATAATAATTTTGATTTTGGAAAACAAACCAAACTCTGGGTCAGCCGAAAAATTTAAATATGAAAAATTGAAAACATTACTAGATGGAAGAGTTAGTTAATCGTTACCCACAACAATTAATCAATTTAAAGCAAGTATTGATCACGATCAAAATATGCAAAAAGAATATAACTTTAAGGTTATTTTTCAATATGACAACGTTCAGCCATAAATTGAAAAATTTATAAAAGAAATGTTTGAAGCAATTGGATGGGATGTTTTACCTTACCTTGTTATATTCGTCAAAAATTGCGCCATCTAATCATAACTTGTTAGGATTGATGCAGCTTACCATCTCTGAACAGAATTTCAAAATTTATGAACCTATCAAGAAATGGTGCCATGAATAGATTGCTTCAAAACAAGAACAATTTTGTTTTTTTGATCAAGTATTATATTGTATTGTATTGTATTGGAGGGTCCCGCACAGTAGCACGTAGGCTTTACTGGCCCATTGTACCTCCTTCTAAAAAGGTTGGTTGAGAGACTATGTCTCATCCCCGAAACGGTTAGTCCTTCTCAGCACCGAAGTTAGGTCCAAGTTAGCTAACCATTCCCTATCAGGGTGCACACACCCAACATAGCAAGTCTCGTTCTAGAAAAGGCCGGGCATTTACGAAATATGTTCTGCCGTCTCATTTTCTTCCAAACATGCTCCACATATCGGCCCCTCGGCCGATAAGGAGCAATATCCTGTCACAATGCCCATAATGATTCTAAGAGTTTTACGCTCGTGACTCCCATCAACATTTTCTTCTTTCGGCAGTTCGACCCAACCAGTATCAGTATCAGTCCGAAAATGATAAAGTATTGTAGCAACACTTAGAATAAAATAGAATGTACGTTTGCCTTTAAATAATCGTGTCCTTCTTTTTATGTATCAAACAATTACTTAAAATTAATTCAAGTACCCGATAATTAAATTTTCCTAAGCCATTTTTATCATATTAAAATTCAATTTTATGAATTTTTATTCTTAAAAAATAATTGAATTGAAAGAATTACATTGCAACAATTTATGAAACTAGCAACTTTACAATTATTTAATTAAGAATATTTATTTAGTACTTAATAAAAATTTATTTTTGTAAAGCTGAATTTATCTTTAGCACAGTTTTTGTTATAATTTTTAAAAATACAAAAAAAAATGAATTTTATTATATTTTTAAGAAAGTAATTTGTTATATTTCTCGAAACACATTGGACACTGAATTAATTTTATACAAAAATAGATTTGAAAATTATTTTCTTATTTTTAATTTAACAAATCCAAATTTCTATTCGAATTTTTTCTTTTTTCTTTGTAAATTACATACTAAGGCAATGCCAATCATAAAAGAAAATCATAAGTGTTTAAAGATAATTATTAAATATTTTAAAGAAGCTTAAAATAATTCTATTTCATAGAATTCGATATGTTTTCTCGTTAATCATATTTTGTTAACACATTCACATGCACTTAAACAGCTTTACGAAATTCTAAATGAAAAAGTAATTTTTTACTAGAATTTAAATTTAAAATATAGAATTATTTTGTAAGATGTCCAAAAATGTTATTAAAAGTTTTATCGAATTTTCTTGAGACTTCAGACTGTCTGTTTTGTCATATGTTGTCAGTAAATTCATAAAATTTTTGAATGTAATTATTTAAATATACCCAATTCTCCTACAACACGGTTTCCTACAACACAGTTCCGCCCTAACACGATGAGAAATATTGCCAGAACCCTTATTCCCGTTTTCACTCTTCAGGCACCTATCTGCCGTGTTATAGGATGGTTGTGTGTATACACTGGCTAAATTGGAAGAATGGTTTCTTCCATTTTAAATTATTCTATAATTATTTCCTGAGTTATCGTCCTTTTTAAAAGGTGTTCTGATCTGAGTCTTAACTTTACCTTATAACAGTTCCCAATATAAAGTTCAATTGAATTAAAAAAAGGATTAACACTTATATCGATAAAATAATTTTCCATGTCCTTTTTTATCTTTTTTTAAATGTGTTAGATACAACTATATAATTATTTTCAATTGGATTCAGGAATTTTTTAGTTGGCATTATGTGCTTTTCGATCCGTTTTTACGATGTCTTTTCTCGGTTATTCACTAAATTAAATTTGATTGAACAAAATTATCTAAGAAATCAATGTTCTAAATTTCGTTACAATTGTTAAAAGATTTTCTAGATAAAATTATTTCTCACATTTCAAAAAGGATGGTTTCTACACTCTATTTCGTCCGAATCACTTCAAAGATAGATATTAAAAACATAAGGGATCTATTCTTTCTAATAATCGAGGTTGGAGGTTGCAAATTTTTTACCATCTCAAAGCTTTATTCTCATTCTATGGTTAGAGGAAGGATTAGGGAAATGAGCGAGTATTATGACTTTTTACAATAACAAGTTTCTGAATTTTATATGAAATAGGAAATTTTGTGCTTTTAATTTAGTTAGTTATGTAAAGAAAACATGAAACCATGTAGTCTAATATATATTTTCTTTTTCTTAAAAATATATTAACTTGCTTTGAGCAATTTGTTCAAGAAAACAAAACAAAATAATGAAGCTATAGCATTTCTTAAGTTCATGGATTAGAACAGGAGAATATTACTAAATATAGTAAATATTTATTTCCTTTGACATAGTTGACAATAACATATATTTGCCTTCAAGATACTAGGTCCGCCTTGACTGATTCATCATTATCAAAACATGTTTAACATAATAATCAGCAGTGGGATTCTCTAAGGTGGATAATTGATTGTCGCTTTCATACATTACGTGAGGCAAAATGTCAATTTGAGAGTGATACATTTTGGGTGGAAGTTATTAAGTTATCACTTATAAACAATATTTGTTTAATATTCTAACAAATATCCTTACTTTAAAGCCATCAACTTTTGAAAATGATCGCCTTACAAAATTCCACTTTTGCTGGTTTAAGTGTTTTTGCCGGACTATAGAATTTCTTCGAAATCTTAAGCGTTTATTAGCTTTGACTGCATTTCATATTTTCAGACTTCTAGGTTTTTATTGCAATCCATGAACTTAAGAAAAAACGTTTGTATTTTGTGGAAGAACAATATTTCTTTTTTTTTAATGGAAATTATTATTTATATTTTTTAATTTAATATTCATTAATTACTAATTTCAAAAAAGTAATTTCTAATATAATTCGCTGCTTTGTACATAATTGAAGTAAATTAATGTTTCTCTATTTATCTTCAAAACATTAATATTAACATTTTAACCAGTACCACCCTGACGACTTGTTTGATCCATATTAACGCATGTTGGTATTGCATTTGACCATTTGCCATTTCGTAAACATTTCAACATTTTAGCACCTCGCAATTCTAAACCAGCATCACATGTGAATGTTATACTTTCACCAATTGTATAATAGAATTTTACAGATGACATTCGTCCACTAATTGCTGTACCTGGATATGAACAGGCCTGTACACATTTTGGTAAACCACCAGACCAACGTCCATTATCTTGACATGCAATTATCGGTTGTCCTTGCATCATATATTCTGGATTACAATTGAATTGTACAACATCACCAGCACGATATGGTGCCGATCCTTGAGCATAACCATTTTGTGGTGCACCTGGATTTTCACATTGTACCTCAACACATGTTGGAAATGGTGTTGCCCATTCACCAGACGGTAAACATATCGATTCAGATGGTCCACGTAATCCATAACCGGATGGACATGAAAATGCTGCACGACCACCGACTTCACGTGATAGAACAGCAACTCTTGGTGATGTATCATTTATTGCTAATGGTATATCACCGCATTCAACACTTTCACAAACTGGTAATGGACCACTCCAATTACCACTCGGTAAACAAATTAATTCTGATGATCCAATTAAAGAATTTCCATTTGCACAGGCCAATTGTATACGTGTACTTAATTTTGTATCATTCTTACTAATTATAAGTCCTCGACGAATTGGTATATCTGGACAATTTATAGCTTTAACAACAACATCAACAGAATGTTCATGTCGTGCTGGTGTTTGACATGTAAATAATCCAGAATCATCTTCAACGGCATGGAATATACTTAAACGATATTCTAATTGAGGATCACGTCCATCTTCAGTTACCCAACCTTCTGGATATGTTCTAAATTTAGATTATATATTAAAATAGTTTTCGAGTTATATAAGCAACAATTTTTTTTTTTACCTATAATCATGACTAACATTCCATTTTGGATTACCAAATCTTCTCATCCATAAACATTCCATATGAACTGTTGTTCCAGGATAAACAATCAATTTACCATCATTACTTTGTGCAATTGGACCATTTTGATGCCGGAATAGTACTGTAGGTGCTTTTTCCACTTTATTCCAAAAAAAAACAAAAAACTCATAAGACATATTCTGAAAAGAAATTTTTGTTTCGTAAAATTTACTTGCATAATCATTTTCTTGATTTAAACCAAAACAAGAAGGTTTCTGACCACTCCATTCCGAATGGATACAAGTTCTTACTCCACTACCAACCATTGCATATTTTCCGATATCAACACATCTGTGAAGTAAATTGAAAAGAAATTAAGACAAACATTTTATAATCTTGTTGAATTCCTTTTCAAAAAGGATAGCTTTTATTGGTCTTTAATTAAATTTTGTATTTTCTTTTTTTTTCTGAAATCAAATTTTCCTGCTCAATGATTTTATTAGAAAGTAAATTTTTCTTCATATAAAATTGAAAGCAATGATGTGATATAAATGAAGTTCTGATAAGCGTCCTTTAAAGAAGGAAACAGTTTATTACACTGTAAAGTAACAATATAAGCATATTCCAGAGACAAGGCGTACATATATTGAAAGGAAAGAATGTTTCTGTAGAAAAATTCAAGTATAAAAATGTAAATTCTAGAGTTGTTAAATTGTATTCTAAAGTGGCACAGATTTTCAGCCTGTAAACAAGATATCTCGTTATTAGTATTTGTAAAAAAGATTCTGTGTGATAGAAAAATACACATGTATTAACAGTCTTTTTTAAATGCAGTAGTGACGTATCAGAAATGCAAAGAGCGAACCTATGTTTTTAAAAAATAAATCACAGCAATATAAAGGGAGTATTTCTTTTTTGTATTGAAATTCTTCACAGTGAAATCATATTACACCCATACCTCGCTATACGGCCGCTCTTTATACGGCATATCGCTATAACAGCCTTTTTGAATAATGGCACTTTTTCGATTTACGGCCCCCAATGCTTCGTTATACGGCCAAAAAAAATGCTGTACATATTGTTAGCGACCTTCTGCTTAGTTTCTACCTTTAAGCAGCACTGCTACAAAAAGTAGTTAATTCGTTAAACGGTTTTTCGCTTTCCAGCCAATTTTTCCGGAACGTATTTAGGCCGTTAAGCGAGGTATTTCCTGTTAAACTTCATTTCCATCAAACGCGGAAAATGTTTTTGCTCGTGTAGGGAAAAGAGACAGAAATTTTAAACCGTGAATCATAAAAGGAGAGAAATCCATTTGATGTAATTTGCATAAAATACATGTTTCTTTCATTTTAGTACTTTGGTTTAAAAGTTATTTACCTTTTACCCGACGCGAGCAAAAACATTTTGAGCGTTTAATGGAAACTCAGCTTTAGAAACTAAATAATACATTTCAATCAAAAAGTCACACTTCGTGCCTGGTATATTCGTTTTAAATTAAATATTTAAAATTGTTTTCTGGTTTATAAAAAATCTCATTTTTCAAATAATTGAATTATGTCTTTTATCTCGTCGAAACATTTATATCCTTTTCCACATGAAGAAAATCTTCTATGTTTCGAATAGAATTCATTTATTCATATTTCGTTACTTGAACAGTTCAGACACCAATTTTATATTTTCGTTGGTGGAAAATTATGGAAACAGCTTCAACAAAACTTCATCGTTTATTGGAAAAGTGTAAAGAATTAAAAGTGAATCCATCTCAATTGGAATCAGTTCAAACATTTCAAAAAGAATACAATGAACATTCAAAGAAATACGATTATTTATGACTATTTGGTGTTTTAATTATGTTAATAAGTGCTTATTTTTGGGATTATATTAATCAAAACGAGGTTTAAAAATTTTATATTTGGAAAATTTAATACTATAAGATTTTATATCCCTTAGTGTCTAATTGAAATGCCATCAGAATTAACTAAAGCATTTCGACCACCAGAAAAATGTGATTTTTGTATTGGTATCGATCATGTTGAAAGAGTTTCAAATATATCACCAAATGATTTCGAAAAGAATTTTGCATATACAGGAATTCCAGTTATTGTAACTGATGCCACGAAAAACTGGACAGCTCTTCAAGTTTGTAGATAAAAAAGGATAAAGGATAATTAATATAATAATTTTTTTTTCTTCTAATATAGGTTTTTGATTTTTGGTATTTTAAAGATGTTTATATGAACGCAATAAGAAAACGACGAACACTTAATTGCCAGTTTTTTCCATATAAAAGTGGTTTTAAAGATTTCACTGAAGCACTAAATATCCCGTCGGAAAGAGTTAATTTCGAGAAAGGAACTGATCCATGGTATTTTGGTTGGAGTAATTGTAATATGGAAGCAGCTGAAATTCTACGACAACATTATGGTAGACCATATTTTTTACCAGAAACATCAGAAAATAATGCTGTTGATTGGATATTTATGGGTGGTCCTGGTTTAGGAGCTCATATGCATGTAAATCATATTGTATATATATATAGAAATAAATTCGATTTTAATTTATATAAATAATTTTAGATCGATAATGTTCGTTTACCATCATGGCAGGCACAATTGCGTGGTTCTAAAGAATGGATATTGGCACCACCACCCGAATGTTACTTTCAGTGTAATACATTTAAAACTATTGTTCAAACAGGAGAAATAAGTAAGATCTTATTTATATTATTTCTAAACAAATTATATTGATATTATTTTTTTTTTCATAGTTGTTTTAGATACAAATCGATGGTATCATCAAACCAATGTGTTGCCTGGTGAAATAAGTATAACTATTGGAGCTGAATATGATTAATAACACTTTTCCTTGGTAAGTTTTTTTTTATATTATTTTTTTAAATTTTATCTAATTAAAATTATTTACATGACTGAAAGTTGGATATTTATATTAGTATATTAATTATAATGTAAAATGAAAACTTAATAAAAATAATATATATTATTTCCTACCTTGATATTAATGTTGCGCCTGGATGAAATTCTACAACTTCGGCACGAATTTCTTGATCATTATAAAAGCTAACAATATTTGGTTCATTATTTCTGAATAAACATGTTCCATTTGCTAAAAAATATTATAAAATATTTTGTGTGAAATCATGTATTTTATTTTATTACTATATATATATATATATTTTTCTTTTACCACAACTCAAAGATCTTCCAATCCAATTTCCATCTTCACAAATAATTTTCCATGTATTCCGTTCACCAGCAATACTTGCTATACAATTAAATAAAATTTCTGTTCCACTAGGATAAGCTTCTTCATCTACTGTTGGTTCACCATTTCTTTTTTTTAAAAAATAGAATTAAAAAAAAAATTCAAAATAAAAACATTTTAAATAATAGTTTGTGTTTCTCTCTCTTTACTTATAAACTAAAGATTCATCAATTTTAATTGGTGGACCACAATCACGTCCACCATTACTTAGATTTGTTGCTAAATCATTTCCATTATTTAATATAACACCATTTCCGGTACCAGTTATGAATCCATTTAAACCAGTATCACTACTAACAAATTCTGCTTCTCCCAAATATTCTTCTCGTGATCTTCTTAAACCAGTCTCACAATGTATTGTTGATGGTGACATTGAACCTTGATTACAAATCATTTGTATCGGTAAACTATTAACAGGATTATCGCAATGAACTTGTACAGAACTTCCATGTGCTATTGTTAAACCAGATCTATAACCACCCTAAAAACAAGACGATGTGAAAGATATCAAAAATTACAAATTTATATTTCATAAAATTCTCTTACTTCATAAATAACATTTGGAATTGCAGGAAGTTCACATGGTAACGGAACACATTCCGGATAACTGCTTACTGCCCAATTTCCTTGTATGCAACGTAATTGTGCTGGACCCTAAAAGAAAAAAAAAAGAAACTTTCTACAAAACCCATTGAAATATAAAATTTCTAAAAACAATATACTTGTGAATTGAATCCTTCTTCACATTGAAATGTTATAATTTGTTCATTTCCAATTTCTTCATATGGTGTTAGAAGTCTTCGATTTGGTTTATTACTTGTCATTAATTCATCTGCTGCAACTTCAAAATATATTCCATGTTCTGTTGATGGAACCGAGCATGGTGCTATAAGAAATAATTCCTGTTAATATCCGAAATTCAAAAAATTCTAAAATCAAATTCTTATACCCGATAAACATTCAGGTTTTTGTGGTTTCCAAATTCCACGAATACAACGTGCAGTTCCATTTGGATTTTTTATATTCAATTTAAATCCTTCGTTACAAGCTATATGAACAATTGTTCCAGCACTATATTTTCCAGGATTTTTGCCTGGTCGAACATTTGTTATATTTGCAACAGCATCTAAATAATCTAAATCTTCACATGGACCACGAGGTCTACCTTTTCTCTCTTCAATCATTTCTTGATCTGCTAAACTTTGTTCAACAACGAATGCATTACGATTTAATCGTGTATCTCGATTTTCATCGAAATTTTGTGCGTTACGTTTTCGTCTTACAATTTGTGACTTTAATTGTGCTATTAAATTTGTTAAATTCTTTGCATTCGAATGTTCTGAAGTGTTATGAGCTCGTATAAAATTCTTTAAACTTTCATGATACGGATTAATTTCTGTTTTAGGATTTGTCACTGCATAAAATGTATTATCACTATGAAGTGTTATTGACGGTTTATTTTCTAATTTTGGATTATGATTTATATCTGGAATAGCGATTGTTCCAACATCTGAAATATGAGTTGTTCTATATGGGAAATCTTTAAACTCATTAATATAATCTTCATCATCGATTAATTCATCGTTGCCCAAATCATTGCTGACCGTACGTGCTTTATGTGTGGCACGATATCTTGTTAGAAACTCCGGATTATTATATGAATTATACCATCTACCATCTTGTACTTGAATTTTTTTCGTTGGATTACTTGGATCCTCTAGAAAATGTGAATTCGAATTACTTCTGGGTCGATTATAGCCAAGAAGATTTTTAACATAATTTTGATATTTCTGTTTAATTTTTTCATAATATTTCGAATAAGCTTTTTCAATTTCTGATGGTTCTCTACGAGTTCGATAAAAATCTTGATATTCATGATTGGTATCACGTCTTGTGAGACGTTTATAAATATTTGTATTACGTTTAAATCGAATCAATGGATTAATTGATTCTAAATATTTCCCTTTTCGATGAATAATTTCCTGTGGAGTAAATGATTTTTCGAAAATATTTCTTTTATTACGTGCTAAATTTGGTTCGTGTAAATGTTCATCATTAGATTGAAGCCAATTTTGTAAATGTCGAGAATTTTCAAGTAAAAATTTCGAACGTTGATATTTCATTTGTATTGATCGCTTTTTACGATTCCAACGTAAACGTGGATGTTGTGCAAGTATACACTTCGGAAGTTCAGTTGGTCTCCAAACACCACCTACACAAGTTGCACCGGGTGGCCCTTCCTCAAGAACATATCCTTTATCACAATCGTACATGATTTGTTTATTATTCACAATCTAAAATATAAATTTCTTGAAGAAACTAAATTAAATTCGTAGATATTTGTTTTTACCTTTTTCACATATGGTCGATAATCATATAATCCCATATTTCCTACGAGTAATACTTTACCATTAGCAACATTACCAGGAAACGCACAAAACAATTCTTGACAAGAAGGTGTTTCTCCGGTCCAGTTTCCAAATGAACATGTTAGAACATAATCATTTATATCGGCTATATCTTTACCTCCAGGACCAGTTAGATTCCATCCATCTTTACATTTGAATCTGGCTTTCATACCGTGTTCAGTTTTTGGTGCTAAAACCATTCCATGTTTTGGTGGTCGTGGCATACTTTTACATCTAGCTGGTACACAACGTGGTATAACACTCCATGTACCATTCGTACATGTTGGTGGTGTCAAAGAAGATACCGGAAATTCATAGTGTTCATCACAATTAACTTCTAATGAAGTTCCATGTTTGACTTTGCCAACACCTGTTACAACTGGTGCTGATGTTGTCGTTGTTGAATTAACATCAATTTCCTGTTCGATTGGTATTACCTGACCTTGAGATATTGTCGGTACAATGCATGGAGCTAAACATTCTGGTACAGTATATCTCCAACGACCATCTATTTGACAAACTGTAGATGAATGCCCTTGTAAAAGCATTTCCGGATGACATCGAAATATTATGCTAGCTCCTAATCCTGTACCACTTTCAATATTCTCTAACCAACCATTATAAAGGACACCCGGATCACCACAATTTATTTCTATATTAGAGATGTAACTTAAATATTTGTCTAGTTTTTTTTTTGTAATGAACAAAATTAGTTAAAATCACCTTTACATGTTGGTAAAGATCCACTCCATTTACGATCTGCTCCACAACGACGTGAACTATCTCCAACAAGTGTATATCCATATTTACATTCGTAACTAACAACGGAATTATAAGAAAATGTTGTGTAAATTGCTTTTCCGTTTTTCGGATTCTCTGGAGCTGGACATTGTACTGATGTTACCACTAGTAAAGTTAAAATAAGTTTTTCTTCTTTAATTTCAAATGGAATGATAATGATTTCATAACACAAAGTAAACGCTTGTAATATTTAGTAGACATTTTTCTTTTTTTATTGAGTATGGAAATTAAAAGTCATCGTTTTTAACGATTTTGAATCATTCCTATTAGATGCAGACGTTTGCCAACAATGAGATCTATCAATATTTAATCTTTTTAACAATTCTTCAAGCGTTCGGCATGTATTTTCATTCCGTTATGCTTCAAATTCTTCATCTTGAAATTTTCTTCGGCTGTTCTGGGCTCTTTTTGTCTGCCACACTAAAATAACTACATTTAAAGCGTCGAAATTATTCGTATTTGTTCAGATAAAGTATATTCACCATAAGCTTCTACAAGGAAATGAGCAGTTTTCTTTAGATTGAAGCGGAAAAGAAACACAAATACTGTTTTGTTGGCACAAAAAACTTGACATTTACAATTCCATAAAAAACTATGTTTTTTTATATCTCACCTAAATATTATATACAAAATATTAACCATCATGAAGTGTGTTATGACGAGTATACTCGTCATGCGTAAAAACTACTTAGCATTTGCTAATTTTGAGTAAAAACTAAAATATAAAGGTGGGAGATCGTATTGTGGTCAATCAGAGTGTTACCGGACCATGATGAATGAATATTGGTTCGAAAATATGGATGACATTGATGCTGCTGAGATGTGGTTTCAACAGGACGGCGCTACATGCAACACAGCATGAGAAACAATAGACCTATTGAAAGATGAGTTCGATGAGCAATTTATCTCACGTTTTGGTCTGGTAAATTGGCTGCCTACATCGTGCGATTTAACGCCACTAGATTATTTTTTGTGGGGTTACGTGAAGTCACTCATCTATGCCGATAAACCAAATTCAATTGAAGCCTTGGAAGACAACAATACTCGTGTTATTAGCGAAATACCAGCCAAAATGCTCGAAAAAGTGCTTCAAAATAGGACTTCACGAATGGACCACTTAAAACGTAGTCGTAGTCAACATTTACATGAAATAATTTTTAAAAAATAAATGGCAAGAATTGATTTATCGATTTAAATAAATCTTTCATATACTTTTTACATTTTTCTGTGTTTTTTTTCAAAAATTAAAAACCAAACGCTTTACAAGAAATACTACTTACGACATCTATTAGTAAAAGATGACTTTTAATTCCCATACCTAATATCTGAAAATAAGGATAGGATTTTATTGTATATAAATTATAATTAAAATAGCTACCGCAAATTGATTAAATTCCTTCAGGAATTAATAAATATATAGGAATAAGGAAGAATATTAAATTGTATTGAAATGAAACAACAAATGATTTTATTTTGCGGTAACTATTTTTATTTAACTACATTAATTTTTCATTGAACAACATATTTTTTTTTTCTTCTGATATTTCGATCATAAAATACAATTTATATTCAATTTCTAAACATGTAAATATAATTTTAAACTCTTGTTAACTTTTTATATATAATAACGATTCTAATTGACAATAATTTTAAATTCGGCACTAATTATTCGAAAACAATAAAATTCGAAAATTATATTGAATCTTAACGTTTGATTCAAGCAAATCTAAAAAAAAAATTTTAATATTCTAATATATTTATTTAGCCCCAGAACAATTAAATATGTTTTTCTTATATTCTTATTATATATTGGAATGTTAACAAATCAAGAATCCTAAACATTTGAAAATATGTTTCAGAATTGAAGATATTTGAAAAGGCAAATAATAATCATCTTAATAGTTTCTAATATTATTTAAATTGGCTCAGTACTGGTGATCGTGGTCGTAGCATTTGCTTTAAATTCGGGACAAAAATTTATTAGCAAAAATTTTTTTCATTTATAAGAACAGAAATTAAAACAACATTAATTAATATGATTTCTTTTATACATTTACTTACAAACACATGTTGGTAGTTCTTTTGGTATCCAAGAACCATCAGCTTGGCATGATCGTTCTTGTTTACCAACTAATTCATATCCTTCACCACAATGATAGCTAACACGACAACCGAATGAATAACATTCTCCAGCATGCCATCCATTACCAGGATCTGGTGGTTGTCCACATGATCTTGCTACAAAATTATTATCATAAATATTTAAAATATACAACAACAAATTTTTCTTAAACTTACGTTCACATTGAATATCTGGACCATACCAGCTAGCTTGACCATCAATTGCTAAACATTTAGCTCTTGGAAATCCATTTGTTACATATCCAGTATGACAATGATATTGAACAGTTGAATCTAAATCAAATGTAGCTTGTTCTGGTAGAGCTGAATGTCGTGCATGCTCGATCGTAGGTGGTGTAAGACAATAAACTAAAAGCAAATATTTAAATTAATTATTTCTCCTTTTTTCTGGAATATTTTCAATTTTTTACTATTTTGTTTGCATGCTGGTTCAACACCAGCCCAATGACCATCAGCCTGACATAATCGACTTTGTAATCCAACTACATGATATCCATGTGGACAGGTATATGTTGCACGTGCACCAAAATGTTTTCCAGATAATGTAACAGTTCCTAGAGGTGGTTGATTCACTTCTGGACATTCTCGATCTAGAAAATTTCATTTTTTTATTCAAATTCAAAAATTTCATTGATTTTTTTTTTTTGCAAAATATACCTGGTTTAATACATGACATTCCACATACACCATCGCATAAACATTTCTTTTTCTTACTTTTACAATCCTCATCGGATGAACATTTTCTTAAACATTTCTGTCCTAAAAGTGTTGCTTGCTCTTCATCTCTTGGGCATTCAGTTGATGGAGAATTTCGTGGATTTTTATAAATTCTACTATCATCATCGGCTTCTGATGAATCTTCATCTTCATCCCAATCATCATCATCATCATCATCTGGTGCTTCGGTTACTGTTGGAATCGCAAGACCTAAGAAAAGAATGAATTTATAGATTTGTTAAATATTAATAAATGATTATGCAACGACATTATTATCTTGTTTAACAATGCCGTGTATATAAATATATAGAATCTTAAATTTAATCAAATGACCTAAAACGTGATAATATCATCTCATATATAGCTGGAAAATTATATTTGTATGTATTATATAATAATAGAAGATATTTATCAGAAAATTTATTCGTGATTTATTACCAAATGAACAATTTTAATTGGGTTTTGCATTGTTCTAATTAATTCTAAGAATTTTCAAAATCGATTTTGGCAAATTGCCAATTATTTCGTGGTTTTATTCAAATATTTACTTGAGTCTACCCAAAAGTAAAGTTTATTTTAAACTATTACTAACTTCTACTTCTTCTTCTTCTTATGGCATTATAGGTCAGAGTGAGATTTAGTTTTCTAAATAACACTTCTTCAATAACCGCGATCTAGCGCTCTCATTTACCAGTTAAGGACATGAAACTTGCGTGTCCCATTGTCGATGTTATATGTATATTTATCTTTTTCATGGATTTCTCTTGCTTCTACTTGTAGTAGGTCTTTCATTAATCATGTCTCTGATCCACCTTTTGCGTAGTGATTTATCAAAGCGTGCAATATCTTCATTTTTAATTAGATCATTTATTTCGACGTTACTTCTTCTTTCATATTCACCATTATCCAATCTTCTAGGTGCAAAGATCATACGCACGCAGTATTTTTTATTCGAACAGTTCTCATCATTATAATTGCCTAAACCTAAGGTATATGCGGTATATTCCTTTATTGGAAAACTAAAATTGTATTGTGTTTCCATGGTGATGTCTGTGGTTTGGACAGGATCTGAGAATGGATATAGGTGCTACGGAATGAAAAGATCTAATGTAATTTTATTAATCTTCATATCTTCATTAAAATATTTTTTTCAATTTTCTTTGTAGAACGTATTTGATACTGAATTCAAAACCAAAGGTTAACGTTTTAAACTAGAAGTATGTTCATTAAACTGTTTCTAAATGTTATCTTCAGTTATTCCCTAAAGTTTCCTTCATTTGTAACACCCTGTAAAATTCTGAATTGTAGTTAATTAATCCTTCTATAGAACTAAATATTATATATGAGTATACTACTTCAAGGTATTTTACATTCATATGAATAAATGCTTTATTACCATGCAAAATCATGCGACATAGTTAAATATTTAAATCATTTTCTTAAATATTATTTTATTAAAGAAAAATAAACAATAATTGTTTTCTTCACAATATAAAACTTGAAAATATGAGCATGAGAAGCAAGAAAATTACGCCTTTTCACTGTCGTTATTAAATATGCACGTCATATAGGTGCCTTCTAGATTTATGTATCAAGAACATTTTATATTCAAAAAATGTATGCGAACGCATTTAGCACGTATGAAAAGAATAAAAGTTAAGTATAAAAACACTTTGAAATAAACCACAATTTAAATAATCTACATAGAGGTATGAAACGTCCATCAACCCACCCAATGGTATAAAACAAAATCGGTATATAGCCAGTTTTTTGATGGACATAGTAGAACTGGAACTCGTAGTTAAACAAGTTATAGTTTAATGAATTAACTCTGAGAAAAGACAATCAGATTGTTTTTTCTGCATAACTTTGTTGATCTTTCTTTGAATTTTCTGTAATTTACAAATAACTTCGGCCTTAATAGTATAAAGATATTTTATCCAAATCGAGATATCAGTTTTTGAAATAGATTTTAAAGACTAACCAAAATTTTATAGCCACGACAAAAAAAAAATTACAAATATCTTGATTTTTAGTTTATAATATGATTCCTTGATCGATTTTGTTGAAATGCAATACCAAATCGAATTAAATCAGGAATGGAATCGTGTAATTCGTTTGCGACTAAATCGTATCGAAAAGGATTGCAGTTCCTATGCTTTTTCGATATGATTTGGGTTAAATCGAGTTATATACGATTCCACTCCAGATAACGCGTTTTTTAATTATCATGTCAAAAGTGGATCGATGGACATCAATAAATCACCCTAACTTTTGATTTTCTACACGTCTATAGCCTTGAAATCGTTATCCAATGATTATTTCTACATCGCAAATGTAGTGACAAAACCCTTTTGTAGTAACTACCATAGGGTATAAAAATTCTATATTAAATATTTATTACTCGAAAAGAGGATAATAAATAATGCTGTTTGAATAAAAGTGGTTATGTTTGAATGTATATAATACAAGAGGCTCTAACATTGACCCATATATTGTTAATATGTACCATAAGAAAATCCACATATGAAGAAGGCATATACATTTTTATTTAAACACAAAAAAAGTCTTATCATCATTCAAGCACCGAACAACAAGTACTATATATAACTTCATCTCTATTCCATATAATCATCCATTAGAGACCATTTTTTTTTTTCATTCTCATTATTTGTTTTGATCTTCTAAAGTAGAGACTATTTACACACTTTTTCCTTAAAAAGCTTAACAGATATAGGCAGTATAGGACAAAAAAATAAGTGTGTTCTACATAGTGATAAAATCAAGTCATGCGCATCGATTTTGATATGAGACCAAAAAAAAAATATACCTTCTACTTTTATAAAGTGGTTACATTCTATCCCAATCTTTATGTTCCAGAAAAAGGATTTGCTGGTTGACTGACTAGTTGATTTGGCATACAGTATATAATAAAAAAAATTACCTAGTATGGAAAACTACTCAATTTTCTTAGATTAAATATTCCGGTCAACATCGAATCACTTCATCATTAATACCAAATTTAAATAAAATTGAGTAATCCATTCTGAAGTTATCGTAAACATTCAAAAAATTCACTCCACAAGTCTGAAATAACCCACTTCCTGTTTGGCATTTCTGCTGAAAATTTAACCAATCCATCCTGCAATAGCATCTTGTATATGGTATAAAATTTTACGACAATCAGACTGGCGGTTAGGACACACCTTTGTTTTGGTCTGAAATTAACTATTTTCAGTTTTAGAATTTCCGTTGCAAATCTAGTCAGTTCTTGCTTTTAGTCCAAGATATGTGTATACTAAATTTTCTTACAAATGGTGATGTAGTTCTCTATTCATCATCCTCAGAAAATCTGAAGATAAAATTAATGTTTTTTGCCAAAAAGGACTGTTTCTGGTTACGCAAAATCGGTTAAAATCTATTCAGTTCATCTCCTTGTTACAGCTTATACATGAATTAAATTTGAGTAAGACCTTCTTATAAAAAAATTACCACACAGACACATCTTGAGAAAATAGTCAATTCGTATTCCGGTGACCCCAAAACATGTGCTTCTATTGTAAACCGGATGACGAATTTTTACCACGATTACAATACTTACTCATACTTTATTTAGGTTTAAGAAAGTCAAAAGAAATGGGTGACATCTTATATGGAACACATGTGGTACAATTTTTATCCTTATTTTTATGTGATTCACATATATACAATATATGAAATTGGTTCATACATAATACTATAGCTTATGGACTCGAATCCAACTAGTAGACAGGTGTCTGGGTCAGGTATTTTCAAATTGAAACAAAAGGATATGTAGTAGAAGAAAAAGGATAAGATCTATATTTCTATGGCATTACAATTTTACTGTAAGAATTTTTAGGTTTATAAATTTAAAGATTTTGGGTATTAAAAATGAATTTTATTGTGTATAATATTTAATATAATATTCATGAAAAATTTGCTAGTATTAAATTCTCCAAATTTTCTTTTCCCGCCAATAAAAATTATCATTTCCCAACGGAAAAACAAGATAATTTGGATGATAACGATGATGATGAATGTTGAATTTTTGTTTGTAAACAAAAACCCGCATGGTGGGACACGGTTGACTGCAGTCACGTTTTAATGACATAGACATACTTCTACAGATTTAATGTTAAATAAAAATACATTCAATATATTTTTATATATATATATAGTTTGTAGCCGAAGAGAGGAAAATTCATGAAAGAAAATTAAAGAGAGTGAACATATTTTTTGGTCAATATTTTATATATTTTGAAAATGAGAAAATCCCTTTTTCCCACGAAGGGATAATATTTCAATCTAAGCGAAAATTTTCTTTTAAGGATGCTTGACTTATAAATCATTTTTTAATAAAGAAAACTCTTAAAACTTTTTTCTCGAGAATTTTTTAAGCTGATAAGGAGATTTATAGAATACTCTCGATAGGGTAAGACATTATGGTTCTATAAAACCGTGGATAAAGGATGTACTTTTCATTTTCAGAAGGAAAACGCAATATACCTTTTTGGAAACTGTTTTTTTTTTTTACCCTCTTATTTCCCATATATATATAAAAGGAAAATTAGAGCTCCCTTTACTCACCCTTTTGTATCAAAATGGCTGCAAAAAATATCCAATATAATTGCAGACGATTCATTTTTTTTTCTTTTTTGTTTTAAAGTATTTTCTTTGGTAGATTTTTAATCCTTTCTTTGAATTTTTCCAAAGATGAATAAAATTAAAATATTAAATATTTGATGCACTATTTTTCTTGTTTTTTTTTTTTTCTGTATGAAACTTAAAGGGAAAATGTTAAGATGGAAAATGCAATAAGAATTTTCCGGAAAAATTTTTTATTGAATATTTTCATTTTGTCACCGAACACATTTTAAACACATTTAAAATAAGGTTTTTTTTTTTTTTTGGAAAATTTATAAGAAAGAAAAACTAAAAATTACGTTTTTCTTTTCGGAAAAAAAAAGAAAAAAAAATTTTTTTTTTCACTTTCTGAATTTTTCAATCCCCGGACAAAACCGAAAAAATTTTTTTAAATTTGATTTTCTTTTATTGTTTTAAATAATAATTAAGAAAAAAGAAAATTGATTAGAAATTGTGTTTTTTTTCTTCTATTTATTATACAACACTTTTTTTTTTACTTGGCAAATCAAAATGAAATAGTTTAATTTTTTCTTCTAAAAAAGAAAATTATGTATTAAAATTTTCTTCATCGTTTAATCAATTTGAAGAGTTTTCTCGAGCACAGAATACACACGAATGAAAATGCAACCAAATTTTAGCTGGCAGTAACGGACAAAACGATATCAGGTCAAAAAAGAAAAAGAAAAATTACTCAAACACAATATTTGTTGTTGTTATGAAAATTTTCTTCTCATTTTTCTCGATTTTCCATTACGAAAAGAAAATTTTTTTGATGAGAAATTTTGTGAGAATTTTGTATTGTATGCCAATTCAAACATTTTTAGTTTCTCTATTACAAGGTATAAGAAAAGTAGTATCTGTATTTGTTTTTGTAGTTTTAATGTTGTTTAGCTGAATAGGACACTTTTAAATAAAAACACAATGTTGTTACACAAAATCTGTAGACGCTGGAACAGGGTAAAATTTAAAGCTTATATTTAAAATACATTTTAAGCTGAGGTCAAATGTCACATAATATTTAAAATATACAAAGATTAACATGTTCCACCATCAACTCTGTACATTTTCTCATCTTGGAGTTATCGACAAGAGACATATCTAGCAACATTTTGCGATATACCAGTTTCGGAACTGTGAAATATAGTATATTATAATACACAATGTCAACGTTAATTTTTCTGAGAAAACTTAAAGATAAGACCCCTTTTTATAGAAATAGAATAGGTTCTTTAGCTGGGAAAAATGGCTTCTTCTTTTTTTTGTAATGAAATGTGGTTGTTTAATGTGTACCAGTACTACTGGCACACTTCAGGAACTTCTTGCGAATGATACGAAAACTAAACAAGTATAAACTTATCCATTGCAAACGACTTGAAGAGTCTATCTTTATAGTTCGTATGAAGCTCCTGCAAAATTGATAAACTAATTGAATTGAATTGATTTTATCTTTGTAATTAGGATTTTTCCAAGGCTTTAATAGTTTTCAAATATATAATATTTAAGCATTCACTTTGTTTTTGAAATAACTTACGAGAAAAACAATTTACATAGCTGAAGTGTTGTTCTGTACCTCCAGAATTTATGCTTTCTAACCTAGAAACTTGAAATTTGGCACAAACCATAAGATATGAAAAATTCAGAAGCTTGAAAATTCCAACTGTTTATGTTTGTCGGTGATTGTCATGTGATTATGACAATATACATTTTTTCAATTGATGCTTTTGATGAAGATAAAACTAAAAAGCATACAATAATAAGAGTTTCCAACTTGGATTCTGATTAGAACACGTCTGAAAGTGCCATCTCATAAATATTAATTGTTAAAATGACTTTGTGATATAAAAATGCATGCAGGTATTTACTGTAGGTAAAGAAAAATAAATACATGAAGAACCGAGACTTGGATTTGAACCAGAGTCTCATCAGCTTCTAGAAAAGAGGTCTTAACCGACTTGACCATTTTCATAAATTCTAAATATTATATTATTCAAACAATACAACAGTTATTCTATAAAACCTTTCAACTCTTACTATAATTCCAATTTATTTGTACTCTAATTTTAACTCTACATTACAGTCTTACAAATACGGGCTTTGCAGCGCTGTAATCGTACCAAATATTTATATGCCAAAAATTACATGTAATAAAACATAAGTATAGAGAAAGTCATAATATATCTCTTATACGTTTTAATAGAAAGTTTTCTCTCTCTCCTTTTCTATTGTCAGAAGAAAATTTCAAACAATAATTTAATCAAAAAATTATTACTTTCCCCGATAAAATTTCACTCAATTTTCTCTTGGGGAAAATTCTTTTAGATGAATTTTTCTCCCAAATTCCCTATCACTAATTTTCACTTTTCCCAAGTTGTAGATACTTTTGCTCTTCTTCATGTTTGATTATTTTTTTTTTCTTTATTTTTCTTTTTAAAGATAAAAAGCTTTACTTATTTCTTTGATTTAAATTTTTTCAAGTATTTTATTTGTTTAAATTGTTTCAAATAAAATATGCCGAGAGGGAAAAATTTTTAGCTTTTCCATCTCATAAAATATTTAAAATAGAATGGAAAAATATTTTTGGTTAAGAGGAAATTGAATTTTTCACGGAAGGAGTATTGAGGGAAAGCTAAAAATTTGAAATGTTTTCGACATCAAAATAAAAATTATTTAAAAAGCAAAAAAATATTCACATTTCGTATTTATTTCAAATATGTTAGATGATATTAAAGGGATTTTATAGTATGAATGTTTCTTGGAAACTTTTTGTATCAAGAAAGGATGTCGGATATATTCTAATAGACGTGATTTCAAAGAATACAGAAAATTCTATTGTTTGTGATTGGTTTTTTACTCTGTTATATCTTATCTTTTTTTTCCTATAATTGTGGATTAATTTTCATTCGATTGCACATCGTTTGTTATAATTCAATTGAATGCCTTCATATCCGTATAACACTTTGAGCGATGAAATTAGGATTTTGATTTCATAATAACATTCCGGGAATTCTCAAATATATTGTATTTTCAGGCTTATAACCAAAATTCTATTGACGATAATAAGGGAGGTCCGGTGTTAGGACATATTACGTTAATAAAGTATTTGACATGGAAAATCCTCCAACTTTTTTATAGAAACTTTTTAAAGTTATTAACTACAGAATATATAACAAATTGTTAGATTGTAAAATATGTGGAGTTTTGAATTGAAACAAAAAGATTTTGATAAAAAATTGTGTTGTATTGCAAATACAAAATTTATCAATAAGTCTAAACTTCGTCGTGAAGGTTATCAGATTCTTTAGTTTGTTTACAAGAAGCGCTCGAAAATGCTAGGACCCACATAAATTGAAATTTATTTATACAAATAAAATCATTTATTGAATTTGTAAATATAAACATACCATAACTTTCGGACAGAGGTTGTAGTTTATAGTTATTATTTTATATAGTACAAATTTTTGAGAAAAACTTCATTTGCACAGGATCTATGCAGATTAGTACTATGACGTAAACGTCAATAAAACTCGTTAAAGGAATCTAGTATGTTCATATGTACATCTCAAGTGCAAAGAACTAAGAGTTTATAAAAATAATCGCATATTTAGGTTTTCTGCATTTAAAAGATATTAAAGTGCAAAGCGTTTTAACTATATAGAAGGTGATATATTCCGCTTTATATTCATACACCTTATTTAGATGTATAGTATGTGTTATGTTGACGTCATTGGCGCATCGCATTTTAGCTGTTAAATGAACTAAAATTATTTCGCTTAATTCGTGCTTCTTTTTAAACAAAAATTGTGAGTTTTGTGATTTAATTAGAGAAAAAATGGTTAGTAGAAATTGTAGTGCTCTGTGTATTGCTCGAATGTGTGAAAAAAGTGCAAGAATTGGACAATAACATCACATATCATCAATTTCCCAAAGGGATCTAAAAGCTAAATTAACGTGACGTCCTCAACGCATTATTTCATTGTAGTGGACTGGAATAGATCATTTTCTATAGCAGCGGTTCCCAGACTTTTTCCAACACGACCCACTTTTTTTTAAAGTAAATTTCGCGACTCAGAACATCTGTTTTGCAAAAATTTAAACCTGACTTGCCGTTTGCTCTTTATTTATGCACGATTTATACCAAATCTATGTGTGTGTTGGTGTAGCCTGTAGCGTACGATTTTGAACTCAGAATTCCGTATGAAAATCGTTTTACAATTTCCAAGTTGGAATTAATGCATATTGGAAGGTTATTTGAAAATATAATTTGAGATGATTATAAATATTTCAAGTTATAATTTTAGAAAATTTTCGGGCCCCTATTTTAAAAGCTCGCGACCACCAGATGGGAACCGCTGTTCTATAGTTAAAACGCTTTGATTAAAGTGGTCCCATAAACGCTGAAGCAATCCGTATTTCAGATTTATTTGCTTGTATGGTATCTGCTAAAGGATGCGTGAGCATGTACTAATAAATAGGAAACTAATAAAAAGTCATAAAAGGAAAAACTAACAAATTTATATTTATTTTCGAATTATTTTATTTCATTTGTTGTTATTTTTTAATTATCTTTTTAATCATAATTTGTTGTTCATTTTTTCATCTTAAATATTAATTTCATTTATTACTTAATATAATTTATTAGTTTTTTTTTCTTCTTTTTTGTTTTTTAAATATATTTATAACACACATCGAAAAAGATTTTGTTTTAATATTTAAATTTTATAAAGTTTTAGTTTAATTTTTAAAACAAAAAGAAAAACAAAGTAAATTTCGAAAAAAATATGATAAATTAAAAAATTTTAAATTATTAAATTTTTTGGATTATTTTTGTGAAAATTGTAAATTTGATTTAAATCTTTTTTTTTTTTTTAATTTTAATTATAATTAATAAATAATTATTGATTTTAATGTTTTTTAATTCTTGAAAATAATAAAACAAGAACAAAAAGTGCGTGTAAAAACATTGTTTAATATAAAAAGAAATTGATTTTAATTAAAAATTGAAATTAATATTATATAATTTAAGTTATTACAAGGCTAAAAGGAATTTGGTATTTCCAATGTTCCTTTCAAAATGTATATTGCGAGTACTTACAAAAATTGCGAATATAAAATATGAAAACCTTTCCGTCTTAACGTGGTTAAGTATCAGGTTCTTAATAATTGCTTAATAATTTTTGGATTCATAGTTCGAACTCGATTTAACGCTATTGTTTATCCCGCTGATGGGATTATGTAATAGTTTGATTTGAAATTTTTTTATTTTCACGTCAGCCTATCCAGAATGCAATTCCAAGTTTTAATGAGAACCAGACAATTTTCTATCTCGATCCCCTTGAGCCCCTAGCGTCTATATTGATCGAATTAGAGACAATTTTCTATCTTGATCCTGCGCTAAGCCCGTAGTGATTGAAGACATTACCTTTATTTTAAGATGGCTTATCCAGAATATGTATTCAAGACATTTGTATGTGCTTGGGTGCTGTTATCGAGAAGCTCCATTTTTTAACTTCGGAACTCTTCAAGATATGAAGATATCTGTGCAAGTTTCATCAAAATTGATATAGCAGTTTTTTACGTTACACTTGGAAAACAAGGCCTTTAGTTATTAGTGTTAGTAAACATTTTTGAAAGAAAACTTTGTCTAAAATTCTATTTGGTTATAGTTTTTATTGGTTCATTATTACCACACCAATATCAAGAACAGCAGTCAAATATAAACTAGGTCAAAACTGGGTTGAAATGCATGTACTATATATTATGTTGTTTACATGATCGGATTGAAGTCGACTTCAATCCGAATATCGTGCATGTATACTCAGATCGACTTCAAATCGACTTGAGTCAATCCGATCACAAACATTTTTCTGATCGACTTGAATTTTGCATGTAATCCAGAATGACTTCAAATCGAATTGGAAATTTAAAATGTACTATGAAAAGAGGGAATGTAACCTAAAAAAGAAAAATTTGCTTGGCAGCGTCTGTGAAATTGACGTTGATTTGATGTCGATTTCAAGTCAATCTTTCAATCCGGCAAAGCTAAAAAATGCGGATTGAATTTCAAGTCCATCTCAAGTCAATTCTGAAGTCACCATGTAAACCAAGTATATTCTGGTCGAGTCTAAATTGAATCGCCAGAATTTGTATTCTCCTGCGACACTACATTTGGACTTGATATTTCAATCTTATGTTCCCATAAACGCTAATTTAAACTAATTCGAACTAATTTTGGATTGTTCGATTGTTTCGACTTTAGTAGTAATAATTACTTAAGTGAAGTAAAGGTTCCATATTATTTATATCCGCCAAAATTGGAATAAACCAAAATTTTGTAAATAATTTTTTGATTGTACATATTTGTTTTTTTTTAAAGTTTTCGAGGAAATGTTATGAAAATTTTATTTTATTTTATTTATTTACTTTATTAACATCAGTCACACACCAAAATCGATTATAATTACTAATTTTATTAGACGGAAATATAAATTTAATATTTTTTTATGATTTTTGTTTCATTTTCTTAGGTTTTAAAATTCTAAAAGAGTCCTCATTTTGTTTCATTTTCTGATAGTAATTAATTTAGAAATTATTTATATTGATTTTGAATTTTTTAATGAAGTTTACGTTTTGCTAAATTATTTCTTTAGTTAATGCAATTTTTTTTACATTAAATATATTATTTTTATTTGAACAATTATTTGTTTTTATACTCTTATTTAAATTGAATTCTTTTTTTCTCATATTTTAAGTATTAATTTAAAGGACCAGCCTTTCAAAATTGAATCTCTCATACCAGATGAGTTTTTTTTGTTTTGTTTTTATATTTAATATTTTTTGTTTTATAATTTTCATATTTTTTTAAACTTAATTATCTACGAAATATTATATTCTTATTAATTATTTATTTTCTTAATTATTTTTAATTTTAATTAAATAATTTTGTTTGTTTTATATTTTGTTTTTTGTTAAATGAAATCAAATCAGAAAAACAAAATTACATTTAAAAAGAGAAATTTTCTTGTGCATATAGTTTTTTTTTTGTTTTTAATTTTATTAAAATATAAAGATTTCTTGTTTTAAATATGAAAAATATAATAAAAAATAGAGTTTTAATTGAGATGGTAAAATATGTTTTACTTAAGACATTTTTTTGTATATAGAAAAATTGTGCATTGAAAACGGTTTTGTGTTTTTTAAAACATTTGAAAAACAGAAATATAAAAATATATAATTTAAAATACTATAAATTAAAAAATGTCATGTTTTGAAGAAAATAAATTATTAGTAAATAAATAACAAAAAAAATCATGTAAAAAAATGTAATATGGTAAAAATGAATGGCATTGTTTTCTAGAATTTCTGGCCTGAATGTATGTAAAAACTGAAGCTATTCAATACTCTTGGTTTTTTGCAAATTTTTAACAGTTGATCTTCAACTTGATCAAAGTTCCATTAAATGTTAAGTAGATTTGCTCAACCGGATCATTGCTTTGAAATTAAATTCCTTTTGGAACTTATTTGATAAATGTTACCATTTTTTTCATGCTACAAGTATTTCTTACTAATCTATTTGAATACATGTTCTTGAAATTTATTCAAATCGGTTACTATAGTTATTTGAAATTGTAATCGAAAGACGTTTTTATTTCTCCCATGAAAATTATGATCTTAAAAATTCAACATTTTTTAAGATTCTCCATTTTTGATGAAAATAGAATCGAACGAAAAATATTCAAATTTTTTTCTTTTTAACTCATGCTTATAATTGTTAGCTGTTTTTACTGCCATTTGATGTTTTAAATTTGCATTTAAGGTCAGAATTTCTTGCATTGTCGAAAAAATGAGTTGCAGAAAATTTTACACTTTCGGTTAACCTTTTCTAGAACCGAACACGATAATTTTAAGATGTCAAATTTTAGGGACATGTACAATATAATTCAGAAAATCATTCATTTTTACCATTCTTTTGAAAAAGATTCACATGCAGAAAAATTTGTAAATCTTAGTTGTGACAATTGAATTTTAGTTCTCACAACTGATTTTTCAGTTCTTACAACTAAAATTCAGTTACCACAACAAAAAAATCAATTATGAAGTTTCGACAACTGAAATTTGGTTGTTACAACTGAGTTTTTAGTTCGCACAACAAAAAATTCAGTTCAGAACTAGCCAAAATCTTGATGATTTTTCTGCGTGCATTTATACAGTACATGTTTATAGATTTTTCATAAATAATAAAACAAATAGTATAAAAGTTTATGATATTAAAAAAGCGCGAACTTTTTTTGTTTGTTTTGGTTTTGTGTTAAATCTTAAATACTAAAATTTTTAATAAAATATTTGTTTTTTTTTCTTATTTATTTTCTTGTTTACACTGAAATAATTGCAAATTGTATATGCTTTTGTTTTTAATTTTTTATTAAATATTTTGTTTGTGGTCGCCATTTAAAAATTATCTAAATATTGCTACAACACTTATTTGTTTTTCAAAATTTTCTTTTTAATTCATATTGGATTTCAAAATTGAATATATTTTATTAGAAAAAGAAATGTGATTTTCATTCGGTTTTTTATAGTAATTAGAAATATGTTTTAATTTTAAATTTTTCATTGAAATTAAGAATAATTTTTTTTTTAAATAACATCGACACATTTTTATAAAATTTTGCAAATTTTTTAATATATTCTTAATAAATGACAACATTTAAATTTTTATTTTTTTAAAGATTTATTCCAATATCGTAGTTTGATAAAATATTTTCTACAAATCAGTTCGCTTTTAATTGTCTACGATTTTATATATTTAATTAGAACACATTTTAGTATTTTAATGAAATTTGAATAGCATATCAAAGAATGGAAATTTGCAATGAATTTTGTTTGTTTGTTTGTTTTTCTTTTTATATAAAGAGATGAAAATTTGTATCGCTTAAAAATTACTTCCAAAAAATTGAATCGTATTTATTAAATATAATTAAATGGAGATAAAATTAACGAAATAATTAAATTTCAACTCGTATATAAAAAAAATGCATTCAGATTACAAAAATAATAAAATTTTCTTAAAAATTTTTTGTTACTTTTGGTCGATATGTTAGGCTCAAAGACTTATGTCGGTTATTGGTCGGAGAAAAAAAATTACCAGAACATGTTCTGGATATCATCAAATTACCAAAGATTGATATTCCGATCTGTAATGCGTTTTGACAATTTGTAAAACGACCAGACAACGAAATGTCGATCTCTGGCAATTTGACGTTATCCACAACACGTTCTGGTCGTTTTTTCAATTTCAATTTCCGAAATAGATCTTTGCCTCTAACAAATTCATATATATATAAAAAAAGACAAATAATTAACTAATATTAAATTATAAATCGAAAATTTTTCCATCATTTTCTGGATTTCCATAAACATTATTTTCAGGACTAGTTTCAGTACCATCAGTTTGATAATTTCTTAATATTAATGTTATTAAATTTGAATGATTTTCAAGAGCAATTACAACATATCTTCCATTTGATAGTATTTCGCATGTTGAAATTTGAGCAGGCGGTGTATAAGCAGCAATTGATTTACCTAAAAAAATCAAAGAATTTTAAGTTATAAAATTAATAAGTATTAAAAAAAAACCCTATTACCAGAATCAAGTTCCCATAAACGAACTGATGTATCACGACCATCTTTATCACCGGATAATAGACATTTCCCAAGTGGATCCAATTTTAATAATGTAACTGGTGCATTATGTCCAATTAGGGTACAACGACAATTACCAGTTACTAAATCCCATATTAAAATTCGTGAATCTTCGAGACCAGCTATTACGCATGCATTAGTTTGTGATATCGCCAGCGATACCGTATTATAGGACGGTTTCCATTTTTTAAATAATGTACCACTTTGTAAATCATATACAACAATAAAATTCGGTGTCGGTTCATTCAATTCTTTAGCAACAACACAAACATATGAACCTTCATGTGTTATTGCTGATAATGATGTTATAAAATCATGATGCGGTATACGTAAATCATATAGTAATTTTCTTTGTGTTAAATGCCAAACAAGAAGTGGAAATGGTTTTTGTGTTTCATCACCACAAACAAGAATTCTAGAAGATTTTGTTTATTATATTAGAATATTGTATAAAATTATTTCATATTATGTATATTATTGTAACTTACCGTCCATCACCTGATACTAATAATGAATTAAGAAAACGATCTTCACCAGCTTTAAATGTTGTTACACAATCTCCAGATTCTAAATTCATAAGATTCACGTACATACGATTACGTGATAAACAAACCAAATGCTTAGAATCATGTAAACCAAAATATGGCATTTTTTGATTCATAACACCTTTTAGGGTTACCTATTTAAATTAAAAAATAAAAAAATTAATAATATTATAATATAATTGATTCACCAAATTCGAAAAGCGCTCATGTTGGTTTTTTCAAATTGTTCAGGAAACACAAAAAACTGAATTTCTGCCAAACTGTATGGAATTTAGGAGTGGAATTTTTTTTGAAAGTTCTAACCATTGGACTACGCCATAACATACTGAAATGGTTTTGGTTACTATAAGAGTTCCGAAAAAAAACAGCTGTTACAACTTCCCGAGATGAGCCCTTTTCGAAATTGATCCAAGAACTCAGGTGGTTTTAGTAATAAATTGGCATAATATGAATGTTTATCATAAAACAGTCAGTTTATTTATCAGAAAACATCATTGTCACAATGATTGCACGAGTGACTTCTTTGCGGAAAATAAAGGAAAGCTTTAAACTTTCGACTGACTGATTGTTTCTGTTTTGTCCCGGACATTTGTCGCAGAACAAGTGCAACTCCGTTATTTCTTCAGGGACGTTTTCACGAATATAATCATTTAAACATGATGCCACTTCATTGGGTCCCTTGAGGGATTGACCCTCATGATAGCAGTAGAAAGTTGCTTTCGCCGTTTTCATATTATGCACGAAAAATTCATAGTTGGCGGAAATAAAATACCTCCTGGACGGACAGAACTGGTAGTGGGAGATTATGCATCTATACGTGAAGACAACAAAAACGACGAAAAAGTACATTTTGAAAAAAAAAAACGACATGAGCCCTTTTCGAAATTGGTGATTCAATTAGAATTAAATATTTTAAAATTTACCTTAAATTTTCCTTCATTCAAATCAATAACTTTTATTTCTCGACGACATAATACCGCCGCACCATATTCACCAACTGGACATAATGCTGTTGGTTGTGGTACACCTTTTAATGTACGAACTTTTTTACAATTTGGTACATCCCAAACACAAATCTCTTCACGTTCTGTACTTACTGATGCCACAAAATAACCTTTACCTTCTAAATTCATAATCGCATCATAACCGTTTATATGCGTTTTATCATTATCATAAATAAATTCATTTAAACGTTCTAAATATGTGATTTTCACTGTTTTCAAATAGTCCAACCATTTTTTTATAATATCATTTTTACTAAGCTCAACATTTAATTTAATCTCATTTTGTAGATAATTTTTTAATAATGGATATAATTGATCACCATCATAATTTAATTCTCTTATATATAATTCAAGAAATTTTTTAAATACATTTATATGTAAATTTTTTGTATCTAATAATAATGTTTTCAAATTATTATTATTATTTCCTATTGTATTTGTTTTAATATAATTTTCAATTAAATAAATGTCACTAAGTATTTGAACACATCCAGTTGCTATTATTTTATCATGGATCCATTGCAGATCAGTTAGGTACATTGAATGTATGAATGATTGTTGCTGTTGTTGTTGTTTATCAATCATAAATGCATAATAAGGCAGTTGAATGAATTTTTGTACATTATAACTAAATATATAAATAAATATGTAATTAATATTTGTAAAAGAAAAGAAAAGACGAAAAAAAATCGTATAGAAGATATGTTTACAAATTTCTAAAAGTACATGTTTTATAACAAACTAGCTGACTCGACAGACGTTGTCCTGTCTAAATTTCAATAAATTTGTTTGTGATCGTTTTGTGGATTTGTAAAAAGCTATTGAAAATATATAAACAAAGTAAAAATGAGAAAAAAACGTATTTCTGCTACAAAAATCCATTGAAGAAAAGTGTTTTTAGTTTTTCCCGAATTTTCCAATTTTCCGGGCAAATTTTCCCATTTTTCTTTCCGTAAGAAACTTTTTCGGACTACTACGACCATTTTAACAAAAAAATGAGCGAAATCGGTTCAGCCGTTCTCAAGTGATGCGCTTACGAACGAACAGAATTTAATTTTTATTCATATAGATTATGACAAGACTCGAAAATTCTAATCGAATCGAAAATAAAAAACGATCTATAGAGCTCCTTCTTTCTTCAATCATTGTTAGGATTTTTTTTAAACATATATAATTTAAATCAAACTCCAAAATGCCAAATTCCAAAATGTGAATAAAATCGAGCAGAAAATAAAAATTTAATTCTGTAAGACAAAAAAAACGACAATTGTATATCATTTTCATATACTTCGTAAGTCAATTTGTCACTTGAAAGTGATAAATTTGAGGTGAGAACTATTGAGCTATCACTTCCAAATAATACTTATACGATTCTATAATCGATATCACAGAGAAAACAATTAGAATTCTTAATCTGTACTTCGTTATGACAGCATTCTCGGTGTGCAAACAATTTAACTCGTTACTTGTATTTGTGTGCTTACACTGCACTACGTAATGTTTTGTAATGTAAAAACCCTTAAATTCCTATAGAACTTTGTAAACATGCAATGTTTCATTATTCATACCACAAATGATTCTTTATGAAATAACAATGATTTAATTTTTTTCAAGAATCCTTTGGATTCGCACCATGAAACATCCTTAACTTAAACTAAATATATTTTACCATTTATATTTTCCTTTTTTATCAATTGATATAATATTTTGTTTTCTGAAATATTCGCATAGTGTACGTTGTGCTTCATTCACTTTAATGTTATATCTTTGAATAGCGTGTAAACGAATTCTTTTATCCATTATAGTTATTTGATTATTATGTAATAGCATTGGTCCCATTAACCAACAAAACTTAAACCATAATTTTGATGCTGAGATATCTAAAAGCAAAGAAAAAAAAGAAAATTAAATTTCTTTTCGAAATTTCTTAAAATCTTATACTTTTTGATATTTGTGATTCCCTAAATAGTGTTATTAAATCAGTTTCTGTAATACCATATCTTGATGCTGCCAATATTGATAATAAGAAACCAACAACATCTGAACTAAATTTTGTTTCGATTGTTTCAAAAAATTTCTCAACAATTCCATTTAATTGTGTATCTTGAATATCACAATTTCCAAGCCATGCTAGCCACCATAAAATTTTCGCTTGTAATGGAAGTTTTTCATTAGCTAATTTCCAATTTTGTGGTAATTGTAATGCACCATTTGCAGCATAAAAATCACCACCACCAAAACTTAAAACATCACGCCATTGTTCATCGGAAAATTTTGTTAATTCAATAAAATTTTCATTCGGAATTTTACGAGTTTTCAATTCTTCTATTATCCAATTTCCTTTATTCGGACTAGCCGAATTCGGTGGACCAATCGTATTAACTGTTGTTGTTAATATGATTTTTGTATTTGGTAACAATTTTAATGGTAACCAATCGAATGTTTCTAATCCATCGATTTCATCAATCGAATCGATAACAATAACTAGTTGTAATTTAATCGATTCTAAACTAGTTTTAATAAAATTTGTATACGCGTCAATAGTCTAGAGAAAGAAAAAAATGTTGTTATTTCAGAGAATTAAGTTATACGGTATCAAATTGCAAAACGGTGATCAAATTACGGACACTCTACCAAAAAAAATCCTTGTAATTGTCATGATATGTTTTTAACAAGCTTAAAATTTTGTTTGAGTATCAAGAACTAATTGTCCATTCCACTATAATTAACTATTACAAGGATTTTTTGATAGGAGCTGCAGGAGATTTGTCATCGAGTTCAATTTAGTACATTTATTCTATATGAAGTTGTTTGAAATTTACATGATTAAGTCGACAAGGACGATTGGTCATTAATACAGATATTTGTTCAGCTATTGATCCAATTAGTGATACAAGATGCGATGATAATTGTGTTAAATTGACATATCTACACAAAAAAAAAGAAATACTTAACATTTGCCTTTTTTTTTGTTTTTATGAATTTATATGAAGTTACGCTACCTTAAAACGAGACTACATTCTGGTAACCAAGAATGAACATTATGCATAATTTTCGCTGCTAATACACTTTTACCACTTCCTGATGGTCCAAAAATAATAAGTGGTGATTTTGAATTTCCAGTAATATATCTAGAAAATATATATATACATTTTTTTGTGTTTTAAAAATCCTTATTAAAAATCTATTTTATTACCCTTTCAATATCTCCATAATCGTAAAATTAGCACAATTTTGTCCTAGAATTTTTGAATATTGACTAACCGCTTCAATTTCACTTAATAAACGTTTATCAATACCCAATGTACAATTCGGTATTGAAAATTTATTCGAATGTTCTTCAGCAATACCATCAATAACATTACTTATAAGACTTTCCATTATAGCAGCTAATTGATCATCTTGTACTTGAATTGTTGGCGGTATACGTATTAAATTTTTCTCAGATAATTGATTTTTTAAATCAATATGAATTGTATTTAAACGACGATGCATTTCAATTTCTAGTGATTTTGGATTTTCTGATAATTTTGGTGATAAACTACCAGTTTGTATCCAAATACAACGTTTCGATAATTCTTGACTTATCAATACAGTATTATTAATTTCTTGTTCAACAACTGTTGTTAAATATGAATCTCGTAATTCTTTTGAGAATATATCAACCAATGTTTCTAATAAATTATTTAATTCAATATTTATTTCATCCGGATTATTATGATAATCTTTTGTATTCAATCGATAGCATGGTGGTTGTGCTGAATTATCTAATAGATACCATTTTTCTAGTAATATTTTACGTGAATTTTCTGTTGAATTCAATGCTGTCGTAAAATCTTGACTTTCAATTGTTAATGGAAGTAATGGTGTACCTAATGATGTACCCAAAAATAATATTGGAATAATATAGGAAGAATTTGAATGTCGTGATATTTCTGCTAAACAATTTGCCGCCTCCTCATGACCACCTTGTGCTTCTAATGGTGATTTTGACCATTTTCTTATATCTAAAATTTTTATTTCACAATTACTATCAGTCTCAGTTTCATGGGTGTCTGATATTAAAATTTCAAAACCACGATATGAACAACGTTCTTGTAGATTTTCATAAATACTATGTAATATGGTTTTTTCATTTTTATGTCCATTATCAGCGGCTAAAATATAAATAACTATTTTACGATCTTTTTCATTACGTCTCGTTGTTATTGGTTTCCCTTGTAGTGTACTAAGACTAGGTGGTAGAGATGCTATAACTGGTAGATCACATGGTGGATTCACTGTTTGTGGTGTACTAGATACAGAATCTATTTAAATAGAAAAATATTCATTTGTATATTATTAAATGTATAAATGAAAATGTATTTCTATTGTTATATTACCACTTATTGTTGATTGAAAATGAATTCGTGATACACCACCTTTTTGTATATTTCCATTTGTTGGTGAATGTGTTGTCAATGAAGTTGTTTGTCCAGTTGATATATCTGATATTGGTTCTGGATCAGCTAATGGTGCTTCTTTACCATCACCAGTTTGTTGTTTTATTTCTTTCGAATCTTTTTTCTCAGCAAGTTGATATGAAGGTGATCTAATGGAATAAAAAACAAAAAAAAAAAACAAACATATATATCATTTGTTAAATTAGATTGTTTGTTATTTATTTGAAAGAATTTATTGAAATTCATTAGAAAACCCCTCTTTTCTTATTTTTATCATTTATTATTATTGTTATAGCTGTCTAACCCACTTACGATATCAATTATCTATAATGGATTTGACAAGAGTTCCACTTCACAGGTCGTACATCCGCAAACTTTATTGGACTGATTTTAGTATATTATTCTAGATTGTGGTTCAATAATTTATTAGGTTTTGTTATATTATCATCGGTGTTTGAGAATTTTAATATTATGAAGTTTGAATTAGACTATACGCTATTATATAGGATAACGAAAAATTTAGTAGGGAATTTGATTTGTTAGACATAAACATATATGATGTGTCTACAAAAGAAAAAAAAATCAATAAGTTCTTATGTTCACAGGGTGATTTTTATTTAAAAAAATTGAATTATGAATTTACAAATTTCAACCAAAGCTACGAAATCAGCAGTCAAAATTCCCGACTCCTTATTTTTGTTATCATTGACTCCAGCTTGTTAACATATGTATAAATATATATATATAACTAATATTATACCGGGTCGGGCAACTAAAGTGTATATCTATTTCAAATCGCTGTCAAATGTAAACCGCACATCTTGCAGTACTAAAATTTGACATGAATGTTGATTGACATATTGTCTGTCAGTAGTATAGTTCAATATATTTTGTATATATACTACACTAGCAGTAAAGGAACCAGTAAAGATCAAAGTGTCAATAAAGAGCGTATATGAACAGGTTCAAATTTTTATAAAATTTCCTAATACGGAGTCAGAGTCAGCTCATTTTTTCCGATTTCAACTCCACTGATCAAAAAGCTTTTTGAATTCTAAACTCAGACTCCATGAATGCGCCCCGATTTCAATAAAAGTACAAAGCAAATGTTTTTCAATATCATAATTTAGAAGGGTTCAGTGTATACCGGCCAATCAAATTCATTATTAATTATGTTTTAAATTTTAAATTTTCTTTAACTCAATCTCTTTACTATTGTATAGCGAAGATAGTCTATAAATCATGATTCCAAAATTCATTCAGTATTAGAAGATTTCAACATTATGATATGTCCAATATGACTTTGTAAAATACAGGCTGTATTTAAAAAAAATGATAATAATAAATTGACTTTATTCTGAAGCAAATTTCATGGGAATTTATAGATATTCATTTAGAAGAAAACTTTTTGTTATCATATCTAGGCTCAAAACATTCTTTTGTCATCCAGAATGATTTCTCAGGTCAGTATTCCCGAAAATTGTACACCAAATATTATTTGATACAGCTTATGGTATCTTCTAATAAAATATTATTATGAGATTTATTTTCTTTCGGGAATAGAAACGAAAGTAGATCTTGACGTCAGTAATAGGACTTAAGAATTAAATTGAAAGAGATCTCCTATATTAATTCTTGACGTAGTAACATATTAAATTTTTGAAAAAAATAGATTTAATTTTTTTTTACGTATGTCAAGTGACTTTTTTTTACAGAATTTTTATACCCTATGGTAGAATAATAAACATTTTTAATACTCGTAGGCTTGAAGAAAATTTTGTAGTCCAGTCGTTTAAATTATATCTGATTAATTTAATTGAATTTATATTAATATATTCTGAAAATCGGCCTATACCCGCCAAAACTTTCCGGCCACCTCGGTTTTTGCTTAATAACTTCGCTCCACCTTAGTCGATTTTGCTGAAGTACAATACAAAATCCAGTTAAGCAATAACCAACTCCCATTTTAAATTTCAAGAAAATTGAATAACGCATTTTTGAGTTATCTTATACACGGACGGATGGACATGCAGAAATCGATATAACTTTTGATTCCCTACACAACCACATCCTTGAAACCTTTGTACGATGATTATTTCAATGTGTTAGACACATAGTGACAAAACTAATATACCCTCTGGTAGTACCTGACATAGGGCATAAATGTAAGCTCAAATTTTCAACGTTTTTGTGTAATATCCAAATGATTGGACCGATGCAACTCGAGGGTTCTTTATTTTAGGTCAGGAATTATGTATCTCAGGTCAATTTGCAAAGACAGGAAGAAGAGTCGTTAGAGATTGGGCGATTTGGGAGTAGGTTGGCTATTCCCTCTAGTACATTTATAATGTAAAAACTTGGTGCGGTATAGAATTTATTTAGAATCAGTGAAGGGCATCGAAGCTATAGTTTATATGCTTTGTTAATATTTGGTTCTTTCTTTTTTAATTTTAGTGTACGAGTTCCACGATTCCATGTTTATTAAAAAAGAAAGAAAGATAAAAATTAAAGCATCACATACTATAAGAACGACATTGTTGATCAACATCAAAAGAAAAGGTAATCCAACGTTTTTTTCTTTTAAATTGAGTAGTATTATTATGTAATAATTAAAATTTATTTATTAATTTGTTTTTCTTTTGTTTTTGTTATACTTGTAGTTGTTTCTTTGGAACAGAAGCTTCTTTCCAAAATGGTTAGTGCAATATTTTTTTAAGCTTCTAACTTTAGCAGTTAATAACAAATTTCTCTCAAAGATATCTTTTTGCAAAATAAATTTCTTCATTCGATTCAATCTTCAAAAAGTCAGGCAAAAGTGCTGAAAACAATTAAGAAAAATGCGTTAAAAACCGGTAAAATAGAGATTTTGGATTAATTTATTTAGATTTTTTGCTTGATGTAAGCAACAGTCATTGTATAGGAGACCTTTCAAATGTCTTTTGTTCCAGTAAAAATTAAACACCTTGGCGTTATCGTTAGCCGACCTCAGCCATTCGGGAAGCCGGTTCGTTTCTACCGTACTCAGTTTTATGATGAGTAATTTAGAATTTTTCCACGAACCTTAAGGACCGTGTATTAATGTTAAGATGCATTTGTCCCAGAGAAAATGACAAGTCGATTAGCACCATTCAGGGTTTGACTCACGAAAACCACATGCGCTACTAGGCACCGCCTTTCTAAGGACTCTAAACCTATCTCGCAATCTATTTCAAAATGATTGATTCAAAAGTATTCTACATTTCTTCTACAGACCACCAAATAAATATTTAATTATCCTTTCGGCTTTAATTGATAATAAAATTGGTTATAAACCGATTTTAGTTTTCTGTATGTTTAAAGTTCAAATCAATATTTAAAAAAAAAAAAATTAATATCGGATTTAATTCGATTTTTATTGCAATATAAATCAAAAACAAAAAGTAAATTTGAGAAATTAGCTTTTCTCCCGCCTTTTTAAATTGAAAATTTTCAGCAAATACAGTCCACCGCCACAGATTTTGTACATATTCAGCATATTATCAATAATTTTTGTATCCCGTTTTTTTTTTCCTTTTGTTTTCTTTTCTCTGTGACGTCATAAGACTTAAAAGTCGGAAAATTTTTCTATATAGAGAGAGAGAAAATCAAGTACATATATTTATTTTGTTATTTTGACTTGCAAGGTTTTATTTCATTTTTCTTTTTTCATTTTTATTTTATATATCATATAAGAGGAAAATTTCTTCAGAACATTTTTCCTCCAGGGTTTTTTTTGCTTTGCAGCTGTATATACAATATATATATATATTGCCTTAGAAAATTTTGTATTTGGGTTGAAGAAAGTATTGGGTCAATGAAAAATTGTGAGGTGGTAAGCTAAACAAGGCAACATCAGAATATGTATGTCGATGTGAAAAGCTTTTCCGTAGTGATGATGACGTCAAAAGAGATAATGTATATATGGAAAACTGTTTGGGAAAATTGATGATAGCTTTCATTTACTTTTTCTTTAGTTTTTTTTTTTTTAATAATTTTCTTATAAATATGGTGTGGCTTATATATGCGTACATTTTATGTATAAATATATAAATTGAAAATGATTTTTCACCTCATTTTCTCCACATACATGTGAATATGAATGCAGAGTGCAGTATGTTTTCTTTTATTTTTTGTTCTCATTTTATGTGTTATGTTATTTTTTTTTGTTTTTAACCACTTTATGTTAATGTTGATTTTCATGTTATCAGATAATGTGCACGTATGAAATTACTATCAAACATGCAAACAAAAAATTTTGCAACTAAATTTATGTTACTGATAAGAAATACATTATCATGAATGGTAAATATCGGACAATGATCGATTAATTTCTATACAAGATATTGTTTTTATTTCTTAATGCAGATTTTTTATATTAAATTTATGTACTTGGATGGAATATATGTGTTCAGAAATGAGTAATTTTTTCTTTATAGTATATACATAAAACAAATCGTAACATTACCCTTGACCGACTATGTATTTATGCACAAATAATTATGTATGTGCATATTTAAGATATAGTTTTGATTGAATCCGTATGCATCAATCATCTGAGTTGATAACATGATACTTTATATGAAATTTTATAAAAATGGGAATCGGCTAATTTATAAGATGATTAGTGACTTTACTGAAATTAGTAGTCTGTATAATTCGCATATGATAAAAAAATCGAACTGTCATGTTAAACTAGTTAATTAGTGATCTTTTGGACTCTGATAACGTATGTCAAAATAAAAAAAAGAAGTAAGGTTTATAAAAATACGGACTTTTTCTTACTATATACCGTCATGGTGGACATTTGTAAAGAAACTACATAAAATTAGAATGACATAAATATGCGGAGTATCAATTTCTTTTTGCAGATTATTATATTATAATAATAGTAAAACAATGTCTGTGTAAATAGCCAGGACAAGACTTGCTACACTGAATGCGAAAGGTGTAAACAGTGTGTTGTCTTTCATTACGAAAATGGTACCTAGCCTCTTGAACTTATTAGGGCTATTGTAGGCCTACGTGCAATACCAGCAATATTACCTGCTTATTTCTTTTCAAAACTCCTTTAATGATGTAAATCACAGTTCAAAAGATACCTGTGAGTTGACTCGGCTTTTCAATCAGAAAACACAGAAATTCTATATTAAATAGAATAATAGCTCTGCCGAAAAAAATTACAACAAGTATAAGATATTTAGTTATATTTTGTTTCTCACGGAAAATTCGGTGATCTTCATACAAAAATCCTAATTTTAATATAACAAATATTTATTCTTGATTTAAATATTTTGCCAACTGGTGAGTTTCTGACATTAAAACTTGATAGTCCCTATAAAGTCGGTAGGGATTAAGACTTTTATAATAAATTTAAATTATTTTTCGAATAGCATTTTGTTTTCTATTAATATTCTTTCAATTCACAAATACCTAATTTCTCTGGCGCGATTATTTTAGATATTGTCGGATTTCTAGAAACGCCTTAAGTGTTATTTGATTAATTTTCAATCAAAAAAATAAATCAAAATAAATGTTTAAAAATGATTTTACCATAATAATATATGAAATTTTATTTTATATTGCTTGTTTCTGAAAAATCTGGAAAATTTCGATTGAATATTAGTTTATTCTTTTTGATTGCGTTCTACAATATTTAATTTTATTGACGATGGTGTAAATTCTTCAGATTATAATAGTAATAATATGCTTGCGTTTGTTGAAAATTGCTTCAATTTTATTCTATTTTAAGAAATGAAGAAAGAGCATATATTGTAGTAACATAAAATCGGCCTAAAGCCAATTTTTGATTCCCTATGGTAGAAATGGGAATCGTAGTTAACAAAAAAAACAGCCAAAACTAATAATATTTGAAGTTTTTTTGTGCATAAGTTTGTTTGTTCTTTTTCAAATTTCCTCCAATTCACAAGTAGCCTAGGCGCTTATAATTTTAAACTATTCTCCAAGTTTTATTCAAATACATTGGTTTTTAAAGTACTACCTTGATCAAAAACACACACAGAGATAGATGTACTCTTGGCTACGTATCTTTTGCAAATGTCAAGCTATGACGCTAAGATTTAGAGGGAATATCAATAACAGATGTACCAATTTAACAAAAAACTCAAATCGGAACGATGGGAGCGCCACACGGCGGCCATTCCGGTTTGTTTTTGATCAAGGTAGTATATTAAAAAAACTTTTTGAACACGCCTATTTTCCCCTATGACTATTTCTTTCTCCATTATCCTTATACCGATTTTATTGAAATTTGACACATCATCACCTACTTATGTATGTATGTCAACGTATCTAAATAATTTAAATAAAATTGTTCCACAAATTTTCCGATTAAATATGAAAAGCAATAAGAAAATAACGACAAAACTTTCTGCTCACTCTGGTTTTTGCTTAATAACTTCCCTCCCTCTGCTGAAACGTAGTACCAAATCGAGTTAAGGAATAATCAACTCAAATTGTAAATTTAATTAAAATTGGATAACGCTTCTTTGAGTTAAGGACGGACACATGTACGGACATGTAGATTCTCAAAGTTTTGATTGTAATTTCAAAAATTTTAACTGAAAGAAAAACACAGGGTTATGCGACGTAATTTAGATTTGAATTAAACCTACTATTTCTTCAGTTTCGTAAAATTAACTTTATTTCTGCTTGGGTTGATTTTTTCTATGTATTACAAATGTAGTGACACAACTTTTGGTAGTACCTACCATAGGACATAAAAATCGACATCGTTATGGAAATGTTTCAGACTAAATACATGTCTGAATCACTTCCACATTTTTTTAATGCAATTATTAATACATTTTTTATTGATTTTGAACTAAATAATATGTTTGGAAAGTAAAATACAATTCCTTTCATAAGATTATTAATATTTTCAGATCTTGAGTAACATATTTTTGGTGTTTTTTTATGTGATAAGTAACTAGTTTTACCGTATTTAACGTTAAGTGTCCTAATTCCAAGAATCTTCCTAATTCCGGCTTCCGTAATTTTTTCGAATAGCACTTTGGTTAGGATCATAAAGAGCTCAAAACTAGTTACAGTATTTATATTCCAACAAAATTATAGAAAATCCTTTTTTGTACTTTCTTCCCATTTATGAGAATAAATCTTTATGTCCACGTACATTTTGCTTCACCTTTATTTGATATCTTTTAGGCCGCGTACTTCAAATTAACTAATCTCGATATATTTTCTGTTCACAGTAGTAAATTCGAATACTTCTCGAATACACCTTGTATATATACTAAATTATTCAATTATAGTTAAAATGAAATTTAACTTATTTACTTTATCTCAATATCAATTAGTAACGTTAATTTATTTCCTATTCTCTAACAGAAAAATTCCTGACGCGAACATCAAAATCACAAATGCGTTATCAGAATTTAATATGTAAACTTATCACGGGTAAAATGGAAATGGAATTTAATTTACGAGTAAAATGATCTGTTTTATTGAAATTTAAGAGAAATATTTTTACTATCAATAAAAATCACCTGTTTCAATAATATATTCAACAACGATATAATCGCATGACTTATTTTTCTTTAAAATATAGTAAAAAAAAACACAGAAAAATTTCTATTCAATATTAATTATGATCATGGAAATGTCGTATTTTCCTAGAGCAGGGGTGCCGAACTCATTTAAGTCACGCGCGTACAAGTCCAACTCATGCGAGCCGCATGTCAGTTACATATCCAAACTGGGACTATACATTGTTTTGTAACTCTGTCGGGAATAGAAAGAGACCAAAAGTAATAAGTACTATAGCATTTTAGTTTCAATATGAGAATAGTAAACTTCAATACGAGAATAGTAAACTTCAATATGAGATTTTTTATTTTAATTTAATTTAAAACAATTAATATTAATACAAAATATTTTAAATTAACTTTATTAATATAGCATATTTTCTAAGTTAAGAGCTGCATTGAATTTTCTTTGAATGTTTGTGATGCAATTGGCACATGTTGTTGATGTAATTGTCTGCAGACCTTCTTCCATAAGGCTTTCTAAGGCTCTTACTCTCTGTTCTTTGACGGATAATTCGTTTCTGCTGTTAAGAATACTTGACAACTTTCTTGAGAGCTCTTTTTTTTACTATTCTCGTATTGAAGTTTACTATTCTCATTTTGAAACTGAAATGTTATAGAATGAATATGAAATAATAACAATATTAATCTTATAGTTTATTGCCGAAATCTTTAAAATGCCCATCAATTCGTTAAGGTCTTCTATTCGGCCACACATATGAGAAAAAATCAGATTTTCCGCTTTTAAGTGACTTTACCACATACTAGTATCATACCATGCTAACCATAATTTAAACCTGGGCAAATGTAGCCCGCATGCCACCACTTTGACACACATGTCATAGAGCGTAAGAGATCAATTTCTTTTTACCGAATAGAAAATATATTTATGAATTGAACTAATAAATTGTTCTTTTTTGTTACTATTAGACAAGCTTTAATCAAAAAAATAAAAATGCCAGTTTTTTATACTAAGAACTTGAAACCTTTTACCTATTTTGCTTAGTAGCAAAAAGCAAAAATCAAGCAATAATTTTTACATGGAAATTTAAGCTTTTCATAAATTTCAAATTTATGTTGAAAAAAAAAGAACTGAAGAAAAAATAGGTAATATTATTAATTCTGACGTAAATCACAGAGAGAAAATTTGAATTATGATATTGAAGTTTTCTTAATCGATAAAAATTTTCATATAAACTAGAATTGAAATTAGACTGATGAAAAAATATGAATTAATTGAGTAATAAATATTGTAGATATGTATTCATTATTTCAATCAGTTTCCAAAGTGTTTTTTTTTTCTGAAATGATAGTATTTTCATATATTCTTTTTACTTTCTTATATGCTAGTCCATATCCTGCTTCAATAGCCGCTACCTTGATCCTACTTACTGGAACATTATCACTAGTAACGGTTACGTGATAAGTGTATACAATGGTAGCTGGTAAAAAATATTTTGTACCTGTTAACGTTACCATTTTTTGGAACTTGATAAATCGATAATATTACAGGCCAGGAAACAAAAGAGGAAACAATAGGGAAGTCATGGCAGCCGATATTTACAGCTATATAATTGACAACTAGTCATTTTAGTATCAATGGATATGATATGTCCAGAGCTAGCAAGATTTTTATGATAGTTTCATATCAATTTTATCCTGCTGATAGTAGTATAGTCGATTTAGACTGATATAACTTCTTTCTAGCTTTTTCTAGCCTAGAAAATTACAATTTAAGTGATGGAAGACTGTAACCAGTTAAATTGTGTACTATTCAGTCGATTCTTAGGTAGCTTCATCTAAAGAAAATATGTAACCAACTGAACAGCTGTATTTAGTTAAGATGTCAAAAAATCGGCAGTGAAATTCTGTAATTTTGATAATCATTATCACTTTGGCCATTTTAAAATGATATAGCTTTAAACTAGAGCTATTATTTAAACAACAATAGTTCTTAAAAGAATTAATGGAAAATTAGCCCTAATGCTTTATATCACATTTCAAAATGAATCTACTTAACGAATCTATTTCAGTCTTCCCATATTATCGAGGAAATTTGTAATCTAAGCTGATTTTAATTGGAATTTTTGAATCTTAAATGGATTTTAAGGCGATCTAGAAAAGGTTTAAGGGTTTTTCATCCATATCTTACTTTATTTTTTGATACAGAAGAAAACACTTTAATTTCTTATCTCTTAAATTTAACATGAAAACTTATGTATAAGAAAGTTATAGTTTGCCATACCAGATATTTTATTATTGTGAAAAATAAATAAGAAGTTTATTGACCATAAATTATGAATATTAGAGAAAATAAAAATATTTCTTGTCTAGCCTATTCGAAGCTTTTCGTTCGTCGAACGATGTCATTTCTTAATGAAATTTAATTGGTTAAATGGGTTTCAATTTACTTTTGGTTGAAATAAATAACAAGAAATATTTGAACGTTTCAAATTTTTTTTAAAACTATATGCATTCAAGATGTTTCAGCTTTTCATGTTTTTTTCAATCAAAATTGAAATAAGATTGTACAGTGTCGATACAAAATAAGAAGAAAAGCTCATCTAAACATGATACTGTGTTTTTGGTTAATGTTTTATTCTTGGATATCTATATAGCCTCCTGACTGACATGTTCTGTTAATTACATACTCATTAAATCGATGTTAATGTGTAATTTATCATTTTGTTTCCTTTTGAGACCCCATAGTTAGCTTTCTTTTATCAGTGGAATTTCTATTAAGCGAGAAACGGCAATTGATTGTCGTTTGAAAGTGATAATATTAAATCGACAGCGATTATTAAACGATATTCTATATTTCCGTGTCCACTAAACGTGCAACTGTTTAAGTCTTCCGTGTGCACATTCAGTGTAGGAACTGAACGCAAAAAACATTTTCAAGGCAGAGGATACACGCAAAGTTCTCGCACAGAACGCATCTGACTTATCAGTACACCCGTACGGAACGTGCGAACAGGTCGTTTAGTAGATATGCCTTATTTTGAATCTATCGCTTTATAATATCTTTTAACTTACAGAATTCCACTGATAATTTTCAAAATTTCAAGTCAACAAGATATTATACGTAAATGTATATTGCCTTGGGATTCTTATTTTGGACAATTAAAATTCTATAAAAATGAACTTAAAATCTGTTAAAACCTACGATAAAATTAGATTGAGAATAATTAAGATTTATCGAAATTAGGATGAGATGAATGGTTAAGGCTAATGGAAGTTAATGGATTTAGTAATAAAAGTAAAAGTATAATAATATAAGAAATTATAAGCGTAGGTGTCAATTCCAACCATGATATATTAATATAATTGGATATTATCAGGTCAATTTGATGTTAATATCACGACTTAATCAACTAAATGTTTTTGAAACAGATTCCTATCATATTTATTCTGAAAGTATTTTACATTTATTTGAATGAGGCCAAAACTATTCGAAAGAAACAATATTATGCTTTAGAACAAGGAAAAAGGATAAATTCCAATTTAGTTTTTCAAATAACATTAATTGCAAAAGTTTTGATTAATATCAATTAGCTTATAATTTAACCATACCTAGCGGGGTATGGTTAAATTATAATTGAAAAGGTATTGATTTTAAATATTCCTGCAGATGACTTGCACATAAGAAAACCATCTAAAATACAATCTGATACAATTCAGGGAAAAACTATTTTATGATTTATTATTAAATCCGCTTTTGATTAAGAAAAGCACAGCGAAACAGTTGCCATTTTTTTAAACACTTATTATGCTGGAAAGACGTTAATACCCTTCCGCTCAACTAGTATCTAGCTACGCGAGGGGTATTAATATTAACACCTTTCCCGCCTAACATCTGTTAATAGCTGAGATGAAAAATGTATAAAATTTCCTTGGGCCAAATAAATTTCAGAAATTCTAGTATTTTTTCATAAATTTCCGTCAACAAATTAAAAAATTACATATTTTCAGGCGCGTACTAATTTTCTATTATTTCTTATTATAGAACTTGACTTACTCTTCAGATTTTTCTGATGTATTATCAGCATCTTTTTTCTTTTGTCCAGAACTGCAAACGTTGCCCATTCTTATATTAACACTAAAATTTTCTTTAAAACACACACACACACACCCCCACCCCACTCACGCACAATTTACACAAAAAAGAAAAATTGTAATTGTTTTTGGATTTAATTTAGTTGTTTTTTTGTTTTTAATTAGTTCAAGGCTATTTTCTAGGAATAAAACAGAAAGTCCCAACCTTGGTCAGAGTGTGTCCGTATAAACAGGATGTTATATAGTAAAATTTCCCAGACAAAAAAAAAATCAAGGAAAAACAGAAGATGTTGCTCAGGTATATTCTTATGTATTATAATAATTCAGAAATTTGTATGCTTTTTTTGTGTTTAACTGATGTGTGTGCGTGTTTTTGCTAGAATAAAGGACGAACAGGAAATATATCAAGTATATTATTTAGTACACCACAATTTATATATAAATATCCTTTATCCGAGGATTTTATTTATTTATTTATTTTTTTTTAGAAATTTCAAAACAAAATCCTTTAGGATATTTCAAATTAAACACTTATACATAAATATATAGTACACTTTCCTTTTTCTTTTTCACTACATAAATATTGAACTTTTCATATATTAACATATTTTGTTTTATTATTTTATTTATTTTTTGAAGAAAATCACATAATTTTTTTAATAATTATTATTAAAGAAAAACGTTATCTTTTCTTTTTTCTTTTCACTTTAAGTTATACACACTTTAACCACTAAAAATATAAATTAATCAATTGATTATAAAAATTTAAAGGTAATTTATTAAATAGTAAAAATTTTCCCGCCAAAATGGAAAATATAAGTAATACAAGTATAAACTTTTCTCATAAACGATCACAATAGAAAATTCATCGAAAGTCCTTATTTAAAAAAAGGACTAAAAAAAGAAAAAAGAAAAGAAAAACTTTTCAATATAAGAAAAAAGTATGTATGTGTGTCTAAAAGAAATTCTTTGAAGGATAAAACGTGCGTAATAGCTTACTAAAAAGAAAAACAATTAATAAAATTTATCATTCAGCAATAATGTTATAAAGGATATGTATTCCTTTTTTTTTATTATGTATGCGTGTTTACAGGGTGGTGTTACCATAGGAAAATAGAATTTTGAAGAAAAAAAAACTTCCTTTAAGGATAGTCAACTGATTTTCATCTGTCAAAAAAATATATATATATAAAGAAAAACCTTTTAGGCTTTTATATCCTGTTTTTTCTTTTTTTGAATTTTTCCTGGTTCAGTCACAGGATTTTATCATTCTCACAAAAAATTGTTCCTTTTTACATATGTATATCCTTTTCATATTCACGTATATACTTTTTATGAGAGGGGGAGGCGGAAAAAAGGATTTTATTTTGGGAGAATTTTCGGATTGTGCGTGTGCGTGCAATTAGAATCTGTCTGGAAAAGCTTTTTTTTTATATATATATTTTTTATTTAAAATATAATTTAATAATTTTGAATTAAATAATTTTCTTTTATAGAAAATTTTGCTTTTCCAATTTTTCCTGGGTTCAGTTATATTTATTTTTCATATTTTTTTGTTTTCTTCAGCACATATTTTTAGCATTTAAAGACCTTGATTAATAATTTTTAAACTCATCAAAAAAAAAAAGAATATATTTTTATTTTTCACTTTTCTTCGGTTCCACAAGTCACAAATCAATTGATTTTTTAAAAAAATAACAAAATAAAAAATTGTCTTTTTAATAAGGTAACTAAAAGAAACGTTAATTAAAAATGCATTTAAAAAAAAAGGAAAATTAAGAAAAACTGTACACACACAAACATTTTAAAAAAAACACATTTTCATTTATGCTGGAAATATTTTAAAAAATTATTAAAAAAAAAAAAATAATATTTAATAAGTAATAATATTTCACATCTTTTTAAAAATGAAAAAAAAAAAACCAAAAACTTAATTATCAGCTAACTAGAAAAAAGAAAATTTTTCTATCACACACCCGCGCGTTAAAAATTTTCATCAAAAACTGTAAGAAAAAAAAAAATAAGAAAAAAATTTAGTATAAAAAAGTATTTTTGGTTTTTCCGTAAAATTTTCTTGATTTTTATCAAGAAAAATTGTTGTTTTCTTTTTTTTAAAAAAAATTTTTGTTTTATATATTTTTTTAAAAGAATTTTTCCTATTTTATTTTATTTTAGTTTTCTTTTTTTCTTTTCTTTTTTTTTTACCCCGTTGAATTTTCTTTTTTCAAGACTAAACAACACCGACTCGGATTTCGATTTGGACTCTTTTGATGATTTCTCAATTCTCATGTGAGATGCCTTGTTTATAAAATACTTTTTTCGTTTATTTTTTGCCTTTAAATATATGTATATTATTATTGTAGGAAATTTATACTATGAAAAGCTTTTTTAGAAGTGCTCTTCATCTCCCCCAAAAATTTTTACATTTTGTAGCTTTTCTGCTCTTTCATATATTTCTGGGTATCCCCACATTTTTTCGTCACAATCTTTTTCACGTACAATAAATTTTCATTAAAACGAATACAATCTAAAAAAAATTTTTACTTTATATGATATACATAGTTGTTTTTTTGAGAAAATTTTGTTTTCAAAAATTTTCCAAGCATAGACTTTTTATCGTAAGAAATCCAATTATATAGAGTTAGTTTATTTGAAGGATGCAACCAAAGATTTGTTGGAGATATGAATTTCACTATACAGTCCAGTCAATCCAGATATTGACTTGACAATAATGTGTAGTGAAATTCAGAAACTACAAATTATATATATTACATAAATAATATCCAAGTCTGGTTTTCATCAAAAATAATTTTTATTACCTCCTCAAAATAGGCAATTTATAATTTCCTGATGCAAATTTACCAGAATGTGTCAAAGTCTCTGGTTTACTCGTGAGCTCGGGGTTCCAGCAAATTTGATAATTTATTATTAAAAGTGTTTTGCAGTGTTTTGATATTTTTATTTTCTTTTCTGTCCTAGGAGGAATAAAGTCACTGTAAAGTGAAGCCTAACAGCCTAACAGCAAGTTATCTGATCTTTTTATTATGAACTTCTCAGACATTTTTGGTAACCGTTTCTAATAACTAATCGTTGTTTAATAATTTGTTTGCCACTGAAAACAAGGCTTTCTTCCTCGTTGTAGACAGGGCATCTACAAGGAGGAAGAAAGCCTTTAAACTTTAAAATTTAAGATACTGAAGCTTGTCTTTGTCAGCCTCTGAAATAACTTTAATATCAAAGCAAATATTTTGTTATTACTTTAACGTGTTTCTTTAAAGTTGATAGAATGGTAAAAACACAATTGAAGCAACACAATAAATGTTGCAACAAATGCGGTTCTGAAATGTATGGATTGATATGGGAGTAAAGTAAAACATGAACAAATACAATATTTTGTGTTGCCTATGGGTTGGTTAAATTTCTACATTTATTGCTTTCTAACGTATTTACTTAATGTTTTTTTCTATTCAGCAAACAATTTGGCTAGAATAGAGTTTTTCATAAGTTTGTCAAATTTCTAGGAACATTTTTTTGCTGGAAATTTCCATATTTCAAGAATTTGTTGTATAGAAAGTATTGTAAAAAGGGATGAAGTGACGAAAATAATTCTATCCTGAAAAATACTATACAAAAGCAAATTCATAATACAAAATCGATGAAAAATGAAAAATTATTTATATGGGAATTCGAATAAGAGAGAAAAACACCGACAAGAAGGAAAAGTTCTCATGTACTACAGAAAATCGAAAAAAAAAATTTGTCCCACAACAATTTTTTTTTTTCAGTACAGCGTAATGTTAAACATATGGAAAAAAGATAAGAAAAAAAAAATAACAAACGTAACGACGCTTGCGTCAAACTTAACGTACACATAAAAAACTTGTAAATTAAAGCAATTCTGCTACTTCTTGTTCTAAACGTAAGAATCCCAAAGCTTTTTGCTGACTCTTCAAACAAACAAACAAATTTTTGTTCTAAATTTTGAACTTTTCTTTTTGTTTTTAAAATTAAATTAAAACGATTTCAATCTTTTATTTTACACTATTTAATAATTTTATATATATATATATATATTTTTTTTTAGAACAATTCACTAATAAAATATTTCTTCATATACATTGCGAAAAGCTTTCCAGATTCGTTATCGTAATTTATTATCGCCAAACAAAAATTTCTATATTCTTAACCGCAACTATGGTAGAGAATACTAAGGGTTATATCAATTTTGATCGAATTTTTTTAACAGTTCGAAATATGATAGTCTAAAAGCAAACTTACCCCTTTATTCTGGCACTGTGACAGTTTTACTGTCATAAATATTTATGACAATAATATTCTGACTGTAATTATGACTGCTGCGAAAATCCGTATTCTAGCGAACGGGTCATAATTATGTCAAAAATATGAATTTATAAAAGTTTAAACTATTATAATTAGAACGAGTTGTCATGGTTATTTGAGAAATATGTTAATCTCGAAAATGTTTGTCTAGGTTTGAAATTTTTCTATAGGTGTAAAATTATGTTTAAAAAAATGGTGGAAGTTATTCCATATTTATCAATTGAATCACTCACACATAAAATTCAGTTATGATATAAAATATTTTCGGTCAGAAATTCTGATATTTTTGTATGACAGTTATTAGTTATAAACGCGTCAGAATACCAAATAGTATTAAAAAAAAGTTATGACAATGACAAAATGATTGTGACAGTCAGAACTTGTTATGATTGCGCTCAAAATAGGGGGGTTAATATATAGAACAAACGCCACTGACTTTTTTAGCTTTGAAAACAAAATACAAATTATTTGAAGCTTAAAGGACACATAAGAAAATAATTGTGATAAAAGATGATTTTCAAAAAGTTTATTCATACTTATTAGGGCTTTTATGATTTAAATTTTTGGTAGTATAGGTACTATAGATCCTGTACATCCAAGAATCCGATTTATTACAAACCGTTCAAATACTAAATTAAGGGCCTAAATTCACATAATGGATTTTTTATTCCAAAATTGTGACGAATACGAAATGTACTAAATATTTTTCTATTAAATTAATCTTTTTTTGGACGAAAAGGTTTACTGAGATCGTCAAAGACGTATTTTGTGTAAATTTGAAAATTATCTTTTCATGATATGATGTCCATCGACTTCTAAATATTGTTTTAAGAAAGCACGTTTAATATTTTAAGTTCTCAAACTTACTTCGCTCAGAATTCTTAAATTTCGTTAATTCTACAGATATTGATGTGAAATTTTCAGGATATGGTGAATTCCTAAAAACTTGGAACATTTATAAAGTGCAAATATATAAAAATTGATTATTTTTATAGGAAAATGTAGCCCCTTAAGGATTTATTACGTTTTTCTAGAACCTTTCTATCTGTTCGAATCTGAAATAAGGTTCAAATGAATTAAAATTTTTAAAACAAAATTTGAGATAAGTTTTGATAAAAGTGTATGCCAAACCGTTAAAACCATATTCTAATTTTTATGTTGCCAATATTTAATTGTTTGTTTATTTTAAAGGTGCCTTCATATTATTATATAATTTTCGTCAAAAATGTCCACTCACCTAACCGTGTACTCATAGGCAATTTTTGATAAAATGTATAGGAAGACATATGACAAAATAGATAGTCTGAAGCCACCTTTAGAAAAGACAACAAGTTATGACGATATTTAATTGTTTAGAGTTTAGACAATTGAAACTATTTGAATTTTTTGAATTCCAACGATGAACTAAAAGTTCTATGCTTTTAAGAATTTCAAATATAAAATGTGGGTGGGTATTGCAGAGTTTCAGCATATTTTTAGTTTAAATTAATTATTTATTTTTGTCTATGATTTTCACGTGCTTTAAATTTGACAACGGGAATATCATCAAGCACCCATAAAATAAAAATTTACATACAATTCGCAATTTATGAATTTTATGCTGAACTTTCTCTACATATAGGTAAAGAAGAAATGTGAAATCTAATTGTTGTGAATTATGGAATGATACTCGTACCTTGTATCTTATCTAACTAGTATTACGACTTTAGACTGAATTTATATAAGAATTTACATACGTATGTATGTGTTTGAAAGATAGAATCGAACTTAGATTGAGATTCTATGGATTAGCCGATTTTAAGCCCGTCCGATCAAAATTGATTTGAAATAAGTTCAAGTTTGAAATTTCATTTTGATGAATTTTTTATTTTTTAAATACATGAGCAAGCAAATGAATTCATCAAAACAAAGAAGCCATTTTTTTTTAATTTAACGATTTTTCAATCTCTGTTTACCACACGACTCCATTGGACTTATTTCAAGACATAATTTCAGTCGGACTGGAAAAAAGTCTAATGGAGACTCGAAAATTTGGACTTTTTTGTCAATCCGACTTAAATTATGTCTTGAAATAAGTCCAATGGAGTCGTGGGGTTACATGCTTAATAGGATATTTTCAAATCGTGTGCATATCTAATGTAGCTGTGAACACAAAATAAGCCGAACTACACGCAAAGCTTAAACCACTTTCATAAATATCATTAACTACAATAGTTCGTTACAGTTACAGTTCATAGACATACGATACCACTCCCAAGTAACATTTTCAGTATTCGTTACGTGCCAGATACTTTCTCACATATCACCCACTAGTAGCAGAAACGTGGCACCAACCAAAAATGTTAGCTGGCCTGTCAGTTTCAATTCTGTTTCAAATCAATTCGGAAAAATTTCGCGATCCGACTAATTCGATCTTATTTCAAATCGATCCGAGTATAATATGTATTATATGTTAGTTGACTTAGCATATTTCATTTGTTTAATCTTTCTTACTGTAGATACTACGTACTTAGATATAATGAAAGTCACGTATTGGTCACATTAATCATTTTACTTGTTTTCTGATTACATCGATTGAAATTTATATTTTGGCTTGAATACAAAATAAATGTAAATTATATAAATACAATTGAAATAATTATTTAATCATTTTAAAAATATTTTCATTATTCAAAACGTTCAATTTTAATATGTGATGAAATGTTATAATTCGTATATCTATGATTATTTTTCAATAATTCTAGGATATTTTGTGGCAGGAATTTTGTATCTGAAAATGAAATACTAGAGAACCCTAATCGAAAGACAATTTTCAATAAATCAGTATATTAAATTTACAAAGTATTTCAATAGCGTGTAATTGACGGAAATGCTGAAATTTTTATATAAATTTCTAATCAGGCTTGTGGAATTGTCAAAAAATAGTTTTAATTCCAACTTTTACCTCCGAAATTTTAAAAGTTCGACTTCTATTACGATATCCTAGGAATTTCGTGCAATTCACACAATTCCTGGAAATTTTAGTCAATGTTTCATGTTAAACTTCAATTTTTCGGAGTTGAAGTAGTTAAAATGTATTTCAACTCTTTCTGCGACTTCGCGACTTTGGCTCCAACTCCGATTCTAACTCCAGATTTTAATATCGGACTGTAGTATTTGTGCCTCTTCTTTTAGATCGAGTTGAATTGTAATTTGGAACATTATGTCATGTTTAAATATTGTACAAAAAAAAAACTATAAACCCAAATTTAAAATTTTTCATTTTAAAATTTTCAAAAAATCATCAATTTTCATTCAAAATAAATAATAATACAAAAAGATTTACACTACCACATGCTGAGCAATCGTTGCTAAGCAATCTATAAAATTTTCTAATTCAAATATTTGAAAATTTGAAAATTTTCATCAAGGTTTCATTTAAAAATTGACAATTCTATCAGCAAGTTATTCAAGAAACAACTGAATTTATAGTGGATTTTCATTTTCATTCCTGAAACTGAAATATAAGTGAAAATTTACTTCTTAAATCTAATACGAAGAAAAATGCCTAGAAGTATATTCTCATCACGATTTGATTTCAGAAGAATTGAAGAAAATAATAATTGGGATGGTAATTAATATTTTCCATAAATTATCAAAAATTTATCAAATTTTTAAATTGTTTTTTGCCATTTTTTTTTTTCTTCTATTAACTTAATTTAGAAGCTTTTCGTTCGTCGCCATTATTTCCGAGACTCCATAAACTAAGTTCAATCGAATATCCCTATTCAAATAATAATGAAATGGATAATACAATTTTAAATAAGAAATTTCGTGAAAAGAAGTTATTAAGATCATGCGATTGGTAAGAAAGCATTTTTTGGATTATAACTTTGTAGTTTATTGGCGAAATATTTTTCTAAAACAATTGAATTTAGTCATTTCGTAAATATTTTGACGTGAAAAGTTTTACTTAAATTTGAAATATTTTTTTAAATATCTACTGTTTTTTTTAACACTTGTCAATTTTGAAAATATTACTTTAAACCTGAAAAAAAATGGTAACTTTTTTTAAAAACAAATTGACAACTTAATTGAATTTAAGACAGATAATACAGGATGTTTCCAAAATAAGCGAATTTTCTTATGTAGGGACTAAAAAGGTATTTTCTAATATGACCAAATTATCAAGGAAAATACATCTTTTACATCTTTTGACAATAAAATTTCCCTACCTTGCTCATTTTTAGGAATCAGATTAAAAATTAAAAGTACAAAAGTCAAAAACGTTTCTTCCAACTGAACAAAAAGTTGGAACATCGAATACTGTTTATGCTTTCTCTTTATATATACTACATATACCTATTTGGTAGGGGTTAACAAGTCTATTTTCTAATCCTGCGAGTAGCTATAAATTCCTTACAGCCAGTAAAAAATGCTATTCTGCCAAACAGCTCCTACCATATATACACGAATTCAAACAATGACAGTTTTGTATGGTATCACAAAATTTGAAAATTTAATTTTAAATAACGAAATTTATATACGTGGATTCCTTTTTTTTATGTCGTAAGCACTTTGAAAATTAGGTTTTCATGTATACGTTCTTGAAGAGTGTGAATGGAAACCGCCTATTGACATATCTTGACCGTTGCAAGTCATGGTTTACAGTTTTATAATTCGGTATTTTTATGCCCTATGGTATGTTCTATTAGTTATATTAGTTTTGTCACTAACTAGTTTAAGTTGTATTTAAGTAAAGGTTTCAAGGGTATGCTTGTGTAGGGAAGCAAAAGTTATATCGATTACTCATGTCCGTCCGTATACAAGATAACTCAAAAACGCGTTATCTGATTTTGTTGAAATTTTGAAAGTGAGTTGGTTATTCCTTAACTGGATTTGGTATTGCATTTCAGCAAAATTGACCGAGGGCGAGCAAAGTTATTAAACAAAAACTAGGGTAACCATATAGTTTTGTCGTTTTTTTTTTATATAATTTTTCGGATTTATTTCGACAATTTGTGAACCAATTTTGTTTAAATTAATTATATTGGTTAACTACATAAATAGACGATACCATGGTAAATTACAATCAAATCGGTCTAAGGATAGTGAAGAAAGAAATAATCCTAGGAGAAAATAAGCCTGTTCATAAAGTTTTCTTGATGTCCTTTAAAAACTAATACACTGATTTCAATAAAATTTGCAGATTTATGCTATTATGGTCTAGGTTACCTGTAAATCAGAGGAAATTTTGAAAAGAGGAAACAAAGTTATGAAGAAAAACCATGAAATATTGTTAGTTTTGATTGTCTGTCCCATTTCTACCATCGGCTAGAGGCTGATTTTCAGTTACTATATGGTATTCATTTATATAACGATACACAACATTTTACAGCCTTAAGAGAGGGAATAACTTCTAGTATGTTTTCTTTTATTTGATTGGAAACATCCTGTATTAAAAGATTCATTATATTATTATATTCTTTTATCTTAACTCTTTAATTAATAAATCTATAATTAAACAAATTAAATTAATAAAAGTCCCATCATATTAAAACGAAACATTTTATTTATGATTTAATCGAAATATAATCGAAAATATATATTAATATTTTTTTTGTGGAATAGAAAAGTATTTGTTTTTGTTTTTGTTTTTTGACTACTTAAGCATATATTTTTTTGATAATTTATTTGATAAAATAATAAATTCAATTAGTAGTCGTTGTTTTAGTCATTAAATGTTATTGATTAAAAATAATGAGTTTTTTGGGTAAAAATTTATTAAATATTCTTCTTTTAATCAATATACTAAAAAAAAAAAAAAAACAGGTATGACAGTGATCGAATTCCAATAACTACACGATATAAATTAGAAAATATAATTGGTTATGAGCTATTGGATAGATATGAAGACTTATCATCATCATCATCATCATCATCATCATCATCACCATCATCATCTGATACGGAGTCCGATAATAATATTGATAAAAATATAAAAGAAGAAAATAAAGACGCGACTTCAAAGAAAAAAACACAACCATATACAAGGAAAAAGAATGATTCATTATCTTCATCAAAAGAAATTCAAGATATTAAAACGATTGTTGTTGAAGAAGTTTGTTTAGATAGTTCTCACGGTAGTTGATATAGAGTTTCTTTAATATTACAAAAGAAATCAGATTTTCTATTAAAAATATTCTTTTATAGAACCGAAAAAATATATATTAGAATATAAGGGAGAAAGTGATATTGAAGAAATTTTAGAGAAACAAGAAAATGGAAAAATCTCACAATATATACCCGAAAATATAATCGAATATTGTCCAACATTAACCGGCCGAAAACGTGGTACACGTGCAAAAGTAGCACACAAAACATATCAATGTCAATATTGTAATAAAATTTTTGATCGACCATGGGTACTACATGGACATCTACGATTGCATACTGGTGAAAAACCATTTACATGTCCGGAATCATCTTGTTTGAAGAAATTTGCTGATCGGTAAGTTTAATGATTATAAAAAATTTAATGTACATATATTTCTGTTCTTTTTTTGTGATAAAAACAGCCCCAAATCGAGAGCCCTGAGACCGATGATTTTTAGTAATTTAGTAAATGATAATGAAAGGATTTTTTTTTTATAGTATCTTAATAATATGGAACGATTTCACTTCGTTTTGAGTTTAAAAATGAAGACTCACAAATGGTTGTTTATGGATTTTGCTTAACATTCTTGGTCAACAAAATGTTATGAGCTATGTTTACTAGATGAATAAAATATAGTAGAATAGGGTAGGAAAATGTTTTTTATCAATATTTTTAGTTTTGTATGTATCGCTATGGGCCCCTCCCTTATCTGACTTCTTATTTTGCGGAAAAACAGGTTGACCAATTTATACAAAATTTGGAACCAAATATTTAAGACCTTGTATGGCAACAAAAAGAAAGAACTTTAAATTCATATGAACGATATTTTTGATTGACAAGAATTGATTTTAATATCAAGGATATGAATAAAGAGAAGATGTGGTGGAAACTCCAAAACAGTTTTTATTTAACATAAGTAATTTACGTTAGGTCTGATGGAAAGAGCTTAAACCTTCTAAAAGTTACATCCATAAGATCTAATATAGTTAACTCATGTTAAATGAAAGCTATGTGGAATTTTACATATCTTTATTCATTTATATCTTTGGTAATATATTAAAAGATTGGATATTGATAAATATCAATTTACATATATTTAGTGTGCTAATTTTAGGGGCATATTCAAAGTAATTATAAAATTCGAAAACTTCTTATCCTTGCCGTGTTAGTTTTCATTCAATTTAGATAATCCATAAAAACATGCCTAATTCTGCTCGAAGATGGGGAATAAAAAAAAACTGCACCAATTAGAGCAAAGTACCAACAATTGCATTGAGTTCTTAGGATATTTTATAATTGTTTATTCTTTTCTATTGTTGTTAAAATTCTGTCAGCTGTCTATAAGCATTTATTAAATGTTTAGGATAATTACAAAATCAATTTCTTTTGTATTTTCAAGTAGATTTTTTAAAAAATGATTTCTTTTTATTTTCTTATATATAACAAAAAGATCAAATTTACGTGCTCATCAACGTACAAAGCGCCATCATCAATGGAAATATCAGTGTCCACAATGTACAAAATCATTTAGTCAACAAAATTATTTAAATCGACATAGTCTGCAGGCATGTCGTAAATTTTTGGCCCGTGCAAAAAAGCATAATTATTTATAAAGTATTTTTGAACATATGTACATTATTTTAAAGAAAACAAACATTTTTAACTTTTATGTTTTTGTTTTGTAAATTTTATTATATTCTATCAAATTGAAACAGACTTTATTTTAATATTTAATAAAAATTATATTGAATTTCATATATACTTTAAAAAAATATAAAACACTTTATAAATGCCATCATTTTCATATTAATCACGAACTTTTTAAATAATTTTTAGACCATTTTTTTTATTATTGTCCCGCCGACATTTCTTTAGGTTTTGATTTTCTTGATGCACGATTTACTTTCGATTCAGATTGTCTTCCAAGTTCTTCACAAATATATTTACCAACATTTATGAGTTCATCAAGATCAACTCCAGTTCTAATTCCCATACCGTGAAGCATATAAATAACATCTTCTGTAGCAGCATTTCCTGATGCACCACGAGCATATGGGCAACCACCTAATCCGGATACAGATGAATCAACAACAGAAATACCTGAAAACCATCAAATAAATAGAAACTTGTCAAAATTTATATACAATATTGATTTCTATTATTACCGAAATCTAATGATGTTAATATATTAGGAAGTGCCTGTCCATAGGTATCATGACAATGAACGGCAAATTTTTCAATAGATTCAACTTTTAAAACTTCTTTTAACATTTCAGTTATACTACCGGGAGTTCCAACACCAATAGTATCACCCAATGAAACTTCATAACATCCTAACTCAAAAAGTGCATCAACAATTTTAGCAACTGCTGATGGTTTTATTTTTCCTTCATATGGACAACCAACTACTGTCGATACATATCCACGAACTTTAATATTATGCTGTTTTGCAGCATCTGCAATTGGTCGGAATCGTTCAATACTTTCAGCTGCTGAACAATTAATGTTTTTTTGTGAAAAAGTTTCTGAAGCAGCACCAAATACAGCTACTTCTGTAGCACCTGCACTTAAAGCATCTTGAAAACCTTTTAAATTTGGTGTTAAAACTGGATATGATATTCCTGGATATTTTTGAATTCCTTTCAAAACTTCCGAGTTATCAGCCATTTGCGGAACCCATTTTGGACTAACAAAACTTGTTGCTTCAATTGTTTTTAATCCGGTTTTTGATAATTTATTAATGAGATTTATTTTAACAGATGTTGGTAAAATTTTTGATTCATTTTGTAAACCATCACGAGGTCCAACTTCAACAATTCGAACGTCTACTGGTTGTTTAGAAATTAACTGAAATTATCGGCGGTTTTTGATTAACAATTTTTCTACAGGTATTTTGATATCACTTACCGTTGCAAATTTTCTATTATATGTTGAAATTATTTTATTTGCAGGAAGGAATAAAGTTCTTACAGACATTACAGAAAGTTTTGTAAATAGAAAACAAAAATCAAAAAGAAATTTTCAAACTTCAATTTCCAGCTGAGAAATGTCATTTTTATTGATAACAAATTGAAGTTTCTGATATGGTGTATTTACAATGGTAAGTAGTTTTATCATCAACTTAAACCATATATATTTTCAAAACTAGATGGCATTGTATTCGTTTTCTGCTCTCCATATTTGAATTAATTAACGAAATTTGTTAACTTATTATTTGCTTTTAAATAATTGTCGAAATTTACATAACATTTGTTTTTTTCTTAATAATAAAACTAATTACCCTAATTTTAGAATTAAATGATATCTATAATGGCATACATGATAACAAAAACAAATTAAAATCTTATTTAAATATTCTTCTTTATCTTTATCATAAAAACTAAAGACTAGATTTTAATCAAACAAATAAATCTGTTATCTTTAAAAAAAAAAATTGTTATCATTAAAAAAGTGCATTTGTTAAGAACATATGTATTGGGAAAAAACAACAAACAATTAAAATATTATTAAAATTTCTTAGAAAATTCCAAAATCAGAGGGTGGCCTAAAAAAATTGAAGAAAATAAAATTAATTCAATAAAAGATTAAATTATCATAAGATAAAATGCACTTAAAAATCATTTAATTTCATTTAATTGGACTTTAATAGTTCTGCTGTAATATAAGACTCTCAGATCAGGGCTCAATCTGTCATCTCTTTTAAAATAATGTCGACAAATTTCTAGAATTGAAATCATTAATAATAAAAGGAAAAATGGAGAAAAGAAAAAAACGAAAACAATGATGGATAATTTTACCATCTCTAAAGGTAAGCGTTCACTTGCAAACAAATTGCTGCAACATTGCTTTCCCTGTACATAATATGGAATCAACTTGAATATGTTTTATGTTCGAAATTCAGTTGAAATGCATTTATACACTGGCCGAGTCCAAATTGGGTTGACTAATTTTAATGCGTGTTATGTTAGCTTAATCATTTGCTTGGTAAAAAAATTTTGATTTTGACAACATTTGAACTGAATTTGGACTCGATATTTCAACGCCCTATAAAATTGGTGGAGTAGGGATACTCCGTACAATACCAGGCACCTTATGGGTCCATTGCGATCTCTACGAGACCAAGAGTAAATCTATTGTGAAACCTGTTCCTCTTCAAAGCATTTGATTTTCCTGCAAAATTTCATTAGACTGCTCATGTCAGTCGCTTGAAGCATCCTTAAATTTCCGAAGAAATGGTTACTCAAAAAGTTGTTACGAGCTCGGGAGAGAGCTGAGCATTCACATTAAATGCGTTTGTTATCTTTAGGCACTCCTATGTCTCCACAGTCCCGACAGAGGTCTGTTTGCATCAATCCCAGTCTTTTAGCGTGCTTTCTTGACAGACAATATTCCGTTAATATCCCAATGATTGTTCGTAGATGATTCCTATTCCAGTCTATTATAAGAATCGACTTCATCTGATTCAGTTTCGGCCACAAATTATTTGATACGCGGGTGTAAATTTTAACCGAATCTTATTTCCACGATCTTTCGATTCTCCGTGTATACACGGTAAAAGTCGATGGACATCATATCTCAAAAATCTTCTAATGTCTTCAACGTTTCATCACCTACACAGGCGGACATATATTTTTGTTTTCTCTTTGATAAGTTGATGAAACCCCTTAAGGCTGCTGGTATTTAAATCGAACAGGTTTTAAAAAAGGTCTAATATTTCTTTTATTATTATTATTATTTGTTGTTTTTTTTCTTAAATACTTCTCTCCAGAATTTCAGACGTGTTATCTTCAATCTGGATGAAGAATACATTCATTACCACGTGCTTAATTCTGAATCACGTCGGTTTATTAAAGAATATATATGGAAGAAAAACATGTTTATCATTCTCCTACATCTTGTCATCTACTAAAACTTCCATTTATATTTCAATATCATCTCAATATAAAAGCATTCCATTGTAAAATTTTCAATTCCCAGATCTATTCAGCACTATTATGATTCTTAAGAATACAAGAATTAAAAAAAAAAAGAAGTAAGATAATAATTTGAATAATGAAAGAAACGGAAGCTATATAAAAATTGAGACTCTGATCCTATCCAAAAATAAAGTATATAACATATATGTATATATGAACTTGAGAGAGTTTAAACAATATGTTATCCGCGAAAAAGACTAGGATGCTTCTGTTTCTTTGGGATATCTAGATTAAAATCGTTTCCATAGAATTCATCAATAAGATTTCGATATCTTCAAAAAGCATTTAACAGTAGAGAAATTAATTCTATGTCATGCGTATCTAAAAGAAGACGCGAAAAGAGATTATTTTACTAGAAATATAGTAAAAAAAAACACAAAAGTAATATTTCCATTTCTTTCTGTTTATTTGAAAATCATTTTTTCATGAATGAAATCGTAAGGAAAATATTCCATTGGGGAGGAATATATCATTTCCTTGAACCTTAAAATTTACTAGCTTAGGAGGATTGTAATTTGTTGTGGGTGGAGTGAAAAATATATAAGGATTGTTGTCTATCGTCTCTCATATGTGCCAGATTTTATCCAGAATGTTTTTAGTGTTATTCAATCGTTTGACCAAGTCACAATCTTCTCCTGTTGGCTAACAATACCTTACCTATTTATAGTGACTACTTCTTTTCCCAAAACAAACTCGAAAAGTTCCATTATGAATTTTGTTTCATAGAATTTTCCAACTTTGTGTTTTGCTCTGATAGCAATTTAAACTGAATCCCAAATTTCAGTTACGTTTTACATTTCAAAGTGTTCGAACGTACAAATTCTTAAGGAATATTTCTTCTACGGTTCTCTTTTTTGTTTGTTGTTTATTTGATAAAAATCTTGAGTAAAGTGTTTTTCTGTATCATTTAAAAAGAAACTAAATAAACATAAAATTTTTAATGTTTACTTATTTAATTGTTTGTTAAATGATATTAAACTGTTTTGTTTAAGTGTTAATTTTATATCTAAACAATTCGTGTTTTTTTCCTGTATTTGTTGCTAATTTAAAGAAATATTATTTATTTTTTGTTTTAAATCAAATAAACTAAATAATGTCAAATCAAAATTTTGAAACAATTCAAACGAATTCAATTCCATCAACGGATTTTGAACAAATCCCTTCGACGAATCAAGTTAACAATTCGGATGGAAAAATCGTGAAAGTTTTAAGTGTTCATAATAATTTAAAAATTAATAATATTAATAATAATTATGGATTAAAAATTTTCGGTTGGGGTAAATTTCAACCGAAATTTTTTCAACGTTTCTTATCAGCCAAATGGGCATTGTTTTGGTTATGTTGGGCTGGAGCGATGCAAGGTAATAAAAAAATATTTTCAAAAGTAGCTAATTTATTTATGCAAAACGTATCACTACATTTGTAACACATCAAAATAATCATCATTGCGTAGAGAATTAAAAGTTATATCGATTTCTGCATGTCCGTCCGACCGTATACAAGATAACTCAAAAACACGTTATCCGATTTTGATGAAATTTACAATGTGAGTTGTTTATTCTTTAACTTGGTTTGGTATTGCATTTCAGCAAAATCGACCAAGGGGAAGCGAAGTTATTAAGCATAAACCAGGATGACCAGAAAATTTTGTCAGTTTTTCGGATTTAATTTGAAAAATTGTGGAGCAATTTTGTTTAAATTATTTACATGACTACATAAATAGACCATACCATGTTAAATTTCAGTGAAATCGGTCCAAGGATAGTGGAGAAAGAAATAGTTGTAGGGGAAAATAAACTTGTTCATTGTATTTTAAAAACTTATATACCGATTTCAATAAAATTTGCAAAAGGTGTTTATGCAATTAGGCCCCAGCCTATCTTTTAAGCAATTTTGAAAAAGACATAACGAAGTTATGGAGAAAAAACCTTGAAATATTAGTAGTTTTGGTGTTTCTTTCTCAGAGTTAATTCATTGAACTATTGATTTGTTAACTACGAGACCCATTTCTACCATGGGTCATCAAAAAATTAGCTATAAGCCGATTTTACGTTACTTCATCTTATTTATTCATTCTGTGTCTATTTAAATCTTTCATCAACTTATCAACTTATAATAACTTCTTGGCTTGTATAATCTTAAAAAGTTGTTTTTAGAAAAAAATTCAAAGATAAATAAAAAAAACCTGTCGAATTATTTTTTAAAGGGCTCACAAAAATTGTACACCCTTCAAATCATTGATCGAATGTTTAAAGATGATTTATCTCAATCTTTTTTCAAAGTTAAAATATTGATACAAAACTATATTCCTATAAGGAATTAAAAAAAAAAAGGTTCAAAACAAAACTAGTAGTTGAATGAACCCAAAGAAATTTAGATTCGTTCAACACCTAATGTTTACCCACTTAAGTTAAAAAATCATTCCTTTTAGCGTCATTTTCTTAAAACCATAAAACCACTTGTTATCCAAAAATCTTCAGGAATCAATACAAAACAAACCACAAAGGTTCAGAGTTATGTTTTCTAATTGTATCAAATAAATTCAATTTGAAATTTTCAATTCCATCCACATTATATCGTTTTACTGTGAAAATAAGTGTTCCTGACAAGTGTATAACTCGGAAAGAGAATAGGTTATATATCATGAAAATCAACCAACCAATTCCAATCTCACCTCCCTTGAATAGAAAATCACAAGAATAGTAACAGAAAATTCTTCTAGACGTAAAGTACATACATACAATGTCATTCGCACATATCTATATCAGAATTGCACATTATACCAAAGTACCAACAAGGATGCAAAATGGAATCTAATCAAGATTATAAACTTTATAATATATTCGACGTTTTTTTTATGATATAGTAAAAGTCAAGAGCAACAAACTCATCGGTTATTATCGATAAATCAGTCATCCAAGAAAGACCAGGAAGTAGTCATTGAAGGATAAATGACATGGACGTGACTTGTTGAATTCTTTTCTTGTAATTCTATCACAAAAAAAGGAAAGAAAGAATTTTTTTTCAATATTTTTCGATTATCACGAATTAATTTTCTGATCCTGTTTTTACTATATATGTGAAGACTGTACCCAGTATTTGATGGTTGGATGTCATATTCTAAAGAATTGGGGATTTAAGTTGAAAAATTTCCAAGATGAACAAGTTCACTGTATATATATATTAATTTGATCTCTGGATAGCATATAAAATAGGTCACATGGAACTAAGATAGAACTCTAATCTACAATATACATCGAAAAAAAAGAAGGTAAAATGCGTTATTCTATGTGGAATGACTTTTTCTTATGATTTTTTGAAGGAACAGTGATAAAAAAATGTCATCATCAATAAAAATTTTTGTACAGGAATTTTGATTTGAATTGCGTAAAAATTTTATTAAAATATGATTTAGCAATTTTTTTTTCTTCCCCAAAAAAAAACCATAAAAAAACTAAGGAAACGATATAATAGGATGCAGATTTAGAAATGATTGGATTTGGAGATTGAAGAAAGAATTAAAGTTTAATCATGTGCACTTACATGGAAATTATTTGAATATATATAGATGAAGTGTTAAAATACTAATTAACTTAACTATTGGATTTCTTTTTTACACAAATGCCTCCGAAAATATAAATGTGGGAAACTGAAAAATGTGAAATCGTCACCACTTTCGCGTTTGAACTCAGGCCCTCTTGGTTTACTACTAAATTGGCTTTCTCACTAAGCCAACGATTCCAGTAATTCAGATTTTCCACTATTTTTGTACAACTTATTCGTGTATTACTTCTTTTACTCCTACATAAATATATCTAAAAGGATTCTTTGGGTCTGGTTAATTTATGTATTTGGAAATAATGATACCATAGAATTATTTAAAAATGACAATATTTTCTATGTTATTTTCATTTTTTAAGTTGCAAGTCCAAATTTGGATCCAATCTCAACTATTCGAATGTATTATCCGAAACACACAAACAAGTTCAAACTAAGAAATTGGTGAAAAGTGTTTTTCTTTTTTTCAAACCGACCAGGATTCTAATTGGCAAATCACAAACTTTAGCTATTGAGCTATCACCTCTGACAAATTAAACTCTAACATACATTTTCGAAGATTTTAAAACTCTCAAAGCTAAGGTTCGTTTGTCCCATGTATACCTAGGTATAGTTCATCGCTAGATATTTACTAATTCACATATAGAGTGCCTATATTGGAATAGCCAATATCTGTTCCCGGAAAGTACGATTTTTTTTCTAGATAAAAATAAAGTTGGTTAAGTTATGTTATTTAACTCGCCGACGTATACGTATACTGTACCAAAATTTTTAAATATGTCTAATAAGAAAATTACCCTAAAAAAAATGTCGCGTGCTACACTAATGGCCCATAAATTTTAATAAAACGCGTATTTCTTTCATTCTAATGCTTTCACATACACCTTCTTATATAGTAAATATTATTAAGAAAATCAACAATAATTGTAGAATTCCCATAAATTAATGTACACCACTTGAATTAAATCCGAAAAATTGATTCAGAAGGAAAAAGAAAACCCGAAATTATTAAACAAATCTTAAAGTGTAGGCTTCCATATTCATCCGGTGAAGTGGTTTCTTTTTTTTCGTCAAAGCCAATTAAGAGTAATCACTATAAATTAATTTTTCTACATTGATATATATGAAGTAACAATAAAGTTCCGTGACTCTTGCTATAAAAATGATACGAAATAATAAACACTATCTATCTAATTCACCATAACGGGGCAAATTCAAGCCATCAAACATTTTAAAACTTCCAAATAAAAATCACCAGTATCTTCTTGGCCAGGTGAAGCGAATTCTTTGTGGATGATGCATTTCCTATCGAAGAAAACAATGGACGTTGGCTTCATTTTTGATTGATTTTTTCGTGCTTTTTTAGCTTATGATGTAACGTGCCTTCTAAAAATCATATATGCCTCTTAAGAAATCTTCGATTTTGATAAACAATTATAACTATAAACTTTTTCCATCATTTTTTATGTTTCTGTGCTTGACGGCTTTAGTTGCAGTGATAAGGGAGAAATGCCAGAACTTTATTGTCGGACCGTGTATTTCAACTGGGGATAATCCTCTCTAAAAGATTTAGTCAGAATTTTTATATGAAGTAATAGAATTTGATGCAACTATAAATTAGTTTTTTTTTTTTTTGGATATGGCAAACTAGACGTATGCAATCCATTTCGTCTAATAGACGAGATATAAAATAAACGATAAATAAATATGTACCACATCTATACAATATATCAGGGAGTAGAGTGTATCTTAACCCTTTCAGGTGGGTGCGTTATGGATGAGTATAAAAATTTGCAATAAATTTTCACAAACTACCTTTTAGTTAAAAAAAAAAGTGAAGAAAAAAAATAAAAGGCGACTGTTGTAATATTGTATAAGCTTTTTTTTTGCGATACATTTTACGCGAAAATAAAGAAGTCCAACAGAAAATATATATCACTTTGGGACGTGATGCAATCTGACACATTATACAAAATGCTACGATATTGTATACTACCATATGGACCATGCTAAAATATTACTATTGGCTGAAGGATAATCTACGAAACCATAATATAGATACAATTTTATTGAAATACTTTGGTATTTTGGGCAAAACTGGTAATATATTTTCACGTAAATCCATTTATTAGGTAGGCTCTACTATATGACAAATTTACTGTAAACGTTATATAGCCATATTTTAATAACATAAATTTATTTATTTTTTATTATATTTAACTTCATCTATAAGTCATGTTTATAGTTATTATGCTGTAGAGATATTTGTTGCTACTATTTTCGGACATCTGTTGATGTACATAGTTTCTTCACTTATTTATATTTGTTTACTTTTAGATCCTTTGCCATGCCACAAAAAAAAGATTCATCTATTTAATTTTGTATGTCAGAAACAATCTGGAAACATGAACAATTATTATAAATAATTTTAATATGTTTATTATTATTGAATAATTAATGTCATAAATATGATTTAAAAGAAATAGATGCTAATTTGGTATTTATATGAATTTCTATAGAATCAGTGCACTTTCCGCCCCGATTCCTACTTTGGCAGCAGTATTAATTTTGGAATGGAATTTCTGTATTTGTCGCTTTCACTCGAACACGGGGATACTTTTATAATGGATTTTTATATAAAAATATGCTAATTTTTCTATTCTGTGAAATAGTTTCAAACCTTAATAAAATATCATTTTAAATCTCCTTCTCTGACATAAACAGGAATTGAATCACCAAGGACCAGCGACGAATATTATTCTGGAGGCTAATGAGGTTAAACATATTATTATTAAAAATGCATTCTTCGATTTTAACTTAATAAATTCAAGTTATTAAATCTTAATGCTTACTAAAATCCACTTCCGACTCAGGTATGGCTACCCACTATTGATTCATCGCTTATCGAAATGTGATACTTACCCCACGACTCCATTGGACTTATATCATAACATATTTTTAGTCGGACTGACAAAAAAGTCCAAATTTTAGAGTCTTCACAAAACTTTTTTTCAGTCCGACTGAAAATAAGTCTTGAAATAAGTCGTGTGGTTATTTTTACATATCTTCATTTTTAGAAAAGAATAATGATTCGCAAAATGATGTTGTTCCGAATGAACTTTGAAAGCTGATTCAATTTTACAAAACATCAGTTTTCTAAGAAATGATTTCTAATAACAACTCTGTCCCTCCCCAAAACACATTATTACAAATTCCACATGCGAAATCTTTGGCTAGTTTAAGGGAAGAATACTGAATTCTTGGTGAGAATAATCCTGCAAATCTTTTAAATAAAACAAGTGACGACCTAAATATATAAATTGCCTTGTCAAGGAGCATTTTAACAATGCCCAAAAGACATCCATTAAACATTTTTGATTTCGAAATAATTCAATTTGTAATAGACTTAATATTAAAATGCAATTACCATCAAATTAATTATAATAGAATTCTCTTAGAATTTCCAAAATTTATATTTTCCTAATAAAATTTTCTTAAAACGATTTGATTTCTTAGAAATTTATCAAATATACTTTAGATATCCGTCATTTACTTCCCCAATTTTATATATTTTTTTTTCATATTTTTGATTTCAAATACCTTTCCTATGAACCTAACATCATCAGAAATATATTAAATACAATATAGTTTAATATCAAGTCAATTTAATTTCTCAATTTGTTCATTTTCACTATGAATCCTCAATCTATTTCCCTTTTATATAATACCAACTAAAAAAAGGTCTATTATTATGACATCAAAATGTCAGATAATAAACTCAATTTAGTCCATTTTTCTTGGAGTGGCTCTGCATTCGGCACTTGGTAACCATTGTAAAAGTACTATATAAGTAATAATTTCGTAAAGGTGACCAAAAAAAAGGAACTAACCAAAAGAAAATAAAAGGAAAATAAAGTATGTTTTTGAAAAAGGGCGCCAATTCTTTGTTTGGTCTTCCTGTTTACTATTCTTCCTTATACATTTGATATGAATTTCCCATATTTTGAATGGAAAATCGTTTCTGCTGGTATGAGGTATTCTTCTGGGGAAAAAAATGAATACAAATATTAATCGACTTTAACTAGAATAGATTTCTTCTGATATAATATATCCTATAGGAATAGGATATATAACAAAAATCTATAGTACACTACTTCACTAGTAAAAACCGGAGAGTGTGCCATTAACACAAAAACTCTATAATTATTTGTTTTTCATTTTCCCATTTAGAAATTTTTATCAGATAAGAAGTTTTTGTTTTTTTTTGTGGTTTCTCTGGACCCTTTCACTTTATTCATTATACTTCAATATCCATTTAGAACTGATATCTAAATAAATATACCAAAAAAAGAAGAAAATCCATCACTAGAAATGATATTTTAACATGAACAAATAAAACCTCCGATGTTAAAGTGTCTTAGCAAACAGAATGAGTAATTTATTTGTATATTAGCCAAAAATTGATGTATATGCACTCGTTTATAATATGGAGTTCGACATAATAGGATATGAAATCGAGAAATCTATGAGATTACAATTTAAAGATATAAACTGTACAGATATATTGTAGAACGCGAGTAAGAATCAAACTATGAGTATATGCATATAGAAGTTGCTGGAAATGGATATTTCTTAATTTGTTTGGATATTGCTATCGGTAGCACTTATGTCAATATGAAAAAATTATACATGGGATTACAAGAAAAGTTTTAACCTCAATTCACACAATGAAATGTGTCTTATGCGGAAGTTATTCGATTTCATTCGTTTTGGTCAGCTACAGAAGCTTGGTAACTGGACTAACAAGTTAACTTAATGAGTAACTTGAAGATTGGCTAAAATATCAAATATGGTAGAAAGAGATATTTATCCTATTGATACAATCAGCTGAGATGTTTAGAGCGGTGGGAAACCTTGATAGTACTTACTTGTATGCTTTGGACACATCTCTTTCGAATCTCAGTGAGCCCTACAAAATGGTTTTCCTAGAAATTGTGAACCTCAGACTTGTCTACTTTTCTGATTAATAAAATGGTAACCGGACGATTTCACTCTGACAATTCCACTCGGGCACAATTCCACTCAAAATATTTCCACTCGAAACAATTCGACTAGGTAACAATTTAATTTAATGTATTTAACTGTGGAATCGGCCTAGAATCAATTTCTGATGTTACAATTTTGTGGGATCAAAGATCACACCATACAGTTACAGTTTTAGTGGATGCAAAGGGTGTTGGTAGAACTTTTGTGGATTGCTAGACTTTCCCTGGCTGTTCAAATGGCTAAATGAGAGGGAGAGTCTGAAATTTAATAATTAACAATATTTTCGTTGTGTTTCATTCTTATGAATCAGTCCTTTCAGGGTAAAAACAACAATTTGAACAAATTCCTGAGTTACCTTGTATTTTCAATGAAATAAATCTTAAAACATGACTTTATTATCATCATCTCTAATCAGTTATGATGTAAACTTTTTACTTATCCAACGTATATAAATTTCCAGTTGTATACAAATTAATGAACAATACTCAAAGAAAATATATGTTCTTGGATATAAATCTTGATATCTTATTCCAATTACAGATTAATATCATTCACAGACGATCTTGAAATTACATTTTATTTTATTTATTTTCTGATGGAAAAAAATCTATCGACGATGTTATTTTGGCCAAAGAAAATGAATTTTCTCGTAATATTTTTCGTTGACAGCTTATTGAGATTGTATACCAATAAGTAGTATATAAGATTATATCCGGAAGAAATAAGAAAAACTCTGATGGTGTCCAAAAGAAAAATTTGAAATAAGAAAATGTATAGTATAAATGTATAATCAAAAATTCCATCGTATTCCTTGTTATATGCATGTTTCTTTTATATCAGAGTAGTGTTCAAATGTTTTTGACATTTTCCTTATATGATTTTAGTGGTTAGCTTTTCTTGAAAAATGAAAAATGAAAAAAATAAAAACGTAAAAACATTTTCTATATCAGGTATTTATAAACATTTTTCAAAGAAACCAACAAGTTTTCACTATAAAAATATTCGTTGGTTTTGTTAACTTAAATTTAAGGAAATGAGAATCTGCCATTTACCTGATGAAAGGATGATGCTAACGACATAGTCGTGATGGTGTAACTATTATATTTTTGATGGTTTTTCACCACAATTTCTTTTTTATAATAAAATATTTATATATTCATCCTTCAGGCAGTGCAAGTCCTTTTTACATGATACAAATTCAATATGAAAAGGAAGTCAATATATATAAAAAAAAAAGAAGAGAAACGAACATTCAAAATATTTAATATATCAAATTTTACTCCTTTTGGAAATCTTTATTGTAAAAGAGTTGAAAATATATCGAAACCCGATTTGATTTAATTCAATTTGATGTCAATCATTTGATTTTTTTAAAAAAACAGGACTTATCTTGGTTCGGGGTTTTCCTAAAAGCTTTGTCAAATTTGATTTTGATAATATTAACAAGAATTTTAGAGCACCTTCAAGGAATATCTCTATCGAGTTTTTGTCTTTGTAATCTTGTTGGAAATTAAGTTTTTATTTAAAAGAATATTTAAAGAAAACTTTGTACAAGTCTCATAAATATAAGATGATTTTCAAATGAGTATATTGTAATAGGCTGAAAAAAACTGTACAACTGGGATTTAAACTCCAGATCATTTGATACTAGTAACAGGCTCTACCCGCCTTCATTTATTTCCGAACAATTCAGTTTCGTGCAAGTATTACAAGCATTACAAGTGTATCAATCAGTAGAAGTCTTGGTAGCCTAAAATTCTAGATGGAATAAAGTTTCTGGGCATTCGTTGTAGTATTTTTGTAAGATTTTATTCATACAATACTTTGTCTGTGAATAATTTACCAATTATGTTTTTGAAGCTTATAAATCTTTCATTGAAACGTAAATAAACATTTCAGTTCCACCCTATAGAACATATTTTCTTAAAATCTCATAAATAGCTTCTACTTTTTTCATTTCAAAAGAAGTATATCGACATATTTTTGAACTTTTGATCCTTTTAGTTCACTAAAACATTTTCTTAAATGGTTTTTGATCGATTTTGACATGAATTAAATCCAAAAACGAAACAAAAGGGAACTACATTAAGGTTTGTATTCTACATATGATTTTTATAAATGGAAAATCTTTGTTTGTTTTCCCTAAAAATTGTTTAAAAAGCAATAATCAAGAAAAACTAAAGAAATCTTTTTATTTTTTTTTGCCATCATTAAGCACAACAAATCTCTATCCTGTTAGATTTCTACACAAAATGAAATAGAATTCCGTGAAAATTTAATGAACCACAATGAATGAATGGAGTCTAGCCCATTCGAAACTGGAACGATTGGAGCTTAGCATGTTCTTAAATCATCTTTAGTTTTTCTTTTCGAGTCCCTTCACTCCCATTTTTCCCATCTTTTTGATATAACTTCCAGATAGATTTGTGTCCTTTTGAAAAGAAGAAAATCCTAGGTTTATACATTTGCCACAGTTCTTTTTTAACATGTAAATTAGAATATAAATTGTATAGTTTACTGTTCTACTTATTTTGTTCAACTTCTTTACATTTATTCTACACTCGAAAGCATACAATTGCCAGCGTTTTTCAGTTCATTCTGGACTATATGAAGTGGAAAATTCTTTATTTTTCTTTTCGTTGCTTTTTTCACAGATTTTTATCAATCGAAATTGGTTTTTTTCTTCTCATTTATTTTTATTTTACATATCATATTTGTATGTAAGAAATTTTTTGAGGTAATAGAAAATATTTCTTATGCTTTTTAAGTCAACAACTTTTAAAGTACATACCTATATTTTTAAGTTGACAGGGTGACATAATATAGTTCTCAAGAGATGTATGCTCTCTAGAGAATTCTGACTAGTCGTCAAACGTTTATCATTCTGATGATTTACAAAGATCATCGACATTAGTGGTTGTTATTGTCTCCTTAGTAATACTTAACATTATGTGAAGTATACGTGAAAGTGTTGCTAATTTTTGAAATTATGTACTTTCAAATTTTCTTACTGCTTTTTGCCTAATTTTGGTATTAAAATTCTTTATATTCGGAAGGTTCGACTACTACGAATCGAAACTACGAGCATTTGTATTAACTGCAAGTATAGCATTCGAGGAACTGGCTCGTTTTTCCCGTAATCCGTTCTGTGGTACAAAATTTTAAATAAGTCCACTGACCTCAAGGAACGTATATTAATATTTAGCGGCATCTTTTCTAACAGTAAAGGAGCATCAATATCGCCATTGAAAATTTGACGGACAAAAACAATATCAGCCACCTGACGACGCTTTTCTAAGGATTGCAGGTCAATCAGTTTTAACCTGTCACAGTACGGGGATAGTAGGAAAGGGTCATTCCAAGGAAGATCTCTTAATGCAAAACGTATGAATCTACGTTGAAGAGACTCCAATCTGTGAATTTTACTTTTATGGTAGTGAGACCATATAATATAAAACATACAATATAAAATCTGACTTCAAATTTATAAAGAACAGAAATAGCGTATATTTTTAATGTTGAATTGAGGAAAATCCAGTTGGATTAAACGACGAGTTACGTATGTTATCTCGGAAAATTGGAGCATAGTTTCTTATGGAAACGAGGGAAACCTATTTTAACTTCTTAAAGACTACTTCTTCAGAAATTAATTTCAATATTATTAATAAAAAAATTAGTATATCAAAATTGAACATAGGAAATCACCCTGTTTATTTTCAAATGTATATTGATATTTTCCTTGTTATATATAGTATATATATTTCTCATTCCAGGTCTCATCGTTAATGGTTTCATAAATGTCGTAATAACAACAATTGAACGACGTTTTGGTTTACGTTCTCGTCAAACTGGATTAGTTGCTAGTGGCTATGATATAGCATCATTCATTTGTTTAGTACCAGTAACATATTTTGGTGGTCGCCTTGGTGCATCGAAACCTCGATGGATTGGTTCGGGTGCTATTTTAATGGGTATTGGTTCATTAACATTTGCATTACCACATTTTCTTGTTGGACAATATCGTGCTGTTACTGCCGAAGTAAATCTTTGTACAAATTTTGGGAATACAACAATACAGGTGAATATTAACAGAAATACAATATTATATAGATCTATACTTATATATAAAAGAAAACTGTATCCGTATAAAGTATATAGCAAAAAGAGGGTATTCCAATCTTTTATAAGAAGATCTGACTATGGTCGACTGGATGATATTTATTCTTATATTAATTACGATCAGCACAATAATTATAAACACCGAAAATGTTTATTGTTAAAATATTATTCTATTTCATATATAGTAGAATTTTCCATTTCCCAATGTATATAAATATATATGTATATGGAATAACAGTTCAGATGGAAAATTTTACCTTATTTTCACTTGTTTTCGAAATACTTCTACCCCAAAGGATTTTGATATTATAATTGTTCACTTTTACGGTATTATATTTACCTTTAAAAATGTTACAGAATATTTGGTTGCACATAATAATAACTACACCATCAACACCGTAAGGCTAATTTATATTGAAAGAATGTTTTTTCTTATTTAAGAATTATTCCTTTAGGGAATTTTGTAATGAATCCCTCGAACCACGTTTTGTTATACCAAAGCAGCGACATTCTGTACTCATTATATATATTCAGGAAGTGTTGAATTTCGTCGTTATATAATATTATGGAAATCATTGATCCCAAGATATTAAGACATAAAAAATATAATAAAATCTTTGAATTTCATAAATTATTATTCAATAATTGAATGTTTTTGTTATAAGTCTTTGGGATTATGTTAATGGATTTGAATTACAATTTTGGAAGTTTAAATAAAATAATTGTATTAAAATTATTTTCTATTTAAAACCATTAAAGATTTTTGGTTTGAAACTATGTAATCTGAAAAACTGAGGAATCACCGTCACGGATCGAACTCAGTATACTCTGTTACTCAACAACAGCTTTCCTTTTATTCAAGTAATTCAAATTCTTCGATAAATTTTGGACTTACAATCTATTAATGAATATAGAACAATGGTGGTGATAAAACTGAATTGATTACACAACTGAAGGCACTGGCTTCTCCTGGTTTGAGTCTCATAATAGTGTTTACACAAATTATTAGGCAATTTAAAACTGATAGAATTGGCGGTTGGGAAGACAATATAGTAATCTTGTGATCTCAAAAAGAATTATTAAGTTTTACTTCGTAAAAAACCAAAATTTTTGGAGGAACCGAAGGGCAGTCTATCAGAGAGACGTTCCAAAAACTTCATTTTCATTGATTTCATTATTGAAATTTCATAAATAAATTGATAGTGTGTTATAATTTTTGACTAATACATGTATTTTTTTTTTGTTCATTTCCTTAGAATTGTAATGATTCAGCAGAAGGAAATCATCCAGAAATGGAAAACCTAACATGGACAGTCTGGTTATTTTTCTTAGCACAACTTTTACATGGTGCTGGAGCTTCACCACTATTCACTCTTGGCGTTACTTATATCGATGAAAATGTCTCTAAGAAAATGTCATCTGTTTATTTAGGTAAGAACACAAACAAAAATAATCTATACATTTATTTATTAGTTTATTCAAATTAATTCAAGAAAAAAAAATAATTTTTGAAAATTTCTTTAACGAAGAAAATTCATTCATCAATCATTTCCAGTTGACAATCGTTCAATTAACTTGCCTTGTTTTTTCTCGGAGGGGTTATAAGAAAAAAGAATAGCCATGGACCCAAAATTGTTCTATTCCCAAAAAAAACAACAGATTTATTCATCATCTTATAGCCTCTCTATTTTTTATGTGGCGGATACTTTTGTATCAAATTTTTCTTTCAAATGAATCTGTGGTAGAAATAGGCTTATCCAAAAACTTTTTATGGTACTGGGTTAAATTTAAATCATGAGATTCTATTTATATACAGTAGAACTCATCCCACCAGAGACTTCCGGATATGATATTTTTTGATATAATAAAGTTTACCAGGTCTTTAGGCAGTAAACTGGTTGGTTGACTGCAGATGATGATGAAGATGACTTTCTACAATCTGAACAATACAGAACGAAAACAGAAAAAAAAAATAATATAGTAAACAAGGATAACTCCTTGTATAACCATAAATCATGTTATGGCAACAGTTTATTTAGGGATAAATTGAGTGAACATGAATTTTATTGCATTTCCCGAATAAATGAAATACAAAAAAAAAAATATCTACATCTACATATCCTGTTGCCGGTGTATTTTTTTTTCTTCCCTATATTATAGTATTTAGGATAAACATTTGGAAGGAGTGATATATGAAAATATAGAGAAAGTAAAATTATATTCTAAACCCACTTTTATCCCGATTGTTCTTACATGATGCGGAATAGAAATGTGTTATTTGAAATTCCGATTTTTTCAGATAAGGATGTCTAATGTGTAAAACTATATCCGATTATCTCTTTGCTAATTCAATATCAATGCAAATTCTTTGATTTCCATCAATAGCATTATGAACTAAATCCGGGTTGACACCATATGAACTACTCGTACGGAAATCTTGTACGAACGTAATTTCACGCGAGTGAAGTTTACACTATGTAATTAAGTTTTACTATCAAATTGAAAGAAAAAATGTCCAAATCGAAAAAGTCTCTCCATTAGACTCCATTAGACTTATTTCAAAACTTTTTTCAGTCCGACTGAAAATATGTTCCAATTTTTAGAGTCTACACAAGAATTTTTTTCAGTCCGATTAAAAATAAGTCGTGTGGAGTCGTGTGGTAACAAATTGAAAAATATGTACAATTTTTATAATTTCCAAGTTTAATATTTCTATAAAAACTTATCCTCTTCATAAAATTATGATCTCTTCATCTGTTAGCTTAATGGTCATCATTTTCAATTAGGCTTAAGTATGTATTTCGGCTGTAGACTGAAATTTTTGGTGTTCGTACGAATACATTGCATCCATTTGTACGTATCTTTTACGCAATGTAAATGATGCTCGTGCAAGCAATTCGTAGGTGTAGCAGCCTAAGAATGGCGAACATTTTTAATATGCTGATGAAGTAAAATTGTGAGAAAACATATAGTAACTTAAAATCGGCCTATAGCTGATTTTTTGATGCCCTATGGTAGAATTGGGACAGCAAAACTGTCAAAACTAACATTATTTCAAGGTGTTTTCTTCATAACTTTGTTTCTTCTTTTCAAAAATTTCTCTAATTTGCATGTAACTGAATCGGTGAATTACCTTTTTAAAGTACATCAAAAGAACATTATGGACAGACTTATTTTCTCCTAGGATTATTTCTTTCTTCACTAACCTTGGACCTATTTTGCTGAAATTTCACATTGTATCGTCTATTTATGTATTTAACCAACATAATTAATTTGAACAAAATTGATTGACAAATTTTCGAACAAAACTTTCTGGTCACCCTGGTTTTTGCTTAATAACTTCCCTCCCACCCGGTCGATTTTGCTGAAATGCAATACCAAATCCAGTTAAAGAATAAGTAACTTATATTCTAAATTTCATCAAAATCGAAAAACGCGTTTTTGAGCTATTTTGTCTGGTAGTACCTACCATAGGGCATAAACATTGAGACTATCGAAACTGCTACACGGTACATATGAAGTCACAAAAACTTGCGTTTTTTTTTTAACAACATCATCAAAAGTACATGATATTCAATTTAAACAAAACTCTTCAACGATAATCACCATTACTCTACCGCATCCTGTGTATTTTTGCTGTTTTATCATGGAAAACATTGTCTCTATAGTTTTTTTTTTTAATGTATGATATGTGTTTTCTTTTGCGTCGTCGATTTTATTCAGTAGATGAAAATTTCTAACTGACATCCTTCCCCAATTCTATAAAGTGTTTTTTTTTTCTGAGGAATTTTAGTTACAAATCGCCTAGAAAAACAAGGGAAATTGGAGAAAGTTCAACAAAATTAAATTAGCGCCCATTTACAATACTTGATTGAGTTTTATTACAAAGTTTTCTCGATTTTGAATTACAATCTCAATCATCCTTTTGTTCAATTATCCACCAGAGATATTCCTTGTTTTTGTATATGTGTGATTCCCTTTGGTTTAGTTTTATGTTGCCCAAGAAACCGAAGGGATGAAAATATATGGGAATCAGATATTGAAAGTTAGAACATACGATTGGTAATTGAGTGCGTAATATTTTGATTTGCTTTTTCTTTTCTCAGTGGTTTTGAGTGGATATGATATATGTAGTCGTGGTAATCTCGCGGACAAGAAGGGCGGTTGTTTTAGAATTCATATGTTTCTTTATATAAGGTAAAAGATTAGTAATATCTATAGTATTCCATTTATGTATCATGTGTTATCTTTGATTCAGACTATTTAAAATCTCATTTGTGTGTGACTGAACGTCTACTTTTAAATAGATCCTAATGCAATATCAATTTGAATGCAACGTTATTAATTTCACACAAAATTCTAGATAAGCAACAATAAAAGCGATAAGAGCAACATGTTAGTAATGTTATTTTCCATTTTTTTCCGATTGTAATTGTCCTAAATGGACGTTACGCAGAATTAACGGCGATTATCATACAAAATTTTAAAGATTCTATATCTGAGAAACAATTTGGCATTGCCTTAACTGCTGGGATCGATCTTTATCCACGTACAGTAACGTAAAAATGGGCAAAGTAAAACTAGTCAACGATTAGGCCATTTATGAAGTTTTTAAATTACCACACAATCATTTAATGCCAATACCGTTTAGGATATATTTCCTGTATTTTATTGGAAATTCTATCGGGCGCTAATTTACTTTCTCAAAAGAACGATTTTTTTAATCAATACTGATTTTATTTGACGGAACAAAGTAACAAAAGAACAAAAGAGATCAAAGTTTTGATTCGCGCCATCTACAATCTAGCAGATAGCGCTTAGGACATGTTTTCTATCGAGCGCTAATTTAGCTAAAAGAGAACCTAGAAAATGTATGGTAAGTTCCGATAGAATTGCCAATAAAATACAGCAATTTTCGGATCTGTTTCAAAAACTGATATACCAATTTGAATAAAATTGATTGCAGAATAAATGTATACTATTAGGGTCTAGGCTAATTCTAAATTCAAACAAATTTGAAGAGAAGAAACAATAAATATTATTAGTTTTGGTTGTATTTTTATCTCAGATTTAATTCATTTGACTGTAGATTTGTTAGCTCCGAGTCCTATTTCTATCATAGAGTTTCAAAAAACCGACTATAAGGCGGTTTTATGTTTCTTTTAAGGTTTATTGTATTATATATACATATTTGTATTAGAATTTTTAACATAAATATTTATTATAGTTTAACAAAACAAATATTTCTAAGAAAATATTCTTCAACATATTTTCTTTAATCAAAAAATATCTTTTGACTAAAAATATTAAATAAATATTAAATTATTTGTTTTTCAATGAAAGTATATGTTTTTTGTGGTTGAAAGAGCATTGATGATATTCATATCATAGGAGAAAAAAAAGGAATCACTTAACATACTCGTATTGTGTACGTCAATCAGATGGTATTCATTCCTTCATTCACAAAAAAAATAAAAAATACACAAAATATATGTATATAAAGGACTTGGTTCATCAGCATCATCATCATTTTAAGCCAAAAACTTATTATATACAATACCAAAAAAAAAGAAAAAAGAATTTAACGTATATTTATGGTGTTTAAACGTGTCAACCTGAAGAACAAAAAAGTCTATAATACAAATGAAAGTGTTTGCTCCTTTTTTATTTTATATAAACACAAAAAGAATTCTTTTCTCTTCCTTCAATAAATCTTTTGGCTTATAAAATCTCACCATCGTCTACATATTATTCTCGGTGCTTACCATTTTTATACCACCTTAAACTCTCATCATCATTTTCTACTCTAAAATGTTCCTTCACAAAAACTGGAATCGATGAACATTTTTACACGATATATGTATATCCTTCCACTTCAACCATTTATTTACCTAATTTATCTTCTGTTTTTTTTCTTATACTTCACTGTCACAAATCTATTCTTCAGCTCAATTCCATCTGTAATAGTAAAATATTTATATCGCGAAATATTCACTATATATATTTTGAAGATAAATCCAAAATGTACCAGACACACTTCTCTACATGCTCTTCGTAATATTCAATGGGTATGGTAGGGTCATATTTTGTTGTATAGATGTAATCATCATCATAGTACAAAAATAAAAAGTACTTGTAGTATATATATATATATAAATGATGTTAAGATTATTAAAGGGATATGGTAAAAACGATGAGAAACATACTCGGGAGGAACGTACTTTGTTTATTATCGTATTCATGGAAACTTCAAGGGATGCTATTGCTACTATAATATTGTATGCTAAAACTTATGCGTTTATATAACTTTTTCTATACGATGGCTATAAATTGTTTCAATGACTTAAAACCACCTGTGACACTTAGAAAGGGTCTATAAATTTGCATTCAAAGTTCTCTATATGATATACTCATGAACAAAATAGAATAGAATTTTGAAGATTTCAAATTAACTGGGACAATGTACTTTTTTCGTATTCCCATATACTTGCAGGTTCTTTTTTTTTAAGGATATAAATTATATTTACTAAAAATCGTTTGTATTATATTCCAAAAAAAAAAGAAATAGTAACAATTTTACGTTCATATTTGCCTTTAACAACGAAATTGCATATAAATTGGGTAGTATTTTACTATTACTTACTTAAATTGCTTTTAAATTCAATGTTGTTTAGTTTATAGATTTACATTTTACTATTTTACATTTGAAACAAATCCTTTTATTTTTCCTTTAGGTATTTATTACACAATGGCAATTATTGGTCCTGCTGTTGGATATGTTGTTGGTGGACAATTATTATTAATTTATACGGATTTTTGGAGTGTCGATTCAAATATGTAAGTAATTGATTGTGGATATTAACAAAATAAAATATTGGATGCACCAAAAAGTGGTTACGTTTATTGTTTTGTAAATGAAAAGCGAATTTTTCATAGGAAACAAAAACGTTATTAAACTAAACTATGTTTTCCATTTTCGTTGATTATATTTTACCATTTTCCGGGTCTATGTAGAACTTCTGGGTTTTATGGGCAAAAACAATTACGTTACTCGACTTATATATATATTGCGTAATTTTGAAAAAGCACCACGTCCCATATTTATACGAGCTGCCCGTTCTGAAGAAGATACTATCTAGGCACACGCGTATTTATTTGCTCATGTAGACATTATTGGGTTATACAGTGGATACATCAAAAGGATCCAGCCAAGATCTATTAACTTTTGACGAGTTACCAAACTAGTATCTAGTACAATGCCAAACATTTTAATGATGAAATACAATAATTCTGGATTCTTCTGTTTGATAGTTTTATGATTTCCAACTCTCAATTTCGGTATGTTAAAATTCTGAACAATCTCTCGTATCTTTAAACACCCATTGAATTCGATATTTTGTGGTCATCAGAAACGCAATGACTTTTCGCTGTATCCAATAATCTTGGACTAACAAGGAAACATCTTGAAATATGTTTCAAGTATTTCGATAGGATTTCATTGAATGAAAGTTGCTCTTGTTCAAAAACATAAAAATTGCTTGCGCTGCTTAGATATAACTCGATTTTCCAATGAAAGCCCATCGAAAACTCGCAACTTCTCTTTTATAAGTTAAGATAATATTGCTCATTAAAAATATTAAATATTTCAAAATTTTAAATAACTATAGTACTCTTAATAAATAAGGTACTTTTCTGAATATTCACACATTTCAGGAATTGTAAATCCTCAGCCATTATTCTCCTCCTCTACACAACTTGTGCTGTTATAAAAGTTCTTCTTAAAAATTGTTTTATAATTCTTACTACTTAAATTAAATCAAGTGTTTTTCTTGTATCCAAGCAAAATGAAAGAATACTTTTAAAATAAAAATTGTTTTTAATAAAAGTACGTGAAAATTAAGACTATTTATTTGATTAATGGCAGGATCATCAAATGTTGAAAGACTCATAAAATCCTTGTCTATTTTTTTGTTTTTTTATTATTCCTCTTCATCAAGTCATCATTATCATTATGATGAGTGTAATTTATATAAGAAATTCGTCTTCTTTTCATTTTCATTTTTAAAAAGGAAAAGGAGATCCCATTCACATTCTTTCACGTATTTAATTAGTTGGAATTTTAACAAACAGAAGTGAACTACAAAAAAAGGTTGAATTTACTGTACACCAAACGAAAAACTAGGTATGAGTAATAATAAATATAAATTTCAATTATCCTTGTAAAGTCAAAATCCTTATATCATGAATAACATACACCTTTAATATTGGCCGATGTCATGGTTTTCTTTCTCAAAGAGAAAAACCTCATCAAAACCACCCAATTTTTCAAACAACAAATCCCTTGGATTTCTTTTCTTTATTTTATTTTCTGTACCTTAAAAATTTTCATTTTTGTTTTCTCGAAAAAAAAAAACAGGAAAGAAAAATTCAAAGTGAAAAATTCAACTGAACATGAAAAGCAAGTTTATAAGCATTTTATAGGCTGAAAATGGTACAATACCCATGATTATAGCAACAGGATCCAAAAACGTATTATAAGAATATATACTTGGTGTATTAAAAAGTTTTCGGCGGTATGTTTCGTAGAGTTCCACGTCGATCTATCTATTAGTTTAGCTTTGACAGCTATTCCAAGTGAGCAAATTTTGATTTTTAACAAATGTGGAAAGTAGCTCAGAGATTTGATTCCTGTTTTTGGATGGGGAAACGTATGAGGAAATCAAAGAAAAGTTATACGCTGTATATGGGAACTCTGCACCTTCGGTAATAACGATCAGATATTGATTTTATAAATTGTAAAGTGGTCGTACAAACGGTTATGATGAAGATATGTTCAAGCCGGCCAGTTGAGGTGATCATTCAAGAAATGGTCGAAAAAGTGCGTAATATCGTGTTAGGAGATTGAAAAGTGGAAATGCTGACATCGCTCATCTTATATGAATGTATTTTAAACACTTAACACAATTGTACATTTATAGTTGAAAAAGGAAAATGAGTGCTGGGATTGTTCGTAATCGACCATAAACGTAATCGTATGATATCTCCCGTGCTCTTCAGATTAATCCCCGTATGACTATAATTTCCAAACAGTTGCTAAGGGATAAGAGATTTGGCTCGAATTCCGAGTCATCGATAATATAAATGCCAATTTTGAGGAGCTAGAAAAATCATGTCATTTGGAAGTGATACAAAAGTTGGAAATACGTTTGACTAATTGTATTGAGCTTTCAAGATATAATACGAAACCATTCTTAAAATCTTTATGGCCAAACATCTTTTTGATACACCGAGTACATGTTTTAAAAAAAAGGAAAGAAAATTGAATATAAGAACTAGAAGATCCCCGCGGGATATTTATCCATCTTATTACATAAAAATACTTTCGCCAAGCAACATTCAAAATACAAGTAAAATGTCCCAATCCACTTTTGGTCGTCTTGTGTCTGGTGAAAATTGTATAAACAAGTTTTAAACGTGTTATATGTAGAAGGGAAAAACCATTTTTTTTTTTTTTTTATATGACTTAAGAAATGGTTTGGCGAATGGTGTTATTATAAGAAAATGTGTTCCAGGAAAATTTTTTGAAAAGGTTATACACGGGATACAAATTGATGCAAAATAAAATTCACACCTTTTGTGGTGGTATATAGGAAGAGTATAGAAATTGTTGGTGTACAGCTTTTATATATTCCTAGTTTGGTTGATTGTATAGTTTCTGGGCTTTTTGGTGTTTTTAATATAAGTGAATGAGTTTTCTAAACGAAAATACCCCCCAAGGGTATGATAAATGCGGAAATAATGAAAAGTAATCGTTCAACGGTGTAAATTCAAATAAGAAGAAAAAAATGAATAAATAAAATGCCAAATAAAAGAAAAATATCAATGGATCAAACGGGAAAGTTAATATTCCAGTGCAGAAAAATTTCATATTATTTTGAGGGACTTTTTATTTCCGGTTATTTGCATACATATGTCGAATTCATATATGGACCAATTTCTTGAAAGAGGGTTCCAAAATTGTTATTAGCTAGTTAAGGTGTTCAACTGGAGAATTGCTTTTGGAAATTGAATTTTATAAGATGTTTCCTTTTTTTTCCGAAAAGAAATATCATGCTGACTAATTCCATTTTAAATTTGATACAAATTTTTTTTTAGAAAATTATTCAAGATAAATACAATCTATCGGCAATGAATTATTCTCATATATGATTAGTATAATTTCCTTTCCTTTTTTCAAGATCCCGAAATGCGCCGATATTTTGATACGATTATGATAGAATTCGAATTTACGAAATCTCCAATGACTAAACTCTGAGATAAAGGCAACCAAAACTAACTAGCTTTGTCCTCTTTTTCGAATTTACTCTAATTCAGAGGTAGCCTGGTCTTTAATCTATTCTTAATACACTATTCAAATTGGTATATCAGTTATTGAAGTACACCTACAAATCTAAATAAGAGAACGCCAAAACTTTATGGCCATGTCAATTTTTCGCTACAACTATTTCTTTCTGCACTATCTTTGAATGGATTTTATCGGGATTCAACATAGTATTGACTATTTATGTAATGTATGGAATTAATTTCAATGAAATTGTTTTACAAATATTCCAATTAAATTTGAGAAATGCAAATAAAAGGATAAAACTTTCTCGTCACTCTTTTTTTCGCTTTATTCTCTTTTATTTTGCTAAAATCCTGCAATACAAAATCGAATTAAAGAATAACAAAGCTATATTTTAAATTTCATTAAAATCAGACAATAAGTTTTTAAGTTATTGTGAGATGAATGGATTGACATGCAAAAAAATCGATAAAACATTCTATTTTCTTCATATCTAGTGCCTTGATCAATACTGTCAGCAATTCATAGTCGGAGAAACTGTCTTGAAATTGAAATTATTTTCAAAAATTATAAAATTGAAGCCTTTTAAAGTCTTTAACAATCATAGTTTTTTAAGGTAACACATGAATATTTGCCCAGCAACTGTATCGTAACAAAAATAATCATACATTGTTATATTTAGACCACAAAGGAATCCTTTCAAGAATCTCACAAACCTTACACAAAAATTATTCGTGATATTTTTACCAAATATATTTTCTATTATGTAGAAAGCCAAAAGTTTTCTTTTTTTTTAATTTCATTTGTATTTATTTTTCAGGTTGGGTCTTACACCTCAAAGTAAAGTTTGGATTGGAGCATGGTGGATTGGTTTCATATTTGCAGCACTTGCTTCTGTACTTTTAGCGATTCCAATATTTGGTTATCCAACATCGTTACCTGGTTCCGAAGAACTACAAATGGAAAGAGTATCAGAGGCACACAATGGAAACACTTCAGAAACGGAAAATTTTACAAAAGTCAAAGAAATCCCGAAAGCTTTATGTACACTTCTAAAGAATCCGACATTTTTCTTTTTAAATTTGGCTGGTGCATCTGAAGGTCTAATAATAGCTGGTTTTGCAGCATTTCTACCAAAACAAATCGAGAACCAATTTAGTATATCACCAATTTGGTCAGCACTTTTAATGGGTACTACATGTAATTACATTTCAGAATTATTAATCATATTTTTTTGTGCCTAGGTGTAATAACTGTACCGGCTGGTGGCGGTGGTACATTTCTTGGTGGTTATTTAGTGAAAAAATTGAATTTATCATGTTCCGGAATAATTCGTTTATGCTTAATTGCGACAATAATAGCAACATTATTTACCACATGCTTTTTGTTGTCATGTCCAAATTTAACATTTGCAGGTGTTACAAATTCTTACCAATCATCAAAATCACAATTAACATCTGAAGCGCATGGAATGTTGCCTGGTTACCATTACAATTTAGAATCATCATGCAATTCAAAATGTGCCTGTAGTAAAATGACGTATGATCCAATTTGTGGTGCAGATGGAATTATGTATTATTCACCATGTTATGCTGGATGCAATAAAGAATTGAGCAAGGACAATTCAAAGATTTATATGGATTGTGAATGTATTCAAACATTAAATAATAATTCTAGTAGCTATGATGCAGTGAATACAATGTGCAATTCAACATGTACCCATTTACCATATTTTGTTGGTTTTTGTTTTAGTCTAATGTTGTTCACATTTCTTGCAACAATGCCAGCCTTATCAGCTACTTTAAGGTAAGAATGTACATATATATATCAAATGGAATGGAAATAGTATTTGATATCATTCAAAATGATTTATTTTGGATAAAATATTTCTTTTTCTTGTTTTAGATGTGTTCATGATGATCAACGATCTTTTGCATTGGGTATACAATGGATAAAAGTACGAATTTTAGGTACAATTCCAGCACCAATGATATTTGGTACATTAATTGATGAAACATGTATTTTATGGCAAGAATCTTGTGATAGTCATGGAGCATGTTTAGTTTATGATAATAATTATATGAGCAAGTAAATTAGAATTATTTGAAGATAATATATTTAAAGAAAAATTAAATGACAATTTTCTTATTGTATAATTTTTATTAGATACATGTGGATCCTTGCTCTGATTGGTAAAGCATGTTCGGTTATATTCTTTTTTGGCGCATGGTGGTTTTATATCCCGCCCAAGACAATCAGTGGAGAAGATGTAACGCGTGGTAATGGTGGTGCTACTACTACCGAACAAGAAGAACAACAATCAAATCAACAGGTGCCGCCAACAAATGAACATACAATAAATTCTATGAATGGACATATAATTGCACAAGCGCAGACTAATAACAGTGACGGTCGATATTGAAGAGATACCGAAATTTTCTTAACGGTTTTTATACTTTTATACACAACATAGTAAAATTTCGAAACTGCGAAAATGGTTTTTTTCTAATTAATTTATTCGTTTTCTTAATAATTAATAAAAAAACAAAGTTGATGGTGAAATTTTCTACTTAGAATTAAGATTAAAAAAAGATTTTCGATAAACGTTTTAACATTTCTGTGGTATTAAAAATTTCCAAAAAAAAAAAATGCATTATTTCATATTTAATTTAATTTTTATTTAGACTGATTAATTTAAGTATTTACTCTTATCCTTTAATATTTTCAATAATTATTTTGTTTTTTTAAAATACATAAAACATCGAAATAAATGAATTTTTAGATTGAATTTTCTATAAAAATACAGATTTTGAAAACATTTTTTATATATTTTATGTAAATTTTTATATTTAAAAATGGATGAAAAGGAAATAATTTCTATTCAAATTGCAAATTATTAGATGTTGTTAGTTAAATAATATAATATTAATGTATTTAGTTGGAAAAAAAACAAAAAAAAAATATTGTGTTTTTCAAAATGATTTGTAAACAAAATAAGAAAATAAAAAAAACGAATTTTTATTTATTAATGTCAATAATTAGCGAAACTAAAAAAAAATACAATTAAATAGGTATTAATTTATTAGATAAGTTGCTTTTATGAAAATGTCCATTCTTATAAGTGGTTTTAATGCAAGTAAAGGCCAATCTCCACACAGCCGACATCCTATTCTGATAAAAGTATGGGATGCACTTATGCAAAATTTGGTTAAACAGAAAGGGAGAAACAATCATCCTACTAATTTTGTCGGCTTTTGCATTTCTCATTTCCCCATCCGATTCTTGATCTGCCAGATGATTCCCCTCAAACGCAGAAGAACATTTCCATCTGATTTAATAGAACTTTATCTGCATTTGCATACTCTCACAATAACCATACACGATATCGTCGTACACTACCAATTTTTCTAAATTTTGTGACTCAGATGTTTTTATTCGATCAATCCTAACGAAAATTGCAAAAGTCCATCTCTTTCTGATTTTTCTCGTCAGAATAGGATGTCGGCTGTGTGGAGATTGGCCTTAAAGCTAGGCTTAAACGGTCCAACTTTCAAGTATGTACAAGATAGAATTGTCACTGTATTTGATATTTTCAAACCAAACACAAACTAAGCTCTCTATATGTGACGTTTGTCGCACATTTTTAAGAGATCTTTCAAAAGTAAATCAGAAAATTTTGTTTTAGAGTTGAGATCTATATATTACATCATCTTTGGTATTAGCAAAAAGCATGCACAGTTCTCAAACTTGGCTTCTGATTTGGTCAGATTTACAGCCTGCAAAACATGCCACCTCATTGCTAAGATTTGTTCAAAAAATTGTGTTTGATATGAAAATGCATGTATTTAGAGTATTTTTTACAAATACTATTAACGAGAAGGCATGCTTTGCTGACTGGAGATATGACCAAAAATTAATACATATTGAGAAGTCTGTTAAGTATACTCTGTAGTATTAGTAAGAAGAATAGTAAAAAGCATCCAATATACTATACCATTTTAGTTTCAAAATGAGAATAGTAAACTTCAAAATGAGAATAGTAAAAGGAGCTCTCAAGAAAGTTGTCAAGTATTCTTAACAGCAGAAACGAATTATCCGTCAAAGAACAGAGAGTAGGAGCCTTAGAAAGCCTTATGGAAGAGGGTCTGCAGACAATTACACCAACAACATGTGCCAATTACATCGCAAGCATTCAAAGAAAATTCACTGCAGCTCTTAACTTAGAAAATATGCTATATTAATAAATTTATGGTGATTTGAAATATTTTGTATTAATATTAATTGTTTTAAATTAGATTAAAATAAAAAATCTCATATTGAAGTTTACTATTCTCATGTTGAAACTAATATGGTATAGAGTTGTCAAATTGTATTTTCATATAGTATAGATTTTCAATCTGCAAACAAGATATTTCGTTATTAGTAGTTGTAAAAAGGATTGTGCGATATATTATAAGATATATTTCGTTCCAGTTTTGCATGGTGCAAAAAATTAATTATTAAATCGATAAATAAGAACAAATTTAATTTTTGTGTTTCCTTATCAACGTGGATTTCAAATCTATGATAATTATTGATATGTTGGAGCTGATTTTATCATTGCATGCTTAATAATTTTCCTGTTCCAGATGAAAATCTTGTGGTTGCACTTAAAACGCACTTTTAAACGAAAGATTATTTGCATACAGCAAATTAGTATATCTTTAAAAGCTGAATGTAATATAATTTCACGCTGGGCATGAGCAAACGGCAATAGTTGGGACTTGGTTCCAAATTATTTTCTAATCAACGGTCATAACTAATGAAACTATGAAGAGAAAAAAAATGAATATTTTAAACGATTTTTTTACAAAAAATTATTTCAAAATTTCAGATTTTTCATCTAAGACAGAAACCAACAATTTAAATATCTAAAATTCAATCCGAAATTAATAGAAAATTCGGAATTATAATTCAGGGAAAAGAAATTTAAAATGTTTTATTACAACTGGACAATTGGATATTTATTTTACAAAATGGGAAAATTTATAATAATTTTCCATCGCTCTATTTTTCCATTAATTTCTTTCCAAAACAAAAAAAAACAATAAAATTTTAAGGAAATTAAAATTCCAAAATGTTACAAAATAAATAAATCGATTTTGAAATTAATTAATATGGCAATACTAATCAAAGATCCAAACCAAATGTCATTCGAGTAAAAATATTAAAGTTAAAACCATTCAAACAAAGGAAAAGAACAAAGAATAAAAACAAAAATAAATAACAGCTGAGAGTTCTTTTTTGCAGAGAGTAACATTAAAATTTCTCTCTTGTTTGGTGGGAAATATTTTTATTTTTCTTTTTTAAATGAGAGAATGATGAAAATTTTTGAGATTAGTTTATGAGAGCCATTCAAAGTGTTAAGTTGTGTTCATGTGTGTTATAAAAATAATAATAGAAAATATATTTTTTTAATTTTTTTTTTTTTTTTTTTTATAGAAAATTTAAGAAAAATTTAATTTTTATTTTTGTTACTAAATAAAAAACAAAATCGAACGAAATTCTCGAAATAAAAAGAAAAACTGAATATCGTTAAAGAAACGTGTGCGAATTCGGGTCAAAGGAAACAAATCGAAGTGTTTTTTTTTTTTGTTTTTAAATCAATTTTTATATGAAAAGCAAAAAAACAAAACAAGGAAGTGAATTTATTTTGATTGGAATTAAAATTACCTAATTTTAGTTGTGTTGTGTGAGTGTGTATGGGAAATTCAGGTGATTCCTAAAAAAAAAAAGTAAAAGAAAAAAAAAAGAGGTCACTGAATTTGTTGTCCCGATTTTTGTGTTTTCTTTCGAAAAAAAAGAAACTAAAAGAAAAAAAAACTTCACCTACGCGTGTGAAGTTGAAATTTTTATTTGAAAAACAAAAAAAAATCAATTAAATAAAAAGGATAATAAAGAATTTTGTAGGCTATCAAATAAAGTCCTAGTTTAGGATTTTTCTTCATAAAAAAAACAATTCCAGTAAGACTTTTTTTTTTAGAGGAAAACAAGAGAAAAAAAAAACACCAATAAACGAAAACTACGTTGAAATTTTTTGGTTCGAATTAAAAAGAAAATTTGTTTTCAACTAAAATTAGAAACCGCAGGAGGTCAAATCCGAATTTTTTTCATGCAGTTTTAGATTTAATTCCCTCAAAGAATTTTCGACACACATTTTCCCAGACAGACAAGAACCATCGGAATTTTCCATGTAAGTTGAAATTTCAAAATGTCCTTTTTCATGTTTATTATTATCATAAAATTTGGTTCAATATTTTAAATGATGTTTGTCTCCTGTTTTTCTGATGTTTTGTCTGTCAAACTAATTATATTAAGGGGGAGGGTAACGACGACGTCGACAACGATTAAGAAAAACTAGTTAGAATTTTCTTTGCTCCCAAAGTGCCTCCAGTTATCAAGTTTTCTTTTATTCCCGTGGAGAAAAGGAATATCAGAAACACAGTAGGAATTTTAATAGAACAAAACTTTTATGTTTTTTTTTTTTTTATATAAAATATCGATTTTTCATGTCTCACGAAATTTTAGATTGTGTCGTTTTCTTTTTTCGATTAAATTTTTTTTTTCAAATTTTCAGCTGTTTTGGGAAATTGATGTAGAAATTTCTTTTGCAAACAAATATGAAAATCACAGGATGGGGCTGAAATATTACTGAAAAGTTTTATCGGGTTTTTCAATAAGAACTTTTTTTTTAAAAAAAAATTATAAATTAAGCAAAATTTTGGATGAAAGTTCTGCATCCCTTTATTGAAAAATGTTGTGTAGAGATTCTATAATTACGAATGGAAAACAATATTTGATAAATGTCCACCACGCATTTCTGCATAATTGTAGCTCTATCTCATGAATTACGATCGAATTATGCCGCCACCCCATAAAACACACCAAACAGTGACACGAAATGAATTTAATGATTGTACGTACAACAATTGCTTTTGGATTTTCAGAAGCCCAAATGCTACTATTATTAGGGGAAAGGGCCAGGTAAAATGATATATTAACTTAAGCTTTTAGAACACGTAAAAATGTTATTAATTTGATGTGGACTGGCAGCTACTGAGGGCGAGCGAGTGTGCTTTTGCTCGATCTAGTGTAATATGGCAAGTTTGCTCATAAATACCTAATCTTCCTCGTTCACTTGGCTTGAATGCGCCCTTATAGTATTTTATTTTATTTATTTATTAAAGCTTTAATTATCATAATGGAACACAACAGTTACGATTCACTAACTCTGGACCTTTACGCCCGCCGCACACTTGAGCTAAGCGAGCTAAACTACGTATGTTAGGTTTCTCGCTGAAAGTAAAAAATTTAGCATTTGCATTGGTCGTCGCACACTTTAGCGAAGCTTTGAAACTACGTCACCTGGTCATGAGCGACACGAACTAAGCTCTTTCACGTAGTTCAGACCTCAACTACGCGAACGAGCTTCGCTGGCATCACCGACAATAATTTATACGTACTTTCGGTATTATACAGTGTAGAATCGATGCTTGCAAAAGTACAGTATGTCTTCTTTATTTTGTGGTAGTATCTTGTCGACATAAATGTGTAAATGTCAAGTCAAAGGTCTAGTAATAATTCATCGATACTGTACTCGCACATTATCTCTCTGACGGCTCAAATAGAACTGATGACATAAATTTACCAAAACTATTGCCGCATAGCTTAGTTCAAGTGTGCAACGGGATTAGCGAGCCCGGCTAAGCTATGTAACTACAGCGAGGCTGATCCGCATAGCTTAGTTCAAGTGTGCGGCGGGTCTTATGGTTGTTAATTTGATTGTTTTCCTGTCACTAAATATCGATTAGATTCGAGCAATTCCTTTATTTTGTGATCATTAACAACATAATGTCTTTTTGGCCCATCCAGTATTACATTAAATGAAATTATTTATTTTGTAAATTTACAATAATAATTTTCCTTATGGATTTTAATTTTTCTATATGGAACACGAATAGATGTCGTCGCATAAAATTTATTATAAAATAAATTGTTTTGAAATTGCCTTTTATGAATTTTTTTGATGAAATCCTTCTAAAATAGTTTCATAATACAAAATAATAACGACATGTAGTTAAAAGAAAATGGAAAATGTATGTATTAACAGAAAATTCCGAAACTTAAGTAAGTACTCTGTAAAAAGAGTCAGCTGTCTTTTATCTAATGTACACAAACTTGTACAGAATTTTTTTTATGATCTCAATTTTTCTTTAGAAATAAAATGAAAGGTTGTTAAAATATTTTCGCAAATAGTTTTCTTTTTTTTATGTATGTATAAAAATTTTCTCCTACGTTTCAAAATATTGATAAAAGAAAAATCTTGTCTTGATGCCAAGAAGAGAATTGCAATAAAAACAAGAAAATTTTATCAGCTGGTAAAATCTAGTTTTTCTTTTGATACGAAAAACTTAATATTCTTTAGCTTTTCCTGTAATATGTAATGATCCCACGTGTATTCTTCTAACGGTACGTATTTCAACTATATATGTTTTATTTCAATTAAAAATGTACTCGGCATATTCTCGTTAAAGTGTATTAAAATCAAATTCTTGGGTAATCCGAAAAGTCTTTACGCTTTTTTTTACTATGAAAAAGCAAATTTGTTCAACAATGAGTTGTCATCTTTTAGGGAATTTCATGATCTCTGCGTTTCATAAAACTTGTGGTCTTTTTCAGTAAAAAAAACGTCGAAGGTAAAAGTCTTCCCAGTCAAAGATGCAAAGATCTATAGTGCAACGTCAGGACTTTATGATGGGTGTACATTGTACCTTGATGGCAGCACATTCTAGCAAAGTTCTTCCGTTGCCATGATATTACTGACATTACACATTAAATTTGATTATTCTTGTAATTAGCAGGACCTCAAAATAAACAATATTGACAACATAACCTTCTTTTGATGAATATTAAGTTTTGAATTTGTTTGAGGTGACTCTTCGGGCTTGCTCATCGCCGGTTATTATTTTCTTCATTTGGGTTACGTTTTAAGAGCATATTTCAGATATTGACACGTCTGAGATAACATTTTTGGCACCTATAAAGACGTGCCCAAACAAAACGTTCAAATAAGATCAAATAACGTATTTTGGTTTTTTCTCGGTCGTTTAGTTTGGACGCGTTCTTGGAAATGAACTGCGGTTTAGTTATTATTCGCACAGTTTATGTACATGTCAACCGGTTGGCTATCACTGCTTTTTCAATGGAATTGCCTGTTTCACTTTTATTTTTGTATTAAAATAGCAGAAAGAAATGCAAAAAATTGTCTGTTTTTTTGTTACCGGGTAAACGTCTATTTTTATATTTAAAACTCTTACTTTTCTTTTCGTTTTTCAGTGCTTCGTTGCTAATCTGTTGTGTTTTTGAAAATGACAATAGAGCCAACATCTATGACGGTATTTTGTAATTTATTGCAATTATATCATAAAGAAAACAAATCATTTACTAGAAGAATATAAATTGAAGAAATGTTGGACATATAAATCGCATGGCGTTTATTTTTAATATGATTATATTTTCGATACAAACAACAATCTTGGTATAAAGTACTAGATAGACCAAAAAGTCCATGACTCTGTTAATAAGAAATGAAAAATTTGCCTCTTATTTATACATTAACACGTTCCCGCCGGCGGCTGAATTTGTAGTTATCGGCATCTGACGGCTCTGTAACTCCTAGTTTGTTTCATCAGGCAGCGCTGTTGGGACCGTAATCGCATATCGCTCATTGAGAGTTTCTGCCGATTATGCCTGTGTTAATTACAAACTATTTTTCTGAGGAAATTGATTTCTTTCTTTGTACCACTAATGTAATGGTACATGCCGCCCGTTGGGACAATTGTGTATGTACCACCAATAGTACAAGCCGTCCAATGGGACAGTCTTCAATGTACCACTAGTGGTACATGTCGGTGGGAACGTGTTAAACTAAATGTTGTGAATTTTTGATCCATCCTGTAGTGATGAAGAAAAATTTCTAGAGATGTAGGACCTTGAATTTTATTTCAACAATTCTTGATGATAATTTGCCATTTATTTGCCAATAAAATTTTATCATAAATTTTATAATATTTAGATATGAAAATGAAAGATGAATGTTTCTTTTAAAAAAAGAAAAAGAGTTAAAATAATGTCCTTTATTTTACCTTTAACATCAAAATTAACAATTCAGTTGGTGTTCGAAAAACTGAAAACTTGTATGGAATTCATTTGGTATTGTTTTAAGTAACACTCCATCTTTTCCAAAATATGGTATTACATAACAGTTTTTATGTTTATTCCAAATTATGACACAGATATCTTTTATACTGTTACTTAAATTCCAATTTAACGATTTTGTTCAAATTGTCGGAATAATACTTAATAACGCTTTCGTTTTTGGTTGAATGAAACATCAGCACAAATTATCTCCTTTCTCATATACTTTTTTTTTCTTATTTCCAAATTCGGGAAATAGTTAAACGCGTAACATAAAATATACTTCCACCTTTGAAACGCACCTCGGCATAAATTGTTACTGATCTTTCGTTGCATAAGACATTATTTTTCTTACTCTAATTACAATTGGAGTGACTTTGAATTGTATTTAGTTCATGACATTATCATATCTCACAAAAGACAAACAATTACTAGCACAGCTGCTGTGCCTAAAGGAATATTAGAAAAGGGATTTAATTTAGATTAATATAAGCTAATAAAAATTTATTATTTCCTACAATCGTACATAATCGAAAAGTTCTACAGGAGAACACCTACCTTAAGACTGTAATATAGGGATTGAGGGTGTTACTGATTGCGCACAAGAATACGTGCTTCATTAGGAACAACTAGAAAATTAGAAAGATATTTTGTACAAATAATTTTATTCCATTATGAGTTAACCAGCTCTCAGGCTATATTCGGTCTAAACATAATGATTCCAAACTAACTGCAATGCGCTATGGGAGAAGATAAGAAAATGTTAAAACTGCTAAATTTTTAGAAGATAATCAAATTTGTTTTCTTTACAAATCGTGTAAATTATCTTCCTAACCCCACGACTCCATTGGACTTATTTCAAGACTTATTTTCAATCGGACTGAAAAAGAAAATCCAATTTTTAGAGTCTCCACAAGACTTTTTTTTAGTCCGACTGAAAATAAGTCGTGTGGTAAGCAGATTGTACCTGGAAGAACGTTTGAAGGTTAAAAAAGAACAGGATTTCTTTAATAATAAAAAAAAAACTATAAATATTTCTTTTTGTGGAGTTTTTTTTTTGGCAAAAATAACCTAAATATTAAAATTCCCCGAAAATTACTTAAAACGTAAAAAGAAATATTAATTTTGTTTCAATAAATTATATTAAACTAAATTTTGAAACAAGCTTTCGTAACATATGCTTTTTTTTATTTTTTCTAATTTTATTTCGGGATGTTTATTTTTATTTCTAATTTATTATTTTAGCGGAAAAAAATTCATAGTCTTGAAATTCGTTTGAAAAAATGTTTACTTTGTAAAGAAAAATATGTTTTTTTGTAGTAAATATTTTTGTTAATTAAAATTGAACAGAAATATTGAATTTTAAAGAATTTTAAAGAATTTTTTGCGGTTAGAAATTTTGACCAACATAAATAATGGATGTCTGAACAAATAAGAACTGTCCCAGTATATTCTGCGCTGCTGTTGTTGATTTACTTTTATGGATTTAGGTACTGACTAGCAATTAAAATATGCCGCTAAATCTTTCACTAACTTATCTAGTTTACGAATGCATAGACGACAATTTTTATATTAATTTTCCACCAGCCATGACAACAAAAAATATTTTAATTAAGGAAGGAAAGATATAGGCTACAAAAATATTATCAAAATTTGCGGAATTATTAATTTCGATGGTTTAAAAGTGATCAAGGAAGTTAGTTAAAAAATTTCATTAGTCATGGACGGGGTCTAGATGAAAAAAAACGCACCTAAACGCGTCTAATTTGAAAAAAACGATCTGAGTCTCGAGAAGAAAAAAAAATTTCTTTGAAAAAATTCAAATTTTTTGATCATTTTTTTAATAAATTATGCGTAAATAAAAAAAAATACTAACAAATTCTCAAATACCTTTATTGAATAATGATTCAAAAATAATTTTTTTCACGAATTTATGAAATTGATTATATTACGATATCCACAATTATATGGAAAACGATGGATGCGCCATCTCTTCCAATATCACGAAACTAAACTCTATCGTGATCTCAGGCCCTGACACCTATAAGTATTTGGGTTATATTGTTGTTGCTTTTACATGTTATAAAGCAGACCTAGACCTAGGCCCCGATGAACAAAATGCACTTAATATTGACTCACTCCTGATAACTTTTCACAGTTTACTTACTCATTGCCTGAAAATTATATATAATTCGAACTCCTTAACTGTGTAAATCCTTTTTGGATTAGTTTTTTGGGCGATTATACTAATAAAATTGAGGAACTTCTAATATGTATAACACCAATTTCATCCAACAAAACAAAAAGTCTTCTCCAAAATTAATATGGAAATTTAAACAAAACAACAACGTTAATATGTATAACCTCTAAAAACTGCTAAAAATAAATTTTTCTGATTTAATCATACTAGAAGAAAAATATGTCAATTTGTGCGTTTACCAAATGAAAGATTAATGACGACCATTCAATTAATTTTTAAGTCACTATTTGGCTTTAATTTAGACTATTTGATGAATTAATCATAAAGCAACTGAATATGAATATATGTATAACAAGAATTAATGATATCTTAATAAAGAAGTATCTTTGTTTTATGTCTTCATGAAGGCCAATCAATCTTACAAAGAAAACTGATCAAATCTTCAATAATAATAAATTTCAATTTTTTTATTAATTAACTTCGACAGATTGAAATGGAGCAAAATCTCATTTCAACTTCAGCTTCTATAATAGCGAATTTTAATAATTCACGCTGAATGAATATTATGTGTTGTTTTTTGTAACTCTCCAAAAGATCTCTGTACATAATTATCAATACATAATCTATAAAGATGGAATACCAACGATGCAACGGAAATTAAGTTCGATATTACGACAGAATAATCAAATAGCTTTATTCAAAAAATAATAATAATAATAATAATACAATAATAAAAACAAACTTTTACTTTCAAATTGTGTACGTAGATTGTCTAGGCGCGAAACTTTGAAACAACAAAGGCACAAAAGCAAACCAACCAACCAACCCACTATGGAAGCTTATTTTTTTTGTTTCAATTTAGATTGTCTTGTTTTCAAATCATGTCCAGAGCACGCAAATTGTATACAATATGTACTTAAGTACTTTGAATCACGATTACAGAATCCCCACTCGTATTGGATGAGTCAAAAAGTGGTTTTTTTGCAAATCTCCACGTTTTATAAGATTCTAAATCGTTTGCAATCATTTTTATCTAATGTCTGTCTGTCTGTCTCTCTGTCTGTCTGTCTGTCGGTCGGTCTGTCTGTCGTGTACAAGATTGCGGTCGTATTTTTGAAGCAATTTCTATGGAAATAGGGAAGAGCGGTTTTTTCCTCATGAGAACCATTCTATCAGAAGTTGGGTTCGATCGGACTATAACTTCAGGAGCTGCCGAACAAAAGTTCCGGTTTTTGTGTTTTTCAATTAAAGGCTATTGTAACGCTATTTATGGACCGATTTCAATGAAATTTGGCATGAGACACTTTTTCAATGAAAGAACAATTGTGTCCAAAAATCAATTGAATGCGATTAGAACTTCGGGTAGGTGACGAACAAAATCCGGATTTTTTTTATGAAATTTGGAGCATAACTTTGGGTGCTCGGACAAAACTTCGAAATTTTTGTACAAAATAAATCATAAATTGTTGTATGAAATAATTTGATCGATATGTATTAAGTTCCCATAGTGGTTTGCGCACTATAGCTTGTTTTTCTGTGCAAATGAAAGGTGAACTTTTTATGGGGAAAATAAATCTTTATTATAGTAATGGAGTTTTTGTTTCTCAAAAAAAATTCTGCTTTTTTTATACCAGTTTTCAGTATAGTTCAGAATTTCTTATATTGTTTTTTTTTTTTAAATAATGTTGAAAACTATCGTGTTCGTTTCTAGCAAATGTTAACCGAAAATGTAGAATGTGATGCATTCATTTTTTCGTTGATGTGTGAGAAATTCTGACCTTTAAATCATAAACAGGAACATCAAATGGGATTAGAAACAATGAAAGCTGTTTTCTGAACAGTTTCTTGTGTTGTTAAACGACATGACGATTGAATTCAATCAATGGCCGGTTTTACACTGGTCTTACATGCGCCTAAGTAACTCGGGTATATCCATGCTGATAATGCTACACTGGTCTTCCATGCGCCTTTCTTCACTGTGAATTTATATACGTCACATCAATGTGTGTGTGTCAGGTGGGGGAATTTTCCTAGTTGATTTGACCAGAAAAACAGTGGGAAGTGTTTATGTGTGCGTTTCTTCAATTTTGCACTCAAGCTAAAGCTGGCGCATTTCGCCGGCATTCGCACACCCTTCTGGCGTATCAATTTTTGAAGAATGCGCCCGTTTGAAGACCAGTGTAAAACCAGCTAATGCTTTTATTTTTTCATTATCAACGATACACAATGACTTTTTGGTCCATTCAATATATTCATATAGCTTTGACATGCATTTTGAATTGCGAATTGCTTGACTTATTGTAAATACAAGTATTTTAATTGAGCTTCCAATTTAGTTGAGTCATAAATTTCAAATCTTGATTCCAGGACATTTGAAATTTTATAAACATATGAGTAATTTTCAAAATTATTACTACTACAGTGTATTTGATTTTGCCAACATTTGGGAATACCTTATCATTATTATTTTTAATTAATTTAAAATCATTTACTCATTGCGCGGTCAAAGCTTATTGTTTTATTAAAACTTATTAAAATATAGTTTATATAGTTTTTTATTCTTCATATTTCTCGGGTTGGAGTATGACTATGTCGTTTTTAAATCGCGTGAATATTGTTTTTACGGGTTTTATGTGGTCAATGCACTTCTGATTTAATTATGATTACAGCTTACCGAACGACAATTGCTATACTTTGATGCTTTAAAATTGTATAGAACTTTTTTTGTTTTTAGTTTATTGGTCTTTTTTCTGGTTTTTTTAAATAAAACACGAGATAATAATTTAATGCAATTTTGATTCATAGTTTATTTTTAAAATAAAGAAAAGTCTTAAGATGGCAAATGAAACCTACTATACTGTTAGGTCTGTAAGGCCACTTTAGTCTTAAGGTAAATGAGGATACAAATGCCTATATTGGAGGAAAGAGTGTTAATCTCGGAAGAGGAAATGTGTGCGTGTTTTATTTCAATAAATATATTAGGCTCTGCCATACGTTCCTGCAAAAAAGAAAAAATAAACCTTATCAACATTTTTTAACTACCGAATAATAGAAGTTCCGAAGGGTTTATTATAGGAAACTATACAATAAAATGAAAGGTAAAAAATATGACGATGAAAAGGCGACTCAAACTTCGTAATTTTAAGAATAAATAATATTTAATATCAGTTTTTATTCTTTTGATTTGCTTTTGTAAGGCAAAGAGAAGTAGAGAAAAAATGAAGAACCGAGACCTGGATTTGTACCAGGGTCTCATCAGTCTCATGAGGCGAGGTCGAGGTCTTAACCAACTAGACTATTCTTTCACTTTCTTGATTTTGAAAAGAGTAAAAGTATTTTTTATATCCTTCAGCTTCTATTATAGTTTAACAGAAAATTGCCATTTATTTAGAGTTCTTAATTTAAGGCGTTCCTGTCATTTAAAATTTAAAAAAACTAAATACTTTAATATACAAAAGCTTCATATTTTATAGGTAACAAGTTTAGTTAATATTTGTTAATTCAAATAATCATTAATGATGGATTACTCTATTCTCAATTTTAATTAAAATCTCTTAGTTCAAATCATTTCCGTAAATTTAATTAGATTAACATAAATTAATGTGCTGCTAGTTAAAGTCTATTAAATTTAATGTTAACATAAGGTTTAACACAATAGCTATTACCCTATTACCTTTTTAGGTTTAACTTAAAAAACAATTTAATATAAAATAAATCGAAAGAAGTCAACAAACTCGACATATATGCAAATCTTTTCTGGAAAACAAATAAATATCTATTTTCGTAGTTTAGATGGAGTTTTCCACCTTTCCAAAGTATATATTTTTTATACAGGTAATGGACAAACAAAATCGTAAACTGTAACCTAACAGCGAAGAGCATACTCTGACAACAGGAAAGGGCATATTCACATTAGCAGTGTGTTAAGCTCACCTCCCTATTTTTGGAGGATATGTTTTTTCTTTTTTGCTTTATGTAATCCTATTGTAATCACATAAAAATTGTATAAGAAACTTTAGTAGTATGTGATATCATATATATAATTTTTGTACTAGGTTTAATTATTTTTATGCAACTAAACTAATTAGAGCATGAAAATAACAAATCTGACTCTTTCTAGTAGAAATTATATATCTCCCGCTGATTATTGCTACTTCAGTTTACATATTACGAGTTCACAACAACCGCCTAACAGGCGCCTTTTTGGTTTTTTTAATTTACTATTAAAATTTTTTCCTAGTGTTTTTCTTTTCATTTTTCAAAAATAATATTCACGGCTGAATTGATTTTGTCCATATTGCTTAATGCCTGGTCAAAATCGAAAATTTGCCAAAAAACAAAAAATTTATTTTTATATAAAAATTCAAAAAGAAAATTTCTGCTAATAAAAAAATTTTCAAAAAAAAATATTTATTCTAAAAACAAAAAAAGCAGATCTAATAAATTATTAAGCGGAAAAGTTTTATTATTTAAAAATGTATAAGAAACTTTGTATTACGCGGATTTATTCATTTATAATTGATTAGTTTTTTAATCAGTTCTTTTGGTTTTGTCTGGACATCTGTCAATGATGTCTTAATGTGTCTCTTTGAACATTTCCCTATAATATATACGTCGTTGTTTCCATAGGGAACAACGCTTTTTGATCAAATTTATACAAAGACATATGGCAAAACAGATAGTCCCCCTTTTAAGGTATATTCCTTGCATAGAGTTATACAGTACGTAATCTTTTGTGTATAAATTGGCACCATTGCAGCGCGGCAAAGCACGCCTAATCTTTAATAGTATGTGTTTGTAAAAGATACAGTAAATACATGCATTTTTATATCACACACAGGCTTTTTTAACCCTTTGCAGTCGTATACATGACCCATGTATAAACTTAATACGACTGCATGACACCCATGTAACATGTGGTGTCATGCTGAAGCGAAAATGCCTAATTACACTTAAACACAATTTATAAAATATTATTTCGAATTCTACGTATCTCCGAAGCTTTTCGATTTAATATAATATAAGATCAGTATGCTTCTTTGCTGTGGTGGCTGAGAGCGGACATATGACCACAAAGGGTTAATACATACTATTAATGAGATAGCGTGTGCAGACATGCCCAAATCAGAATACAAGTTGAGAACTCTCTTTATTTTGTATACTTTTTGGTTATACTAAATAGACTTATCTAATTTCTGTTTATTTATCAGATCTCCAAATAGAAGCCCATCTCTTTAATCTATGTAATCTCTGTTTAAATATTTATGCAAGAAGTTTGAGTAAAGCTTGAAGATTTCCTTATTTAATTTTCTTTTAATTATCTCGGTATATCTGTTATCTAATTTCCCTTTATTTAAAAATTAATTCAACAATCCAAAAAAAAAAAAAACCATAAAAAAATGTATTGCAAAGCTTAAGCAATTATTGCGTAAAACAAAAAAAATCTAAAATTAATATTTACGCGGGATATTTAATAACTTTCTTTAAAAATCCGCGTTACTTAATTATTAAAATCCGTGAATTTTTGCATAATTCATTAAATTTTGTAATCGAACAAAAAGTATTTCAATTAACTGCAATATTTTCAAACCGTATTGATTGAAATTTAGGTCGGTCGATATCGATAGAAGTTTTGTGATTGACTACACTTTTGCCCTTGCAATTAGATTCGGAATTACATTCTTATAGATTTATAAATCCTTGGTTTTGTACAGCTTTTTATTTTTAAGAGTATGTATGCATGTAGTTTCAATTGCAAAAAAGTTAGTTTAGAAATATTACGAAGAAAAAATTTATGATAATCATTTTGTTATCCGCGAATGGGATAAGGATATGTGTTCGAATGTTTACACTAATTTAAAAAACGACACTATTTTACATGAAATTTAGATAAAATACAATTTTAGTTGTAAGACCAAATTTCTTTTTATTAAAAATCTTGTTCCTTTTCAACACAAGAACTGTCCGAAATAATAATTAGCAGTGAAAAGATTTTCTAATTTTTCTTCAAGGAATCTTGAGTTGTCTTGTCAACAACTCAAACGTAAATTTAAATTAAAAGAAAATTTGTAGCATTGAATTTTTTTTTTCGAAAATAGAACTAAAATAAAATTGGTTTCTACTTGGTTTGCCCACCAATATTCTTTCTGATTAATTTAATTAAATCAATCTATTTTTTCACAAATTTCGATAATAATAAAAAAGAAAAAATGTATTGTAATACTTAATGTCACGATGTCAATTATTTTGAATCTTTTTGCCTTGACTGAAAATGTCTAAATTTAAATTTCTAAAGAATTTTAACGAAATACAGGCATCCCGCGAATAACACGGTTAATTGGTACCGTGTTATTGAAATTCGTGTTATTCGATACTAATAATTTATACAATTTTGAAAATATCTTTCCGTGCTATTCAAAACCGCGTGCAATTCAAAAGTCGATATCTATACAAATTTGTACATTTGGTTCCAAAGAGAAGTAAGCACTCACAACTTTATGCAATGATACTAAAACTATTCTGAGCAGAAAGAAGAAAGAAAATCTATTTACGATAAGAATTGAGATTTATGGTACAACTTTGCTTGGTATGTATTTCTTGCACATCTGCTATGGACATATGCACTGTGTGATCGTTAACAGTAATATGTGTGTACACATTTGCAAATTCGTGTAATTCAAATCCCGTGTTATTCAAGGGTTGTCACAATTTTTGACCGTGTTATTCGCGACTTCGTGCTATTCAAGTGCCGTGCTATTCGAGGGATACCTGTATTTGTCTTGATTTGTTTAGAAAACGTTCCTCTTTTCACAAATAAGTAAAATCAATATAAAGTATACCTTTGCTAATTTATGTAAAATTTTATCTGAAACAATTTGAAGGTGTCTATAATAATTTTGAAAGTCCATTGTGTCCATTAAAATACAGTATTTCTTACTACTAGGTTTATAAACTCCTGTAAAATACACCATTTTTTAGGTTGGAATAAACTAATTTTGCCACCGATTTTCCATCACATAATGAAGTAGTAAATATTATACAATGGTCTCGGATTAATAGGTACTCATAGTAAAATCAATTAAAACCAAAAATATTTTAACAACATTCATTAGTCATTCTATGAAGTCTTTTTTATTCATTTTTCTATGACATTCTAATGAATTTAGTCACCCAATAGTCCGAATCAGCTCGTAGTAAATTCAATAGTTGCTTTAATAAAATGCATATTCAATTGATTAGGTTCTTTTTGGTTTGTTGACCACATGGACATTGCAATAATTTTACCTACAATATATAGCGGGATTCATTCTTTACTTTTTTTTTAAAAATAAAAATAAAACACTTAGAATTGCATGCAAATATCAAATTTTTATTATCAACTTTAAGCACATAGTATGGCAATTAATGTTTGAAAATAATTTCCTTCAAATGTTGGCCGGCACTACGTTTCAGCTCGGCCAGTCTGGCGGTCCAATTTTCGATCACTCTCTCAAGCATTTCGACCGGAATCTCATGAATGACACGTGTAATGTTCGCTTCCCATGCTTCAATTGTCACTGGATTATCGGCAAAGACTTTTGACTTTACATAGCCCCAAAGAAAAAAGTCCAAAGGTGTGATATCGCACGATCTTGGTGGCCAATTCACTGGGCCAAAACGTGAAATTAATTGCTCACCGAAATGATTTTGCAATAAATCCATTGTAACACGGACTGTATGGCTCGTAGCACCGTCTTGTTGAAACCAAATATTGTCGAGACCACGAGCTTCAATTTCAGATACCAAAAAGTCCGTTATCGTGGCACGATAGCGCTCACCATTGACGATAACGTGGCCGCCGGCCGCATTTTCAAAGAAATACGGACCGATGATGCCCCCGGCCCATAAACCACACCAAACTGTTGTTTTCAATGGATGTAATGGTAGCTCTTGAAACTCTTGTGGATGCTCATCATCCCAAATACGGCAATTTTGCTTATTAACGTAGCCATTAAGCCAGAAATGAGCCTCATCACTGAACAAAATTTGGCTTGAAAATTCCGGATTTTCTTCGATGCGTTCATTAAAATTTCTTCTCGTTTTCAATGATCTTGAATTTGTGTTTATGTCGTGAAAAAAGAACTTCCATATATAAAACTTGTTTTTAACAAAATTTTCATTTTGTTTGCTTTATAATTTTAATCCATAATTAATTTAATTAAACATGTTTTTTTCTTTAATTGCGATATTATGTATTAAACACTTTTTCAGTTTTTTATTTTTTCTTAACGAATAAAAATAATACAAATACTTGAAATTTGTAGTATCTTAAAAAGTGGGTCGAAAACATATTAAAAATGAACACATTAAAAGCACATTCAGTGTGGGTAATTGCTTCCAATTACACTAAATAATGCTTTTGTTTTTGTTTTTCTGTTTATCTAATTTGTTTTGTTGCTTTTCCATTACATATTTATTTACAATTACATTGGTTTTTTAATATTACGTTTAATCAATCAAAAATTTGTTGAATTTTTGATGGTCAAATTGATTTTTCTTTTCAAAACAAAAAAAAAAAACCAAAGAGAGTTTGAAGTCAGTTTATAAAGAGTGTCCCAAAATGCATGCAAGATGTAATTTTGATATAAAACACAGGTTTATAATATATAATTGTAAATTTTTTATTGTTTCATAAAGTATACAGTATAAGGTTATGTATGGAGTACCATATCGGGTAAGTGGCTTCACGGCTTTGCTGGCACTTACTTACGCAATATTTTGTTGAAATTTTCCATGCCTGTGGCTGAATTTCTTTGATACAGCGCTCAATTTCCTCTTGCAAAGCGTGAGTGGTCGTGCGCTTATTGGCATAAACCTTAGACTTTAAAAATCCCCAAAGAAGAAAGTCCAACGGCGTTTAATCGCATGATCTGGGCGGCCAATTCTGATCACAAAAACGGGAAGTTGCAAGACGAGGAAATGACTCATTATTTTTAAAATATTGCTCAACAATGAAAACGCGTTATTTTTTCCCGTGTAGTGCTCCATTTTTAATAAGCCTGAACTGTCAGCTGTCACGTTTTCTTTTTTTTTATTGTTAACAACACTTTACCGCGTAAATGGCGCAAAATTCAAATCTTGCGTGAATTTTGGGACACCCTTTAATACAAATATACCTAAGGTAATTTATTCAAACAATAAAAATAATGCAATCTAATTGAAAAGAGAGAGTGCTGATAATTTTTCAAATTAGGTTTTATAAGTTATGACATAAATGAAATTGGTTGAATAAGTTTTCCTCGGTGTACATTTAATGTAATGCCTATTTATTTATTTATTTATTTATTTTTTTATCTTATAATTGGCAAAATAAATTTGCCGTGATAAAAAAAGTGCGTATTTTGATTAGCATTTACATAAATCCAAATGTAAATATATTTTGTAATTAATTTAATGAAATTGAAAAAAATTAGTCATCATTGTTTACCTTCCTTTTTTTTAAATTAAATAAATGGGGAAGAGAAAGATATGTACGAGTAGAGTAGTCCGCCGCCCCTATAGTTATTATTTTAGTTAGATTTTATACAACGATACACCACAAATTACAAATGTAGTACCTTTATTTAGCTTGGAAAATATTTCTGTGTACGCCTTACCCATTGCCTTAAAAACTTTTCCACACGATTAAATACTGGCTGCGCCACTGGTGAAGGGTAATGTTTTGAATAAAACGGGTGATGTTTTAGGCGTTTGATTTTTCAATGTTGCCTTATTGACATTTCGCCCGTGATCCGTGACATGTGTCAAAGTCAAACATGCTAAGGTAGCATTGCCATTTCATCATGAATAAACTCACTGTTGAGAAACAATCGAGAATTATCCAAATTTGTTTTGAAAATCGGTCCCGTTATTTTATCGCAAATTTGTGTTCAGTGTCGAGGCTCATTTTTGGCTCCATTAATAAGCAAAATTGTCGCTTCTGGAGTAAGACAAACCTAGAAGACTCTAGATATCCCATTGCATCCAGAAAAATGAAGTTTACATGCTGATGGCATCGTTGGCCCTTATTTCTTTAAAAATGAGGCGGTAGCTCGTGTTATGGTCAATCAGAGCGTTACCGTACCATTATCAATGAATATTTCTTCGAAAATATGGATGACATTGATCCTGCTGAGATGTGGTTTAAACAGGAAGACACTACGTGCCATACAGTGACAGAAACCATCGATTTATTGAAATCACGATTTAGCGATAATGTGATTTTGAGAAATATCTCTTTAAATTGGTCTCCCAAATTGTGATATCTGACATATTTCCAACATTTTCTATGGGCTTACGTGTAGTCCCTGGTTTGGGCTGATAAACCAGTAATAATTGGCCAAAATTGTTCGCTATTGATCGAAAATACAAACCAAAATTGGACTAATAATATGCGCTTCGTCCAGAGCAGTCACAGTGGCCATATGCCCAAAGTCATTTTTAAATATTAATGGTATGAATAGGCCTTTCGAATAAATAAAGATTTTTGATTAAAAGTTAACTTTGTGTGTTATTTTTTTGAATTTAAAGTTCATTACGCTAAAAAAAATCACCCTCTACATAATGCGATATTAGGTTTTTTTTTTACCTAATACCAAATTACCTAAACATTATTAGGTAGGCAGGCATGTCTTTAGGTAGTCCATGTATAAACATTCTCAATTTATTTACTTAAAGTCTCAAACATTTTATATTTATTTATTTTTTGACTTATTTTCGATCTTTAAACATTCGATGAATTAATTTTGAAGATTACAATTTTTTTATAAACAAAAACAATAATATTTTCGAAGACAAAATATTTATCTCTTCTAGAACTAAGTAGATGTGCTAAAGTTTGCATAACGTCGAACATTAAAATACCAAAATAATTAAACCAGAACGTATATTGCGGTTGTTTTGTAATAACAAGTTCATGGTTTAAACATTTATTGTCAATGATGAAATTAATAAAAACAATAATTAGACATAAGTATGGCGGTTATAAATATAGTACATTGTTTTTTTTTTCTTCTTTTTCATACAGAACTACTCCTACATACATACTAGTGTTTTTGAGCATAGCTATTCAATTTTTGGAAAATGTGTAGGGCTATTTATATGCTAATTAAAATGTTGTTACGAAAGTCTCTTGTCATATGAAAATTAAATATATTTTAATTAACAAATTTGGAACAAACAAACGACGCCTTTTTTTGTAGTAGATTACTTTTTTTTTGACAAAACAAAAATATTTTTGTTTTCATTTTAATTTGATATTAAAATTGAAATAATATCACGTCATTTATGTATGGAAATTGCTAGGGTTCTCAGTAACTTATCAGCCTCGACAAGAGAACGCGTTGCTAACAGGTCGATTTTTTTGTCTTATGTTGGTACAACCTTCATATTAACACGTGTCAAGTTTCACGTCGATAAGTCAATTCAATCTTTGTTTAGAAGCTATTTGAAGTTGACGTGTCATTGCATTTTTATAACATGGAAAAAATTGAATATCGTGAAGTGATTAGATTCGTTGCTTCGGATTTTTTACCACCTACAGAAATTCAACCAAAATTGTTAGAAGTATATAAGGATGCATCACCTTCACTTTTCACTGTGAAAAAATGGCCTGTCCCTTTTATATCTGGTGGTATAAGCCTCGAAGATGATCCACTCGAAGGTCGTCCAAAAAGTGTATTAACAACAGAAAACATACAAAAAATACAGGATATTGTTTTGGAAGATCGACGAGTAACTGTAGATGGGATAGCTGACACCATAGACATCTCACATAGATCAGTACATTACATCTTTGCTGAAGTTTTAGGTTTCTAAAAGCTTTGTGCAAAATGGGTGCCGTATTCGCTAACAATGGAACAAAAACACTTTCGAATGCATCCTTCTTAACAATATTTGGACCATTTTAAGGAGGATAAAATGGATTTCGTACGTCGATTCATCACTATGGATGAGACTTGGGTATACCACCATGATCCTGAATCGAAACAAGAAAAGGTCATAGCAGCTGTAGGAGGCGTATTTTGGAGGTTTATCGGATTTTCATTTCAGGGATGGAATCCTTAAATTGGAGAATCGTTGGAACAAGTGTATGAAGTTCTGGGATATTATACTGAATAATAAAATATATTTCATTTACAAAAACAGTGTTTTTCTTGTCGAGGCTGAGAAATTATTGAGTACCCTAGTACGTCGGTTAAATTTTTCACTTTTTTGACAAAATTATCAATTTTATATTTCAAAAACCAAATTTATAAGTACATATTATACTCGCGTAATACCAAAAGTCATGAAAGGTATTTTTTTTATTCAGTAGACAGTATATTCCTTCCGTTGATTAAATATTACTTTATACAATACATTAGGATATCGTGACAAGTCTCTGTACATATCATTTTTGTGCTCATTTGCTTTAAAAAGGTATTATTCTAAAACTAAAGTCACGGTTCAAAAATACGCAACAACACATTAACTCGATTACGAGGTATATACGGTGATGTCCTGCCCACTTAAATACGATTTAATATTTGTTATATTTCAGGTAAAAATTTTAATTATTAATCATTAAATGGGTTCATTGCAGTTCAAAAAGTGCATCAGTTATTTTGGAAAGGATTTATTTATTTATAAGTATTTGGAAATAGGATTAGTTTTTATGTGTTTCGATAAACAACCAAGTAATAATTGAAAAAATATAGCATTTTAATAAAGTTCCTAAAACATGCGGAAAAAGGTAAATCATTTACAAATATACCTATATCTCGGTATACAGCCGCTCTTTATACAGCATTTCGCTATAACAGCCCTTTTTAATTATGGCATTTTTCGATTTACGGCCCCCGCTGTCATACGGCAAAAAAAAGTTGTACATACTTTTAGGGACTTTATGTTTAGGTTCAGCTTCTCCCTTTAAGCAGCACTGCTACAAAAAATTACTGATTCGTTATACGGCTTTTTGCTTTACGACCAACTATTCCGGAACGTATCTAGGCTGTAAAGCGAGGTATGCGTATGGGTGGATTAGGTTTGTTTTGTGCGTTTTGAGTGCTGATTTTTCGTAGTAATATTTAAGGGAAGTCGTGCCTTAAAAAGTTTTTACTTTTATGTAACAAGTAAACACGAACAGTTTTCAATTGAAATAATTAATAATTATTTTTCATACTTTTATTCATATTCGAAATAAAACCAATAATGTGGTGAACTTTGAAAATTTTTGAATTATCAATTTGTAGCAAGAATTGCATGAAAATTCGTCAAAGAAAAATGTATAGATATATGCTACTAGCGGCCCGTCCCGGCTTCGCACGGATGGACATTTATTTTTTAAACATTAGAAGGGTTTTTGTGCATGAAGTTAGACTACAGAGAATATTAGATGCGACAGACATGACTGTGAGGATTATTGTATACAGATGTATGCGGAATTACATTCTTTAAGTTTTAGTAGGGATCCCTAATTTTTTCTAGTAATAAATATAGCCTATGTTACTCAGGGATAATGTAGCATTCTAATGGTGAAAGAATTTTTGAAATCGATCCAGTAGTTTTTGAGTTTATTCGTTACAAACATACAAAAATACAAATCTTTCGTCTTTATAATATTAATATATAAGTTAGGTAAAAAAAGTTCCTGCGTATCTTTAATCTAAGTTTCCTAGTTTCTGAAGAAAATCTTAGAGATTTAAGATTAGTAGAGAAACTTATTCTCTTACATCTTCTCACTGTTTTTCTTATAGATTGATTTAGAGACTCTTGTCATTTTTTCTGATAAATTGGAATAATATTTATATACTATTAATAATAACAACCAGATTTAATACGAAGTTCATCCTTTTGCTTGGAAAGATAAACAACAATTTTTAATATCTTTTCTCATGGGATTTTTTTTTTGTATTGATTTATTAGAAAAGAATAAATAATAAATCTATTAAAAAAATTGTATTCAATGAAGAAGAATTCTAAGAATCAATTGATTCTAAGAATTAATTAAAGATTTTTTTTTAGAATTAGAATAATTTAACCTTCATTTGAACCTATTTAAGTTTTTCTTATTTTTCGAGACTCTCTTAATATAATACTGATGATATTTTTTTCAATTGAAGTTTTTGATTAAAATTGAATAAGATATCAAAAAAAAAACTTATTTTATGCGTATCAAGAATAAGTTTACACTTTATTAAGCATGACTATGTTTGGTCAAAGATCGACTTAGAAGATGACAAGTTTGTTAAACTTTTTTTTAGAGAAAACCTACAAAATATGGAATCATAATTTGTTTTTTATCAGCCTACAAGTTCCTTGAACTCATCACATTAAATATCATTTTAATAATAATTTTTAATATTATTTCTTTTATTAAATTTATAACAAAATCATATTGAATTAAATAAGGTAATAAAGTCTAAAAAAAAATTCAGATTTGTAGAATTGTAAAAAACTAACAATCGACCCAAATTGAACATTATACCATTTTCTGGCGTATTATATAGTTTTTGTGTTTTGTCTTTTTATACCGTATAAATATTGGAATATTGATTTCAAGACAGGAGAGATTGCTCTTCTAAGCAATATATCAAAATCGAATGATTAAAATCTTTAAACAGAATTGTCCAGAATTGGTAAATCGGAGAATTTTTTGGTTTTATCATGATATCGCTAGACCACATACAAGATCACTCATTAAGGGTATTCATGAAACGTGGGAATTTTACCGATTGCGTAAATGTATATTTTTCCGAGGAGTCTTGCATGAACGCACCTTAAAGGTTTCGTGTATAAACTGTGTAAATCTTGTCTCATAAATATAATTTTGTCAATTTAATTGTTAAATTTGATTAGTTTCGACTTAACTCCGATATTTTTAACAAAAAATTAGTAGTATTTCTTTAGTTGCCCAAAAAAATTCTCTTTTCCTCCTATAGTAATTGCAAAAGTAACATATGTGTAAGTTTACCAGGTTTTTTACGCACCAAAATTGTCGCGGAAATTTCCCAGGTTCGTGTATTGGAGTTTCCATAGGAATTTTGACAGTTCATTTACGAGGTGGGAAAATTATGCAGTTTACACGATTTACGAGGGATTTACGAGTTTTCATGAATACCCCTATTAAAATTGTTTGACTGGGAACTGTAGATATATCCGCTGTATAGTTCTGATCTTGGACCATCAGAGATCAATTCTTTTTCGTTAATGGTGTAAATAGAAGTTAAAAATGTCGATTTTTCGACCAGAAAACCCATAGGTTCTGCTGTGCCAGGAAAATGGCAGAAGGTAATCGACAAAAATGAACAATATATTGTTTAATTTTTGGTTTCCATAAAAAATTCATCTTTCATTTCCACAGAAAAATATTACCAGTTTTTGGCCTATCCAATATTATCATATTTGGTTTGAAAAATGAAAAAAAGACCGAATGAATTTTATACATAAGGCCTGGATTGTTTTGATTACGCCATCCAGAAAATAGATTGAAATCTATATAACATTTTTTTTGCCATTTCATGTACATTTATAATACCAAATTCACGTAATTTAAAATTTTATAATTATATTTCGTGTGAGTTTCTTGACTTTGTATTAAAAAAAAAAAAAACCCGAAGCGAATCTTTTCATTTCAATACTTTATTACGAAACTTTGAAGTGAAGCTAAAATTTCATAATAATTTTATGAAAGATTAGAAAATTTTAATTCAAATTCATTTTAATGTTAAATATATTCCTGGTTATCTTTTTTTTCCACCAAAATATGCCTAGTCGTAACTGGGAATCAGCCACTTCTACTATCACGACCCATAAACAAAAACATCCTATTCAAAAAGAAATCTTGTATAGCAGTTAGTTGGATTTGCATGTTCATATAGATTAAAAAAAACTACAGTGAAAACGATTGAATTTGGACTACTATTAGGATTAAAATTAATCAATTATTCAATGTTTATTAAGTAAAAGTAACTAACTGATATTTCTTCTAATTTGCAATGAGATCATTATTTTTATATATGAAATATGACAATGCCATCGATTTGGAAAGGTCAATAAATGTAGACAAAACAGGGAAAATCTTCGATATTGCCTTAACCACACGACTCTATTGGACTTATTTTAAGACATAATTTCAGTCGGACTGAAAAAAAGTCTAATGGAGACTCTAAAAATTGTAACGTTTTTGTCAGTCCGACTGAAATTATGTCTTGAAATAAGTCCAATGGAGTCGTGGGTAAGCAAGAGAAAAATTTGGAAAATGTACAATAGCCGAGACAGGGATTTGAACTCTGAATAGAAGACAATAAGTTTTATCAGTTACTATACTGTATTTAAAACCATACCAAGCTAATTATTTTCATTGAATACTAAAACTCTTACAATTGGTCAAACATTTTAGGTTAATAGAATCTGACGTTTTGTAATGTATAATTGGAGGCGCCAATATAAAAGTCTGTAAATTAATTTTTCTAAAATATTGGGCTTAATTCGCCTCAGTACGATATCGACCTTTTACATTAGAAATAAAGACTGTGACATATTTCCAAATGGGATTTTAAGGACTTAATTATAGTATATTTTTACAACGAGCCCTGTGCTAGTCTAATGGCTACTACTAAGGTAGCATTTTTGGTACTTCTTTAATGTTCACATTAACTCTAGTTTATGTACGATTTTATTCTCTATCTATTATCCAAAATATGAATTGTTTTCTAACTTAATGAAAATATTTTATACTCAAACTCTAACCTAAGGTATATAACTCTAATTTAATATGTTCTTGCATTAACAGATTTAATTAGAAAATATGGTAGATCAGGAAAAGGCTATAGCTATTACAAATGGGACCTTAATTAGCAAGTTTCGCTGTAAATTTATGCCTGAAATAATTTAATATAATTTTTTTTTTTTATCAAAAATTATATTCGTTTCACATTGGATTTTTATTTTTTTTAAATTTAGTTGAATTAAAAATTTTAATTTGGTTTCTAATTGGATTCGAAATTTATTTCAGTCGGTTTGTTAAACCGTCAAATTTCTCATAAAAAAAAGAAAAATATTAATATTAGAAAGTTTCTTGTATAAGCTTTTTTGATATCAAATAATTATGAATAATAAAATAAAATATACGACTTTTTTTTCTTCTAAAAACATCTCTAAAACTGAATTTTAAATATTTTTATGGAAATCTTATTTTCTTGATAGGCGTATGAAAATTTGACCGTTTTATTTAAAGGCTGCACACATATCATGGTCTCTGTTTTGATGATGAAAAATAAAAACTTAGGACAATTAATTCAGACATTTATAGGACTTCTATAGATCATGTTTTTCGGCATTATAAATAAATATAAATTATAATAACATCGAATTAAAATCGTTGTAAAGTAGAAATTAGTTTTCTTTATGTTAGGCAAGGCTGTGTAATGAATTTGTTAATGAATTCTCTCTTCTTAATGATACAAACTAACCTTGCAGTAATTATAGTATATTAAATAACTTGCCGATTTGAAAATACCAATTGTATTTTTGGGAATGATTCCAAGGTTGATTTGTTCTTATTTCTTTTCTTTATTTTAAAGTTCAAATTTCAAATGTTATTTTACGTTTTTGTATCCCCTATGGTAGATATTACCAGATGGTATATTAGTTTTAATGGCATCCACCGAGACTTAAAAAGAGACGTAAGTGCTTAGGTCGACCTAAATATGACGGTGTAAACACGTCCAAATTAACTTAGGTTAGGTCATCTAAATTGCAGACCTTAAATGGACCTAATAACTTTCTGACAGCTGATTAGATGGCACCGCAGTAAACTGGTCGGACGAAGAAACCAGAACTTTTATTGAACATCTTAAAGAGTAACAAGTAATAAATTTAATGGAAAAAGTGCCATAAATGCTTGCATATGGTATTGTTTTAGATTTAGGTCTAGTACGGTGTAAACACGTCTGATCAAACCTAACTTTTAGTTAGGGGCCTAAAAATTTCTCGGTGTAAACGTAGCCAATTTTTAATTCGTAGAAATAATCATTGAAAAATGATCTTAACGCGGCAGGCACTAGAATAACTCATAAACTTGTTGTCTAATTTTAATGAAATTTAGAATATTGGGTTGACCATTCCTTATCTCGATTTGGTTTTGAATTCCAATAAAATTGGCCAAGGGACGACAACGTTATAAAGCAAAAATCAGTCACGAAGTTTCGGCATTTTCCAGATTAATGATTTTGGTAATATTTTTCAGGTTAAAATTTTTGCAACATTTAAATGTGGAAAATTTTAAATTTGTTGAGGAATTGTTGGAAATTCCATATTAATTGAAATGTAGAGCCGAAAATTTTTCAATTTTTCTCCCAATTTTCTTTTTTGCTAGCTAAATACGTCAATTAGAAGAATTCTTATCAAATGTCTGTTCGTAAGTTTGTGTAAAAAAAGTAATTATGGCAGCAAGTTGAAGTAATTTTCATTTTTGGAGTTATTTTCTCCAATCGTAAAATTCGTTTAGCAAATAGGATTAGTTGAGTTTATTGCTTAAATTAGAGACGTGAAGTTATTTCAATAAAGCTATATTATTTTGTCAGAATATAAGTTAAATCTGACTTTTATTTCAGATAGTTGTTTCACCACAATTCCGCTGGTTGAAATGAATTTATTTGAGAATTTTTACAAGTTTTCAAATTTCTTTCTTAGACATAATGTACTCGCATAAGTAGTTTTTTTTTGTTATACTTGTAACTGGAAAAAACGACAAGGCTTGTTTTGTACTTTGTTTAATATTTTTTGTACAAAAGTAATTTTCCTCAACAATAAATTCTTTTTTTTTATGATTCAAAAGAACAACAAAACCAACTTTATTTTACATATTTAATTATTTCATCATAATGTAAATAGGTGTTGTGTTTTTTGGGATATGTCAACAAATTTTATATCAACAAACTAAATTTTGGGTTTTATATTAGTAATCGTTTGTAGAATTTTGTTATGTAGAAAAACAAAAAAAAACAAAATGGTTTGAACAGAGAAAATCTTTGATAACAAACAAATATTGACATCATTCAAGGGCCAAGAGGTCTTGTATGTTACATACTCTGTTTTCGAAATTGCAGATAAGAGTAATAGTTTAATATTGATTTAAAAAAACTTTGAGAATAACATCATATATTTTCGAAATAACCGAATTTTAAGAATATTCGGGAAACTACTTTTAACTGCTTGACTGACTATATTATTAGATATTTCGAAATTTAGGCCTAACCGAATTGATATCATGCTAAGGATTTTTTTCCTTGGGGATATTTTCAATAAAAAAATGTTTCGCTAAGTAAGAAAAACTCGTATGAACTCAAAAATCATCAAAAGATATGCGGCAACATCTTAAATATAATTGAAATAAATTGCGTAGTAATTGCTGTCGTAAATAATAAACCTTTTTATTGTTTTCATTTGAATAATTTACGTGTATGGATTTTTCCTTCTATAATTTTCACTTTAATGATATATTAAAAATAAAATCCCTGTCATATTATATTTTCTATTTAATTATCATTAATAATTAATTAATCAAAATCATTTTTCAATTGAAAAATAATCAATCTAACACAAAATATATTGAAATATACAGTAGACCCCCTTATAACACGTGTTCATATAGGACGAATTCGTATAACACAGCGGAAAAGTTGTGATCGTGTTCGTATAAGACGATAAAAGAGATTCGTATAACACAGTAAAAGAATGATGTTGCGATTTTATTACGTTTTAGTTCCAATAATTAATATAACTTTTGGCTGGTAATACTAAACATCATTGTGCTTCTCATAGTTCTGGGAAATTCCAGAAAATGTAGCAAATATTGATAAATTCGTATACATTTCTTTTGAAAAAAACATTTATTATTCAACGGTTATAAAAATTGTTGTCATTTAGTATCTGAAGCTTAATTATTAAAGAAAGTTATAACAAGTAAGTTAATCGCTTTGGGCTGTAAGTGGCTCGTACAACACGGATTCATATAACACGGAACGTATCTACCGTGTTTATAGGAGGGTCAACTGTAATTGAATATAAATGAAATAAATTTATTGTGGCATTATTTTTGACACATCAATCTGTTAACCATTTTTATTAAATAGATAATTTTTTTATTTATATCTAATTTATTAATTATTTTAAATATTTTTTAATTAATTACTTTTTTTTGTTTATTTTCAGATTTATATAACAAAATATAACACGTAAGTCAATTGATTTATTTTCTAATAGTGCTTAACTTAAGCAAAATAGGTGTGTCTTTTTTTGTTTCATTAATTGTTCCAGACCAGAACAAAATTTTAACATTGAAAACAACAACAAAGTGTAGAACAAGTTACTCGGTTTAAATAAGTCTTAAAATTAAGATATAACAAAAATATAAGAATTTCAAAAAATCACTAAAAATTGATTGTTGTTGAAGAAAAATTCCAGACACTTTTCAATACCTCTCCATACTCAAATAAAATGGGACCATTATCAGATCATAAAATCATATCTTAAAGCAAGAAATAAAACCAGAAAAATTAAATTGTGGTTAGTTGAGTTTTAGAGACAAGAAACCGGTCCAGAGAACGACCAAAATGGTAGAATTTTTAGTTTTTAAAAAAATTTAAGTGTTCTTGGTGATTTTTCTGCATTTAATAATTATTTTTTTTTTAATTTTCGATTCATTCAGAAATTATTTGAACTTAACTTTAGCAGTGTATTTAATATTTTTGAAGTTTTATGTAATACTAAAACTTAAAGCCATTAATGTAAATCAAATATTTATAAAGAAAAAAGACATGTAACGAAATAACGACGTATAAAGACTGTCCTAGAAGATTTCTGAACTGCACTAAACACCAATATCTTTCAATGCAGGGCAAAGTTTTGGTTCATTTGCTAGATTCATTATTTTCATAGCCTTTTATCTCGATTTGGCCACTGCTAATCCTATCATATTTTACATATTAAAACGCAAGATATTATTACATATTTCTTCACATTTTATAGTAATGTGGCTGCTACTGATTGATATAGTTATAAAAATGCCTAAATATTTGTAAATTAGAATATTCAGTGCAAATAAATTTTAATCATAGAGAAAAATCAACAAAAAAAAAAAAACAGGGTAGAATCTTCTGGGACCGCCTCGTTATGTAACTTTGAAAATTTTTGTATATTTTAAAATGGCATGCGAATGGGTTAAAGTTCCATTCGTTGGTTTTAACATTAACCAAAAACGTAATTCTTTATATAACATACATTGTTGAGTCTTGCTCAACATTTTCTATAAAATAAAAAATTAAAATAAATGAATAAAAATATGAATTACCAAACTCCTTGTTTACATTTAAAACTGTCAAACGACAGCCATGCGCAGTACGCTATGTTAAAATAAGACCATATTTTATGCATCCACTGAACAGAATTATTCAGAATAAATTATAATTTTTTAAAATTAATTCATACATTCAATTAATTACCACATTATAAGTAATATGACGAATTATCATGTTATTAGTTTTCAACAAAAAGGAATATTTGATTAAATATTCAATAAAAACCAACACATCAGTTGTGAATTTGATCCAACAATAAGTTTAACCACATCCTCCCAATTGTACACCCCTGCATTTTGCTACTTTCATTTAAGTTTGCAAATCCAATTTAAGTGGAAAATCCAAAACGATAACAAAAAAACTTAAAGAAACCGTTTACACACCTAATGACGTCAAAATTAAAGAACATACGATAAAATAAGTTAATAAGATCCAAAACTGTATTTTGGGTTTTTACACACCCCTAAAATTTTGAAGAAGTTTTTTTAATAATTATTGTACAAAAAATTATCAGGGGGACACAGGTGCGTTAGCAAAATTTGCAAAAAATAAATTCAAATGAAGTAATGTAAGAATTAGAGCATCAATACTACATATCATAAACATATATAATTTTTAAAGTCGTAAGGACGACAACTTGACTCAGAAGTCAATCGATCCCGTATCATTGAAAAAACCGTTAAACAGCTAGTATAAAAAGGGGAAGCAAATCCAAATCAAATCACTTAGTTTTCTCAACCGAACGAGCAGGGATCAACCAAAAATGGTGAGTACAATTTAAAATTAAGTCGTCTTGGTGAAACAAGTAAAAAATTGAAAATTTCCAACGGATAAATTGCCTTGCAAATTTTCAATCGGTCATTGATAAAGGATACTCGTTGCCTTATCATTTTTTCATATTAAGAATGGTGATGGATAATTTGCCTCACTATTTTTAATCGGGATTTAATTCTGGATATCGTTGCCGAATTAATGTAAAATCAAATAAGCTTGATAAATACAATCAAGAAAGTTTCAACCATAGACAACATTATTATCTTTACATAAACACGGACATTGTTGCCTGTTTATTCTTTTTCACATAAACACGGACATTTTTGCCTGTTTATTCTTTTATAAAATTACGGACATATCGCCTAATTTTCGTCAAACAATCACGGATATTTACGCCTGATTACCATCACATAAACACGGACATTTTTGCCTGTTTATTTTTTATAAACACGGACATTTTTGCCTGTTTATTCCTTTATAAATTTCAGATATTAGCGTCAAATATTTCCTTGAGATAATTACGGACACTAGCGCCTAATTGATCTCACACCAACCACGAACAATTTTGCCCGATCTCTCCGTCCAAAACCACGGACAGACCAGCTGACTGTCGTCAAGAGTTCACCAAAGCCACAGCCAGACTACTTGCTTCGAGTCATAGAATTAATAATTAGATTAATATTTTTCTTGAATTTTTCTAGACTAAGATATATGAATTTTAAATATTTTAAATATTTTTAAGTTGAATTAAATAAAATTAAATGTTATTTCCTACTTACAAATAAAACAATCTTTTTATTTTACCACAACAACCTATCCGTTTAAAATTAATGATTAGATTGTGTCGAAGTTACGTAAGTTACATCAACACAATTTCATCATTATAAATGTTAAGTTGAGGACTTAACATTTTGGTCCTTCGAGCCGGATAGATTGATTGTTTGTAGTAGGAATCGCGTTTATTTAAAATTCATATAGAACCACGAGTAGTAACGCATTTGTGTCCTCTTGGATAGATAGAATCAGATAAGGGTTAGTGTGTAGGTGACTTGCATTCAATTTCGTTTGTTTTTTATTATAAAAATTGCAGAGGGTTACAATGGGTGATCCAAAAATCATATTAACGCAAATGGGGTTGATCGACCAAATTCGAAGGGCGATTATAAATCATCGAAAAACTGGGGAAGCCAGAAAAACGGGAGGTTATTTAAATCGAAGAATGTCTGCCGTTGAGAAAGTATGGGAAGATATAACGAAGAATCAGGTTCTCATTTCCATGGAAGAACAAACACTAAAGGACACCGACTATATAAAAAAGGGGGTTTTCGACGACATAGAAGGTGCATATTTCGAATTCATTGGTGAACTCCAAGAAGCTTTCGAAATCATCAATAAACCAACGAACCCGGTGCCTCTTAATGAGTCGTTCAACCAAACTAGCGGAGAATCAAGAATTCAGAATAGATCGGAAATACATTTACCAAAAATTAACCTCCCAAAGTTTAACGGCGATTACGAATCATGGCGGTCGTTCCACGATTTATTCGTCTCTTTAATACATTCAAATTCTGGAATTCCTTCAGTGCAAAAATTGCACTATTTAAAAACAAGTCTAGTCGGCGAAGCAGAAAGGCTGCTACGACAATTCCAGACCATTGGGGATAATTATGGCCCAGCCTGGAACACGTTAGTTAAACGTTATGACAATAAACGAGTATTAGTACACACTCAGTTAAAAGTACTATTCAATCAAAACATTTTACGAAACGAAACGGTCAATGGCATTAAAGCTATTATCGACCAAACATCAGAATGCCTTCATGAATTAGAAGCATTGCAAATCCCCATCGGGGAATGGGATCCAATCATAATTCATTTAATAAATCAACGATTACCTCTCGAAACGAGGAATCTATGGGAGCAATCATTAGGAAACACGTCAGAGGTGCCTTCTTTAGACGAATTTTTCAAATTCTTAGAGTCAAGGTACCGCACGTTGGAAGCTGTAGTCGATATAAAGTCCAACAACGGAAAAACACAAAATCATCATGTGGATTGTAAAAGTGGATGCCCACTATGCAAGCAATCACATTATTTGCATGCGTGCAACAGATTCTTGAACATGGACATCTCCATGAAAACAAAATACATATTAGATAATCAGATGTGCTACAATTGTCTAAGGGTAGGACATCAAATAAAGAAATGTTTAAACAAATTCGGATGCAAGAGATGTGGAAAAAGACACCACACTTTGCTACACACTGACCACACATCTTCTAACGGAGAAGATGTGGGTCATACGGAGGGTGCAGACAAAGTACCATCCAGGGTTTCAACTTCGACCATGTTCGCGCAGAACAGTAAGGGTCAAAAAACCATCCTAAGGGATAACATTCAAGGGCTACTCGCTACCGCAATGGTAGGGGTAGCAAACACACAAGGCAATGCTGCAACATTTCGAGCATTGGTAGATTCAGGATCACAAGCATCCTTTACGGAAGGTGTGGATACGACACCTTCTAGGGTTTCTGCCGTGACTACGTTTAGTCAAATTAGTAAAGATCGGCAAACAACACCCAGGCAAAACAATCAAGGGCTACTCGCTACCGCAATGGTAGGGGTAGCAAACACACAAGGCAATGCTGCAACATTTCGAGCATTGGTAGATTCAGGATCACAAGCATCCTTTACGGAAGGTGTGGATACGACACCTTCTAGGGTTTCTGCCGTGACTACGTTTAGTCAAATTAGTAAAGATCGGCAAACAACACCCAGGCAAAACAATCAAGGGCTACTCGCTACCGCAATGGTAGGGGTAGCAAACACACAAGGCAATGCTGCAACATTTCGAGCATTGGTAGATTCAGGATCACAAGCATCCTTTACGGAAGGTGTGGATACGACACCTTCTAGGGTTTCTGCCGTGACTACGTTTAGTCAAATTAGTAAAGATCGGCAAACAACACCCAGGCAAAACAATCAAGGGCTACTCGCTACCGCAATGGTAGGGGTAGCAAACACACAAGGCAATGCTGCAACATTTCGAGCATTAATAGATTCGGGATCACAAGTATCCTTTATCACGGAAAAAGCCGTTCAACAACTAAAGTTGAAAGGCTCACAAGTTGATATTCAAGTCACGGGACTTGGTAAACCGAGGGTAACAACAATCAATAAGAAAGTAACTTTCAACATAAAATCAATCAATTCCAATTTTGCACTAAACTTAGAAGCTTTAGTATTAAAAAGAATCACTGGAATAACCCCAGCTGACACTATTACCAAAGAAAATTGGTCGCATCTTCAGGATCTCGAGTTCGCAGATCCACAATTCTCTCAACCGGGAAAAATTGACATCCTGTTAGGAGTCGAAATATATTCGGCAATCCTGTTGGATGGGTTAAGAAAAGGGCCGATTGAATATCCAATTGCCCAACGAACACATTTGGGTTGGATCTTATTTGGTGGCAAAAATAAATCCAATCAAACTACCTCATTCAATATAACCGTTGAAAACGAACTTGATCAAGCACTGAAAAGATTCTGGGAAATAGAAGAACTTTTACCATCACGTAAACACACTAAAGAGGAAACCCAATGTGAGAAATTTTTCGGAGAAACTCATAGACTTAAAGAAACTAGACAATCTCAAGTTCGTCTGCCATTTATAACACCACCAAATCTCGGCCATTCAAAATACATCGCTGATAAATGTTTTCAACAAATAGAAAACAAATTTGCAAAAAACAAACATATGTTGGAAGAATACACAACGTGCATAAATGAATACATATATTTAAAACACATGAGACCCTTAACGCAAAAGGAACTTTGTACACAACAACCATCCAATCATTGTTATTTACCACATCAAGCTGTGTACAAAAACAGTAGTACAACCAAAGTAAGAGTTGTCTTTAACGCATCTGCCAAAACATCAAATGGGAAGACCTTAAATGTTTATCTTATGACTGATCCAACAATCCATCCAAAACGCGCTGCTACACTTCTCAAATCGAAAAAATATAAATACGCCTTAACGGCCGATATCGAGAAAATGTACCGAATAACACAAATCGAAGCATGTCTTAATTCAAGACCATTATGCCCAATGACCACAGACATAGCAGACTTGGAGCCTTTAACCCCAGGTCATTTTCTAATAGGAACAACATTAATAGCACTTCCAGAACAAAATTTAACTTTAGAGAACATACATATCCTTTCAAGATGGCAGTACCTTAAACAATTACAACAAATTTTTTGAAAAAAAATAGTCAACCGATTATTTACATCGACTGCAACAACGACCTAAATGGTTAACTGCAACACCCAATTCAGAAATCGGAGAATTATTATTTCTCAAATGCAATATCCTTCCACCCATCAAGTGGCCCTTAGCAAGGATAATTGATATCCATCCAGGCAAGGACAATATAGTTCGAGTAGTCACAGTTAAGACTACAGAAGGCACATTCAAACGCCCAACCACAAAAATCATTAAACTCCCAACCAATAAATAAATCAGTCCCAATTCCTTGTACAACAGTATCAACAAATAACACAATCAAAGAAACATAAAAGTTAATACACGGAACAAACGGGCGAGTCATTAAGGTGAAATTATTGAAATCGATCGACACCAACAATATCACCAATTGGAAAATTAGATGATTCGGATATCGGGACCATCCTACCGTTTCCCAGACAACTACCACAAAGGGGAAACCTGTTTTAATAAAGGGGGGGAGTATGTTGAGTCTTGCTCAACATTTTCTATAAAATAAAAAATTAAAATAAATGAATAAAAATATGAATTACCAAACTCCTTGTTTACATTTAAAACTGTCAAACGACAGCCATGCGCAGTACGCTATGTTAAAATAAGACCATATTTTATGCATCCACTGAACAGAATTATTCAGAATAAATTATAATTTTTTAAAATTAATTCATACATTCAATTAATTACCACATTATAAGTAATATGACGAATTATCATGTTATTAGTTTTCAACAAAAAGGAATATTTGATTAAATATTCAATAAAAACCAACACATCAGTTGTGAATTTGATCCAACAATAAGTTTAACCACATCCTCCCAATTGTACACCCCTGCATTTTGCTACTTTCATTTAAGTTTGCAAATCCAATTTAAGTGGAAAATCCAAAACGATAACAAAAAAACTTAAAGAAACCGTTTACACACCTAATGACGTCAAAATTAAAGAACATACGATAAAATAAGTTAATAAGATCCAAAACTGTATTTTGGGTTTTTACACACCCCTAAAATTTTGAAGAAGTTTTTTTAATAATTATTGTACAAAAAATTATCAGGGGGACACAGGTGCGTTAGCAAAATTTGCAAAAAATAAATTCAAATGAAGTAATGTAAGAATTAGAGCATCAATACTACATATCATAAACATATATAATTTTTAAAGTCGTAAGGACGACAACTTGACTCAGAAGTCAATCGATCCCGTATCATTGAAAAAACCGTTAAACAGCTAGTATAAAAAGGGGAAGCAAATCCAAATCAAATCACTTAGTTTTCTCAACCGAACGAGCAGGGATCAACCAAAAATGGTGAGTACAATTTAAAATTAAGTCGTCTTGGTGAAACAAGTAAAAAATTGAAAATTTCCAACGGATAAATTGCCTTGCAAATTTTCAATCGGTCATTGATAAAGGATACTCGTTGCCTTATCATTTTTTCATATTAAGAATGGTGATGGATAATTTGCCTCACTATTTTTAATCGGGATTTAATTCTGGATATCGTTGCCGAATTAATGTAAAATCAAATAAGCTTGATAAATACAATCAAGAAAGTTTCAACCATAGACAACATTATTATCTTTACATAAACACGGACATTGTTGCCTGTTTATTCTTTTTCACATAAACACGGACATTTTTGCCTGTTTATTCTTTTATAAAATTACGGACATATCGCCTAATTTTCGTCAAACAATCACGGATATTTACGCCTGATTACCATCACATAAACACGGACATTTTTGCCTGTTTATTTTTTATAAACACGGACATTTTTGCCTGTTTATTCCTTTATAAATTTCAGATATTAGCGTCAAATATTTCCTTGAGATAATTACGGACACTAGCGCCTAATTGATCTCACACCAACCACGAACAATTTTGCCCGATCTCTCCGTCCAAAACCACGGACAGACCAGCTGACTGTCGTCAAGAGTTCACCAAAGCCACAGCCAGACTACTTGCTTCGAGTCATAGAATTAATAATTAGATTAATATTTTTCTTGAATTTTTCTAGACTAAGATATATGAATTTTAAATATTTTAAATATTTTTAAGTTGAATTAAATAAAATTAAATGTTATTTCCTACTTACAAATAAAACAATCTTTTTATTTTACCACAACAACCTATCCGTTTAAAATTAATGATTAGATTGTGTCGAAGTTACGTAAGTTACATCAACACAATTTCATCATTATAAATGTTAAGTTGAGGACTTAACATACATAATAATGTCATCCTCTTGAAGATTTATTATACTTTTTGTTTGTTTTAGTATTCCCGAAAAACAACATTTCTCCTAAAGAAAAGAAAAAACAACCCTATTAATCCATTCAAACAGTGGAACAATTCTTATATATAATTTCTTTTATATAACAATACAAAATGTCTATTCACGATAATTTCGAAAATAATTTTTTCAAAATGATGACAAGATGAAAAATGAAAATGTCTTGATTCAAGAAAAATTGTATCGTTCATTTTGGGCAAATAATATCTCTAATCTCATTCTTAAAAAGTATGGAAAATTCCAGAAAAACAAAATGAAAAATTCATGTAATGGAATTTAAAAAGAGTTAAAATCCATCAAAAATTCCACTGAATCAAATTCCATTCCTTTTTTTTTGTGCTCATCCATGCACTCAATAAGGTTCTTATTATTTGTTTTCATAACAATTTCTTGGTATCACAGCCTTTGGTCAAATATTGTCTAATAAAATAGAACTATGAAGATTCTATTATTTTTTCCTTTTTTTTTGGGAATGATATCATTTTTCTATATGGATTTTTCCATACAACCCGCCGTATAGGGTATATATACTAAATTTCAGCCGGTGACTGAATTACGAACGTTCTATCAAAAAAATCTTTCTTGGAAAGATTTATTCTATGTCCTTCACAAGGCTCACAATTTTGTTTTATTATCAAGAAATAATTGCCTAATCCGTTGAAATAACAATTTTGTTTTCATCATTCTAAGGATTTGTTTGACAGAGTAGCTGCAATTTGGTCAATGGCTACAATTTGATACATTTACTCTATATACCCTTTTGTCCTTAATGGTGTGTAAAGTATAAAGGACTAAAAGTAATGTGATAGTATTATTTGAGTCCTTTTTAAGGATTCATTCAATGGAATTTTTCAAGAATATGTTTTTTTATTTTCCTATAAGAAAACTTATATTCAAAGATATAGTTGATGGTTTCTGGATATATAATTTTTCCTGCGTCTTTATTTGTACTCTTTCAAGATGGTGTAAAATCGATAAAGCTTAACTGATATTTGTACTTAGTTAATCCTTAATGGAATGTTTTATAAAAGTAGTTTATACACTGTTTATATCTAAATACACAACATAACCTTTTTTTTTTACGACTGTTGATCCTTAATAGTGTACTTTTTTTGTAGATTAATCAATATTTTTTTGGTAGTTATTCATAAAGAAATGAATTACACTTTATTGATATTTTTTATTTATTGAAAGATATCAGATATCCAGTTTTTGTGTAGTTTTAAACACGGTTTTAAATACAGTGCTCAGCGAGTTCCGGGCTTTATGCAACGAAATTGGCTAAAGTAAAATAGTATTCGTAATAGGTGCGTTAGGACTGTCGTTCCTGGTAACTGACGAAATATCAGATTCGATTCCTGGTTTTTCTAGAGTCTATAATTCATTTTTCTTTGCCTACATATTTAAGGGAAATTTTGTTGATAACAGAATATTAATTTACATTAGGTACAGTGTGTTGTTCACTAATTGCTTCAGAGCAGACCAAAATTTTACTTTGAATACAACAACAACTCCTACACCAAATATTATTTGGAGTAAGAAACTCTGACATTTCTACTTCAATTTTTATTTTTTATTTATTTTTAATGTTGAACATATATGTGGCTTTGTTTTGGATTTTTTACTTTTTGAATTTTATCACTCTAATGATCAAATAACAGTTTTTGTTTGAATATTTAATAACATAAATTGAATATAATTGATTTTTAATCCGCTGCTTCAATCCGGACCAAAAGCAGTAAAACAAAAACACAACACATTAGTGTTTATAATTATTATTGATTTTAATTTTGTTCAATTCGAATGAGTTTATTTAAAAAATTCTTAGATCATCGCCAAATAAGTTCATATTAAATTTTAGATTCGGAATAAACAACAGCAAATGTTTATCAATTATTAAAGAAAAACCATGAAATAATAATATGTACGTATTAAATGCGCCGGATTCAATAATCTCACACAAGCAGTCTAATAAATAAATTGTGTTTTTACATATGATTATAAAAATCTGATTTTTTATTTTTATTTCTAAATTCTTTTTAAGAATTGAATTTATTTTTTGTCTAGACATGAAGAAATCTGGATTTAAAAATACATACTAAAAGCAAGATTATAATATGCTTTTAAAAGCTTGTGCGTTATTAACTCGTTCTGCTGACTTTAAATTCGATAAAGACTAGTTTTATTATTGCCAGACTTTTTCTGTGATCCCAATTTATTGGTTTACTTTCAAATCCTTTAATATTAATTTAAAAGAAAACAATAAAAGAAATATAATTTTATAATATTTATTCTAGTTTGGACATTCTTCTAAGATGCCATAAAAATGCTATTGAATATATGAAATCAGAAAGCGAAAGTATTATATAATATTTCTTGTATTGCACTATAAAAATTATTACTTCTTTGTGTTTGGTATACTTTGACCACACTGCAGAAGTGAAACAAAAGTTTTTTTTTTTAATACAGCACCGAAGTGGTGGAAGATAGAACTATTGGGTCTTCGACGGGAATAATCCCCCATAAAAACCTCCACAACTTTTCTGAACATTTCAATTGTGTATGACCTCCTCTATATAAAAAGTTCAAAAATTTGATAAATAATTTATTCCAAATAAAATAAATCTATAAACATTAAATAGAAATCAATAGAAATTTACCTGAAATCGATTCTAATCGAATATTATATTAGCTTTTTTTTATAATACAAAATAGAGAGCTGTTTGTTACCACTTAATTTGCTTAATCCACAATAAAATGCTTTAATTTAAATAGTATCTGTTTATTAGTATTATTTAAATAGGTATATCTAGTTTTCAATTATCTTATATTTAATTAGAAAAGTTTTGTAATAGATCTCATTAAAATTTATTTTATTTCATGTTCAAATTGACGAAATGAACAAAATTTAGTAAAATAATTAAAATATAGTAGTGTCGCAATAATTTGACAAAATAATCTCACATAGTGATAGAAAGAAAGACAGAACTTAATGAAAAAAAAAAATTGTTGCTAGTAACCGATTTATAACCCTTTGAACTCTTTTATCGAGTATATAAAAAGTTACTATTTCAAAGAACTAAAGTCAATTATATGGAAAATGTTAATTCAGCTTACCAAATAATTGATAGCATTGAACAATTTCGTTCTGTAAGCTTCTGGGAACTTACTTTTTTCTTTCATTGAAAGAATTTATAGTAATGGTTCAAGTCATATGACATCATCTATTATTAGGACAGCGTACACATAGTAGAGCTTCAAACTTCCCTTATTGACACAAAATAATTAAATAATTTAGGGAATTAATTAACGTGCAATTCCTGAACCTAGTTATTTAAATACATCAAATTTTGGGTGGGTGAGTGTATATAAATTATTGCTACTCTACTGTATTGTACGAAATTGAATTAAAATTAACTGATTTTGATTTATAAAGTGTAAACAACCTTGTCTGACTTCCGTATTAATTATAGAAGAAAATCTTAGACTTCATTTGTGTATTTCATAAGAAAAAGCTTAGTAATAAGAGATTTTAAAAATGGCATTGTCACAATTTCTTCTTTTCATGAGTATTATCAAGCAAAACAATTACAGGAAAGACTATTTGAAATCTTTTAAAAATCCAATTATATGAAAATTTATGAAAATAAGAATTTTATTCGTTTATAATTTACACACACAAAAAAAGAAGCAAATCGAAGGCAAAGAAGTGACTTTTTCAAAACAAAATAAAATAATATTTAATAAATATTTATGTTTTGTAAGCTCTTTAACATACATTTCTTTCTTGTCATAAACCTGACAAGACTTTTTTAAGAAATAATATACTCTCAAATAAATAAAAATTTAAAATACAAAACTGTGTAAGACTTTATCCATCTTTAAAAGAACCTTACGCCATTTTCAGTTCAATATACTTCTTTGCTGTAGTATTTATTTATATTTATTTAATATTTTTGATGATAAATTACAAAATTTGTTTTACTACCAATTAAAATCAATCAACCACAAATTATGCATTTTTGCGCAATGAAAAGCAAGTTCATTTTTGTTTATATATATACAAAATTTTTAAAAATATAATATTTTATTTTTAATTCATGGTAATATAAATAAAATCTTCATGGTTTTTTAACGTATATTTAAATTTAACAACAAATCAACATAAATTTACGAGAGGGGCTTACATAAAGTTTGCGAAAAATGTATGTAGAAGTAAAAGAAGGAATACATGAATAAGTTGTACAAAAGTAGTGAAGAATCTGAATTATTTAAAGAAGTGGAATCGTTGGCTTAGTGACAAAGCTAATTTAGTAGTAAACCAAGGGTGCATGAATTCAAACCCAAGCGGTGGCGATTTCACATTTTTCAGTTTTTCCCACATGTATATTTCTGAATAATTTGGTAAGCCACATTATAAACAAGGATCATTAGATTTTATTTTAGGGTGTTCCTGTACTGCGACCTTAAGATCTATTGTACCCCCTTTTTCTTTGGTGCAATAGTTAGATTAACTTCCCATTATACAACACCTCCTCCAGGCCTATTTCTCTTAGGAATTTTAGTATCCGGAGTTGATTAAGAGATTGTATCTCACTTGGAGAGAAGCAATATGCCCCGAGATGTTTCCTTCTCCTACGGAGTAATGCCTCACAATAGGAGAGAATATGCATTGGGGTTTCGTCGTCCCACTCGCAGAATCTGCAGGTGCTATCTCTTTCAAGTCCTAGTTTGTTGAGGTGTGCTTTGAGTCTGCAGTATCCTGTAAGGATTCCTGTCAGTACTTTTATATTCTTCAGTGTCCTGTAAGGATTCCTGTCAGTACTTTTATATTCTTCTTGTTAGTGCTAATAAAGGCTTGGAATCTCTGGGGGATCATACTATATGTACATAAAATTTTAACAATTGCTGCGTTTTATTTATCACTTACTCTACTCCTGAGCAGGGCATGACAAATAAAACGCAGCAAATATTACAGTGAAAACACAGCAACGTCTCTGATTGATTCATAAGTCATTTTCTGTATATGTCATAGATAAGACATACTAAATTCTTGTCCTTTATTTTTCGAATTTACTAATTTCTTCTATTAAGAAAATCGAAAGGCGAAGGGGCTATACTGATTTCGATATTTTAAGATTTTGTGGAATCCCTAGTATTGTTACAGACCGATTGGATAAGATCAATGTATTTATTTGATTGTCATCAATAACAAAATTACTTTTTGACCCATCCAATAGTTTAAAACGTACTGCTCTGAGTGTTTACCTTTGCTGAAGTCTAATTACGATAGGTAGATCTGAAATTCTTGCATACTTGGCATATACACAAAAAATTATAATTTAATTTTTCTTAATATTTATAATTCATATTTGGGAAGCTTGTCTACAAAATATATGAGCTTTGCTGCTAGTTCTGAACTGCTGCATACATACACTGAAATTTCACAACTTTTGGCAATGTGTAATTATAATTCCTGAACGGTAAGACAGATCGAATAAACATTAATTTGGTTATATTCCTATAAATATGTGTCATTATGCTCTATGGTAGGTACTGCCAGTTTGTCACTACATTTGTAACATATCGAAATAATCATCGTAGAAGGCTTTCAAGGATATGGTTGTGTAGAGAACTAAAAGTTATATCGATTTCTGCATGTTCGTCCGTCCGTATACAGGATAACTCAAAAACGCGTTATCCGATTTTGATATTGGTTTGGTATTGCATTTGAGCAAGATCGATCAAGGGGAAGCGAAGTTATTAAGCAAAAAGCATGGTGACCAAAAAGTTTGGTCATTTTTTTGCTTTTGTTTAAATTATTTACATGGGTTGAATGCATAACCGATGTCATGGTAAATTTCAGTGAAATCGGTCCAAAGTTAGTATAGAAATAAATAGTTGTACGCGAAAAGCCTGTTCATAAAGTTTTTCCCATGTATTTTAAAAACGTATATTCCGATTTCAATAAAATTTGCAATTTTGCTTTAAGGACCCAAGCCCACCTGTGAATTTGAATGAAATTGAAAAAGACAAAACGAAGTTTTCGAGAAAAAACCTTGAAATATTAGTAGTTTTGGTGTTTCTTGCACAAAATGAATCCATTGAACTATAGATTTGTTAACTACGAGTCTCATTTCAATCATAGGGCATTAAAAATCGGCTATATGCCGATTTTACGTTATTATATATTTTTCAAATTTAATTTTTTAAATTTTGCAATAATTAGGGTTATAAAAAAACTCTTTATTTTAATTCTTTAAATCTGAATTCTCAAAAATAATGGGCAAATAAAAGGCTCAACCATATCCTTCAAATTTATACATTATAACCTTTTTGTTTTTATTAGGAATAATAAAAAATATATTTAACCCTTTTTCAAATAAAATGTTGCGTTCTTCATATGAAATTGTTTGAAAGGTTTTTGATGTATTCTTATTGATTTTTATAACATAAAAAATTTGAAATAGGAAAAACTTGTAAATTTTGATGTGAAAATCTATAATTTTTATTTCTATACTCTTGATGAGATATGTGGATTTTTTGTTTTGATTGATTATAAATCGAATTGGATTTATTTTTTGCTGTAAATTGACGATGACGATAAACTTTTCTCATAATTTTATTACAATTTCAAAATTCAACTCGATAATATAAAAATTTGGAAACTTTTATCACATAGAACCGAACTCTGTATGTATGTCATAATATAAATATCATGATCGATAATTCCTTCGACTTTTTTCTACAGGAGAATTCGTATTTTCTTTTTTGATTAGATGCCTACAGGGTATTTTAACTTTGGTCATCCAGAAACTTTGTGGTGATTTTTAAGGCAAATTTAAAATCAAATTTTTTTTATGTCAAGTTGGTTTTCAATGTCATCCAAAAAGTTGACGTTATTGTCGTTAAAAAAACCTGGATCAAAATCGTGCAATTCGATTTGGTTCAAATTGAGTTACACGATTTCACTTCTGAATAAGCGATAATCTGGAAGTTGCAATGTCAGATGGAACATACATATATTTTTTGATGTGTGTAAGTCATTTTTACTCTTGCGGTAATAGCAAAGAATAAAGTATCTAAAATGCATTTTGTTGTGTTTCGTAAAAAAATTCCAGAAATGTAAACTTTTATTTTTATGATATTTTCATTTAGTACGAAAGGAAATGTGTAAAATTTTTCAAGATGACAATGGAACCACTTTAGAATGTCACCTCAAGAGACCAATCTCAACATTTATGTTTATACATAAAAATATATACATTTTTATGTTGCCAGAAAAATGATGAGTGCATATATTTTGCAATGTCTAGATAGATATCTTCTTCCTTTTCATCTGAAGAAAAAGCTATAAACATAAAGGCTATATTCACAATTAACATAAGGACAACATTGTTATACATTTCTTGAGAGAACAAAATTTTGGTTTTGTTTTTTTTGTACTATAATATAGTATGGGTCAAAAGCTCAATGCGTTTGTCGATGACGACAAAATAAAGAAATTGATCGAATTCAATCAACGTTAAACAACAAGAGAGATTAGTCAGAATTATATAAAGGGTGTCTCCATAATAGCGCCAGATTTAAATGTCGTGCTATTTTCGTTTCATTAAGTTTACAGCACTGAAATCTTCACATTTGTCATACCATTGTTGCTATTAATAGTCATGGAACTTTGCAGGAAGGAACGACATTATTATTGACAGTTTGTCAAGTTTCGAGCGCCTACTGTTGTCAAAAAGACAATTCCACAAAATTCAAATTGTGCGTTTCTTTCGGAGCATTCTTTATTTAATTGATTATTAAATTCCCTATCGAATGAGATATAATTCATACCTGTAGGATCCAGAATACCTGACATATACGTATACCTTCATACAAGAGAATTCTTGTGTTTCCTGTCCTAAAAAGGAATATTTTTGAATACGGTGAATGACATTTAATTCCTTATTAAATTGATCGTCGAATGAAGTATGGGCACAAACTTCAGTTACGCAAATCAAATCTTGCACTTTTATTTGGGACACCCTATATATTTACCGTTGAAAACCATCAAACAGAAGTATTCGGAATTGGTGAACCCCGAAATAATTGTGTTTTATCATGATAACACTACTCGACCACATACAAGTTTCGTTATTTGTCAAAAATTTAACTTTAGATGAATCCACCATATCGTCCTGACCAACATCCATTCGCATTTCACGACTTTTTGGCACATCCAATATGTATTCTTTGTATCCTTTAAAGATTTCCTTCCTTATAAAAAACCTCCAACTTACATTTTCAACAATGAATATTTTATGGCGATATCATTTTCATAACTTCTACTTTTATACTTTTTTTCTTTTTAAATTTCTTTCTTGGCACTTTCATTTATTTTACAACACTCTTTAAACTTTAAAAACAATTAAATATAGTGTGTACTTGCCATTGAATAAGGTTGAATTGAAATTTACCTAATAAAAGGAAAACGCATATCATATATATTTAATGTTATGCCAATGAAAATCTCATGAAAATTACTTCCCATGTCCTTGGTCTATGAAAACTTTAATATAAATAATATTTAAAAGGAAATTTATAAAATGATAAACATTTAACCAGTGTTGTCCAACATTTTTAGGGTATTTTTGGCGGGCTTTTTCTTTCCGAGAAGGTAAAATAAATAAATATAAGTATATCAACCTATAATAATAGTAGCTCGCGGTCTACCATTTAGGCATAACTGTCTTTAACCATATATTACACGTACAGGTATCTAAAGGTAGTAGGTACATATAATATGTAATACCATTCTTATACGATTTAATGCACATGCTTTTTAAGAGTTTATCATATCTACTTTTATTTTTTTTTTTGGTGCATCCTGCTTCAATGTATATAAGTTTTTAGTCAAGTCAGTGAGGACCTACGATGGATATACGTACTTAGGCGGAAAGAAATAATGGTACTTTATGAATTTTTGAAATGAGGTTTATTTATGCAATTTTAAAGAGGTTATCTTGCAATTTGCAAATGTATATTTTTAAATTTTTATCATATAAATTTTAGGTTTTGTGGCGTTCAAATATGAAAATATCAGTTGATTATTTTCTTAAGGTTTGGATATATGATAAAAGTCATTCTATTCGTTAAATATTAATAGATTATTTTTTGTTCGCACCTTAACTTAACGAAAAATGTTTTATCGAACTACAATTTATTGTAGATATTAATTAAATGGGTGGAAATAATTTTGAATTAAATAAATTATAGTAAATAATATCAAAAAACAATTTTTCTTCTTCAGTAAATAGTAATAAAATGATTGCAAGAAAATATTTTTTAATAAAAATGTATTCCTACAAAATTGAAATAAAAAAAATGTTTATTTTTTATATTATAAATAAATTAAATTATCAATATTTTATTTAATAATAACAATTTCTGTTTCAATAAAGTAAATAAATGCCCACACAAAAAACCCAATCGAAAAATTCGAGCATAGTCAAATATCACCCATGGAACCAATTTCGATTTCTTCTCTATCAAAAATTTATATCATATCGACTTTTGACTATGGTATATAGTATCCTCCTCCTCTATGTATACTATAGAACTTAATTTTGTATTTTGAAGAAAGTATATAGAGTTAAATTATATGTCTTGGAGATTTTTTTGGGTAGCTTTTTATTATTATGATAGTGATTTTGAATTTTCTATGGTTAGATCCTATAATATGAATAGAAAGAAAATGTTTATAGTTACAACGAAAAAAAAACATTGTTTTTAACGAGGCCACTATGACAAATCAATAAGCCTGCAGCACAAAAAAATGCCACTAACAGAAACAGCATAGTCGCCACAGAATAGCCAAAATAATAATATACTATATACATATATAGAAAAATGTCAACAGAAGCCCACAACTAACAAACCCCATTTATTATTGTAAAGTGAAACATGATTCCCCTCTGGGCATAAATATACATTCGGTAAAATTGACATGTTTAACCTAGTTTTTAGGATAAGAGGTAGAGATGGTTCATATGGATTTTCTAAGCCTACTAGTTTTAAATGTAGTTGAAGAAACTATAATGTAGTTTTCTTTTTTTTTTCTTGTCCGCATGAACCAAAAAGCGCAAAAGTTCAGGTACATAATAATATCTAAAAATTCAATAAAAGCAAGGGGTAGTAAAGTGTAATAGAATTTTCGATATTATATATATATATATATATTTAGGAGAGATTCAATTTAAAAGGAAATACAAGAGCTTTATGTGAACTTCAGTTTTGTGTATGTGAAAATCATACAAGAAAATATATGAATATTTATTTGATGGGCCAAAAATTCGTTGCGTTTTTGTTTTTCTGTGTAAATGAAAGGCAAAATTTTTCATGGAAAATGTGCTTTTGCCATTTTCGTAACAGGGTTGTTATATCGTCGCTGTAGAACGTCTTCATTTTCTTTCCAAAAACCCGACACAAGTCATTTTCACCGGCTCTTTTTTAAGTCAAATTTACACCATTAAAGAAATTCTCAAAGGTTTAAACAAATGGTACATGATCAGGACTATACTACAATGGATATGTCAAGAGTTCCCAGCGAGTGATATAACAGCGTTATGATGATGCAACAACATTTTAGAGATTCACCAATTCTGGTGATAAGCGCCGATTCAATTTTCGGTCAATGAGTTTTTTTCTCCTCATTTTAGTATTTTTCGGCCCATCCAATATTTTGAAGTAATGCTATAGTTGAAGGAAATTGATTTTTTTTTAAATATAGCTCTTCATATATCAAAAAGGAAGAAATTCATTTTCACGAAAATTGGGTTTAATGCATTAAATGAAAATCTGTTAGAGCTCTTTAATGCTGTGTAGAAAATAAGTATATCTTAATCCTGAATTTTTCTAAAGAGGACCCCGAAGACAAGAATTTATTTTTCGGGAAAAAAAAAATATTTCTGTTTGAACATTCTTTTACAGTAAAGAAAAGTAGATATTTACCAAAAAAGAAATCCACACTTAGTTGTCACTTTAGAAGTTATGAATATTTATGTGATTGAAGGTATGTACTTCTCTAGAAGAGTTTTTTTTTTCAACACACAGGATATCGTTAGGCAAAATGAACCACGTCACAGAATGAATTAAAAATTGTTTTCAATTAATCTTCGATTTATTCCAAATAAACTAGAAATAGTTCCTATCTAATTCGTAGCTTGAACCTACTCGTTTGAAAAATTCAAATCCAGATATCTCCGTATTGAAGTGGGCCAGCGATATGTATATAAATTCACAACGAAAAGCCACAAGTCCTATAATATTTACCTCTTCATATATGTATAAAGTTGCTTGTCATATATGGTACAAGTGTGTATTATATGTAGATATTTCTGTTCAAAAAGTATAAAACTAGCAATAAAATTGGTACTCAAATATACTAAATTTAAATATACTATACATTTGAATATCGATTTTTTTCCTTTACTTTCTTAAATCAGTTGATTTATTACAAATATGTTTGCATTTATTTATCACTGATATATAAATTTACCAATATTTTCTTGATATACAAAATTTATAGATTTAAATTTATGAGTTCACAACTTGAAAATAGCTGCTATATTTTGCATATATTACTTTATATGTACTCGTTTTTTTTATTATTATTTTTAAATATTTATTCCGAAATGTTGAAATAATGTTTACAGAATTTTCAGAAATTTATTCGTTTTTATTTTAACTTTTACTAAATAAATTTCTGATTTTTTTGGTTTATCGAATATTTAAATAGATTTTAAAATGTTATACCAAAAACATATTAGCACAAATTAAATTCATTATCTCTTGATTCTTCATTAAAAGTTAATAATGAAGGAGATTTTCTTAATACGATACAATAATTGAGAATACTTAACGAAGTAATTTTTATTTTAAATACATATTTAATAATTGAGTCGTTCAGAAGCCATTGTGGTTAAGTCTAGTTTAATTGTTTTGGCTATTGAAATTATTGTAGAAAATGTTCAGGAGCTATAAAATGAAAGACTCTCTGACAGAGGAAAGTCAAATTACCAAAATCGAGGGAACTTAGAAAATATTTCGATATGGACTTAACCACAATGGCTTCTGAACGACTCAATTGAGAATTAGAAAAAAAAACGGAAGTGTGCTTTCGACCACACTGTAGAAGTGAAAAAGCGCCGAAGAGGTGGGACATAGAACTATTGGGTCTTTGACGGGAATAATACCCATAAAAACCCCCACAACTTTGCCAAACATTTCAATCGTGTATGACCTCTATATAAAAAAATTCAGAAATTTGTATCGACTACAGCACCAATACGGTGGCAGATAGAACTATTTGGTTTTCGACGAAAATAATCCTCATTATAACCTCCACAATATTGCCGAACATTGTAATCGTGTAGGCTTTAGGACGTTGATATAATGAGATTTTTTGTAATGTGACGTTTCGTCACAGAAAATCGTCACATAATTTTGGCTAATCGCCCCCATAGAAGTATTTCACTTCAAAAATATCGAAAGAAAACTATGTTGGGGAAATGTCAAAATTAAGAATAATTAAGAATGAATTTTAATTAGGAATATCAAATATGTGAGATGTTTTAACAAATCTTAATTATAAAATATTCCTTTCTTCCGGAAATATGTTGTCTAAGATTTTCCATTAAATGTTTTATTCTTTATTTTAAACAAGAATTGTTAGGAGATTGCTTTTTTTTATACCTCCACTTTTCGGACAGAGGGAGTCATCGATTTGATTAAAACATATAATATGTCTACGGTACACAATGCTTTTCTTTCATACAAATTCAATTTATATTGTTTTATAAGATTCGCAAGTCATAAATAGGAAGAATAGATGAAACATTTTCTTTTAATTTGCATTCAATTGGTAGTCTAAAATCGCAACTCTTTAGTATGAGGGGCTTTTAGAGAAAATTTTAAAATTATAAATAATAGAGATTTGAATTCCAAGTGAACGAAAAAAAGCCTCCCAGCAGAATATTCAGCTTTTTTTAATTAAAAAAAATATGTTTTTCTTTTTCAATTTAAATGTTTTTTTTTTTCTTTTTATCAATTCGAGAGTTTTGTTTATAACAGAGAAAGGCTTTTCCTTTCTACAATACGCATGAATAAACAACAACAAAAAAACAAAATAGGCATCAAATCGATTATATATAAATATATATATTATTATATAATAAAACGTCATGATCCGGAACTTTGAACACATCAGAAAAAAAATATATTATTTTGTCACTTTCACAAAAGTAAAAATCATAGAAAAAATCGAATTTGGAAGACGTTTAAAGAAAAGTCTCAAATGTTTTTCAATCAAAAACTGAATATATTAGATGGGCCAAAAAGTCATTGCGTTGTTGAAGACGATGAAATAAAAGTATTGCTCAAATCCAATCTGTGTTTAATGGCACACGAGATTGCTCAGAATCTTAACATATGCAATTTAAGTGTTGGAAACCATCAAGGAAATGTTTCATTTCGCTAGAACAAATACAAGTTTGGTCACTCATCAAAAATTTGAGAGTACTTCGCTTGGAACTTTTCATGGCATTCACCTTACTGTCCTGATCTTGCCCCAGCAGGCGGCTATTTGTTTGTTTCAGTCACTGCAGAACCTCTTTAAAGGTGAGTTCAAAAGAAACCTGAAAAAAATGATTTGTCTTGTCCAGAAATCCTAGGAGTTCTATAATGAAGGAAAAATGACTATGCCAGGAAAATGATAAAATTTATAATATTGTTTAATATAATTTTTGTTTCCCCATAAAAAATCCGCCTTTCACAAAAAGAAAATCGCAACGACTTTTTGACCCATCCACATTATAAATGATGACAGAAAATGAAAAATACTATCTAAAAAGAAAATATTTATCTTTTATCCATTGCCAAAGTCACTTTGAATAAGAAAATAATCTCAAGATTTCGAATATCTCAAAACTAAATATTGTGTCAAAAGTTCAGATAGTCAAGGTTTTGGTAACCTTCAAAATTGAATATACATCTTCTGATCTTCAAGGTGATGACGATAACCAGTATTCCACAGACTAAATCAATAAAAAGTTTTCGCCAACATTGATTATCATTTTATCGTTGGAGAGTCTTCTTAAATTCCATCTTGTTTTTTTTGTTTTTCTTTTGGTATTCAGTTGTTTTATAAAATTAATTTGCTTAAGTCTACAATAAATTTGCATAGGAAATTATAGTTCATTCGAATCTAATACACTTTGTTATGTGGGTAACGAAGGAAACGTTGAGTTGAAAAAGGTTTTATTTACCTAGTTCCATCATCATCAGCACGAATATCATGAAAATTCATTTATATAGATGTGTTGGATTTGGGAACTAATTCCATCTCCAGCCATTATACAGTATGTATGTTAAATGTTATGTTATTGAATCTAGTCTTGGTCTAACTATATTTATACTAAAGTCTAGTATTATAGATATCGCAGAAAATTATATCAGAAGATGCGAAGTCAGGTTTATGACCTTTCAACATGGGATAACGGTACGATTCGTATATTATGGTTAAATACGACTTACGATTTAATCGTTGATTTTTTCGATTTCTTTATTTTTGGTACAAATGTACCTATTTTATTTTATGAGATCAGAAAATTTTATTTATAGGGTCTGAAAAATTTAAATATATGACGCATATTGATTTTGAACATTTTAGGTGAAATCTGTATTACCTTGAAGTCTACTCAAACCAGTTGCACCCATTAGAAAAATAACAAGTTTTATTTAATTAAGAATTTTCTAAAGACGGTTATAAAATTAGTCACTTTTTTTTACATATTGTTATATTTCAATAGACTCTATTGTTTATTAGTTATTTTTGTAAAATATAAATTTATTGTCCATATTGGAATTTTGGCGACAAATTTTGAGATATGATGGTCATAATAAAACCACAAATCCAGCGACCTTTAAACCAGAAAACAAAATACTGCACAAAGTTGGCCGTAAAGCGAAAAACCGTATAGCGAATCAATTATTTTTTGTAGCAGTGCTGCCTTAATGGGGAAGCTAGAACTATATAAAGGGTCGCTAAAAGTATGTACAGCATTTTTTTTTTTTGGCCGTAAAACGAAACATTAGGGGCCGTAAATCGAAAAAGTGTCATAATTAAAAAAGGCCGTTATAGTGAAATGCCGTATAAAGAGCGGCCGTATAGCGAGATTATAGGTGGCCGAGGTATAGGTATATTACAATTTTTACCAACTTCAAAAATTCGAGAACTATCAAAAATTAGAATTAGTTAGATCTAATTGAATCACCAATTTCGAAAATGGCTCATCATGTCGGTTTTTTTCAAAATGGACTTTTTTGCCGTTTTTTTATCCTCACGTATAGACGCATGTTCCATGAGCAAGAGGGACTCATATCTGTTTTCCAAAGTGGAAAAATGGAATGTCTTTCTGGAGATGAGCCCTTTTCGAAATTTATTGAAGATATCTAGCTTATGTGAAGTATTTTCAAAGTCAATTTTAATTTGTCATTTGGGAGCTCTTTTCGAAATTGTTGATTCAATTATACACCTAACAAAAGCGAAAAACCTCCTATACATAAATCACTGAAATACCCTTTCGCACACTTGCTATTAAACGTATCCTTATTATCATAGAAGCACAACTAAAGTCGTTAAGTGGAAATATTGTAAACTAAATCAATTATTATTAACTTATATAGTCAAGTAAACGACTGCACCAAAGAAAAGGGGGTACAATAGATCTTAAGGTCGCAGTACAAGAATATAATATATAATCTAATCTAATCTAGTCAAGTAAGATTTTTTTCAACAAACCCACTAACCACTAACTAGGAAAATGTACTAAAATAATGAATTTATGTAATTTATTTACGTTGTATATTCTAAGACAAAAATTTCCAATTATTATAAAATCTTTTTGTTTTGTTTTGTTTTGTTTTAATATCCGAAAATCAACCTAAATTTAATCCACACGCAATTGTAGTGGTTTTATATTTCTGTTGTTGATACAAAAACATACCAGAAATCCTTCATTTCTACACCTCCAATCATTTATGTTTCTCTATATAGTATTATATGTTATGTCTTCTGATGTATGTTTTATAGTTGATTTATTACCATTAGTATTCGCGCCTACATTTTAGAGAAAATCGAAAATTCATAAACTAAATACCTAAAATATTTTACCACCAAATATATACTCGTCTGAATAATATTCCAATCGATATCAAATATATCAGAAGCCTGTTTCTGAAATGACAGCAAAATATTGGAATGATATATGAAAAAAATTATTTCAAGTTATAATCGAATAAATGGTTACTAAAAGGATAAAAAGGAAATATGATTTCCTGCTTAAAAAAGGAAACCTGGAGGTTTCCTTCTGTTTCAAAGGAAATTTCAATTTTTACATTTCTTCTATATATTGATTTGTGTTATCATATATTCGTATTGTATGTACAGGCAAGGTCTTCCGGTTACAGTTTTCCTAATGGAATTGCTTTTAGAAATGTGTTTATGTAAATAATGAAATTTTTGTATTAATATAGCTATGTCAATTTTCTCTAAAGCTTTTCTTTTTAATCTCATATGCCATTTCAAAATGAATTACTAAAATAATAATATTATCAACATTTTGGTTAGATATCATATCCTAATGGAATTGAACTTGAACATTTTTTTCATTTTTCGGCTTGTTAAATCATATTTTATATTTAGTTTTAGGAAGTCTTTTTATATATACAATATTAATTTCATATCATCAGAATAAAATATGGTCCATATAGATATCTTATAAAATATGTCAAGGTGAACCCAACTACTTACTTACTTGTAAATTATAAATTTCTTATCTACTCTTAACATATATTGCCTTTGTATTAATGTTAAAATATTTATAATGAAATATTAATTCTATATGAAAATGTGTTGAATGCTGTGTGTCTTACTTGTTTTCATAATTAAATAGTTTGTTAATCTGTTTGGATTAATTAAGATTAGAAATTCAAAATTCTATGATTAAGTTGAATTTGAATTTGAAAAGATTTTTCACACACCATGATTTCTTAATAATTCACTAAAATTCCAGAATTTTCATATTGAAATATTGTTGTGAATATTTTAATATTTCATTTAAAAAAGAAGAATAGAAATTTTCAAAGTTTAATTAAAATTTAATGTTTTTTGATAAAAAGTTAATAGGAAGATTTGTCCTACAAGCTGAAACTTTCAAAATCATTTCTTTCCCGACTTTGCAAAATCTAGAATGGAAATTCTATTGTATTGAAAAAGCATTGAGTTAACCGATTCCTCTGATGGATGTGAATTGTTAATCTTGTTAACAACTATGAAGTGAAGTTTAAAGAAAACATATAGGAAGTTAAAATCGGCCTATAGCTGAGTTTTTGATGCCCTATGGTAGAAATGGGACAGAAAAACTGTCAAAACTAACATTATTTCAATGTTTTTTCTTCATAACTTTATTTCGTTTTTTCAAAATTTCTTCAATTTGCAGGTAACCTAGACCCTGATAGCATAAGTCTGTAAATCTTATTCAAATCGGTGTATTAGTTTTTAAAGTACATCAAATGAACTTTATAAAGATGGTTTATTTCTCCTAAGATTATTTCTTTCTCCACTATCCTTGGACCAAATTGACTGAAATTCAACAGGGTATCGTTTATTTATGTATTTAATCTATATAGTTAATTTAAACAAAATTGATTCACAAATTTTCCAATTAAATCCGAAAAACTATAAACAAAAAAACGACCAAATTTTCTGGTCCCTTGGTTTTTTCTTTATAACTTTGCTTCCCCTGCAATACCAAACCAAGTTAAGGAATAAGCAACTCACATTGTCAATTTTCTCAAATTCGGATAACGCGTTTTATCTTACATACGGACGGACGGATGGACGAACATGCATAAATCCATATAACTTTTGATTCCCTACACAACCATTCCGCTAAAACCTTTCTACGACGATTATTTCGATGTGTTACAAATGGAGTGACAAAACTAATATACCCTGTGGTAGTACTAACCATAGGGCATAAACATGAAATTGTATTATTGTCTTTAAACTCTTTTTGCAGATTATATTTATTGTAATATAAAAGGTGAAAAGCTCTTATATTATTATTTCCCATTAAATATTTTATTGAAAAATTACATAAGTATGTTAGCGTTCCACGATCCTTGAGTTTTGAGACTCAACTTCATTGATTTCTATCAAACTATAAACATTGAATACAATTCCTATTAAGCATAATATCTCAAAACCCTTATCACAATGCCATATGAGAATTCATATATGAATTTATACCAACTGCTTTCATATGATCCATACATAAATCCTTGCAAATATGTATATACTTAAAACGATCTTTAAATTTGTTATACCAATTAACTTGAAGTATACCTTCCATATATATTGCCTGTTTTATTATAGTATTATATATTTTTCTTTACTTTAAGAATCCCGGAATGGAATATACGTTTTTTTTCTTCTAACTTTCATTAGTACATTTTCCTTATGACCATCGTTAGTCGTCATCATTGTCAACATCAACAACGTTTTTATATATTCTTTGCAAACAATTGTGTTTTGAAGAGATTTTTTCTACAATCCAAAAACAAAAAAAAAAAAAAAAGTCCATGACATCGGGAATAATCTAATTCTCGTTAAAATACAAACAGTCAGCCACCTTCTTCCTAAGTCCTTGGCATTTCCTGTCAACGCCACTTTAAGTGCACTTTTCTAGTATATTTACTATACATCGCCATCTCATCCTTCTTTTTATATTAACATAAGTATAAGAAATGTAAGGTTATGAATAGTGAAGAAAAGTTTTTTTTTCTGCATAAATATATTTAATTTGTTTACAAAATGAATTTAAAAGTTTTATTCAGGACGACATTTTTATGTTCATTTCTTTTATTTTTTAGTTACCTCCATTGAACACGCCACGGTAAAATTGTCCTTTAACATTATTATAATCGTGCTAAAGTTGGGTTATGCTTAACACAATTCGAATTAATGTTGATTTTTTTTGTTTGTTTTTATATTAAATTTAAAATTGAAATTTTTTTTTCTTTAATTAAACTTTTAAAAATTATTTTTGGAAAAATGCATTCTTCCATTTAAATTGTTCTACATTAATTTCTTGAGATATTCTCCCTTACAAATTTGTTCTTGTCTGAGCCCTAACTTAAACACCTTAAAACCAGTTCAATTAAATTAAGTTTGTACTTTATTATCCTTTTTGAATACAATTTTGTAGTAATATATAAATGTGTAAGATAAATCTTTAATCGGAATTATTTGGTCTTTGATCCTTTTTTACGCACTAAATTAAATTTGCTGAATGAAATTATCTATGAAATGAGTGTTCTAAATTTCATTAAATCGGCTAAGAAGTTTCTAAAATAAATATGAATCGTAAAGATTTCATAAATCTTGCGATCCCCTTATTTAGATCGGTATCAAAAACAATAGTGATATATTCTTCCTAATAACCAACCAGTTCCTTGAATTGGCTGAATGATGTTGTCTGAACTAAATTTTGGAAGACATTTTCGGAAATTTTCTAAAAATCGTTTTTTTTTAACTCTTGAAACCTGAAAGTGTAAAGGATCCATTAAAATCTAGAATCACAATGTTGTATTCCCATTCTATGGGAAGAAAGCAAAAAAAAAAAAACAAACCATAAAAATTCCCTATAGAATAACCAAATTGATTTGACAAGACTGAAAAGAAAACTTTACATAATTTTTAAATGAAAAACTTTATGTACGAATTTCTGCTGATGGACAGGAATTATGGGAAAATTGGATTTAAAGCAATATCCTTTTTTTTTTCTTTGGCACAATTTCTATCAAATCGATTTTCTCAGTACTATAATTTGAATTTGTAGGCATGAGAACAATTTAGTTTTATATTTAAAATATTGGCCCACTAAACTAAATTTATGCAAATGAGAAGCGTCAGTCCTGTTATATATAATCTCATACCGTAACCAACTATCAGCAATCCTTTTGAATTAAATTTTTTGGCATTAATTCTAATAGTGTTCGTTTATATACAATATGTTTAAAAAGAATGTTCAAAAGGAACCAAAAGTTTGGTGACTTTTGTGATTGATTTGTCAGTCAGAAAAATTTGTGACAATAATATAGTGGCTAAAATTATGACTGTTGAGAAAATTCGTATTCCAACAGCCAAGTCATAATTATGTTCAAATTTGAGGTATCTTTTTAAATTTTAAATAAAAGACATAAATTGTATGAAATCTTTATTTATTTTTATTGGAAATTAAAGTACATTGGTTCCGGTTAATAATGAAAAACAATGTCGCTCATATGACCTCCCCTGCTAGCTCGGCAGGCTGTCAATCTTTTGCCAAAATTTTGAATAACTTAGCTTAATTGCTGTGAACGACGATGAATTGATATCCTTGGCTATTCAGCAACACTTGTGCTAACAGCTGCAATATTTTCACTTGAACGACCAGTATGATGATAAATTCTGCTTCTCTGATCTTGAACTGAACCAGTTTCTTCAGATTTATCAATGATAAGTTTAATAGCACGGCTTCTCGGTGCATTTTCTTCCAACTTCTGAATAACTTTCACCATATTTAAAATAAGTTTTAATAATGAAAACACGTTGTTCACTTGTGTAGCGATCCATTTTAACTAACCGGAATTATTTACTTCACACATGAAAAGAACATGAGTGTAATCGAGTACCTGTAAAAAAAATGGCGGCAAGATACCTCAAATTTTAACATTTGACATTATTTATGTGTGTAAATTGTCTAAACTTTCTTTTCCAACAGACTGTAATGAAGCATTGCTGTTGCTGCCCGGATATTTTGATTATAGCCACTTTTGAAATTGTACAGAAATATTATTCTAAAATGTGTAATTTTAAATGAATTTTTTAGTAGAACGAAGGCTTTTGCAAAGTTTCTGTATGAAAAACGAAAAAAAAAGCTATAAAAACTAAAACTTTCATATATTGCGGTATATTATATGAAATGAAGTTAATTTTTACCACCAGAAGGTACTCGAGTGAATCTTGCCAAAAATTATATTTTTAGTTTCTTTTTTGGGGAGGAAATAGTTTAATATGCATTATATGGAAAACACCAAAAATAAAAAAAAATAATTCATAATAAATGGACACCAAAACAGGTAACATAATAGAAGTTTCTAGCCTTGCAGTTTCAGCTTCATCTCTTTATATAATTCGCGCTGAAATCCATTCAAATTTTGTATAATTTTTTAAAATTAAATTCAACTCGAATCCGTGTAATTGGATTTAGTCCTAATTGTATCGGAAAAGCATAGCAATGACAATTTGATTGAGTCTCAATCGAATTACATGATTCCATTTCTAATTACAATGAATTTTATTTTATATGATTTAATAATTCATACAAAAGTCTATCTGATACTACGAAACCATGAAGAGGTCCAAATCAGGCCAAAGCCGAAATTCATGCATACGCTGCTCGAATCCAAATTGGGTTGATTGAATTTGACAGTTTATCAATTCAAAATTAATTAAACATATTTTTTTTTTATATTGATGATAAGATTTCTTTAATAAAAAACCAAAATTATTTTCTTTATATTTTCCATAATAAGAAAACTGATAATCTCATGACCCAGAATTTTTTTTTGTTCTAGTTTCTTTATTTTTTATGTTCAAAATCATATTCAATACATTTTTCTATTTGTATATATTGATAAACCCTTTTATATGTCCTTTATATCATATTTCCTTTCATTTCTCAAAAACTTTTAATTCATTCGGTGTCCATTAAGTTTCCATTTCATAGACTTTACTCGTTACTTCTATAAATATAATCAATTATGTCATCTTGTCAATGTCGATGTCGATGACAAGAAATCAAAAATATAGTACTGGACAATCTAGTTATAATTTTAAAATGGAAAAATGACGTTTATTGATTGTAGTGGAAGCTATTCTATCATTCTCTTTTATATATAAACTTTTGACAATGAATATGTACATAGCAATACTCTTCTTATAGATGCTTCCTAAAAGGACTACTCAATATGCATATAAATCTATTTTAATATTGATGTGATGACTAAATTTTAAATAGGAAGCTTCTTTTCGAATGTTGACAGAAAATATATTTAGAACAGTAGAGCGGAAGAATGCACTATCTTTTTATATCATATTCATTTTGTGAATAAACCTGCTGCTAAGGAAAGAAATTGTTTCTAAGGATGAACATTTTTAAATTGATTGATTATTCTTTTAGTTATTTTAAGAACTAGAATGAAAACGAATTCAATTTTAATTTGAATTTTTTCTCTCTTTTTTTAAAGTTTAAACAATTAATTGAATCGGACTGAAGGAAAAAGGACTAAATGTAAATTTTGTTTGTTGACGGCGAACAAAATAATAAACAGGTTAGATATGTTATTTTTAAATTTTTAATAAAATTAAATTCATTCAATAGAAAAATGATGAAAAATATAAAAAAATCTCTTTTTCAATTGGATAGAATTGAGGATCTCTGATGATTCGACAAGTTAGTTCCTTACTATCCTTGCTATCATAATCGAATCGGTCTAAATGGAAAATGAAATATAAATAATTTTTTCATCAATACCATTATCCGTACTGGGTGCCTATTTTAATAAAACAAAAAGGAATAAAAATAATGGAAAAAAACTGACCAAAATCAGGTATGATTTAAGATTCAAACCAATTTTCTGTTGTTTTTAAATATTCCAATGAAAAAAAACCTTTGATTTACGCAATCTACCATTTAGTAGATAGTACTATCCATCCTGCTATCCATGCCTCCTATCCATCGCTAATTAGCGCCCGATATTATCCGGCGCTAAATATTTGTATGATAGGCGCGGATAGCATTCTCAAAAAAATTCAGCATATATGTATGTATGTCGTATTTTTGTACCAAGAGTTTCGTATACGAAAGAAGGTAAATATAAAATCATGAATCATTGCTTTTGCATATTTCCATATACTAGTAAACTTGATTAAGTTCAAGAATAGGCCTACTGATCTTAAAGTACTTAATTTACTCAAAAACATTTTCCGCACGTTTCTTTGAAAGTCCAATTTCCGTACGATATGTTTGTTGATAGACAGTTAAAACTTTTTTCTTTTTTAGTAAATTAGATTCTATATTTATAAATTACACATTCGTATATGGATTATATCTTTAATAAATCTCAACGAAAACTGGATAGAAAAGATTAAGAAAGTCCTGTCGAAGAATACACAATAAATAAATATATTCGAAATAATGATTTATCATTTCTCTGCTTGAAATAATCGTTACAAAATCCTTGTTCACGAAATAGGAAAAGCTTAAATATATATATTCTTAAATATCCTAACATAAAATCAATTTCATATAAATCAAGGAAAAGATTTAAACGATTGATTATCCGAATTCTCGTCTATTTTTGATCATGACTTTTTTTCATGATTGAAACATATTTTTACTTTGGAAAATTAATTAAATTTTTCTTTTCCTTTTCCTTTTTAATATAAATTTATCAAAAGACTTAGCATTTTTTTTTTTTAATTAAATGAAAATATATGTATAAATAAGAAGTTTTCTTATAGTCTAGAAATTTTCTTTTAAAAATAATCAGTCGAGCCCAAATAATCTTTAATTATAATTTGAATAGAAAGAAAAAATGACTAACCAAATCCATTTATATAATTCATGAACATAAAGAAGGCTGGCAAACGCATGGTTGAACTGTATAACCTGTATATATGGTAGATCTGCTCCAGACACCTCTGAACCTGAATGTCCTCCACATACAGTATACGCAAATTCTAGACGAAGTCACTTGGTTTTGTCTGCAAAGAAAATTTTTTAAAATTTAATTTATTAAAAATTCGCATCAGCATTTATAGTTTTAGTTTGTGCTGGAAAAATTCATTCATGGTAAGACAGTCCAAAGAGATTGTATCGTGGAAAAAGGTAATAATACTAAAATGGATTAAATATGGTGCTGTAAAGTCTTTTCATCCGGTTTGTAATAAACTATCATAAGGGATGTGTTACCATTTAAAAACAATTGTGTTGAGGTGGAAGAAACTATTGTCTATTTTCGTATTTTCCTACCAGAATCAATATCCCGTTACTGTAGAGCTTCTTAGTTTATTAGGCGAAAAGCCAAGACAAGTTAATTTCACGGGCTCCTTTTAAACTCAAATTTAAACCAGGAGTTCTGCAGAAACTGAAGCAAATAATGGTCTGATAATGCAGCATCCAAAGTTGTCAGCTAAATTCTACCAATTTTTTGCTGGATCATCTAAGATGTATGTTGTCTGGCTTTCTCATGATGAATATCCTTTTTGTTGATTATTTCTGACCGCTTTTTTTTTCAATTGCTGCAATCTTGTTATTTGCGATCCAACTTAATCCCTGTTCTGCCAACCAGAAACAGCTGTATGATAAAGAGTTATTTTACTATCCCATCAAACTTCAAACTTTCTCGGAGTTAATCTAGCCGCACCAAATTGTTTCCAAAGGCTTCATGAAAATCACTGGTTTTTAAATTATCACCAAAATAATATTGTTTTGATCAATTCACTTGCTTTGTATTTTAACATACTCTTTGAAATTTTATCTTTACAAAAATAGATAGTCGTCATTGGTAGACAAAATACGGGAATAAGAAAAATTTAGTTAACGCCATAACAATCATCATTTTGTCTGAAGACTTTTTCGAAGATCCAATATATCATAATTATGTATTAGTAAAAGGAGGGCTTAAACATTTTTAAATATTTAAAAAAAAAAACATTTTCTTATAAATAATTTCATATTACAAATAATCAATAATAATAATAATCGATAATCTAAGATTCTTGTAGACCAGAGGTTCCCAAAACATTTTTGTCTCGTGGACCACTTCGCATGTTTTTCGGTTTTGGGTAGACCCATTGCTTACCTGATATTGATTTTTAGTAAATTCATCAACTTCAAATGTATTTTTGACGGCTGGTATAGTGCTACTCACTTTGGAGAGGCTAAAGTGAGTATACCACGCCAAGATCATAAATATAATGTAAGATACTATGCAACGTTGTATATGAACAGTATAAATTGTTTACAATGAAGTAATGACAATTATGCGGTTCATTATCTAAAATAGTTTCCATATACATTTTTTTCTGATTGAAATAAAAGAGGGGGGGTGGTATACGCACTTTTAGCCCTTTATATCTGTGTATGTGGATGATTGTATTCATGGAATGCCAAAATTAATTACACGACCTGCTTATATGAGATCCACTAATGTTGATCCTCGTTTTCGTTTCACGGACCCCCAATTTTTTTTCACTGACATGGACCCCTTACAGGTCGTCGTCGACCCTTGACGATCAATATAGACCACTTTAGAAATCACTGTTGTAGACCAACAAAAATTAATAAATAAATATTAAGTTTAATTATTAAAAATCCGAAAATAGAAACTTTATTCAAGGTGGAAATATTCAAATTATCGATCGTCATTAATATTATGAAAATTATTATTAAGGATATATATTAGAAATGGTATATAATTTACCGGCCGATTATTAGATCTTTGATAAAAAATACCGAAATATTATTTTGGAAAGATGAAGAAATGAAAATATGGAAAGTATATGAAACGATTTAAAAGTTCATTATTTATAAAGATTTCTTATCAAAAAATATGATTTCTTTAAGATTATAAAAGAAAATTGCCTATAATTTTGACAACAACTAAAAAACAAAAAAATAATATATATTCTCTGCATTATAGAATTACATATTCTTTACACGTTCGAATCATTATATAATAAAGTTTTTGGGTCTTATGATACAGAATCACAGTATTTGAAAATATTGTATTCGAAATCTCGGACATGGGAAACGACTCTACCATATGTCCAGCTGTTACTAAATATTTTAGACACATATTTGTATAAACGATCACGTAATAAAGACAACAAAATTTTCAAAAAGGCTGGAAATAAGGAAATCATTTTAAGTATATATAAATTTAGATTTGTTTTAAAATAATAAAGAAGATATATATTTTTATAAAAGATATTAAGTTCTTATCTAATTTTATACAATACTAGCTCTGACCCGATAAACGTTGTTTTACGGATGATGTCATTTGAAAACAGGAATTAAATTTTCTAATTTTTTTTTTTTGAGAAAAATTTTGGAAAGCGTGCCTTCACCCATTAGCCATGTTTTCAATGATTCTGGCGGTGAATTTAATGATGTAAGCACAATATTGCCAGAACAGCAACACATTCCGGATGTCTTATTTTTAAACTTGAGCGCGTGACAATGAATACATTCAACAGACATTTCACCAATAGCAATTTTATTATGAGTACTTATGTCTGGTTCGTAAGCAAAAGCTGAATGATGACATAGTTGCAGCGTGTAATGAACGAATTCTTTTAGCATTATTAACTGATCTATTCGCATAAGTAACTTGTTGCCTTTGAATAATTCTTTGCATCTCAAGTTGTTGTGCTCGTTCAAATGTGGTCCAAATATGTACGTCCACCCGTTCTTGAGTTTTAGGATCAGATACGCCGTACACTATATACTTGTATACATAGATATTGTCTTAGATAATTTCATAAAGATACTATTATTTTAAATTCTAAAAGCAAACGAGTCAAATGATAAAAAGATAATAAGATCAAGCGGAACCAAGCAAATTTTTTCGCAGCAGATTTTGGTCTTCGGAGATCGCTTTTTTTACAAAGGATTCATATATAAAGATCGAAGATTCGAAAAGTCGCCACAGAGATCACATCTTCGTAGATTGTCTCCAGTCTTATATTTCCTATCATGTATTTCTAAAAGAGATGGTTTTCTCTAACTAGACTCTTAGCCGGGTTTGGCTGTAATGTATAGTTCTTCTAAAGGATGTTTTTTTTTTAAGCTTAGATGGAGATTATTTTCAAATCAGATTGTCACTCTGACAGCTCTTCTTAATGTTTATATTTCTAGCAAATTATTACGCTTGAGAAACGATCCTGAATTATCCAAATATGCTTTGAAAGTCTATCTTCGGTTCGCGAGACTTATAGACGACTTTGTGATTTTTATGATGCACAAAATTAACTATCGAAGCAAGCCATCCGTCGAAGTGTGAATAAATTTCGTAACAGGTCAATTGAAAAGTCCCCGGCCTACCATAGTAAAACACATTTAATGATCCGACAGCTGTCAAATTTATACACCCGTCTTTTGAAGGTTAGGGCTAACTAAAAATCATATGGATTTAATTCTAGTACCGCCATCTATGTGTCAGGTCGGGGACTTGTCAATTGGCCTGTTATTACATACTCTCTTCATGATGCAAAAAAAGTAAAATTTGTGCATTTACTTTAAAAAATTTCCTTTTTCTCGATTTAAAAAGATTGATTTACTTCTAGAAAAAATTTCAATATATGTTCTAGTCTTTTCTTTTCCGAAATTTCCATCATTAAATTTGTTTGTATTGATTTTTATTTATTATTAATCAAAATAACAAACTCCTCCCTCCTCGAATTTCCATCCAATAATACACATAAAGTTATTTACTTGTTTTCTTCTCTATATGAAAAATATTGTAAAGGAAAATGAACTTCCAAGGTCATGAAAATTAGTGAAAATATATTTCTTATTCAACACGAAATACTATATTTTGTATATTTCCAAAAAAAAACTATGAAGAAAAGTTTCTTTAATGGGATTCGATTTTTAGGTTTTTTTTTACAATCAAAAAATCAAGACCTTCTCTTCATACAAGAAAAAAAAAAATAATCGAAAGTAATTTTACAACAATAGAATAAAAAGAAATCTATTCAGAAGAAAAATCCAATTCTTGACATTGGCAATAACTTAAATATAGTATAATGAGGGAATTTTTTTTTCATTAATTACATATTTTGTAATTGTGACAAGCCTACGAGGTTAGTCCGTTTCAATTGTGTTTCTATTTTTAATTTTAATTTTTTTTTTGTTTTATTCTACCTTAAGCTTAAATAATTAATTAATGTTAAAAGAAACAATTTTTAGTCGAATATTTATGCCCTATGGTAGATACTATCAGAAGCTGTATATTAATTTGGTCACTACATTCGTAACGCATGGAAATATTCATCGGAGAACGGTTTCAACGCAATACAATTTCACATTTTTAGTATCCTGTTACGTGACAGCTACTTATTACCATATTACCATTAGCAGCAGAAACTAGCTAACGACCAAAAATGCTAGCTGAGACTAGATGTTTAGAGAATCAAAAGTTATATCGATTTTCGTATGCCAATCCGTCTAGTCGTTTTCATACAAGCTAAATTTTAATTAAATTTCCAATACGGGTAGATTATTCCTTAACTATGGATTTGATATTATAGGTCTGTTTTATTTGTCTACCCTGGAGCAGGGTAAGTGGAAAATAAAACGAGCAGGAGTAGGAGAAAGTTTTAATTCATATGTTTGTATCGCTCCTTAGCAACCATATTGTAATGAAATGAGAAACGTTTAGCTAATACACTTTTTATGGTATAAAACTGAACTAATTTCGGGTGGGATAGTTACACCTGGTCTAAAAGTAGTGTAGGATTTGCTCTTTTGTTGTTTTTGTTTTCAATGCTCTACCCAAGAGCAAGTGGCAAATAAAACAGACCTTATGTGTCAGTAAAATCAGCCGAGAAGGAGTGAAGTTATAAAGCAAAACCATGATGACTCCAAATTTTTGTCGGTTTTTTCCCGTTTTCCAGATTTAATAGGAAAATTTGTAAAATGATTTCAAATAAATTAATTACATACGTTACCTACATAAATGAACGATACAAATGTTAAATTTCAGTAAAATCGGTCCAAGGATAGTGTCGTAACAAGTAGTTGTAGAAAAAAATAAGGTTGTTCGTTTTTTGTTTATGTTTTCAGATATACTTTAAAAACTGATAATACTGATTTGAATACAATTTGCACTATTAGGACCCAGGTAACTTTGGAAGAGAAAGCAACAACGGCTATAGGCCGATTTTAAATTTCTATGACTTTGTGACAATTTAAAGTTTGGCGTAATTTTTGCGGATAATTAAATTATTTATAATTAACATTTAATTTTGTTATTTATTATTGCATTCATTTTAATATTATACAAATAGAATTTATGTTGCAATTAATTTTCAAAATTTTAAATTAAGGTTGTAGAAAATTGTGCTTTTAATAATAAATACAGCAAAATAAGACAATTCTTGTCAGCTGATTAGGAGAAATGCAATATTATAGATATTGTTACAACGAAAGATTAGTAACAATTTAAACCGTGGTGCGATTAGGAAAATCTGAAAGTTGTTCATTCATATTTATAACATGTCTAAGACCCAGAACTCATATTTAAATGTTTATATTTACAATATTAGTCCACATGGAATTGTATTTAATTTGCTATGTTTTAAAATGTTTTTATATAAAAAAAGAGACGTTTTAATGTTATATAATTTTTAACTTCTATACGAAGTAAATCGTTTGCAATCATTTTTATCCAATGTCTGTCTGTCGTCTGTCTGTCTGTCGTGTACAAGATTGCGGCCGTATTTTTGAAGCAATTTCCATGAAAGAGCGGTTTTTTCCTCATGAGAACCATTCTTTCAGAAGTTGGGTTTGATCTGACTAAAACTTTGGGTAGGCGTCGAACAAAAGTTCGGTTTTTTGTGCTTTTACATGGTATTCTAACGTTATTTATGGACTGATTTCAATGAAATTTGGCATGAGACACCTTTTCAATGAAAGAACAATTGTGTCCAAAAATCAATTACAACTTCGGGTAGTTGCCGAACAAAATTCGGATTTTTTTGTATGAAATTTGGAGCATAACTTTGGGTGCTCGGACAAAATTTCGAAATTTTTGTACAAAATAAATCATAAATTGTTGTATGAAATAATTTAATCGATATGTATTGAAGTTCCCATAGTGGTTTGCGCACTATACCTTGTTTTATTTACATTTAAAATATATTGTCATGGGTGATAGATTTCAGCTTCGGTCTTAAAACTTAAAACTCCACTAAATTCAGTGTAATCAAACCAAAATTTCTGAGTGATTTATTGGTTGGAATGATATTTTATACAAAATTTTTTATATATAGTATATATATAATGCTTTCAAACAAAATTCATCAGAAAAAAAAAGCAAACGAAAACATAATTTCTGTTGAAATCCCTAAAAGCATCATTTAGGAAACATTAATATTACAGAATATAATAAAAACTGTGTGAACCACCATCGTTATTTCAATGTCAACCAATGGCACACACCTCAATATTAATGGCAACCTTTTGCCAAGTCACGCAATCACCACAGAATTTTAGGATTTTCAAATAAATGGTTTACATTTTTATTTTTGCTCATTTCCTTACACAAGGATGACGTTATATAATTTCTATCCACTGACCTTATTTTTATCATATTAAATGATTTCAAGAAAAATAAAAATCTAATTTTAATTCTAATCAAAAATATTATTCTAATTTTTATATAAAAAAAAATTTTAAATAAAATTTTAAATTGTTATCAATATCAATTTTAGCTATGGACCCGACCCGGCCCGACCCATATTGTTCTTTATTTTGAAGTAAACATTTCCTAAATTAAAATTCATATAAATTAGTATAAAATGACAAAATATCGTCGTTTGCGTGACAAATAAAAATATTTTCGTGAATATTTCATCATTTTAATACAAAAAGTGAGAAATAAAAACACTTGGCGCTTTTCTAGGAATTTGTATATTGACTAAATATTCTTATAAATACAGTTCATTCAAAAAGAAAGTTTACAGTATATCAGAGAAAATGCAAAAGAATTTAATACTTTTAATTTTTGCCGAGTTACGTACGCGTTTTGCTTGATTTCGTGTAGAAGCTTTAATATTGTCTTCTCTTAAAAGGAAATTTTGAGTTTGAAAGATTATAGAATATCTTTACAATATAAGGACCGATATTATTAACTGTTTTTATAACAAAAGTAAAAGTAAGTCATATCGAAAAAAAGCTTTAGAGATGTTATCGACGTTTATTTGGTCGTAGGTGCCTTTACGAAAGCATATAATTTGTAATGAAACAAGGAATCACATTCTAGTGATTCAAGTTTCTTCTGTAGATTGTCGCCTTCATAAATTTCGTAAGGCAATTTGTCATTTGAAAGTGATAAATTTAAGCTGAGAGCTATTGTGTTCTTACTTTTAAATAATATTTAGGTATCTTTTTAAGTAATGGTCTTACATTAAGGCAGTCCCTTCTGAAAATAACCAATGTGATAATCTCTGTCACAATTATGGAATTTCATTGCTGGTTTTACGACCAATGCTTAGATAAGGAAATAATTTCCCTTAAAATCACCTAGTTAAATCATTTCCTAATGAGTTTAGTAAGCTTTTTCAATTATTTCAATTGTTTTCAATTGTGGAAGGTAAAATAATGAACATTTTGTTTTTTTTATATAATAAACTTTTGTCTATTAATTTTCTTAATATATTTACTATTGTTACAACTTAAAGGGTCTACTTGATTAAAAACAACGATCCTTTATTTGTACATAAATGTTTTTTATTTAATTTTTGATTAAGTATAAGACAATTTTATAACACTTATAAGTTATTTGTATTTATTATTATATTATTGTTATGTTATGTTATGTTATGCTATTTTATATTGTTTTTCGACTGCCGCCCTTGATCTTCGTTTCGTCGGTTTTATAGTCGATTTTTGATGTTTAAATTCGGGCGTTAGTTCCCACCAAAAATTCTATAAGCCGAAAAGAAATTCCTTCTAAATCGTTCCTACAACTCAAGGATAATTGCCTACTTTAATTTTATTACCTAATGCATTTTGTTAGACGAAAATGTATAGCGATGACTCAGAGAACACTTGTGTAAATCCTTTTAGCGATAGGAAAACATTTAAGAAGAAAATGTCTTTGGCGAGGTCAAGAAAAGGATTGTAATATGTATTTAGGACCCGCCAAAGAAATTCCTTTCAGCAATTACAAACGTAATTGCGTTGATGGTGTAAAAAAATGTTCATCCGCTTTCTTCGGTAATAAAAATCAGTCAGGATATGATATAAGAAATTCCGCCGACAGAGGAATATGTAATAAAAGAATATTGGAATAGGTTGCATGAATGAGTTGCATATATTGGCTTCATGTGTACATGACGTTCAACTCATTATAACACTATTACTAAATGTCTGATAAAGTGGATATAGTTGTAAAGAACTTATCGAAAATAAAATCAAGATTCTTTGTCATGTACACTTTCTTCTTAAACAGATTGTACAAGAAGATAGCATTAATTTTTTATATACAATGAAACCTCTTAAACGGAATGCTCTGAATCAGTATACCAACATTCTCCAGGATAATAGAATTTCTGCAGAAAGCGAAAAATCCTTATTTATTTCAGTAATAAAAGAAATTAGACTGTATTTTTGAAGATACAACTTTTTCAAGTTACTTGTGTTTAAGTAAATCATTAAGACAGTTTTTAATCAATTACTTATTTTATTGTCAACACTTTAAAACTATTTCAAGCCAAAAACTTTATCAATATTCTTAATTGTCGAATTCCTTCTTAATATACTTTTCTAATAAATCGGATTCTATTCACTTTTATACTACATATCTCATTCCAAAAAATAAAGTCATGGAAAACTTATTTTCACTCAAAAGAAAAAGAAAAACGTCAAAGAAAATAACTTACCTACGTCATTGAATCGACTAAATATTTTTGTTTATATTATTTTAGTTTTGAAAAGATATTTTCTTGGTCGTTATATTAAGGAAATCGAACATAGAATTGATTCTAAGAAAAAATCCTATCCATGAACAATGTTTTCGGATTCCTTCATATGAAATTGAAGATCATTAGCCAAAGGGCGGAACTGTGTATACCATCTGGGAAACATGATGATGATGATATGAGATTGGATAGTTGATCAAATGGATATTACTATATTGAATGAAGCTTAAAACTTTTCTACAATATCCTGGAAAATAATAATATTAGGTGTATCAAAAAGTTCTCAATCCGATAATAGATGTTGCTACTAACATCGCCATTTTATTTATTTTTATTATTATTATTTACTTATTTTAGTTTTCACAGCCATTAAAAGTGAGCAGTTTTTGGTTTTTATCAAATATCGAAGAAATTCAGTATCGATCATTGAGTGATTGATTAGATTCCTGATTTTGGATAGGGAAACATAAATCAAAGCAAAGTTATATGCTACGATTTGCAGTCAATTGTTATTTGAAATTTGCATCGAATTCGGAAGTCATGGACGATATAAATGCCTATTTTGAGGAATTACACATACCGTATTATCGGGAAGGTATTTACAAAAGTTCAAACTGTGTTTGACTAAGTGTATTGAGTTTACAGGAGTTTATACTGAAAATACAAATATTATATTTATTTTTGATACACCTACTACACATTCGCGTATATGAAAATCGATTTACTTTAGTAATTTCTATTCTTCCTGAAAATCTACAAAGAAACTTATGAAATTTCTTATTGGATAGTAAAAATGTGGTCGATCAATGATTCTTATATATTTTAACTTGTTTCCAATTTTGTTTTTCTCTTTACCTCTCACCTGTTTTTCTTTATTGGTCGATAATAAAAGAAAAACACAACAACATTTCTTTTTTCCTTTTTCGGGCCTCTAGCATAGCTCTAAAATATATACTAATAAAAAAATCCTCCGATAGTATAATAATATGAAAATGAATTTTCATTTTAATTCTAAACACAAGAAAAAAGGGAAAAATAAAGAAGAAAAAAGGATATAGGCGTAGGTTTTCCAAAATAGTAGGCGGTAAATTTTATAGAATACAAAAATTTACATAATATTTAAATATAAGATCTAAAATTTATTTTCCTTATTTTTGTGTTTTAGCTTGTCAAAATTTATAATCTGTATATTATTTATTTTCAGATATTTATCCAAATGTTATGATAAACAATAAAAGGATTTTTTCCTTAATACATTCAATATGACGGGAACGTCTATCGTTTTACAATCGCAACAACATCAACCACAACAGTCTTCGAATGTTGGTAATGGAGAAGGAGGAGGAGGTAGTGAAGCAGTAAATACAACAACAAATGTAAATGGAGATCCAATTTGTAATGAAAATGTTGGTGATAATGCTGGCGGTGGTGGTGGTGGTGCTGGACACCGAAAAGGTCACAGGTGAGATAAATAATTATAACATTAGTCCTTTAACAATATATCTAGATTAATTTTCAATTAGGATTTAAATTGGTTTTACTTAATAATATGTCTAATATTTAAATGGGGGCACAGTATTGGGTATTTTGTTATCTATGAAACTAAAGTAAATAATGATAAATAGTTTTTTTTTAATACCTAAGAAAAAAGGTTGTTTCTATCATCTTAAGGGGCTACATCTACCTAAAGAAAAAAATGAAATTAATTTTTAATATTTTTACTAGGACTTCCAAAATTAAAGAATATATCCTGAAAGTTTCACATCGTTATATCTGTGTAGATTTAACGAAGTTAGAGAATTCTGATTGAAAGAAGTTTGAGCATTCAAATATTAAAAGGTTATATCTGCCTAGCAAATAGAATTAATCCGTTCAACCTAGATTTTTTCGTTTCGCGTTGCGTAAACTTCCCTGGGATGACCCTTTTTTGTTGCCTCCTTATAATGATAGGCTAAAATTATTAGGCTTACATTCCTTAGAAAAGAGGCGTGAAGTAACTGATGTGGTCTTTGTTCATCAGATTGTTAATGGTGCCATCGATGCTTTCTCTATTTTAAACGAAATGCACCTTGATTCAAACATTTGTTGCCCAAGATACGGGGAGTTGTTTAAAATCAATTTTCACCGAACTGACTACGGGAGGAACGAACCAATTTCCAGAATGTTACTCGAGGTAAATTTAAATGTACAAGTTTTTGACTTTTTCCTTAGTTAGTACAAGCTGAAAAGACTCTTATATATTTTTCTACACTATTTCCAAATTCGATGGATATCATATCTCAAAAACCGCATAATAGATGATTTTCAATTTTCAATTCGTCTTCATTTTGTACAAATAAAAATCAATTTGAAAAAATCAGTGATCATCAGCGACACATCGCTGTTATTGCTTTAAATAATCTCTTTTGTTTTTGGAATTTAAATGAATTGTTTGAGCTGAATAATGTCCAATCTCCTAACGCTTCGAATGGGCCATATGTAGGTTTTTTGTTTGATATATTTTTAATGTTGTTTTCAACTCTTAATAAATGTATTGTATCTTATAGCAAAATACTTTCTAAGAAAAATAAATTTGAATTTATTCCTTTTTGGTTGTCGGAAGTCTAAGTCGATGTAGCCCCTTAAACTATCTTCGATATTAAATAAAAATTAGGAGAATATTTAATTAAATAAGAAAAAACATGTTTAATTAATGTTTATTTAAATACAAGGAGGAATTACAAAAAGGGTTCATATATTTTTTTTATAGGATAAGGAAACGTGAATAAACCACGTTGTTTAATAAAATTCTGTTTGACCTTAGGCATGACTATTATTTATATTAAACGACACGATTGGGAAATTTTTTCTTTTCCTAAATAAACTTTATATAGTAAATAATAACATTTTATTTTGTTTTTCCACAGACGTCAAGAATCAATGTATCAAATGACTGGTTTATATTCAGAAACAAATGGTGATGATAGTAGTGTAGATGTACCACAAGATTCTGAATCACCTGAACCAGATGAAGTTATACCAATTACATGTCAACAACATCATCATCATCATCATTCACAACATAATAGTATTTCAGATACAGTAATAAAATGTCATAGCCGACAACCGTCCAGTACATTAATTGATAATAATCGTGATGGTAAACAACATCAAACAACAACAACAACAACAACAACAGCAACAACAGTCCAACAAGAACAAGATGATAGTTTAATGAATAATCGTGATTGTGGAATACTAAATTGTCGTCCATTTGTAATACAAAAATTTGCTAGAATTAAAATTTTCGTTTTATTATTATCAATACTAGTCACTTTACAACAAGCTTTAAGTTCTGGTTATATTAATTCGGTGATAACAACAATCGAGAAACGTTTTGAGATACCATCAAGCTATTCTGGTTTAATAGCATCAAGTTATGAGATTGGTAATGTGATAACTGTTATATTTGTTAGTTATTTGGGTAGTCGAAGACATATTCCAGTTTGGATTGGAATTGGTATGCTATTGGTATATTATTTTTTTTTATAATTTCTAATAAAATCATTTTTTCCTAAGGTGCTGTTATTATGGGTATCGGTTCTTTAGTGTTTATGGTACCACATTTTACTGGTGAACCAAATCCTGGTATTGAATTACAGAATCATACATCCGACAATATCTGTCGTGGTGTATCATTACGTGAACAAGATATGGGTTTGGGACGTTTATCAAGTGGTTTATCAAATCCACCATTAGCACCACATAATAATTTACGTGGTGATAATTGTATACAGGGTAAATCATCAACATTCGGACCGGTACTATTATTTGTGCTTGCTCAATTATTACTTGGCTGTGGTGGTAGTCCATTATTTACATTGGGCACAACATATGTTGATGATCATGTTAAAACTGAAAGTTCATCAATGTATATTGGTAATTGAAAATAAAAAACCAAATAATTAAAATTTTTAAGTATTATTATGTATTTTATTTTGACTAGGCTGTATGTATAGTATGGCAGCTTTTGGACCAGTTTTAGGATTTTTACTTGGTGCCTATCTTCTATCATTTCATATGGATTCATTTTCAGGCAATTTAATATCGATTGGTAAGTAAAAATTAATAATATTTTTAATTTAAATGCGTATTTGCAATACTAACATAATATAGGGTAAATTAACCAATCGCTTCCAATTTATGGTAGATTTATGGTTCAATATTTTTAAGGTGGATGTTTTGAAGTAAAGTTTCGTGTTAGAATATATACATATATATAGATTAAATGAGTTTTAGATTATTTTATAATTAGTGCTTTACTGGCATTTACTAAATATCTTGTCATTGTTTAAGCTATTAACTGACAGGTATCAGCCCATTTCCTAGAAATTAGTGACCAATTGTAATGTGTATTTTTTACGACTCCGGGGAAAATACTAGTAATAACTCTAGCTGTAAGACCTTTTAGTTGGAGAGGTATTGAACATTTCTGTGACTTATTTTATGAACACAATTTCGTATTTTTCATTGTTTACTCTGGGCTGTGAATTACGATCATCATTTTAGTGGGAATTAGCCTTCAAAGAGATCAATAAATTTGAAAAAAATTCAGTAAGAAACCAGGATTGTGTTTATAATCAATATTAAAATAATTATATATTGTTCTGTATAATTGGCAGAACGATAGGTCGTGCAAAAAGGGACAATAAAATTAATAAACTAAGGCAGAAAAGGGTTTACTGGTTCTTAGACAATATAATTTTAAATTTCCTAAATTTAAAGGAGTATTTAGGAATATATTATTTGCAAGAAGTATTTAGGGGGTATAGTTGTTTTGGGAAGCAAAGGATTATAGATGGACAGCTTACAGGTTTTGTAAATAGTTATGGTTTTTATTTATATTTTTGTACAAGTAATATAAATAAATTATTTAAATTAATAAAATTAAATCAAATTATTTTGTTGTACGCAAACAAACTAATATTAAAAAAATTTGTTACATTATAATAGCATTTGTAGGGATTTTTTGTAAATAACTAAAAAGGTAGAATTTTCTTACAGCGGCCATTTACCCTATTAATTAATATTTGAACAATTGTATAAGTTTTGTTTTTCGATGACTTTGAAATGATTCATTCTTTAAATTTCTTTATTCCAATTAAAAAATAATCAGAAGAAAACAAATATTGTTTTTAGAAACCGAAATATACGAATCGCAATTCTTTTGATGAAATTAATTATATTGTTTGTATATTATTTCTATATTGAACTCTTAATGAAAGATATGAGATGATTAAATCTTCAAATATTTTCAAAAAAACTAAATTTAAATGAAATTTCTTCAAATTTTAATTTAAATAATTCTTCTTTGAAGTTCTAGAATGCAAGTCTTTTAAATTAAGTTGTTCTACTGGATGTTTATCTTATAATTGCTTTTGTTTCTTTTATTAAAATTCTGACCTGAAAAATGCAACATCTTTAAAATGCTACATTTTTTTTGTTCAATTCTGACTTTAATTCCTTCAACTGCATTTTTTTTTTACTCTTATTTAACGCTTTATAGGCTATAATTTGAAGATCAGAATTCCTTCGATGATTCTGTTATACTGAACATGAGAATTTTCTAGAACAAACACAATAATTTTTTTGAGGTCAACATTTTATTTTAAAGAAAAGAATGGAAAAAATTCTTTCCTACCTTGAAACCTCAGTAATATGTCGACGTTAAGTATGTTCTACCAAAGAGTATGTTAGTTTTGTCACTGCATTTGTAATATGTACATATAAATAATCGTTGGAAATAGATAATCATGAATTACTATCATGGACAAAAAGTAATGAGACTGTATTTTTAAAAATACCCACGCAATGAATATGAATGTGTATATTTATTTGATAGATTGATATGACTGTTGTGAACAGCTAATAGAAATCTCATGATATTTGCTTTGTTAGTTTAACAATTTCAGCGGCTTTTGTAATTGTGAAAAATTTGGCTATTGGTTAAGTCGTTGTGATTGCAAAATATTAAACGAACTTTGAAATGAACATATTTTTCATTTCGTATATTATTCGTCCTTTTTAAATATATACATATTTTTTATCTTTAATTAGGTCCCGGTGATCGTCGATGGGTTGGTATGTGGTGGGGTGGTTTTCTTTTATGCGGACTGCTATTAATAATTGTGGCAATTCCATTTTTCTCATTTCCAAAGGTAAAAAATTTAGTTTTTTTCATTTTTATTTAACAAAAACTTATAATCAATTTTTATTTTCAAAGGTTTTAACACATGAGAAAAAGAAAATTCGTAAATTGGAAATGAAAACTCAACAATTATCTTCGAATAATTCGAATAGTTTACAACGTCAGGAAAAACAACATAAACAAAATGATCAGCAACAACAAAATGATAATCAAAAGAAACAAAATAAATCCGATAATGGATATGGAAAGGATATTAAAGGTATATCGATTAATTAACTTTGAAGAAAAAACTCATAACACTACAATAATAATCTTTATTTCTTTCAGATATACCACTTTCAATGTTACGTCTTGTCTGTAATCCAGTTTATATTGTAACATGTTTAGGTGCTTGTATGGAATTAATGATTGTATCTGGATTTGTTGTATTCCTACCGAAATATCTAGAAACACAATTTAGTTTGGGCAAAAGTCAAGCAAGCGTATTTACTGGTTCAATAGCAGTACCTGGTGCATGTATTGGAATATTTATTGGCGGTTGTATATTAAAACGTTTACAATTGAAACCAAAAGGAGCTGTACAATTTGTTTTAATATCAAATGTTGTATGCCTATGCTGTTATGGTTTATTATTCTTTTTGGGTTGTGAAAATTTAAAAATGGCCGGTACAACAATACCATATTATAATAGCAGTTCAACACATACCGCACAATCGGCAGAACCATTTCAAGTGAATTTAACAGCAGCATGCAATTTTGGTTGTGAATGTTTAATGATCGATGTTGAACCAGTTTGTGGTAATAATGGTTTAACATATTTTAGTCCATGTCATGCTGGTTGTACTGCATTTTCATCACAATCGAATTATACAAATTGTGCTTGTAAGTTCTTTTTAATTGGCTTTTTTCCAAATATATATAAAAAATCCTTTTTTTTTGTAATAAATAGGTGTTCATTCGAATATTACAAGAATATATACCGGAAGCGGTGGTAGTACTGCACAAGCATTAAATGCTCGTGAAGATTTCGCTGAAGTAACTGTTGTTCCGGTTGCAACAGCAGGACCATGTACAACACCATGCCGAACAATTTATCCATTTTTAATATTATTATTTTTTATGACATTTATTGTTGCTTCAACACAAATGCCACTTTTAATGATTGTATTACGTTCGGTATCGGAAGAGGAACGTTCATTTGCTTTAGGAATGCAATTTGTTATATTTCGTTTATTCGGGTATATACCGGCACCAATTGTATTTGGTAATTTAATTGATTCAACATGTTTATTATGGAAATCGACATGTGGTGAAAAAGGTGGACGATGCTTAATATATGATATTGAAACATTTAGATACAAGTAATTTTTCGAAATTAAATTTTGATATCGTTTTTTTGTAATAAATTTTCTTTTTAGATATGTCGGCTTATGTACTGCTGTTAAAATAGTTGCATTAATAATTTTCCTGATTGATTGGTGGCTTGTTAGAAGGAGAAAAAATCTAGATGAATTAAAACCATTAACTGCACATGATGTTGTCGGTTCTATTATCAGTTTGGATAAATGTAAGTATAAAAAAAAAACAGGAAGAAGAAATGAAACTAATTTTGCTTTTATATAAATTTCAGTATTCGAAGAGAAAGGACATGTTGATAATCAAGGAATACCTTTTAGTAATGAGATATTATCTGGAGAAAATTGTTTGAGTGCTGATGGAAAGAAAATTATCGTTGCTTCACGTCACATGAGAAATGATTCAAAATCAATTCAATTAGAATATCGGTAATTCCTAAAAAAATATAATAAAGAAGTAATTTTACAAAATAACTTTAGACCATTTGGTTTCAACAAAAAAAGTAACTGAAAAATTAGATTCTAAAGTTTATTTGTCAAAAATATATTTTATATATTACAGGTCTTATTCTGAAATGAAATTGTTAAGTCATTAAGTCTTTAAACTCTTGTAATTTGCTACCTCAAATTGCTATTTCGAAAACTTTATCATGATCATCGACCATATTTTTGGTTATCGTTCTCTTCCTTTACTTCTGCCCAATCGTGCGCACTAGAAAATATAGTATTAAGATTAGTTAGAAAATTGGTATGAGGACTACCTTCTATCAACTCTTAAACAAGACTCACAAAGATGGTTTACCAACGAATAGTCAACGAAGAAAAAATTTACAATCTTGCTAGTAAAAAAATCAACAAAAAAAAAATTTGAGAAACATTTCGATATTTAGCACATTTCCTTATAAACTTAGGTAAGGAATTGCTTGACTTGACACCTTTATTGTCTACTAATGAAAATACAGTTTTTGACTACAATCATTGAAAAAAGGATTACAAATTTTAAAGTATGTACTCATCATAATCAGTTTTAAACAAAGCTTTGAACCGAAATGTATTTCGTTTCGACTTACGGTTTCCTTCTCAAATTTATTTCGGTCCGGTTTTCGTTTCAGCTTAAATTTTGTTCGCTCCACTAACGATTCAAGTTAAAAACCAGAAAGTTTTGTCGTTTTTTTATGATTTTTCGGTTATAGTTGGAAAGTTTGTGAACCAATTTCATTGAACTTATTTGCATACATTGACTACATAAATAGGCGATATTGTGCTAAATTTCGATTAAATCGATGCAAGGATAATGCGGAAAGAAATAGTCGTAGGAGAAAATAAGCCTGTTCATAAAGTTTTTTTTTTTTTTGGATTTATGTACTTTAAAAAATAATATACCGTTTTGAATTAAATTTGCAAAATAGGCTTATCCCATTAGGGCCTTATGCTATCAGCGAATTAGAGCGAGTAACATCAAAGTTATGCAGAAAAACTCTGGAAAGAGAATTAGTTTTGTCATTTTTTCTGTCTCATTTTTGCTATAGAGCATCAAAAAAATCGACTATCGGCCGATTTTCAGATACTATATGTTTTTTGTTGTTTCGGTTCGGTACAGTTTTCAAGTTCTGATTTTAAATTGTTTAATTACAAAATAAGGCCATAAAAGTTTTCTAAATGTTTACTAATTTTTCACATATTTCTTTTCTTTTCTTTATAGATATGATAAATGTGACAATACAAATAATAATCAAACAATTTCACAATCACCAGCATTACCGCAAACAAAATCGAAAAAACATTTTCGTAGTAATTCATGTGATGTAAAAATGTTACGAAGTAATTCTCGTGAATATGATTCATCATCATCTGATTATACTGGAAATAATATTAATAATAATAATATTAATATTAGTCATAATAATAATAAATTAATTAATTCGAAAACAATTCAATCACATTCACGTAATAATTCGAATGATTTAAGTTCAGATTTTCGACAAAAATTGACACATTCACGTACAAATTCACGTGGTGATGATCAACAAACATTAAATATTAAATATATATTGAATCATTTAAAACCGCGTAATGAGGATGCAACAGCAACAAATGAGATAAATAATCATCGTGCTAAAAAGCATTCACGTAATCATTCGTATGATCAAATTTATACACCAAATAATATACGTTTTGATCATGATTTATTTAAATTGAAAAAAAATGTTAATGTTTTAAAAAATTTAGAAACTAAAGTGAAAAATTCCAATGAACAACAAACTACTAGTAAAAATCATTCACGTAGTAATTCAAAAGATTTAACAAATGATTTAATAAAAATACCAGCAGCAATTGTTGATGATGTACCACCATTAACAACAACAGGATCATCATCATCAAGCATTCTACGTCATAGACGTACGAATTCTAAAGATTTAAAAATTCTTACATCAACAATACCATTACAAGATTTACAAATTGGTGTTAATTGTATTCCTAATAGTAATATTAATATAAATAATAATAATAATAATAATAGTAATAGTAATAGCAATAATATCATAAATGGTGTTGGTAACAATATTAATAATTTAAATAATAGTAATTATCCAATAAATACATCATCATCATCATCGATGGCGGCGGCGGTGGTGGCGTCTTCGTCACAACAGCATAAAATACAAATTGAACAAGATCATGATGATGAACAGGAAGCAGCTCAATTATTATTAGGTAGTAAAACTAATAGCCATAGTGAGGATCACCTTAATGTTGATAGTGACACAACGTGTGTTTAGTAATTAAATTTTGTTTAAAAAAAAAAAAAAAAATTTATTAATTATTTTTAATATTTGTTGATAATTTTTCTTCTATTTGTTTTTTCTTTCTTTTTTTATTTTTAAATAATTAAAAAATATATTTTTTAGTTTTTAATATATTAGAATAAAAATTATTGAATAAAAATAAAGAAAAAGAAACAAAATGAAGAAGAAATTATTATGAAACGAAAAATATGTGCAATTTTCAAAGAAAAAAATGCCTTAAAATATATTATTAAAATATATATATATTCATGCTTTGTGATCCTATTTTTTTATTTTTTTTTAAAACAAAAATAACCTATTTTGCCATTCGTTTTTAATCAATATATATTATACTATATTTGTTTGTTTTTTGTTTTCTGTTTATTTTATTAAAATTATATACAATATATATTAGGCGGATCGGATGGGCGTCGTCAATTATGGTCCGTCAATTTATGATAAAAAATATGTTTTTTGTTCTATCAGTTAGCAGAGATTTGAACCAGAAATGTATTTCGTTTCGGTTTATGGTTTTCTTCCCAAGTTTCTCGGTTCGGTTTTTAATAAATAAATGATTGAGAAATTATATCTCCTCCAACAATATGCATATATATGATATTTTAATTTGAAGTTACGGCTTTAGTTTTGTTAAATAAACGATTAGTTCTTATTTTCGGTTCGTTTCCGTTTCGGTAAACATGAAATTTAGATATTTTTATCTTAAACTTCGAAGTCAAAGTGGCAGATAAGTTTGAGTAGAGTTGGCAGTTGGGTTTTCTGATGAAATTACACCTATAGGTTTATGTTTTGAAAAATTTTGATTCTTACAAATTAAAAACATGGCGTGGATTCTGTACTGCGATAGGCGATTGTCGCTTGTGACCAATTTGAAAGTGATCACCGCATATTTGGGCATTACGTAGGGCGATCATTATCGGTCTTGCCTTAACTTAATTTTTTCGTTCACAGTTTTATAAATATTGCGTTCAAAAAAGAGAATATTGTGTTGTATGGAAATGTATTTATTAATACTTTCTTTTTAATAAAAACTAAAAGTGTTACGATAATAGATGTATTAAAAATGTCTAATTTTTCTTGTATATTCAAAAAACATTAACACTTAAAATATTATTAAAAACAAAACAAAAATGTTTAATATTTTTAATAATATTATTAAATTATAATATACTTACATTTAAAAAAAGTAGAAATAAAATAAGATATAATAAAAAATTGCTAAAAACATAAACATCCACTTCTAAAATTATATGAAAGCGACAGGGTTTGAGATTTCGCCACAAATACATCAATATGCGGCGATATTGACGCCTTACGGAATGCCGGTGACAAGCGACAATCGCCTGTCGCCGTATAGAATGTCATTCCAGCGCTATGTGAGGTAATCATACGTAAATTCTTATAAAATATGTTTACGATTTTTCTGTTTTGTTAAATTATCTAACAGAACGAATTTTAATAAATCCCATACGTTTGCTGATCCGACTGAATAAGCGCCGCGGAAGAAATAAAACGGTTTTCAATGAGAGGCATACTCATTTTTGGTCTAGTTTTTATACCGTCACACTCTCAATAAAATGTGATATTTGTTCGAAATTTTATATAAGTTTAACACTAAAGCATACTATACAATAAATTTCCAACCGATATGCAGACCGTAGTGTTCAGTTTTGTTGTTGTAGGTAAAATTAAAGAAGACTACATCAAAATAACTTGAATCCATCATGTGTAAAATATATATTAGTGCACGGGGAGAGAATTAGACGTTTGAAATCTTAATTATTAATTATAATTATCAGTTAAAAGCGATTCTTTGCTTTTCTTAGTATAAAATCGACAAGGTTTTTAAACGGCGATACATTAAAGTAAATTGAACTCCTTTTAGGACATTTTTTTACTCTATGGATTGTATAATTGTTGGGAAAGGACTTTTTCATCTGATCCTCTTAATATTAAATGCTATTTTGATAATTATAAACGAAATATTATTTGTTTTATTATTTTTTTTGTTAGTAATAATAATTAAAAAAAACAAGGTTTCTCATATGAAATTTAATAAAATAAATACTATAAAAATATTTAGGATGTCATTTATGATTTTAATATGATAATATTAATTAAAATTTATTAAAAAGAAATTAATTTTAAAATATTTGTATATTAACACGTTCTACCTGGCGTCGGTCACCGGTCAGTCACAAGCTGTTCGTTTGTTTGACGGCATTCGCCACCGATGTTCCACAAGCTGCTCTTTTATCGGACACCATCGGTACCCCACACTTATAACTACGCGCTGACTTCTCATCATACAGAATATGAAAAACCGCACCGGGTGGAATATGTTAAAATGAATATTTTGTGACAAATATGCACATTTATTTATTTAAGTGGACATTTAATTTAATGCACATTTATTGTTTTTTTAATGCTCACAAGAAATGCGCATTTTTTTTTGTATATTGCGCATTATACATGTTCCCAATTATAATTAATATAAATTTTTACAAAAAATAAGACAATATTAAATTGTATTTGTCAAAAAATTATAGCTTTATATTTTTTTTATTTTTAAGCTGACAAGGCCCAAGGCTTTATTGTCATAACGTTAATCCATATTTCACAAATATATTTTTTAAATTTTAAGTTTTTATCTAATTTAGTAATAATGATAAATAGAAAGCTTTTTTTATGTAATATTAATTTGTTAAGGTTTGTTTGTACAGACTTTTTTTTGTAAAAATTGTAATAGTTTTCAAGAGATTTTGAAGAAATATTTTGGCGACATTGTTTTGTTCAAATATTTGTCTTAATTCAATATATAGAAAAGCTCAAATCACTTAAATCTACTTTAGAATTGAATGATTTCGGCGAGAAATGATCTTATTAGTAAATGTTGAATCTATTGCCAACTCGAAAAATAAATGAATCCAATCTTTAAATCGATTGATGACTTTAAATCGAAATTTGTTTTTTTTTTTTTTAAACTAAGAGCGTGTTTGAAAAGTAATTAAACTGACTAAACTAACGCAATTGATTTCTAACAGGTTTCGCACGAAAAGTTAACGGACGAGAAGATTTTTAATTCCATAAATAATAACACAATAAGCACATATCTGAAATTTTCAGAGACCTGATTAATAATGCCCAATTTTACTGTCAGAGGTTACGCTTAATCTAAGTTAAGATAGATTATGGGCTTAAGATCGACTTAAAGTTCTTTTACAGTTCATAGTAAGACGAGAATTCAGCTTAAACATTTGATAATATTTTGGCTATCAAATTGAGTTAAGAAAAACTTAAATTTGTCTCATCACAGGAAACCTTAAACCTTAATAATATTCCATTAACAATTTTAATAAAAATCCATTATTTAAAAATTTAATTTCTACTGAAAATATTTACCACGTTTTTAAATTTTCTTTTGAATCATATAAACTTGACAATTCTATGTATTTAATAAATCCTCTTTTAAACATTTTTTTTCCTAACTAACTTTCCATACAAAACAAAATTTACTGAAAATGAATTCAATTTTGTTTAAAGATGGCTAAAACCATTAAAAGAATGCATTGTCATCGTGTTCTGAGCTTTTCTGAAAGTTTCAAATGTCTTGCTAATCGGGAAGTAAGTTAAAAATCGATTGCAAAATTTGTACTGGACAAACAAACAAACAAGAAAGCGAGTTAATAAAAACGTGGTAATTAAATAGTTTTGATGATAGCACATTTGTTACGAAAACTTCAGTTATACTTCGCACAACAAAGACTTTTCAAATGAATGCCATCTATGAATTATAAGGTATAAGCTTCATAAAGTAAATTCCGAAGCATAATTTTAGTTACTATTCGTACAGGCTCTAAATATTGAATTCATTCATTTTGTTATAAATATAATTTATATATTACTATTTAGCAGTTTTTTAGGCGTTTAATACAAATAATTGGCATTGAATCGTTTATAAAATAAACTATAAAATACCAAGTATGAATTATTTTTTGCATGAAGAATAGAAGGTTTATGACAGATCTTGAGGAGTTTTTGGCAAATTTACACATTTTTCTATTGCCTACACCTAAAATATAGTTAAATTCATTGCAAAATATTGAATCTCAAAACTGTATGGAATGTGCACTGCAGAAGTAAAACAAAAAGAAGAAAAAAAAAATACATATGATAACATTTACTAAAATTTAAATTATTTAAAAGAAAATTAAATATTTAGATCTTAAAAAAATAAAATTCCTAAAAAAAATAGATAAGAAGAAGTATATATATATATAAATAAAACAAAAGTAGTGTTAAATTATTTATTAGAATCAAACACAAGAATGAAATTTAGCTATTTTAATGTTATATTTTATTGAATACAAAAATGTATATCCAAAAATTTCTATTTTTAGATAGTAATTGTTTTAAAAAAAGAAAAGAAAAAATATGGAAAGAAAAGCATTCTTTTATAAAAGGAAAATGATTAAATATTTATAAATATACTTTTTAAATGCAGAAATACTAATTCTACTAATAAATGCAAAATAAACGTTGTGGTAATTCCTTAAAAGAGCCAATGAGTCCCTTCAAGTATGCGCTGTGGCTCCATCTTGTTTGAAAGGGTTGGATGGTTTTCCACAACTGGCCTTAAAAAATGTTCCAACATCGTTCGATATTATTGAGCACTATTGATGGAAACTGTAATACCATCTTCATTTTCGAAGAAATGTGGGCCATTGATCCTCTCAGACAATACACCACACCAAACAGTACACTTAAGTTGATGAACTGCTCTTGAATTCTCCGTTTGCATTTCTGCTTGTTTACGAAGCCATTTAATTGGGAATAGACCTAATCGCTCATTATCAAATTGTGAATAAAGTTTAGATTTTCTTCTGCTATTAGTTGGAAATAAAAGTCAATGATTTTAGTTCATTGTTCGATTGTGTATTGTTCCATTTCAAATTCCCCGAAATAAAATTAAAAAAAAAAATTACAAATAATTCAAACCACCAACGTTCAGTTTACGCCACCCTGTAGGAACCTTAGTGTCAATACAAGTAACATTTCTTTTTTAAATGGCTTTTTGAATTCACGAATGGATAAATAAAATGATAGATGGATAAATAAGACTTAAATCTCATGTCGGTATCGCAATCAATTAACCTTCATTTAACGTACACCAAAGATTTCTTTTCTGGAGATGGGTAAAGTGGCAGAGGGTTATTTAGTGACACGATCATAATTTGAAAATGCTCAGAATTGATATCGAATTCGAAAATCTGGGCAAGGCAATTCAATTCTAGTTCAAAATTTCATGATATTATTTCTGCTTTTAAAAATGTTGATATATATAAAAATTTTGCAAAAATTTCAATCTTTCAAGATTTTCAAAATAATGTTTTCCTTAAGTCAAGAAAATTCAATAAAAATAAAATATAAAAGAAAACATATTTTCAATTAAATCCGAACTAATGTCAATTTATTTGTGAGAGAAAAACAAAAAACATGCAAAAAGAATGTGTTTTAAATATGTGTGATTTAAAAACAAATAAAAAATAATAATCTAAACATTATTTTTTTAAAAGAAACAATTCAAAATTATTAAAATATTAAAACTTAAAAATAGAGACTACAATATTTTAACCAAAAAAAAAAAAGAATAGATTTAGCTTTTCAACAATGAATTATGAAACAAATTGTTACATGTTGTTTACAAAGTATTATAAAAAAAAAAAAGAAATAGAAACATTAACTATTTTAAATGTACATAAAAATTTATAACTTGAATATTGTGGTACAGGCCCACAGTCATAGCAGGACTGGCATTCTGTACAGCGACAGGCGATTGTCACTTGTTACCAATTTGAAAGTGATCACCGCATATTTCGGCATTACGTAGGGCGATCACCTGTCGTCGTACAGAATGCCTATCCTGATTTTAAAATATCAACAATTTTAATAAAACTACTTCTTTTTATGTTTTTAGACGGATGATGGAAAATGTTAATTATAAATGTTTTTTAGGTATGAAGTTTGAATTGAAATATAAACGAATTTGTGATTGGCTAGCGAAATAATCAGGGGTTCAGCCTCCGGACAACGATTACAACGACCATTTGTCACTTTTTTTTTCACCTTTTTAAAAAAATTTCCCTAAATTTTAAAAGAGTATTGCCACTTCACAAAATTTAATTTCGAAAAGGAAATTATTTTTATCGTCGGGAAATTTTTTGTCACAAATTTTTCTGACGTCCTCTCAAGTTAGTCAGTATTTTGCGTTAGTAAATTGTATGAAAGATTAGATTTCGTTAATTTGAAATAAAAAATTTTTTTTTTTTGAAAATGACTAAAGTGATGATTATAGAATTCCACTGGAAATTACTAGTATTGGAAAAACCGTCACTGTTTATTTTATACTGGAGAAACACATATATGGTATATGATACCATGATATCAGAATAGTATGTAGTCACTTTATACCATTTCAAGAATGAACTATTAAATATGGTATTGAAATGATATTCGCTATACTATATAGTATCGATACCATACTATGAATACAATAGGTCTGTTTTATTTGCCATACCCTACACCGGAGCAGGGTAAGTGGCAAATAAAACGAGCAGGAGTAAAAGAAAGCTTTAATTCAAATGTTTGTAGCGCTGCTTAGCAACCGTATTGTAATAAAATGGGAAATTTTTAGCTAATACACTTTTTATGGTAGAAAACTGAACTAATTTCGGTGTGAGAGCTGCCCCTGGTCTGAAAGTAGTGTAGGATTTGCACTTTTGTTGTTTTTGTTTTCAATGTAAAAATTTGCTCTACCAAGCAAGTGGCAAATAAAACAGACCTTATATGTGTGTTCCTCTCATACTAGAGAAACTTTTAGAACTGCTGGTATTATCAAACATTGTATACTAAAGGTTCTTTGGTATTACTGTAGTATAATTTGATATCAAAGGTAGGCATTATGTACGCGGTGACAGGCGATATTATTAAAAAAAAACAAATGTTTTTAATGTTTCAAATAATATGATTAAATTAATTTTCTTACATTAAAAAAAAGAAAAGAAATAAGAATAAAGTAAAATAAAAAAATTGACAAAAACGTCTAAAACTAAACTTCTAAAATCATATGAAAGTAACGAGCGACAATCGCCTGTCACCATATATAATGCCTACCCAGATATGTGATTTTGGTTAAGTAAAAGAAGTACTTCACTCCTACACTTTTAGTATATGTTAGCCTTTACTTACACTAAGCTGGAAAATTAATAAACGCTTAGAAATGGAAATATTTCAATTCAAACCTAAAGATTGTTATTTAAACGTGCAGAAATTATTAAAGAATTATTTAGAAGAGAAATAAAATGGAAATATATTTAAAAATGTAAAATTATTAAAATGGAAATTGTGCTGTGACGAAAAATGCTATTAGAACAATGACAAAAAAAATAGGAAAGTTGGTGTGAAAAATTCGAAATTAAGAAATTTTAAAATTTCATATATTTTTTTCTTTCTCGGTTTTTGCTTAATTAATTCTCAATTAAACAAATAATACGAAAGTGTAAAACAACTTACGTGCTAATACTACAGGCTCAAAATTTTATTTTAGTCCTAAAAAAAGAATAATTAGAATTGTATTTTTATCATGGTTGCAATTTAGTACATTTTACCCTATTCACTGATTTATAATTATATATTTTGCTAATTAAAGGTACTACTTTTAATTATTTTACTAATTTTTTGTTTTTTAATTGTTGGAGAATATTTACTAAAAAAAAAAAAGTGGAAAATAAACTTTTATGTCGTATAAAACGTTGGTAAAGCTTAGCGAATATAAAAAAAGAAAATGAAGAAAATGCGATGCAATTGTAGCACTAGCTGAAAATTATTTAGTTCCACTTGATTTCTAACTTTAGAGCTACTTATTGCCGTGTTCTGTGATAGTTATAGTTGTTTCGTGGAGTGAAATCGTGTAATTCGATTCGAGTGATTAAATCGAATCGAAAATGCATTGCTATTTCTATGCCTTTTCGATACGATTTAGATTAAATCGGATTAACATACACGATTCCAAACTTCTTGCATTTTATACGATATTATTTAAAAAAAAAAAAAAGAAATGAAAAAAAGATAAATAATACATGATACTAAATTCAGAACATTTTTTGTACATTAAATTAAAAATATATTAAAGAAAAGAATTCTTATTTTGCAAAAATAAGAAAGAATAAAAAATATAATTTAATTTAGATTTAATATGAATCATAAAAATAATAATTATTAATAATAATAAAAAGAAAAACATTGCCTTACAGAAATTATAAATAGAAAAAGAATAAATATGAATTAAAAAAAAACAAATAGCAAAAATTTTAAATCTTTGCTTTGCATTTTTCCTCTTGGTTTTTCGTGTTTTTCTCTTCGAAAAGTGAATCTTTTCGAAAAAGGATAACAGATTCTGATTCAGAATTAAATTCCCCGTCGAATGAGGTATAATTCATCCAGATCTGAGACATATTTTTTTTAGGGCATAAAAAAACAGAGGCTAACCATCAGCGATTTCTTCAAAAATGGGTTTTTTGTGTTTTTCTCTTCGAAAAGTGAATCTTTTCGAAAAAGGATAACAGATTCTGATTCAGAATTAAATTCCCCGTCGAATGAGGTATAATTCATCCAGATCTGAGACATATTTTTTTTTAGGGCATAAAAAAACAGAGGCTAACCATCAGCGATTTCTTCAAAAATGGGTTTTTTGTGTTTTTCTCTTCGAAAAGTGAATCTTTTCGAAAAAGGATAACAGATTCTGATTCAGAATTAAATTCCCCGTCGAATGAGGTATAATTCATCCAGATCTGAGATATATTTTTTTTAGGGCATAAAAAAACAGAGGCTAACCATCAGCGATTTCTTCAAAAATGGGTTTTTTGTGTTTTTCTCTTCGAAAAGTGAATCTTTTCGAAAAAGGATAACAGATTCTGATTCAGAATTAAATTCCCCGTCGAATGAGGTATAATTCATCCAGATCTGAGACATATTTTTTTTTAGGGCATAAAAAAACAGAGGCTAACCATCAGCGATTTCTTCAAAAATGGGTTTTTTGTGTTTTTCTCTTCGAAAAGTGAATCTTTTCGAAAAAGGATAACAGATTCTGATTCAGAATTAAATTCCCCGTCGAATGAGGTATAATTCATCCAGATCTGAGACATATTTTTTTTTAGGGCATAAAAAAACAGAGGCTAACCATCAGCGATTTCTTCAAAAATGGGTTTTTTGTGTTTTTCTCTTCGAAAAGTGAATCTTTTCGAAAAAGGATAACAGATTCTGATTCAGAATTAAATTCCCCGTCGAATGAGGTATAATTCATCCAGATCTGAGACATATTTTTTTTTAGGGCATAAAAAAACAGAGGCTAACCATCAGCGATTTCTTCAAAAATGGGTTTTTTGTTTTTTTCTCTTCGAAAGGTGAATCTTTTCGAAAAAGGATAACAGATTCTGATTCAGAATTAAATTCCCCGTCGAATGAGGTATAATTCATCCAGATCTGAGACATATTTTTTTTTAGGGCATAAAAAAACAGAGGCTAACCATCAGCGATTTCTTCAAAAATGGGTTTTTTGTGTTTTTCTCTTCGAAAAGTGAATCTTTTCGAAAAAGGATAACAGATTCTGATTCAGAATTAAACTCCCCATCGAATGAGGTATAATTCATCCAGATCTGAGACATATTTTTTTTTAGGGCATAAAAAAACAGAGGCTAACCATCAGCGATTTCTTCAAAAATGGGTTTTTTGTGTTTTTCTCTTCGAAAAGTGAATCTTTTCGAAAAAGGATAACAGATTCTGATTCAGAATTAAATTCCCCGTCGAATGAGCTATAATTCATCCAGATCTGAGATATATTTTTTTTAGGGCATAAAAAAACAGAGGCTAACCATCAGCGATTTCTTCAAAAATGGGTTTTTTGTGTTTTTCTCTTCGAAAAGTGAATCTTTTCGAAAAAGGATAACAGATTCTGATTCAGAATTAAATTCCCCGTCGAATGAGGTATAATTCATCCAGATCTGAGACATATTTTTTTTTAGGGCATAAAAAAACAGAGGCTAACCATCAGCGATTTCTTCAAAAATGGGTTTTTTGTGTTTTTCTCTTCGAAAAGTGAATCTTTTCGAAAAAGGATAACAGATTCTGATTCAGAATTAAATTCCCCGTCGAATGAGGTATAATTCATCCAGATCTGAGACATATTTTTTTTTAGGGCATAAAAAAACAGAGGCTAACCATCAGCGATTTCTTCAAAAATGGGTTTTTTGTGTTTTTCTCTTCGAAAAGTGAATCTTTTCGAAAAAGGATAACAGATTCTGATTCAGAATTAAACTCCCCATCGAATGAGGTATAATTCATCCAGATCTGAGACATATTTTTTTTTAGGGCATAAAAAAACAGAGGCTAACCATCAGCGATTTCTTCAAAAATGGGTTTTTTGTGTTTTTCTCTTCGAAAAGTGAATCTTTTCGAAAAAGGATAACAGATTCTGATTCAGAATTAAATTCCCCGTCGAATGAGGTATAATTCATCCAGATCTGAGACATATTTTTTTTTAGGGCATAAAAAAACAGAGGCTAACCATCAGCGATTTCTTCAAAAATGGGTTTTTTGTGTTTTTCTCTTCGAAAAGTGAATCTTTTCGAAAAAGGATAACAGATTCTGATTCAGAATTAAATTCCCCGTCGAATGAGGTATAATTCATCCAGATCTGAGATATATTTTTTTTAGGGCATAAAAAAACAGAGGCTAACCATCAGCGATTTCTTCAAAAATGGGTTTTTTGTGTTTTTCTCTTCGAAAAGTGAATCTTTTCGAAAAAGGATAACAGATTCTGATTCAGAATTAAATTCCCCGTCGAATGAGGTATAATTCATCCAGATCTGAGACATATTTTTTTTTAGGGCATAAAAAAACAGGCTAACCATCAGCGATTTCTTCAAAAATGGGTTTTTTGTGTTTTTCTCTTCGAAAAGTGAATCTTTTCGAAAAAGGATAACAGATTCTGATTCAGAATTAAACTCCCCATCGAATGAGGTATAATTCATCCAGATCTGAGACATATTTTTTTTTAGGGCATAAAAAAACAGAGGCTAACCATCAGCGATTTCTTCAAAAATGGGTTTTTTGTGTTTTTCTCTTCGAAAAGTGAATCTTTTCGAAAAAGGATAACAGATTCTGATTCAGAATTAAATTCCCCGTCGAATGAGGTATAATTCATCCAGATCTGAGACATATTTTTTTTTAGGGCATAAAAAAACAGAGGCTAACCATCAGCGATTTCTTCAAAAATGGGTTTTTTGTGTTTTTCTCTTCGAAAGGTGAATCTTTTCGAAAAAGGATAACAGATTCTGATTCAGAATTAAATTCCCCGTCGAATGAGGTATAATTCATCCAGATCTGAGATATATTTTTTTTAGGGCATAAAAAAACAGAGGCTAACCATCAGTGATTTCTTCAAAAATGGGTTTTTTGTGTTTTTCTCTTCGAAAAGTGAATCTTTTCGAAAAAGGATAACAGATTCTGATTCAGAATTAAATTCCCCGTCGAATGAGGTATAATTCATCCAGATCTGAGACATATTTTTTTTAGGGCATAAAAAAACAGAGGCTAACCATCAGTGATTTCTTCAAAAATGGGTTTTTTGTGTTTTTCTCTTCGAAAAGTGAATCTTTTCGAAAAAGGATAACAGATTCTGATTCAGAATTAAATTCCCCGTCGAATGAGGTATAATTCATCCAGATCTGAGACATATTTTTTTTTAGGGCATAAAAAAACAGAGGCTAACCATCAGCGATTTCTTCAAAAATGGGTTTTTTGTGTTTTTCTCTTCGAAAAGTGAATCTTTTCGAAAAAGGATAACAGATTCTGATTCAGAATTAAATTCCCCGTCGAATGAGGTATAATTCATCCAGATCTGAGACATATTTTTTTTTAGGGCATAAAAAAACAGAGGCTAACCATCAGCGATTTCTTCAAAAATGGGTTTTTTGTGTTTTTCTCTTCGAAAAGTGAATCTTTTCGAAAAAGGATAACAGATTCTGATTCAGAATTAAATTCCCCGTCGAATGAGGTATAATTCATCCAGATCTGAGACATATTTTTTTTTAGGGCATAAAAAAACAGAGGCTAACCATCAGCGATTTCTTCAAAAATGGGTTTTTTGTTTTTTTCTCTTCGAAAGGTGAATCTTTTCGAAAAAGGATAACAGATTCTGATTCAGAATTAAATTCCCCATCGAATGAGGTATAATTCATCCAGATCTGAGACATATTTTTTTTTAGGGCATAAAAAAACAGAGGCTAACCATCAGCGATTTCTTCAAAAATGGGTTTTTTGTGTTTTTCTCTTCGAAAAGTGAATCTTTTCGAAAAAGGATAACAGATTCTGATTCAGAATTAAATTCCCCGTCGAATGAGGTATAATTCATCCAGATCTGAGACATATTTTTTTTTAGGGCATAAAAAAACAGAGGCTAACCATCAGCGATTTCTTCAAAAATGGGTTTTTTGTGTTTTTCTCTTCGAAAAGTGAATCTTTTCGAAAAAGGATAACAGATTCTGATTCAGAATTAAACTCCCCATCGAATGAGGTATAATTCATCCAGATCTGAGACATATTTTTTTTTAGGGCATAAAAAAACAGAGGCTAACCATCAGCGGTTTCTTCAAAAATGGGTTTTTTGTGTTTTTCTCTTCGAAAAGTGAATCTTTTCGAAAAAGGATAACAGATTCTGATTCAGAATTAAATTCCCCGTCGAATGAGGTATAATTCATCCAGATCTGAGACATATTTTTTTTTAGGGCATAAAAAAACAGAGGCTAACCATCAGCGGTTTCTTCAAAAATGGGTTTTTTGTGTTTTTCTCTTCGAAAAGTGAATCTTTTCGAAAAAGGATAACAGATTCTGATTCAGAATTAAATTCCCCGTCGAATGAGGTATAATTCATCCAGATCTGAGATATATTTTTTTTAGGGCATAAAAAAACAGAGGCTAACCATCAGCGATTTCTTCAAAAATGGGTTTTTTGTGTTTTTCTCTTCGAAAAGTGAATCTTTTCGAAAAACGATAACAGATTCTGATTCAGAATTAAATTCCCCGTCGAATGAGGTATAATTCATCCAGATCTGAGACATATTTTTTTTTAGGGCATAAAAAAACAGAGGCTAACCATCAGCGATTTCTTCAAAAATGGGTTTTTTGTGTTTTTCTCTTCGAAAAGTGAATCTTTTCGAAAAAGGATAACAGATTCTGATTCAGAATTAAATTCCCCGTCGAATGAGGTATAATTCATCCAGATCTGAGACATATTTTTTTTTAGGGCATAAAAAAACAGAGGCTAACCATCAGCGATTTCTTCAAAAATGGGTTTTTTGTGTTTTTCTCTTCGAAAAGTGAATCTTTTCGAAAAAGGATAACAGATTCTGATTCAGAATTAAATTCCCCGTCGAATGAGGTATAATTCATCCAGATCTGAGACATATTTTTTTTTAGGGCATAAAAAAACAGAGGCTAACCATCAGCGATTTCTTCAAAAATGGGTTTTTTGTGTTTTTCTCTTCGAAAAGTGAATCTTTTCGAAAAAGGATAACAGATTCTGATTCAGAATTAAACTCCCCATCGAATGAGGTATAATTCATCCAGATCTGAGACATATTTTTTTTAGGGCATAAAAAAACAGAGGCTAACCATCAGCGATTTCTTCAAAAATGGGTTTTTTGTGTTTTTCTCTTCGAAAAGTGAATCTTTTCGAAAAAGGATAACAGATTCTGATTCAGAATTAAATTCCCCGTCGAATGAGGTATAATTCATCCAGATCTGAGACATATTTTTTTTTAGGGCATAAAAAAACAGAGGCTAACCATCAGCGATTTCTTCAAAAATGGGTTTTTTGTGTTTTTCTCTTCGAAAAGTGAATCTTTTCGAAAAAGGATAACAGATTCTGATTCAGAATTAAATTCCCCGTCGAATGAGGTATAATTCATCCAGATCTGAGACATATTTTTTTTTAGGGCATAAAAAAACAGAGGCTAACCATCAGCGATTTCTTCAAAAATGGGTTTTTTGTGTTTTTCTCTTCGAAAAGTGAATCTTTTCGAAAAAGGATAACAGATTCTGATTCAGAATTAAATTCCCCGTCGAATGAGGTATAATTCATCCAGATCTGAGACATATTTTTTTTTAGGGCATAAAAAAACAGAGGCTAACCATCAGCGATTTCTTCAAAAATGGGTTTTTTGTGTTTTTCTCTTCGAAAAGTGAATCTTTTCGAAAAAGGATAACAGATTCTGATTCAGAATTAAACTCCCCATCGAATGAGGTATAATTCATCCAGATCTGAGACATATTTTTTTTTAGGGCATAAAAAAACAGAGGCTAACCATCAGCGATTTCTTCAAAAATGGGTTTTTTGTGTTTTTCTCTTCGAAAAGTGAATCTTTTCGAAAAAGGATAACAGATTCTGATTCAGAATTAAATTCCCCGTCGAATGAGGTATAATTCATCCAGATCTGAGACATATTTTTTTTTAGGGCATAAAAAAACAGAGGCTAACCATCAGCGATTTCTTCAAAAATGGGTTTTTTGTGTTTTTCTCTTCGAAAGGTGAATCTTTTCGAAAAAGGATAACAGATTCTGATTCAGAATTAAATTCCCCGTCGAATGAGGTATAATTCATCCAGATCTGAGACATATTTTTTTTTAGGGCATAAAAAAACAGAGGCTAACCATCAGCGATTTCTTCAAAAATGGGTTTTTTGTTTTTTTCTCTTCGAAAGGTGAATCTTTTCGAAAAAGGATAACAGATTCTGATTCAGAATTAAATTCCCCGTCGAATGAGGTATAATTCATCCAGATCTGAGACATATTTTTTTTTAGGGCATAAAAAAACAGAGGCTAACCATCAGCGATTTCTTCAAAAATGGGTTTTTTGTGTTTTTCTCTTCGAAAAGTGAATCTTTTCGAAAAAGGATAACAGATTCTGATTCAGAATTAAATTCCCCGTCGAATGAGGTATAATTCATCCAGATCTGAGACATATTTTTTTTTAGGGCATAAAAAAACAGAGGCTAACCATCAGCGATTTCTTCAAAAATGGGGTTTTTGTGTTTTTCTCTTCGAAAAGTGAATCTTTTCGAAAAAGGATAACAGATTCTGATTCAGAATTAAACTCCCCATCGAATGAGGTATAATTCATCCAGATCTGAGACATATTTTTTTTTAGGGCATAAAAAAACAGAGGCTAACCATCAGCGATTTCTTCAAAAATGGGTTTTTTGTGTTTTTCTCTTCGAAAAGTGAATCTTTTCGAAAAAGGATAACAGATTCTGATTCAGAATTAAATTCCCCGTCGAATGAGGTATAATTCATCCAGATCTGAGACATATTTTTTTTTAGGGCATAAAAAAACAGAGGCTAACCATCAGCGATTTCTTCAAAAATGGGTTTTTTGTGTTTTTCTCTTCGAAAGGTGAATCTTTTCGAAAAAGGATAACAGATTCTGATTCAGAATTAAATTCCCCGTCGAATGAGGTATAATTCATCCAGATCTGAGATATATTTTTTTTAGGGCATAAAAAAACAGAGGCTAACCATCAGTGATTTCTTCAAAAATGGGTTTTTTGTGTTTTTCTCTTCGAAAAGTGAATCTTTTCGAAAAAGGATAACAGATTCTGATTCAGAATTAAATTCCCCGTCGAATGAGGTATAATTCATCCAGATCTGAGACATATTTTTTTTAGGGCATAAAAAAACAGAGGCTAACCATCAGTGATTTCTTCAAAAATGGGTTTTTTGTGTTTTTCTCTTCGAAAAGTGAATCTTTTCGAAAAAGGATAACAGATTCTGATTCAGAATTAAATTCCCCGTCGAATGAGGTATAATTCATCCAGATCTGAGACATATTTTTTTTTAGGGCATAAAAAAACAGAGGCTAACCATCAGCGATTTCTTCAAAAATGGGTTTTTTGTGTTTTTCTCTTCGAAAAGTGAATCTTTTCGAAAAAGGATAACAGATTCTGATTCAGAATTAAATTCCCCGTCGAATGAGGTATAATTCATCCAGATCTGAGACATATTTTTTTTTAGGGCATAAAAAAACAGAGGCTAACCATCAGCGATTTCTTCAAAAATGGGTTTTTTGTGTTTTTCTCTTCGAAAAGTGAATCTTTTCGAAAAAGGATAACAGATTCTGATTCAGAATTAAATTCCCCGTCGAATGAGGTATAATTCATCCAGATCTGAGACATATTTTTTTTTAGGGCATAAAAAAACAGAGGCTAACCATCAGCGATTTCTTCAAAAATGGGTTTTTTGTTTTTTTCTCTTCGAAAGGTGAATCTTTTCGAAAAAGGATAACAGATTCTGATTCAGAATTAAATTCCCCATCGAATGAGGTATAATTCATCCAGATCTGAGACATATTTTTTTTTAGGGCATAAAAAAACAGAGGCTAACCATCAGCGATTTCTTCAAAAATGGGTTTTTTGTGTTTTTCTCTTCGAAAAGTGAATCTTTTCGAAAAAGGATAACAGATTCTGATTCAGAATTAAATTCCCCGTCGAATGAGGTATAATTCATCCAGATCTGAGACATATTTTTTTTTAGGGCATAAAAAAACAGAGGCTAACCATCAGCGATTTCTTCAAAAATGGGTTTTTTGTGTTTTTCTCTTCGAAAAGTGAATCTTTTCGAAAAAGGATAACAGATTCTGATTCAGAATTAAATTCCCCGTCGAATGAGGTATAATTCATCCAGATCTGAGACATATTTTTTTTTAGGGCATAAAAAAACAGAGGCTAACCATCAGCGATTTCTTCAAAAATGGGTTTTTTGTTTTTTTCTCTTCGAAAGGTGAATCTTTTCGAAAAAGGATAACAGATTCTGATTCAGAATTAAATTCCCCATCGAATGAGGTATAATTCATCCAGATCTGAGACATATTTTTTTTTAGGGCATAAAAAAACAGAGGCTAACCATCAGCGATTTCTTCAAAAATGGGTTTTTTGTGTTTTTCTCTTCGAAAAGTGAATCTTTTCGAAAAAGGATAACAGATTCTGATTCAGAATTAAATTCCCCGTCGAATGAGGTATAATTCATCCAGATCTGAGACATATTTTTTTTTAGGGCATAAAAAAACAGAGGCTAACCATCAGCGATTTCTTCAAAAATGGGTTTTTTGTGTTTTTCTCTTCGAAAAGTGAATCTTTCCGAAAAAGGATAACAGATTCTGATTCAGAATTAAACTCCCCATCGAATGAGGTATAATTCATCCAGATCTGAGACATATTTTTTTTTAGGGCATAAAAAAACAGAGGCTAACCATCAGCGGTTTCTTCAAAAATGGGTTTTTTGTGTTTTTCTCTTCGAAAAGTGAATCTTTTCGAAAAAGGATAACAGATTCTGATTCAGAATTAAATTCCCCGTCGAATGAGGTATAATTCATCCAGATCTGAGACATATTTTTTTTTAGGGCATAAAAAAACAGAGGCTAACCATCAGCGGTTTCTTCAAAAATGGGTTTTTTGTGTTTTTCTCTTCGAAAAGTGAATCTTTTCGAAAAAGGATAACAGATTCTGATTCAGAATTAAATTCCCCGTCGAATGAGGTATAATTCATCCAGATCTGAGACATATTTTTTTTAGGGCATAAAAAAACAGAGGCTAACCATCAGCGATTTCTTCAAAAATGGGTTTTTTGTGTTTTTCTCTTCGAAAAGTGAATCTTTTCGAAAAAGGATAACAGATTCTGATTCAGAATTAAATTCCCCGTCGAATGAGGTATAATTCATCTAGATCTGAGACATATTTTTTTTTAGGGCATAAAAAAACAGAGGCTAACCATCAGCGATTTCTTCAAAAATGGGTTTTTTGTGTTTTTCTCTTCGAAAAGTGAATCTTTTCGAAAAAGGATAACAGATTCTGATTCAGAATTAAATTCCCCGTCGAATGAGGTATAATTCATCCAGATCTGAGACATATTTTTTTTTAGGGCATAAAAAAACAGAGGCTAACCATCAGCGATTTCTTCAAAAATGGGTTTTTTGTGTTTTTCTCTTCGAAAAGTGAATCTTTTCGAAAAAGGATAACAGATTCTGATTCAGAATTAAACTCCCCATCGAATGAGGTATAATTCATCCAGATCTGAGACATATTTTTTTTTAGGGCATAAAAAAACAGAGGCTAACCATCAGCGATTTCTTCAAAAATGGGTTTTTTGTGTTTTTCTCTTCGAAAAGTGAATCTTTTCGAAAAAGGATAACAGATTCTGATTCAGAATTAAATTCCCCGTCGAATGAGGTATAATTCATCCAGATCTGAGACATATTTTTTTTTAGGGCATAAAAAAACAGAGGCTAACCATCAGCGATTTCTTCAAAAATGGGTTTTTTGTGTTTTTCTCTTCGAAAAGTGAATCTTTTCGAAAAAGGATAACAGATTCTGATTCAGAATTAAATTCCCCGTCGAATGAGGTATAATTCATCCAGATCTGAGACATATTTTTTTTTAGGGCATAAAAAAACAGAGGCTAACCATCAGCGATTTCTTCAAAAATGGGTTTTTTGTGTTTTTCTCTTCGAAAAGTGAATCTTTTCGAAAAAGGATAACAGATTCTGATTCAGAATTAAACTCCCCATCGAATGAGGTATAATTCATCCAGATCTGAGACATATTTTTTTTTAGGGCATAAAAAACAGAGGCTAACCATCAGCGATTTCTTCAAAAATGGGTTTTTTGTGTTTTTCTCTTCGAAAAGTGAATCTTTTCGAAAAAGGATAACAGATTCTGATTCAGAATTAAATTCCCCGTCGAATGAGGTATAATTCATCCAGATCTGAGACATATTTTTTTTAGGGCATAAAAAAACAGAGGCTAACCATCAGCGATTTCTTCAAAAATGGGTTTTTTGTGTTTTTCTCTTCGAAAGGTGAATCTTTTCGAAAAAGGATAACAGATTCTGATTCAGAATTAAATTCCCCGTCGAATGAGGTATAATTCATCCAGATCTGAGACATATTTTTTTTTAGGGCATAAAAAAACAGAGGCTAACCATCAGCGATTTCTTCAAAAATGGGTTTTTTGTTTTTTTCTCTTCGAAAGGTGAATCTTTTCGAAAAAGGATAACAGATTCTGATTCAGAATTAAATTCCCCGTCGAATGAGGTATAATTCATCCAGATCTGAGACATATTTTTTTTTAGGGCATAAAAAAACAGAGGCTAACCATCAGCGATTTCTTCAAAAATGGGTTTTTTGTGTTTTTCTCTTCGAAAAGTGAATCTTTTCGAAAAAGGATAACAGATTCTGATTCAGAATTAAATTCCCCGTCGAATGAGGTATAATTCATCCAGATCTGAGACATATTTTTTTTTAGGGCATAAAAAAACAGAGGCTAACCATCAGCGATTTCTTCAAAAATGGGTTTTTTGTGTTTTTCTCTTCGAAAAGTGAATCTTTTCGAAAAAGGATAACAGATTCTGATTCAGAATTAAACTCCCCATCGAATGAGGTATAATTCATCCAGATCTGAGACATATTTTTTTTTAGGGCATAAAAAAACAGAGGCTAACCATCAGCGATTTCTTCAAAAATGGGTTTTTTGTGTTTTTCTCTTCGAAAAGTGAATCTTTTCGAAAAAGGATAACAGATTCTGATTCAGAATTAAATTCCCCGTCGAATGAGGTATAATTCATCCAGATCTGAGATATATTTTTTTTAGGGCATAAAAAAACAGAGGCTAACCATCAGCGATTTCTTCAAAAATGGGTTTTTTGTGTTTTTCTCTTCGAAAAGTGAATCTTTTCGAAAAAGGATAACAGATTCTGATTCAGAATTAAATTCCCCGTCGAATGAGGTATAATTCATCCAGATCTGAGACATATTTTTTTTTAGGGCATAAAAAAACAGAGGCTAACCATCAGCGATTTCTTCAAAAATGGGTTTTTTGTGTTTTTCTCTTCGAAAAGTGAATCTTTTCGAAAAAGGATAACAGATTCTGATTCAGAATTAAATTCCCCGTCGAATGAGGTATAATTCATCCAGATCTGAGACATATTTTTTTTTAGGGCATAAAAAAACAGAGGCTAACCATCAGCGATTTCTTCAAAAATGGGTTTTTTGTGTTTTTCTCTTCGAAAAGTGAATCTTTTCGAAAAAGGATAACAGATTCTGATTCAGAATTAAATTCCCCGTCGAATGAGGTATAATTCATCCAGATCTGAGACATATTTTTTTTTAGGGCATAAAAAAACAGAGGCTAACCATCAGCGATTTCTTCAAAAATGGGTTTTTTGTTTTTTTCTCTTCGAAAGGTGAATCTTTTCGAAAAAGGATAACAGATTCTGATTCAGAATTAAATTCCCCATCGAATGAGGTATAATTCATCCAGATCTGAGACATATTTTTTTTTAGGGCATAAAAAAACAGAGGCTAACCATCAGCGATTTCTTCAAAAATGGGTTTTTTGTGTTTTTCTCTTCGAAAAGTGAATCTTTTCGAAAAAGGATAACAGATTCTGATTCAGAATTAAATTCCCCGTCGAATGAGGTATAATTCATCCAGATCTGAGACATATTTTTTTTTTAGGGCATAAAAAAACAGAGGCTAACCATCAGCGATTTCTTCAAAAATGGGTTTTTTGTGTTTTTCTCTTCGAAAAGTGAATCTTTCCGAAAAAGGATAACAGATTCTGATTCAGAATTAAACTCCCCATCGAATGAGGTATAATTCATCCAGATCTGAGACATATTTTTTTTTAGGGCATAAAAAAACAGAGGCTAACCATCAGCGGTTTCTTCAAAAATGGGTTTTTTGTGTTTTTCTCTTCGAAAAGTGAATCTTTTCGAAAAAGGATAACAGATTCTGATTCAGAATTAAATTCCCCGTCGAATGAGGTATAATTCATCCAGATCTGAGACATATTTTTTTTTAGGGCATAAAAAAACAGAGGCTAACCATCAGCGGTTTCTTCAAAAATGGGTTTTTTGTGTTTTTCTCTTCGAAAAGTGAATCTTTTCGAAAAAGGATAACAGATTCTGATTCAGAATTAAATTCCCCGTCGAATGAGGTATAATTCATCTAGATCTGAGACATATTTTTTTTTAGGGCATAAAAAAACAGAGGCTAACCATCAGCGATTTCTTCAAAAATGGGTTTTTTGTGTTTTTCTCTTCGAAAAGTGAATCTTTTCGAAAAAGGATAACAGATTCTGATTCAGAATTAAATTCCCCGTCGAATGAGGTATAATTCATCTAGATCTGAGACATATTTTTTTTAGGGCATAAAAAAACAGAGGCTAACCATCAGCGATTTCTTCAAAAATGGGTTTTTTGTGTTTTTCTCTTCGAAAAGTGAATCTTTTCGAAAAAGGATAACAGATTCTGATTCAGAATTAAATTCCCCGTCGAATGAGGTATAATTCATCTAGATCTGAGACATATTTTTTTTAGGGCATAAAAAAACAGAGGCTAACCATCAGCGATTTCTTCAAAAATGGGTTTTTTGTGTTTTTCTCTTCGAAAAGTGAATCTTTTCGAAAAAGGATAACAGATTCTGATTCAGAATTAAATTCCCCGTCGAATGAGGTATAATTCATCTAGATCTGAGACATATTTTTTTTAGGGCATAAAAAAACAGAGGCTAACCATCAGCGATTTCTTCAAAAATGGGTTTTTTGTGTTTTTCTCTTCGAAAAGTGAATCTTTTCGAAAAAGGATAACAGATTCTGATTCAGAATTAAATTCCCCGTCGAATGAGGTATAATTCATCCAGATCTGAGACATATTTTTTTTTAGGGCATAAAAAAACAGAGGCTAACCATCAGCGATTTCTTCAAAAATGGGTTTTTTGTGTTTTTCTCTTCGAAAGGTGAATCTTTTCGAAAAAGGATAACAGATTCTGATTCAGAATTAAATTCCCCGTCGAATGAGGTATAATTCATCCAGATCTGAGACATATTTTTTTTTAGGGCATAAAAAAACAGAGGCTAACCATCAGCGATTTCTTCAAAAATGGGTTTTTTGTGTTTTTCTCTTCGAAAAGTGAATCTTTTCGAAAAAGGATAACAGATTCTGATTCAGAATTAAATTCCCCGTCGAATGAGGTATAATTCATCCAGATCTGAGACATATTTTTTTTTAGGGCATAAAAAAACAGAGGCTAACCATCAGCGATTTCTTCAAAAATGGGTTTTTTGTGTTTTTCTCTTTGAAAAGTGAATCTTTTCGAAAAAGGATAACAGATTCTGATTCAGAATTAAATTCCCCGTCGAATGAGGTATAATTCATCCAGATCTGAGACATATTTTTTTTTAGGGCATAAAAAAACAGAGGCTAACCATCAGCGGTTTCTTCAAAAATGGGTTTTTTGTGTTTTTCTCTTCGAAAAGTGAATCTTTTCGAAAAAGGATAACAGATTCTGATTCAGAATTAAATTCCCCGTCGAATGAGGTATAATTCATCCAGATCTGAGACATATTTTTTTTAGGGCATAAAAAAACAGAGGCTAACCATCAGCGATTTCTTCAAAAATGGGTTTTTTGTGTTTTTCTCTTCGAAAAGTGAATCTTTTCGAAAAAGGATAACAGATTCTGATTCAGAATTAAATTCCCCGTCGAATGAGGTATAATTCATCTAGATCTGAGACATATTTTTTTTTAGGGCATAAAAAAACAGAGGCTAACCATCAGCGATTTCTTCAAAAATGGGTTTTTTGTGTTTTTCTCTTCGAAAAGTGAATCTTTTCGAAAAAGGATAACAGATTCTGATTCAGAATTAAACTCCCCATCGAATGAGGTATAATTCATCCAGATCTGAGACATATTTTTTTTTAGGGCATAAAAAAACAGAGGCTAACCATCAGCGATTTCTTCAAAAATGGGTTTTTTGTGTTTTAACAGATTCTGATTCAGAATTAAATTCCCCGTCGAATGAGGTATAATTCATCCAGATCTGAGACATATTTTTTTTAAGGGCATAAAAAAACAGAGGCTAACCATCAGCGATTTCTTCAAAAATGTGTTTTTTGTGTTTTTCTCTTCGAAAAGTGAAGCTTTTCGAAAAAGGATAACAGATTCTGATTCAGAATTAAACTCCCCATCGAATGAGGTATAATTCATCCAGATCTGAGACATATTTTTTTTTAGGGCATAAAAAAACAGAGGCTAACCATCAGCGATTTCTTCAAAAATGGGTTTTTTGTGTTTTAACAGATTCTGATTCAGAATTAAATTCCCCGTCGAATGAGGTATAATTCATCCAGATCTGAGACATATTTTTTTTAAGGGCATAAAAAAACAGAGGCTAACCATCAGCGATTTCTTCAAAAATGTGTTTTTTGTGTTTTTCTCTTCGAAAAGTGAAGCTTTTCGAAAAAGGATAACAGATTCTGATTCAGAATTAAACTCCCCATCGAATGAGGTATAATTCATCCAGATCTGAGACATATTTTTTTTTAGGGCATAAAAAAACAGAGGCTAACCATCAGCGATTTCTTCAAAAATGGGTTTTTTGTGTTTTTCTCTTCGAAAGGTGAATCTTTTCGAAAAAGGATAACAGATTCTGATTCAGAATTAAATTCCCCGTCGAATGAGGTATAATTCATCCAGATCTGAGACATATTTTTTTTTAGGGCATAAAAAAACAGAGGCTAACCATCAGCGATTTCTTCAAAAATGGGTTTTTTGTGTTTTTCTCTTCGAAAGGTGAATCTTTTCGAAAAAGGATAACAGATTCTGATTCAGAATTAAATTCCCCGTCGAATGAGGTATAATTCATCCAGATCTGAGACATATTTTTTTTTAGGGCATAAAAAAACAGAGGCTAACCATCAGCGATTTCTTCAAAAATGGGTTTTTTGTGTTTTTCTCTTCGAAAAGTGAATCTTTTCGAAAAAGGATAACAGATTCTGATTCAGAATTAAATTCCCCGTCGAATGAGGTATAATTCATCCAGATCTGAGACATATTTTTTTTTAGGGCATAAAAAAACAGAGGCTAACCATCAGCGATTTCTTCAAAAATGGGTTTTTTGTGTTTTTCTCTTTGAAAAGTGAATCTTTTCGAAAAAGGATAACAGATTCTGATTCAGAATTAAATTCCCCGTCGAATGAGGTATAATTCATCCAGATCTGAGACATATTTTTTTTTAGGGCATAAAAAAACAGAGGCTAACCATCAGCGGTTTCTTCAAAAATGGGTTTTTTGTGTTTTTCTCTTCGAAAAGTGAATCTTTTCGAAAAAGGATAACAGATTCTGATTCAGAATTAAATTCCCCGTCGAATGAGGTATAATTCATCCAGATCTGAGACATATTTTTTTTAGGGCATAAAAAAACAGAGGCTAACCATCAGCGATTTCTTCAAAAATGGGTTTTTTGTGTTTTTCTCTTCGAAAAGTGAATCTTTTCGAAAAAGGATAACAGATTCTGATTCAGAATTAAATTCCCCGTCGAATGAGGTATAATTCATCCAGATCTGAGACATATTTTTTTTTAGGGCATAAAAAAACAGAGGCTAACCATCAGCGATTTCTTCAAAAATGGGTTTTTTGTGTTTTTCTCTTCGAAAAGTGAATCTTTTCGAAAAAGGATAACAGATTCTGATTCAGAATTAAATTCCCCGTCGAATGAGGTATAATTCATCCAGATCTGAGACATATTTTTTTTAGGACATAAAAAAACAGAGGCTAACCATCAGCGATTTCTTCAAAAATGGGTTTTTTGTGTTTTTCTCTTCGAAAAGTGAATCTTTTCGAAAAAGGATAACAGATTCTGATTCAGAATTAAACTCCCCATCGAATGAGGTATAATTCATCCAGATCTGAGACATATTTTTTTTTAGGGCATAAAAAAACAGAGGCTAACCATCAGCGATTTCTTCAAAAATGGGTTTTTTGTGTTTTTCTCTTCGAAAAGTGAATCTTTTCGAAAAAGGATAACAGATTCTGATTCAGAATTAAATTCCCCGTCGAATGAGGTATAATTCATCCAGATCTGAGACATATTTTTTTTTAGGGCATAAAAAAACAGAGGCTAACCATCAGCGATTTCTTCAAAAATGGGTTTTTTGTGTTTTTCTCTTTGAAAAGTGAATCTTTTCGAAAAAGGATAACAGATTCTGATTCAGAATTAAATTCCCCGTCGAATGAGGTATAATTCATCCAGATCTGAGACATATTTTTTTTTAGGGCATAAAAAAACAGAGGCTAACCATCAGCGGTTTCTTCAAAAATGGGTTTTTTGTGTTTTTCTCTTCGAAAAGTGAATCTTTTCGAAAAAGGATAACAGATTCTGATTCAGAATTAAATTCCCCGTCGAATGAGGTATAATTCATCCAGATCTGAGACATATTTTTTTTAGGGCATAAAAAAACAGAGGCTAACCATCAGCGATTTCTTCAAAAATGGGTTTTTTGTGTTTTTCTCTTCGAAAGGTGAATCTTTTCGAAAAAGGATAACAGATTCTGATTCAGAATTAAATTCCCCGTCGAATGAGGTATAATTCATCCAGATCTGAGACATATTTTTTTTTAGGGCATAAAAAAACAGAGGCTAACCATCAGCGATTTCTTCAAAAATGGGTTTTTTGTGTTTTTCTCTTCGAAAGGTGAATCTTTTCGAAAAAGGATAACAGATTCTGATTCAGAATTAAATTCCCCGTCGAATGAGGTATAATTCATCCAGATCTGAGACATATTTTTTTTTAGGGCATAAAAAAACAGAGGCTAACCATCAGCGATTTCTTCAAAAATGGGTTTTTTGTGTTTTTCTCTTCGAAAAGTGAATCTTTTCGAAAAAGGATAACAGATTCTGATTCAGAATTAAATTCCCCGTCGAATGAGGTATAATTCATCCAGATCTGAGACATATTTTTTTTAGGACATAAAAAAACAGAGGCTAACCATCAGCGATTTCTTCAAAAATGGGTTTTTTGTGTTTTTCTCTTCGAAAAGTGAATCTTTTCGAAAAAGGATAACAGATTCTGATTCAGAATTAAACTCCCCATCGAATGAGGTATAATTCATCCAGATCTGAGACATATTTTTTTTTAGGGCATAAAAAAACAGAGGCTAACCATCAGCGATTTCTTCAAAAATGGGTTTTTTGTGTTTTTCTCTTCGAAAAGTGAATCTTTTCGAAAAAGGATAACAGATTCTGATTCAGAATTAAATTCCCCGTCGAATGAGGTATAATTCATCCAGATCTGAGACATATTTTTTTTTAGGGCATAAAAAAACAGAGGCTAACCATCAGCGATTTCTTCAAAAATGGGTTTTTTGTGTTTTTCTCTTCGAAAAGTGAATCTTTTCGAAAAAGGATAACAGATTCTGATTCAGAATTAAATTCCCCGTCGAATGAGGTATAATTCATCCAGATCTGAGACATATTTTTTTTTAGGGCATAAAAAAACAGAGGCTAACCATCAGCGATTTCTTCAAAAATGGGTTTTTTGTGTTTTTCTCTTCGAAAGGTGAATCTTTTCGAAAAAGGATAACAGATTCTGATTCAGAATTAAATTCCCCGTCGAATGAGGTATAATTCATCCAGATCTGAGACATATTTTTTTTTAGGGCATAGAAAAACAGAGGCTAACCATCAGCGATTTCTTCAAAAATGGGTTTTTTGTGTTTTTCTCTTCGAAAGGTGAATCTTTTCGAAAAAGGATAACAGATTCTGATTCAGAATTAAATTCCCCGTCGAATGAGGTATAATTCATCCAGATCTGAGACATATTTTTTTTTAGGGCATAAAAAAACAGAGGCTAACCATCAGCGATTTCTTCAAAAATGGGTTTTTTGTGTTTTTCTCTTCGAAAAGTGAATCTTTTCGAAAAAGGATAACAGATTCTGATTCAGAATTAAATTCCCCGTCGAATGAGGTATAATTCATCCAGATCTGAGACATATTTTTTTTAGGACATAAAAAAACAGAGGCTAACCATCAGCGATTTCTTCAAAAATGGGTTTTTTGTGTTTTTCTCTTCGAAAAGTGAATCTTTTCGAAAAAGGATAACAGATTCTGATTCAGAATTAAACTCCCCATCGAATGAGGTATAATTCATCCAGATCTGAGACATATTTTTTTTTAGGGCATAAAAAAACAGAGGCTAACCATCAGCGATTTCTTCAAAAATGGGTTTTTTGTGTTTTTCTCTTCGAAAAGTGAATCTTTTCGAAAAAGGATAACAGATTCTGATTCAGAATTAAATTCCCCGTCGAATGAGGTATAATTCATCCAGATCTGAGACATATTTTTTTTTAGGGCATAAAAAAACAGAGGCTAACCATCAGCGATTTCTTCAAAAATGGGTTTTTTGTGTTTTTCTCTTCGAAAGGTGAATCTTTTCGAAAAAGGATAACAGATTCTGATTCAGAATTAAATTCCCCGTCGAATGAGGTATAATTCATCCAGATCTGAGACATATTTTTTTTTAGGGCATAAAAAAACAGAGGCTAACCATCAGCGATTTCTTCAAAAATGGGTTTTTTGTGTTTTTCTCTTCGAAAGGTGAATCTTTTCGAAAAAGGATAACAGATTCTGATTCAGAATTAAATTCCCCGTCGAATGAGGTATAATTCATCCAGATCTGAGACATATTTTTTTTTAGGGCATAAAAAAACAGAGGCTAACCATCAGCGATTTCTTCAAAAATGGGTTTTTTGTGTTTTTCTCTTCGAAAAGTGAATCTTTTCGAAAAAGGATAACAGATTCTGATTCAGAATTAAATTCCCCGTCGAATGAGGTATAATTCATCCAGATCTGAGACATATTTTTTTTAGGACATAAAAAAACAGAGGCTAACCATCAGCGATTTCTTCAAAAATGGGTTTTTTGTGTTTTTCTCTTCGAAAAGTGAATCTTTTCGAAAAAGGATAACAGATTCTGATTCAGAATTAAATTCCCCGTCGAATGAGGTATAATTCATCCAGATCTGAGACATATTTTTTTTTAGGGCATAAAAAAACAGAGGCTAACCATCAGCGATTTCTTCAAAAATGGGTTTTTTGTGTTTTTCTCTTCGAAAGGTGAATCTTTTCGAAAAAGGATAACAGATTCTGATTCAGAATTAAATTCCCCGTCGAATGAGGTATAATTCATCCAGATCTGAGACATATTTTTTTTTAGGGCATAAAAAAACAGAGGCTAACCATCAGCGATTTCTTCAAAAATGGGTTTTTTGTGTTTTTCTCTTCGAAAGGTGAATCTTTTCGAAAAAGGATAACAGATTCTGATTCAGAATTAAATTCCCCGTCGAATGAGGTATAATTCATCCAGATCTGAGACATATTTTTTTTTAGGGCATAAAAAAACAGAGGCTAACCATCAGCGATTTCTTCAAAAATGGGTTTTTTGTGTTTTTCTCTTCGAAAAGTGAATCTTTTCGAAAAAGGATAACAGATTCTGATTCAGAATTAAATTCCCCGTCGAATGAGGTATAATTCATCCAGATCTGAGACATATTTTTTTTTAGGGCATAAAAAAACAGAGGCTAACCATCAGCGATTTCTTCAAAAATGGGTTTTTTGTGTTTTTCTCTTTGAAAAGTGAATCTTTTCGAAAAAGGATAACAGATTCTGATTCAGAATTAAATTCCCCGTCGAATGAGGTATAATTCATCCAGATCTGAGACATATTTTTTTTTAGGGCATAAAAAAACAGAGGCTAACCATCAGCGGTTTCTTCAAAAATGGGTTTTTTGTGTTTTTCTCTTCGAAAAGTGAATCTTTTCGAAAAAGGATAACAGATTCTGATTCAGAATTAAATTCCCCGTCGAATGAGGTATAATTCATCCAGATCTGAGACATATTTTTTTTAGGGCATAAAAAAACAGAGGCTAACCATCAGCGATTTCTTCAAAAATGGGTTTTTTGTGTTTTTCTCTTCGAAAAGTGAATCTTTTCGAAAAAGGATAACAGATTCTGATTCAGAATTAAATTCCCCGTCGAATGAGGTATAATTCATCTAGATCTGAGACATATTTTTTTTTAGGGCATAAAAAAACAGAGGCTAACCATCAGCGATTTCTTCAAAAATGGGTTTTTTGTGTTTTTCTCTTCGAAAAGTGAATCTTTTCGAAAAAGGATAACAGATTCTGATTCAGAATTAAACTCCCCATCGAATGAGGTATAATTCATCCAGATCTGAGACATATTTTTTTTTAGGGCATAAAAAAACAGAGGCTAACCATCAGCGGTTTCTTCAAAAATGGGTTTTTTGTGTTTTTCTCTTCGAAAAGTGAATCTTTTCGAAAAAGGATAACAGATTCTGATTCAGAATTAAATTCCCCGTCGAATGAGGTATAATTCATCCAGATCTGAGACATATTTTTTTTAGGGCATAAAAAAACAGAGGCTAACCATCAGCGATTTCTTCAAAAATGGGTTTTTTGTGTTTTTCTCTTCGAAAAGTGAATCTTTTCGAAAAAGGATAACAGATTCTGATTCAGAATTAAACTCCCCATCGAATGAGGTATAATTCATCCAGATCTGAGACATATTTTTTTTTAGGGCATAAAAAAACAGAGGCTAACCATCAGCGGTTTCTTCAAAAATGGGTTTTTTGTGTTTTTCTCTTCGAAAAGTGAATCTTTTCGAAAAAGGATAACAGATTCTGATTCAGAATTAAACTCCCCATCGAATGAGGTATAATTCATCCAGATCTGAGACATATTTTTTTTTAGGGCATAAAAAAACAGAGGCTAACCATCAGCGGTTTCTTCAAAAATGGGTTTTTTGTGTTTTTCTCTTCGAAAAGTGAATCTTTTCGAAAAAGGATAACAGATTCTGATTCAGAATTAAATTCCCCGTCGAATGAGGTATAATTCATCCAGATCTGAGACATATTTTTTTTAGGGCATAAAAAAACAGAGGCTAACCATCAGCGATTTCTTCAAAAATGGGTTTTTTGTGTTTTTCTCTTCGAAAAGTGAATCTTTTCGAAAAAGGATAACAGATTCTGATTCAGAATTAAACTCCCCATCGAATGAGGTATAATTCATCCAGATCTGAGACATATTTTTTTTTAGGGCATAAAAAAACAGAGGCTAACCATCAGCGGTTTCTTCAAAAATGGGTTTTTTGTGTTTTTCTCTTCGAAAAGTGAATCTTTTCGAAAAAGGATAACAGATTCTGATTCAGAATTAAATTCCCCGTCGAATGAGGTATAATTCATCCAGATCTGAGACATATTTTTTTTAGGGCATAAAAAAACAGAGGCTAACCATCAGCGGTTTCTTCAAAAATGGGTTTTTTGTGTTTTTCTCTTCGAAAAGTGAATCTTTTCGAAAAAGGATAACAGATTCTGATTCAGAATTAAACTCCCCATCGAATGAGGTATAATTCATCCAGATCTGAGACATATTTTTTTTTAGGGCATAAAAAAACAGAGGCTAACCATCAGCGGTTTCTTCAAAAATGGGTTTTTTGTGTTTTTCTCTTCGAAAAGTGAATCTTTTCGAAAAAGGATAACAGATTCTGATTCAGAATTAAATTCCCCGTCGAATGAGGTATAATTCATCCAGATCTGAGACATATTTTTTTTAGGGCATAAAAAAACAGAGGCTAACCATCAGCGATTTCTTCAAAAATGGGTTTTTTGTGTTTTAACAGATTCTGATTCAGAATTAAATTCCCCGTCGAATGAGGTATAATTCATCCAGATCTGAGACATATTTTTTTTTAGGGCATAAAAAAACAGAGGCTAACCATCAGCGATTTCTTCAAAAATGGGTTTTTTGTGTTTTTCTCTTCGAAAAGTGAATCTTTTCGAAAAAGGATAACAGATTCTGATTCAGAATTAAATTCCCCGTCGAATGAGGTATAATTCATCCAGATCTGAGACATATTTTTTTTTAGGGCATAAAAAAACAGAGGCTAACCATCAGCGATTTCTTCAAAAATGGGTTTTTTGTGTTTTTCTCTTCGAAAAGTGAATCTTTTCGAAAAAGGATAACAGATTCTGATTCAGAATTAAATTCCCCGTCGAATGAGGTATAATTCATCCAGATCTGAGACATATTTTTTTTTAGGGCATAAAAAAACAGAGGCTAACCATCAGCGATTTCTTCAAAAATGGGTTTTTTGTGTTTTTCTCTTCGAAAGGTGAATCTTTTCGAAAAAGGATAACAGATTCTGATTCAGAATTAAATTCCCCGTCGAATGAGGTATAATTCATCCAGATCTGAGACATATTTTTTTTTAGGGCATAAAAAAACAGAGGCTAACCATCAGCGATTTCTTCAAAAATGGGTTTTTTGTGTTTTTCTCTTCGAAAGGTGAATCTTTTCGAAAAAGGATAACAGATTCTGATTCAGAATTAAATTCCCCGTCGAATGAGGTATAATTCATCCAGATCTGAGACATATTTTTTTTTAGGGCATAAAAAAACAGAGGCTAACCATCAGCGATTTCTTCAAAAATGGGTTTTTTGTGTTTTTCTCTTCGAAAAGTGAATCTTTTCGAAAAAGGATAACAGATTCTGATTCAGAATTAAATTCCCCGTCGAATGAGGTATAATTCATCCAGATCTGAGACATATTTTTTTTTAGGGCATAAAAAAACAGAGGCTAACCATCAGCGATTTCTTCAAAAATGGGTTTTTTGTGTTTTTCTCTTTGAAAAGTGAATCTTTTCGAAAAAGGATAACAGATTCTGATTCAGAATTAAATTCCCCGTCGAATGAGGTATAATTCATCCAGATCTGAGACATATTTTTTTTTAGGGCATAAAAAAACAGAGGCTAACCATCAGCGGTTTCTTCAAAAATGGGTTTTTTGTGTTTTTCTCTTCGAAAAGTGAATCTTTTCGAAAAAGGATAACAGATTCTGATTCAGAATTAAATTCCCCGTCGAATGAGGTATAATTCATCCAGATCTGAGACATATTTTTTTTAGGGCATAAAAAAACAGAGGCTAACCATCAGCGATTTCTTCAAAAATGGGTTTTTTGTGTTTTTCTCTTCGAAAAGTGAATCTTTTCGAAAAAGGATAACAGATTCTGATTCAGAATTAAATTCCCCGTCGAATGAGGTATAATTCATCTAGATCTGAGACATATTTTTTTTTAGGGCATAAAAAAACAGAGGCTAACCATCAGCGATTTCTTCAAAAATGGGTTTTTTGTGTTTTTCTCTTCGAAAAGTGAATCTTTTCGAAAAAGGATAACAGATTCTGATTCAGAATTAAACTCCCCATCGAATGAGGTATAATTCATCCAGATCTGAGACATATTTTTTTTTAGGGCATAAAAAAACAGAGGCTAACCATCAGCGGTTTCTTCAAAAATGGGTTTTTTGTGTTTTTCTCTTCGAAAAGTGAATCTTTTCGAAAAAGGATAACAGATTCTGATTCAGAATTAAATTCCCCGTCGAATGAGGTATAATTCATCCAGATCTGAGACATATTTTTTTTAGGGCATAAAAAAACAGAGGCTAACCATCAGCGATTTCTTCAAAAATGGGTTTTTTGTGTTTTTCTCTTCGAAAAGTGAATCTTTTCGAAAAAGGATAACAGATTCTGATTCAGAATTAAACTCCCCATCGAATGAGGTATAATTCATCCAGATCTGAGACATATTTTTTTTTAGGGCATAAAAAAACAGAGGCTAACCATCAGCGGTTTCTTCAAAAATGGGTTTTTTGTGTTTTTCTCTTCGAAAAGTGAATCTTTTCGAAAAAGGATAACAGATTCTGATTCAGAATTAAACTCCCCATCGAATGAGGTATAATTCATCCAGATCTGAGACATATTTTTTTTTAGGGCATAAAAAAACAGAGGCTAACCATCAGCGATTTCTTCAAAAATGGGTTTTTTGTGTTTTTCTCTTTGAAAAGTGAATCTTTTCGAAAAAGGATAACAGATTCTGATTCAGAATTAAATTCCCCGTCGAATGAGGTATAATTCATCCAGATCTGAGACATATTTTTTTTTAGGGCATAAAAAAACAGAGGCTAACCATCAGCGGTTTCTTCAAAAATGGGTTTTTTGTGTTTTTCTCTTCGAAAAGTGAATCTTTTCGAAAAAGGATAACAGATTCTGATTCAGAATTAAATTCCCCGTCGAATGAGGTATAATTCATCCAGATCTGAGACATATTTTTTTTAGGGCATAAAAAAACAGAGGCTAACCATCAGCGATTTCTTCAAAAATGGGTTTTTTGTGTTTTTCTCTTCGAAAAGTGAATCTTTTCGAAAAAGGATAACAGATTCTGATTCAGAATTAAATTCCCCGTCGAATGAGGTATAATTCATCTAGATCTGAGACATATTTTTTTTTAGGGCATAAAAAAACAGAGGCTAACCATCAGCGATTTCTTCAAAAATGGGTTTTTTGTGTTTTAACAGATTCTGATTCAGAATTAAATTCCCCGTCGAATGAGGTATAATTCATCCAGATCTGAGACATATTTTTTTTTAGGGCATAAAAAAACAGAGGCTAACCATCAGCGATTTCTTCAAAAATGGGTTTTTTGTGTTTTTCTCTTCGAAAAGTGAATCTTTTCGAAAAAGGATAACAGATTCTGATTCAGAATTAAATTCCCCGTCGAATGAGGTATAATTCATCCAGATCTGAGACATATTTTTTTTTAGGGCATAAAAAAACAGAGGCTAACCATCAGCGATTTCTTCAAAAATGGGTTTTTTGTGTTTTTCTCTTCGAAAAGTGAATCTTTTCGAAAAAGGATAACAGATTCTGATTCAGAATTAAATTCCCCGTCGAATGAGGTATAATTCATCCAGATCTGAGACATATTTTTTTTTAGGGCATAAAAAAACAGAGGCTAACCATCAGCGATTTCTTCAAAAATGGGTTTTTTGTGTTTTTCTCTTCGAAAGGTGAATCTTTTCGAAAAAGGATAACAGATTCTGATTCAGAATTAAATTCCCCGTCGAATGAGGTATAATTCATCCAGATCTGAGACATATTTTTTTTTAGGGCATAAAAAACAGAGGCTAACCATCAGCGATTTCTTCAAAAATGGGTTTTTTGTGTTTTTCTCTTCGAAAGGTGAATCTTTTCGAAAAAGGATAACAGATTCTGATTCAGAATTAAATTCCCCGTCGAATGAGGTATAATTCATCCAGATCTGAGACATATTTTTTTTTAGGGCATAAAAAAACAGAGGCTAACCATCAGCGATTTCTTCAAAAATGGGTTTTTTGTGTTTTTCTCTTCGAAAAGTGAATCTTTTCGAAAAAGGATAACAGATTCTGATTCAGAATTAAATTCCCCGTCGAATGAGGTATAATTCATCCAGATCTGAGACATATTTTTTTTTAGGGCATAAAAAAACAGAGGCTAACCATCAGCGATTTCTTCAAAAATGGGTTTTTTGTGTTTTTCTCTTTGAAAAGTGAATCTTTTCGAAAAAGGATAACAGATTCTGATTCAGAATTAAATTCCCCGTCGAATGAGGTATAATTCATCCAGATCTGAGACATATTTTTTTTTAGGGCATAAAAAAACAGAGGCTAACCATCAGCGGTTTCTTCAAAAATGGGTTTTTTGTGTTTTTCTCTTCGAAAAGTGAATCTTTTCGAAAAAGGATAACAGATTCTGATTCAGAATTAAATTCCCCGTCGAATGAGGTATAATTCATCCAGATCTGAGACATATTTTTTTTAGGGCATAAAAAAACAGAGGCTAACCATCAGCGATTTCTTCAAAAATGGGTTTTTTGTGTTTTTCTCTTCGAAAAGTGAATCTTTTCGAAAAAGGATAACAGATTCTGATTCAGAATTAAATTCCCCGTCGAATGAGGTATAATTCATCTAGATCTGAGACATATTTTTTTTTAGGGCATAAAAAAACAGAGGCTAACCATCAGCGATTTCTTCAAAAATGGGTTTTTTGTGTTTTAACAGATTCTGATTCAGAATTAAATTCCCCGTCGAATGAGGTATAATTCATCCAGATCTGAGACATATTTTTTTTTAGGGCATAAAAAAACAGAGGCTAACCATCAGCGATTTCTTCAAAAATGGGTTTTTTGTGTTTTTCTCTTCGAAAAGTGAATCTTTTCGAAAAAGGATAACAGATTCTGATTCAGAATTAAATTCCCCGTCGAATGAGGTATAATTCATCCAGATCTGAGACATATTTTTTTTAGGACATAAAAAAACAGAGGCTAACCATCAGCGATTTCTTCAAAAATGGGTTTTTTGTGTTTTTCTCTTCGAAAAGTGAATCTTTTCGAAAAAGGATAACAGATTCTGATTCAGAATTAAACTCCCCATCGAATGAGGTATAATTCATCCAGATCTGAGACATATTTTTTTTTAGGGCATAAAAAAACAGAGGCTAACCATCAGCGGTTTCTTCAAAAATGGGTTTTTTGTGTTTTTCTCTTCGAAAAGTGAATCTTTTCGAAAAAGGATAACAGATTCTGATTCAGAATTAAATTCCCCGTCGAATGAGGTATAATTCATCCAGATCTGAGACATATTTTTTTTAGGGCATAAAAAAACAGAGGCTAACCATCAGCGATTTCTTCAAAAATGGGTTTTTTGTGTTTTTCTCTTCGAAAAGTGAATCTTTTCGAAAAAGGATAACAGATTCTGATTCAGAATTAAATTCCCCGTCGAATGAGGTATAATTCATCTAGATCTGAGACATATTTTTTTTTAGGGCATAAAAAAACAGAGGCTAACCATCAGCGATTTCTTCAAAAATGGGTTTTTTGTGTTTTTCTCTTCGAAAAGTGAATCTTTTCGAAAAAGGATAACAGATTCTGATTCAGAATTAAACTCCCCATCGAATGAGGTATAATTCATCCAGATCTGAGACATATTTTTTTTTAGGGCATAAAAAAACAGAGGCTAACCATCAGCGGTTTCTTCAAAAATGGGTTTTTTGTGTTTTTCTCTTCGAAAAGTGAATCTTTTCGAAAAAGGATAACAGATTCTGATTCAGAATTAAATTCCCCGTCGAATGAGGTATAATTCATCCAGATCTGAGACATATTTTTTTTAGGGCATAAAAAAACAGAGGCTAACCATCAGCGATTTCTTCAAAAATGGGTTTTTTGTGTTTTTCTCTTCGAAAAGTGAATCTTTTCGAAAAAGGATAACAGATTCTGATTCAGAATTAAACTCCCCATCGAATGAGGTATAATTCATCCAGATCTGAGACATATTTTTTTTTAGGGCATAAAAAAACAGAGGCTAACCATCAGCGGTTTCTTCAAAAATGGGTTTTTTGTGTTTTTCTCTTCGAAAAGTGAATCTTTTCGAAAAAGGATAACAGATTCTGATTCAGAATTAAACTCCCCATCGAATGAGGTATAATTCATCCAGATCTGAGACATATTTTTTTTTAGGGCATAAAAAAACAGAGGCTAACCATCAGCGGTTTCTTCAAAAATGGGTTTTTTGTGTTTTTCTCTTCGAAAAGTGAATCTTTTCGAAAAAGGATAACAGATTCTGATTCAGAATTAAATTCCCCGTCGAATGAGGTATAATTCATCCAGATCTGAGACATATTTTTTTTTAGGGCATAAAAAAACAGAGGCTAACCATCAGCGATTTCTTCAAAAATGGGTTTTTTGTGTTTTTCTCTTTGAAAAGTGAATCTTTTCGAAAAAGGATAACAGATTCTGATTCAGAATTAAATTCCCCGTCGAATGAGGTATAATTCATCCAGATCTGAGACATATTTTTTTTTAGGGCATAAAAAAACAGAGGCTAACCATCAGCGGTTTCTTCAAAAATGGGTTTTTTGTGTTTTTCTCTTCGAAAAGTGAATCTTTTCGAAAAAGGATAACAGATTCTGATTCAGAATTAAATTCCCCGTCGAATGAGGTATAATTCATCCAGATCTGAGACATATTTTTTTTAGGGCATAAAAAAACAGAGGCTAACCATCAGCGATTTCTTCAAAAATGGGTTTTTTGTGTTTTTCTCTTCGAAAAGTGAATCTTTTCGAAAAAGGATAACAGATTCTGATTCAGAATTAAATTCCCCGTCGAATGAGGTATAATTCATCTAGATCTGAGACATATTTTTTTTTAGGGCATAAAAAAACAGAGGCTAACCATCAGCGATTTCTTCAAAAATGGGTTTTTTGTGTTTTAACAGATTCTGATTCAGAATTAAATTCCCCGTCGAATGAGGTATAATTCATCCAGATCTGAGACATATTTTTTTTTAGGGCATAAAAAAACAGAGGCTAACCATCAGCGATTTCTTCAAAAATGGGTTTTTTGTGTTTTTCTCTTCGAAAAGTGAATCTTTTCGAAAAAGGATAACAGATTCTGATTCAGAATTAAATTCCCCGTCGAATGAGGTATAATTCATCCAGATCTGAGACATATTTTTTTTTAGGGCATAAAAAAACAGAGGCTAACCATCAGCGATTTCTTCAAAAATGGGTTTTTTGTGTTTTTCTCTTCGAAAAGTGAATCTTTTCGAAAAAGGATAACAGATTCTGATTCAGAATTAAATTCCCCGTCGAATGAGGTATAATTCATCCAGATCTGAGACATATTTTTTTTTAGGGCATAAAAAAACAGAGGCTAACCATCAGCGATTTCTTCAAAAATGGGTTTTTTGTGTTTTTCTCTTCGAAAGGTGAATCTTTTCGAAAAAGGATAACAGATTCTGATTCAGAATTAAATTCCCCGTCGAATGAGGTATAATTCATCCAGATCTGAGACATATTTTTTTTTAGGGCATAAAAAAACAGAGGCTAACCATCAGCGATTTCTTCAAAAATGGGTTTTTTGTGTTTTTCTCTTCGAAAGGTGAATCTTTTCGAAAAAGGATAACAGATTCTGATTCAGAATTAAATTCCCCGTCGAATGAGGTATAATTCATCCAGATCTGAGACATATTTTTTTTTAGGGCATAAAAAAACAGAGGCTAACCATCAGCGATTTCTTCAAAAATGGGTTTTTTGTGTTTTTCTCTTCGAAAAGTGAATCTTTTCGAAAAAGGATAACAGATTCTGATTCAGAATTAAATTCCCCGTCGAATGAGGTATAATTCATCCAGATCTGAGACATATTTTTTTTTAGGGCATAAAAAAACAGAGGCTAACCATCAGCGATTTCTTCAAAAATGGGTTTTTTGTGTTTTTCTCTTTGAAAAGTGAATCTTTTCGAAAAAGGATAACAGATTCTGATTCAGAATTAAATTCCCCGTCGAATGAGGTATAATTCATCCAGATCTGAGACATATTTTTTTTTAGGGCATAAAAAAACAGAGGCTAACCATCAGCGGTTTCTTCAAAAATGGGTTTTTTGTGTTTTTCTCTTCGAAAAGTGAATCTTTTCGAAAAAGGATAACAGATTCTGATTCAGAATTAAATTCCCCGTCGAATGAGGTATAATTCATCCAGATCTGAGACATATTTTTTTTAGGGCATAAAAAAACAGAGGCTAACCATCAGCGATTTCTTCAAAAATGGGTTTTTTGTGTTTTTCTCTTCGAAAAGTGAATCTTTTCGAAAAAGGATAACAGATTCTGATTCAGAATTAAATTCCCCGTCGAATGAGGTATAATTCATCTAGATCTGAGACATATTTTTTTTTAGGGCATAAAAAAACAGAGGCTAACCATCAGCGATTTCTTCAAAAATGGGTTTTTTGTGTTTTTCTCTTCGAAAAGTGAATCTTTTCGAAAAAGGATAACAGATTCTGATTCAGAATTAAATTCCCCGTCGAATGAGGTATAATTCATCCAGATCTGAGACATATTTTTTTTAGGACATAAAAAAACAGAGGCTAACCATCAGCGATTTCTTCAAAAATGGGTTTTTTGTGTTTTTCTCTTCGAAAAGTGAATCTTTTCGAAAAAGGATAACAGATTCTGATTCAGAATTAAACTCCCCATCGAATGAGGTATAATTCATCCAGATCTGAGACATATTTTTTTTTAGGGCATAAAAAAACAGAGGCTAACCATCAGCGATTTCTTCAAAAATGGGTTTTTTGTGTTTTTCTCTTCGAAAAGTGAATCTTTTCGAAAAAGGATAACAGATTCTGATTCAGAATTAAATTCCCCGTCGAATGAGGTATAATTCATCCAGATCTGAGACATATTTTTTTTTAGGGCATAAAAAAACAGAGGCTAACCATCAGCGATTTCTTCAAAAATGGGTTTTTTGTGTTTTTCTCTTCGAAAAGTGAATCTTTTCGAAAAAGGATAACAGATTCTGATTCAGAATTAAATTCCCCGTCGAATGAGGTATAATTCATCCAGATCTGAGACATATTTTTTTTTAGGGCATAAAAAAACAGAGGCTAACCATCAGCGATTTCTTCAAAAATGGGTTTTTTGTGTTTTTCTCTTCGAAAGGTGAATCTTTTCGAAAAAGGATAACAGATTCTGATTCAGAATTAAATTCCCCGTCGAATGAGGTATAATTCATCCAGATCTGAGACATATTTTTTTTTAGGGCATAAAAAAACAGAGGCTAACCATCAGCGATTTCTTCAAAAATGGGTTTTTTGTGTTTTTCTCTTCGAAAGGTGAATCTTTTCGAAAAAGGATAACAGATTCTGATTCAGAATTAAATTCCCCGTCGAATGAGGTATAATTCATCCAGATCTGAGACATATTTTTTTTTAGGGCATAAAAAAACAGAGGCTAACCATCAGCGATTTCTTCAAAAATGGGTTTTTTGTGTTTTTCTCTTCGAAAAGTGAATCTTTTCGAAAAAGGATAACAGATTCTGATTCAGAATTAAATTCCCCGTCGAATGAGGTATAATTCATCCAGATCTGAGACATATTTTTTTTTAGGGCATAAAAAAACAGAGGCTAACCATCAGCGATTTCTTCAAAAATGGGTTTTTTGTGTTTTTCTCTTTGAAAAGTGAATCTTTTCGAAAAAGGATAACAGATTCTGATTCAGAATTAAATTCCCCGTCGAATGAGGTATAATTCATCCAGATCTGAGACATATTTTTTTTTAGGGCATAAAAAAACAGAGGCTAACCATCAGCGGTTTCTTCAAAAATGGGTTTTTTGTGTTTTTCTCTTCGAAAAGTGAATCTTTTCGAAAAAGGATAACAGATTCTGATTCAGAATTAAATTCCCCGTCGAATGAGGTATAATTCATCCAGATCTGAGACATATTTTTTTTAGGGCATAAAAAAACAGAGGCTAACCATCAGCGATTTCTTCAAAAATGGGTTTTTTGTGTTTTTCTCTTCGAAAAGTGAATCTTTTCGAAAAAGGATAACAGATTCTGATTCAGAATTAAATTCCCCGTCGAATGAGGTATAATTCATCTAGATCTGAGACATATTTTTTTTTAGGGCATAAAAAAACAGAGGCTAACCATCAGCGATTTCTTCAAAAATGGGTTTTTTGTGTTTTTCTCTTCGAAAAGTGAATCTTTTCGAAAAAGGATAACAGATTCTGATTCAGAATTAAACTCCCCATCGAATGAGGTATAATTCATCCAGATCTGAGACATATTTTTTTTTAGGGCATAAAAAAACAGAGGCTAACCATCAGCGGTTTCTTCAAAAATGGGTTTTTTGTGTTTTTCTCTTCGAAAAGTGAATCTTTTCGAAAAAGGATAACAGATTCTGATTCAGAATTAAATTCCCCGTCGAATGAGGTATAATTCATCCAGATCTGAGACATATTTTTTTTAGGGCATAAAAAAACAGAGGCTAACCATCAGCGATTTCTTCAAAAATGGGTTTTTTGTGTTTTTCTCTTCGAAAAGTGAATCTTTTCGAAAAAGGATAACAGATTCTGATTCAGAATTAAACTCCCCATCGAATGAGGTATAATTCATCCAGATCTGAGACATATTTTTTTTTAGGGCATAAAAAAACAGAGGCTAACCATCAGCGGTTTCTTCAAAAATGGGTTTTTTGTGTTTTTCTCTTCGAAAAGTGAATCTTTTCGAAAAAGGATAACAGATTCTGATTCAGAATTAAACTCCCCATCGAATGAGGTATAATTCATCCAGATCTGAGACATATTTTTTTTTAGGGCATAAAAAAACAGAGGCTAACCATCAGCGGTTTCTTCAAAAATGGGTTTTTTGTGTTTTTCTCTTCGAAAAGTGAATCTTTTCGAAAAAGGATAACAGATTCTGATTCAGAATTAAATTCCCCGTCGAATGAGGTATAATTCATCCAGATCTGAGACATATTTTTTTTAGGGCATAAAAAAACAGAGGCTAACCATCAGCGATTTCTTCAAAAATGGGTTTTTTGTGTTTTTCTCTTCGAAAAGTGAATCTTTTCGAAAAAGGATAACAGATTCTGATTCAGAATTAAACTCCCCATCGAATGAGGTATAATTCATCCAGATCTGAGACATATTTTTTTTTAGGGCATAAAAAAACAGAGGCTAACCATCAGCGGTTTCTTCAAAAATGGGTTTTTTGTGTTTTTCTCTTCGAAAAGTGAATCTTTTCGAAAAAGGATAACAGATTCTGATTCAGAATTAAATTCCCCGTCGAATGAGGTATAATTCATCCAGATCTGAGACATATTTTTTTTAGGGCATAAAAAAACAGAGGCTAACCATCAGCGGTTTCTTCAAAAATGGGTTTTTTGTGTTTTTCTCTTCGAAAAGTGAATCTTTTCGAAAAAGGATAACAGATTCTGATTCAGAATTAAACTCCCCATCGAATGAGGTATAATTCATCCAGATCTGAGACATATTTTTTTTTAGGGCATAAAAAAACAGAGGCTAACCATCAGCGGTTTCTTCAAAAATGGGTTTTTTGTGTTTTTCTCTTCGAAAAGTGAATCTTTTCGAAAAAGGATAACAGATTCTGATTCAGAATTAAATTCCCCGTCGAATGAGGTATAATTCATCCAGATCTGAGACATATTTTTTTTAGGGCATAAAAAAACAGAGGCTAACCATCAGCGATTTCTTCAAAAATGGGTTTTTTGTGTTTTTCTCTTCGAAAAGTGAATCTTTTCGAAAAAGGATAACAGATTCTGATTCAGAATTAAATTCCCCGTCGAATGAGGTATAATTCATCTAGATCTGAGACATATTTTTTTTTAGGGCATAAAAAAACAGAGGCTAACCATCAGCGATTTCTTCAAAAATGGGTTTTTTGTGTTTTTCTCTTCGAAAAGTGAATCTTTTCGAAAAAGGATAACAGATTCTGATTCAGAATTAAACTCCCCATCGAATGAGGTATAATTCATCCAGATCTGAGACATATTTTTTTTTAGGGCATAAAAAAACAGAGGCTAACCATCAGCGGTTTCTTCAAAAATGGGTTTTTTGTGTTTTTCTCTTCGAAAAGTGAATCTTTTCGAAAAAGGATAACAGATTCTGATTCAGAATTAAATTCCCCGTCGAATGAGGTATAATTCATCCAGATCTGAGACATATTTTTTTTAGGGCATAAAAAAACAGAGGCTAACCATCAGCGATTTCTTCAAAAATGGGTTTTTTGTGTTTTTCTCTTCGAAAAGTGAATCTTTTCGAAAAAGGATAACAGATTCTGATTCAGAATTAAATTCCCCGTCGAATGAGGTATAATTCATCTAGATCTGAGACATATTTTTTTTTAGGGCATAAAAAAACAGAGGCTAACCATCAGCGATTTCTTCAAAAATGGGTTTTTTGTGTTTTTCTCTTCGAAAAGTGAATCTTTTCGAAAAAGGATAACAGATTCTGATTCAGAATTAAATTCCCCGTCGAATGAGGTATAATTCATCCAGATCTGAGACATATTTTTTTTTAGGGCATAAAAAAACAGAGGCTAACCATCAGCGATTTCTTCAAAAATGGGTTTTTTGTGTTTTTCTCTTTGAAAAGTGAATCTTTTCGAAAAAGGATAACAGATTCTGATTCAGAATTAAATTCCCCGTCGAATGAGGTATAATTCATCCAGATCTGAGACATATTTTTTTTTAGGGCATAAAAAAACAGAGGCTAACCATCAGCGGTTTCTTCAAAAATGGGTTTTTTGTGTTTTTCTCTTCGAAAAGTGAATCTTTTCGAAAAAGGATAACAGATTCTGATTCAGAATTAAATTCCCCGTCGAATGAGGTATAATTCATCCAGATCTGAGACATATTTTTTTTAGGGCATAAAAAAACAGAGGCTAACCATCAGCGATTTCTTCAAAAATGGGTTTTTTGTGTTTTTCTCTTCGAAAAGTGAATCTTTTCGAAAAAGGATAACAGATTCTGATTCAGAATTAAATTCCCCGTCGAATGAGGTATAATTCATCTAGATCTGAGACATATTTTTTTTTAGGGCATAAAAAAACAGAGGCTAACCATCAGCGATTTCTTCAAAAATGGGTTTTTTGTGTTTTAACAGATTCTGATTCAGAATTAAATTCCCCGTCGAATGAGGTATAATTCATCCAGATCTGAGACATATTTTTTTTAAGGGCATAAAAAAACAGAGGCTAACCATCAGCGATTTCTTCAAAAATGTGTTTTTTGTGTTTTTCTCTTCGAAAAGTGAAGCTTTTCGAAAAAGGATAACAGATTCTGATTCAGAATTAAACTCCCCATCGAATGAGGTATAATTCATCCAGATCTGAGACATATTTTTTTTTAGGGCATAAAAAAACAGAGGCTAACCATCAGCGATTTCTTCAAAAATGTGTTTTTTGTGTTTTTCTCTTCGAAAAGTGAAGCTTTTCGAAAAAGGATAACAGATTCTGATTCAGAATTAAACTCCCCATCGAATGAGGTATAATTCATCCAGATCTGAGACATATTTTTTTTTAGGGCATAAAAAAACAGAGGCTAACCATCAGCGATTCCTTCAAAAATGGGTTTTTTGTTTTTTTCTCTTCGAAAGGTGAATCTTTTCGAAAAAGGATAACAGATTCTGATTCAGAATTAAATTCCCCGTCGAATGAGGTATAATTTATCCAGATCTGAGACATATTTTTTTTAAGGCATAAAAAAACAGTGGCTGTATAATGTATACAGATTAAATCAAAAACGGTCCTTTTTAGGACCACCAAATAAATCAATCAAAGAGTAAACAAATGAGTAAACTAATTAATTTTTTGATATATTGTAAATAAATAAAGAAAAATTAATTTACAAATTTTTCACAATTACAAAAGACGCTGAAATTTTTAAACTAAGAAAGCAAATATGAGATTTCTATTAGCTGTTCACACAAGAGTCATACCAATCAATCAAATAAATATACACATTCATATTCATTGCGTATTTTTAAATATACAGTCTCATTACTTTTTGTCCACAGTAGTATTTTTGGACGAGTTTATGATGAAAACCTAATTTGGAAGAATGCGTCCAAAGCACAGAGAGATTAATCTCTTTTAAAATTAAAAATAAGATATATATATATTTTTTATTTGTAGTTAATCTAAGAAGTTTTATTCAAATAATTGAAAGATCATACAAAAATTTTTTAACAATATTTTTTTTTTTTTATTTTCTTTTCATTTAGTTTTAAAAATAATCAATTTCTTTCACAAAAAAAATAAAATAAAATAAAATTTCTTTATAAAAAAAAAAAAAAAACTTAATTTTCTAAAAAATGATTTTTGTTTTTTTTTTTTTTGATTTGGTATCGACAAAAGAAATATCAAGTTTAATTTTTAATTAATTGTTTAAAATACACATTTTAAATTTTAAAAAAAAAATGGACGTTTTATTAAGTAACTTTATTTAGCAGTTGTCGTATTTAAAAAATTTGATTTAGATTCTTAAAAAAAAAAATGGCTATCAACAATTTTGCGAGTTCATATTTAAAATGCAAAAAGTTTAAGGTTTTAAGTTCCGGGGAGGAGCGCGCAACCAAGCACTAACTTTTATTGTGATAGATTTGTAAAAATCTTGATTTATTTTATTTCTTAATTTATAATTAATTAGAACTTGGACAATAAGTCAGCTGTTTGAGTTTTAGTTTTTTGTTTTTATAGTCTTAAGTAAATACTTATGTAAAATAGATTTACAGATTTCATATAGTCTAAAATAAATGAAATGAAATGATTGGGAACTCACTCGGATTATTCTAATATATCGCAAAGATCTTCTCTGAACATTCGATATTGTGAAAGAAACAACAACGAGTTAATTCCGGTACGTTTGAATGATTTTAGTCTCCTCATGGGGCATATCCTTCTTAGGTTTCATTTTGATACGGATCAAATCAAGCGACTAACATGGGTAGTTTAATGAAATTTTATAGGACAATCAAATGTTTTCAAGAGGAATACACAAACGGCTAATTCTTGGTCTCGTAGGGATCACAATGGGCCACACATAAGATGCCTGGTGTTGTGCGCAGTACCCCTACTCTATCTAACCTAACCTAAATCAGGGATGGCATCATGTAACTCGATTCGAATCATATCGTATTGAAAAAGTATAGGAATGACAATGTATTTGCGATACGATTTGCTATCAATCGAATTACACACGATTCCCCACATCAGGCCGTGCATAAACATACTGATTAAAAATTTATTTCTTTTCTTTTGCAATAAAGATCCACCCTGAAGACATTGAAGTATTGTAATATCATCTTTAATTTCTTCGTTCTCAATTTTAATCATTTAGAATACAGCTGGCTGCCGTGATTGGATCTATAAAATTCTAATTGTATTTTACCCGGAATAATCTTTCTTTAATTATTTAAAATCATCCTATTACGAACAAACTAGTTTCGATCCAGTTAAAATATGTTAAATCAATATTATTCTCTCTTATAGGAATTACCTCACCTCCATTCTTGTGTGTACTAATATCCCTCTACATCTATAAATAATAGATTTTTTCATTTCTTTTATTATTAAATCTTTTTTGATGTGTTCTTTAAGGTTATCTTATATAAACAACAGTACTGAACATTCCACTGCCCTGCTCATATAGGTTAGACATCATTTTTAGACATAAAACTTCCAAAAATCATTTCACTTGAGTTCGATAACGAACACAAAACCATGACACTCATTTCATACAATCATTTAAATGGTATGGAATCGGAATGATCATAGACAATGTGACAATGTAGCAATTGAAAATCGGCATAAAGTCGATTTTTTGATTCCCAATATTAGAAATGGAACTCGTAGTTAACAAATCAAAACTAACTCTGAGAAAAAAGAACCGAAATTACTAATATTTCAAGGTTTTTTCTCCATAACTTTGTTTCCTCCTCTTCACATTCCCTCTAATTCCCAGGTAAGCCGGAACCTAATAGCATAAATATCTTTCACAAATTTTATTCAAATCAGTATATTAGCTTTTAAACGAAAAAACTTGATAAACAGGTTTATCTTTTCTTACAACAATTTCTTTTTCTATTATTATTAGACTGATTTTACTGGAATTTTTACATACCAGGTCTGTTTTATTTGCCACTTGCTCTGGGGTAGAGCAAATTTTTACATTGAAAACAAAAACAACAAAAGTGCAAATCCTACACTACTTTCAGACCAGGGGTAGCTCTCACACCGAAATTAGTTCAGTTTTCTACCATAAAAAGTGTATTAGCTAGCATTTAACTACAATATGGTTGCTAAGCAGCGCTACAAACATTTGAATTGAAGGTTTTTTCTACTCCTGCTCGTTTTATTTGCCACTTACCCTGCTCCGGTGTAGGGTATGGCAAATAAAACAGACCTACTATCACCTATTTTATGTAGTCAATGTTTAGCTCTATAAATTTTCAAATTAAATCCGAAAAACCATAGAAAAACAAAACAACAAAACTTTCTGGTTTTTTTTTTGATAACTTCGCTTTACCTCGCCCGATTTTCCTAAAATGCAATAACAAATCAAATTGAAGAATAATCTACTCATATTATAAATTTCATCAAAATCGGATAACGTGTTTTTGAGTTATCTTGTACACCGGACGGACAGACATGCAGAAATAGATATAGCCTTTGATTCTCTCTCTTTTCGATTCCCTTGAAACAATTCTACGATGATTATTTCTATGAGTTACAAATGTAGTGACAAAACTAATACACCCTCTGGCAGTACCTAGCATAAGGCATAACAATCCGCGTCCGTTAAGGGTTAACTATAAACAAATACAACAATTTGTAAATCGAATGACATCGAAGCCCTGTATTCTCGATACCGGCGTTATTTGGCACGGTTCTATTTTTCTAGTTAACCCATTAGGCCTAAATTATTTTTCTTTGATTTATGTTTGTTATCTTGACATATTTTTTCAACTAGACCACACCTTAAAGTAAGGAATGGCATTTTTTACCCGAATTTCCCATTTGTTCCGGCATATAAACTCTTGATCAGACAGACGGCAACTGAAACAGAATACAGAATAGTGCACAACACGTCCCCAGATCGCGATAGGACTGAACTAGAGCAGATCAAAACATGACCTGTCCTCAAATGAGGACAATGGGCGCTAATGGGTTAAATCTACTTGAATTTTCTTCTTCTTTTATTAAAAAGTACAAAAGCTATTTATTTATATGTTTGCTTTTTCATATAAAAATTCGAATTTTTTTTTTAAGTACAAATTTATAAAAATTTAAAAGAAATTTGATGAATTTTTCGATGTGATTTTTTAAAATTATTTTATGAAGTTTTTTTTTTTTTTAATGTGCTTAAATATTGTAAACTTGAGTTTAAAAGCATAAACAGTAGTGGCATTATATAAGGCGACAGGCGATTATCACTTATAACCTATTTGAAAGTGATCGCCGCATATTTCAGTATTATGGAAGGCGATTAAGTTCTAAAATTATATGAAAGCGACAGAGTTTCAGCTGTCACCACAAATTTATCAATATGCGACCATATCACCTTGCGAATTGTCGAAAAGCGACAAGCGATAATCGCCTGTCGCCTTGTAACATGCCACTCCAGGATACCAGCCGTACCATGTGGCCATAAATAGGTGCCTGGTTTTTAATTGGTGGCCACCGTCGCTGCTGCTATCCTATTTCATATTTCATCTTGTCAATACCATTTTTAAAAAGAAATAAAAAAATAAAATATTTTAATTTAAGTTCTTTAAAATATAAGCACTGAGTTGTTTCTTTTTTTTTTGAATTTTTGTTATTTATTTTATTTTCCTTTTTTTTGAATTTATTTATTTTTCTCAAGCAATAAAAACAAAATATATTATTTTAGTAATTTTCTTTTGGATTTTTCTTTTTTTTACACAACGATTTGTCCTTTCATAAAAATATGATTGAAAAAAGAAATTGAAAAAATATTACATTATTTAAAAAGAAAAAAAAATTGTATAAATTTTGTATTATTTTATAACAAAAAAAAATTAAAATTTTCTTAAATTTATTGAATTTCTTCTCATGCTGACTTTTTTTCCTAAAATTATTAGCCATTTTTTATTTTTACATTTTGAAAATTTCCTCAAATATCCTTTTATAAAAACCAAAAAGAAAACAAAAGTGTCTTGACTAAAAATCCTTTTCATTTTTTACCCCTTAAAAAGAGGTAAATTCTCATATTAGGTTTGCGCATGTGATATTTTTCTGAAGCCGAAAATTATTATTTAGCGATATTTTTATTTTTATTTAAATATTGTAATCGAGAGCTGAAGTGCAAGCCGAACTTTCTAATCACAATCATATATGGCGTTTTCGATTCTCAAATAAATACTGCCACATTGTTCGAGTTGTTGTGCAAAGGCCGGAATCAGTTGTATACAAACTAAAACAATACTGATTCGAGTCTGATTACCGAAGGACTAAAATACTGCTGAGACTCTCGAGCACAAATCCGTAATAAGAACCATTGTGAGCATTGTGACACTGCTTTTTGAACGAACACGTATGGAAAATAGGGATGGGCTGAAGAGTCCAACATGTCGAGCCTGTACGAGAGGAAAATGATTGAGCAGAACACTTTTTGCATAAATTCCCGGCCTTTTTTAAAAGAAGACTTCATACACTCGATAGCAGAATCTTCTAGAGTAGAAATCGTGTAACTCGATTTGAACTAAATAATCGGTATCGAAAAAGCATTGATGGTTTTATCGATTGTATTTAGTCTCAACCGTATAACATACTACCACTTCCAAGATAGAGGAAAATCACAACTTTATTTTCTGATGAAACGACAGAAAACATTCTCACTTTCGTATTCGTCAAACAAAACGTTGTAATTGCTGTCACTTGAAAGTGATTAATTTGAAGTGAGAACTATTAGACTGTCACTTTTAAATAAGCGATTTTCTTAGTGTACGGCCACATAGGTTCTGCGCTTTCTACGCGGAGTGAGAAAAATATTAACGGGGTGAGAGGAACAAAAATGGTGATCAAAAAGTGTCCACATCGGATATTAGTTTTGTCGTTGAACACATTTATATTTTCTCTAGTTTGTCAGTTAATTCACAAATACAAATCTTCACAATTGAAAACAAAAATCATGGCCTTTTTCGAGAGTCAAATTGAATTTCAATTCTTCTCTTTTCTCTATCGTATCCTGCTTCCAACGAACTCGGCTATATGTGCGCTATATTACACGCGTATATTTATCGTTGCCCTCAACTTCGAAAGCGCAGTAAGGGTAGAGCCTATGTGGCCGCAGTAATAGTAAAAAGCATTCAATACACTAGGAGTGAGTGAGGCGCAGATTTTTGGCCTATAAAAACAAGATATTTCGTTAATAGTTTGCAAAAACAAAAACTCTGTTTAATATACATGTATTTACAGTCCTTTTTACAAACACCAATGACGAAATAGATTTCTTTTTAAAGCTCCAATGGTGTCAAAAACTTATACACAAAGAACTCTCTGTTTCTCTTCTCTGTGTGGTAATATAGCCTTACTTTGAAGATGTCACTTTAGAAAGTGACTGAAAATGATAATTACTATTCTAATTACAGAGTTATATATTTATTTGAGAACTCCAATAGATGCTCCACAATATTCTTTTTTTTTTACTTGCGAAAGCTGACCTGGGGTGGAATCTTGTAACTTGATTTTGATCAAATCATAAGAATTGCAATGTATTTTCGATACGATTTACTATCAATCGAATTACTCGATTCCACTCCTGTCTTGTTTCACTCTTATTTCGTGTTCCTCATAGACTTTTTTTTGCCTCCCTCATATTTTATTTTAATAAAATAATAAAAATATCGCTAAATATATTGAAAATCCGGTATTTTAAGGAAACCACACACTTTTCCTTCAAAAAGAAAAATTAATATTTTTATTTTTTGTTTTTTTATTACAAAGAAAAAACTCATACAATTTTAAATTTTGAATTTTTTTGTGTTTTTTTCTCAAAAATTGAAATTTTTTTTTCTTTTCTTTCTTTTAAAATTATTTATATTTTATTAATTACTAAAATTTAAATATATTTTTTTTTGTATTTATTAAAAAAAAGAAACTGAATAAAATTTTTAGGATTTTGATAGATTTTTCTTTTTTTCGCGAGTTTTTACACAAACACAAATTACAAAAAAAAGAAAAAACTCAAAAAATAAAAACAAAAATTAATTATTAAATTATTGATCATTTTTTTTCTTCAAATTTTTTTTTTTTTAAATTTTTTATTAATTATTTTGTTTTTGCTTTCCAATAAAATTTTAATATTTATAATTTTTTAGTTGTATTTTTTTTTTTTAGTCAATTTAAAATCTTTTCCACCGCTTCCTCTTCAAAATATTATTTTATCGATATTTAATTTTAAAATAATTTTTAGTCGGTTCATTTTGCATCTCTTTTTTTTTCTATTAATTTAATTTACTTTTCTTTCTTTTTATGTTATTTTTTTTTAATGATATATTTTTTGAAAAAAATTAAATAAAATGTGTTTTAATTTATTTTTTCTTTTTCAATTAATTATTAATAAAAATAATATTAATAATAATAATAATAATATAATATAATAATGATTTTCTTTTTTTTTTTGTTTAATTTTAATTAATGTGTTTCATTTTCAATTTTTTATAATTTTATATTTTTTTTTACAATATTTGTTTTTAATCATTCTTTTTTTTTATTGTTTAATTCATTTCATTTATGTTTTTATTTTTTTTAATTATATTTCGGATAGAATCGGTAAAATGAACACTTTTTATCTGGTGGGACTTTTTGATATCTATTGCACACAGCACGAATTCTTGTGACCATTTTTGTGCTTTAGTCGTGATTTTGGCCTGTATTTTTCTAAATAAGATAGCTGCTTAGCGTTGATTGCGCCTCGTCGTTTACTAAATTGGGAAAAAAAAAGAAAATATATTTTTTAATATTTTATACAAAGAAAACCAAAAAAAAAAACAAAAAGAGACAAGAGTAGTTATTATATCTAAACTCTTGTTGTGATAAAAACGAATTTCCTTAGCTATCTATCATTTTTTTCAGATTACATTATGTTAGTGCAACAGAGATAAAAGTTAATCTAGCTTTAATAAACAATTCTAGACCTTATGTAAAAAATAAGAATCACTATTCATACAGGAACTAACACTTAAAATATTTGTAATATGAATAACAAAAATCTCTTCTACTCATTTTGGCGCCTAAAAGAATAAAGAAACGTCAGTCCCTACCAAAAAGTCAAAACTAACAGATTTGAGTCTGTTCATCGCAGATTCGTCCGATTTGCCTTAAGGCACCTACCATGGAATGAACCTTTTCTATTGCCCCCATACCAAAACAGATTAGAAAAGTGGCATTCATGCATTTCAAAATAAATACAATTTTGTTCTTTTACACACAATAGTCAAGCTTCTAGGTTTATATTAAGCTCTATGTATATTTTGTTGGTAGATAAAGAACATCTATTGTGACGAATATGGTTTCCGTTAGTCAAATTTTTTAATGGTGCCATTGACTTCACCTTCCTGTTGGATAAAATGCATCTTAACAATAATACATGGTCGGGGCAATTATTAAAAATTATGCACCATAAAACTGAGTACAGTCGAGACATACGGGTTTCCCGAATACTGTAGTCAGTTAATGCAACTTTTTTTGTAACCGACCTCGATTGAAAGGATATTTTTAAAAAGCGACTTTTTATGTTTAGATATGGAAGAGAAAAATTTATCGATATTTTAAAGAAATTTTAGTTTTAAAAATGTTCCGCATAAATCGAAGGATGGTTGTACTTGTTATAATATTTTTAATAAAATTAGAAAAGAAAATATACTTACTCTCTGATCATTTCGACAGCAGCCTCATATTTAAGGCCGAGTTCAATTAAAGCCAATGCTACTAAAACAGGAGCCCGACCTAAACCAGCTACGCAATGTACTGCAACACATGCTTCTGGATTTTGTGAATAGCTATGTGAAAAATAGAGATGAAAAGAAAAAATAAATAAATACTTTTTTACAAATACATGCTTTTTTCTAATAATTTAACTTTTTAGAAATTCAAAATTATACTAATTTCAATAAATTAAAAAGTATTACTTACTTTTGCTTTAAAATTTCAAACCATTCATCGACGACTTTTTGTGGCGGAAATGTGCCATCTTCAAAAGCTAAATCACGAACATTAATGCCTTGAGTTGAAAGTTCTTCAGTTTTATAACTTGGCTCACAAACGCGTACAACTGTGCTAACATTGTGCTTTTTTAGTTCCTATAAAAAAGGGAGGAAAAGGATAAAATCATCAAATTTAAAATTAAATTTACAATATTTGCATAATAAATATACAATTAATATATTTTTCATCGAAAAATAGAATAAAGGAAATGTAAAATATTTTTAAAAATAATAATTTGAAATTACTTCGAGGTTTTTCTCAATTTTAATGCAAAACGTGAATAGATTTAAGAATAGCTAAAAAACAGTGAAAAAGTGAAAAAAAATTATTTTTGCTATATTTTTGTTGTAAGGAAAACTCTTTTACAGAAAGGAAAAGAAAAATGAAAAGAAAATGGTTGTTCTAAAATTTATTCGATAAAAAATTATCAAAGACAGAGTAGTATAATTAGGAATTAGGAAAATAATTTCCAAGTTTTTATTCGGGAAAAGAATGGTTCATTCTTGGCCGTAAAATAACAAAATTAAATAAATATCAGCTAATAAAGCCGTAGCGTTTCAAACGCATACGACACATTCTTTTATAAAACGCTTATCAACTTTGCCTGTAACGTTCGAATTCGATGATCAACTTCGCCTGTAACGCTCGAATTCGCGGATCAACTATGCCTGTACCGCTCGAATTCGCTTATTTAAACTTATGCCTTACAAAAGCGCCATTGTTTTAAATTAGCGACACTTGAATCCATATTGTGCTTGCATAAATAATAATCTAATTATAAAAAGCTTTTGTGGCAGTACACCTTGAACATCACAGTCAGGATTTTTGATTACCTTTCCTTAAAACTGTTTTCCTAGAACACATGTTCAATGGTTTAAATTAGATCTTCAAGATTTGGATTTAAAGATGACTGGATTTAGTTGTTTTTGAACAACCAATGTAAAACTATATATAATAAAATTATCTTTGAATCTAATGTTTGTAATAAGCGTAGCGTTTTTTCCTCCGATCCTTTGTATTGATTTCCAATATAAAACCTTTTTAATTTTTTTGAATATTTATTCATTTTGTATCTTTACTATTTTACTAGAGATGAAGCTAGTTAATTTATCGAACTTTAAAATTTAAGTACTAAATAGAATAAAAATTCAGAGTTTTCCGTCTTTTAAGTAAACGTTTTCTCGAAAAAGATTCTACATAAAGGGTGATTAATTTAGAGGTACTTCTTTATCTATGGATTTGGACAGACGACGCGTGAGTCGTGTTAACCTGTCATGGTATTTTTGTTCAGTATTGTTTGACATTTCATCATGAAAAGACCTACAAGACTTAATTGTGGAGTAGTGAACTTAATGATGATTCACTGTTTTATCACAGCGATGAGGCCCATTTCTGGCTGAATGGATATGTCAATGGGCAAAAATGCCGTATTTGGGCTGATGAACAAACCGAAGATTATCAAGAGCTACCGCTACATCCAGAGAAATGCACGGTTTAGCGTGGTTTATAGGGTTGCGGAATCATCGGTCCATATTTGTTCATAAATCAGAATGACCGTTAATGGCGCCCGTTATCATGCCATGATAATGGACTATTATTTGCAGCCTTAAATTGAAGCCTGTGATCTCCAAGACATTTGGAAGCCAAATTCAGATCTATTCAGTATAAAAGAGATTCTAAACGTATTTCATATGAGCTCCTTTCGTGACGGAAAGAACTTATATATTAGAATGCAGAAGGTTATGTTCAAAAAAAAGTATGCTCTTCTAAAAGAACGAAAAAACACAAAAGCATTTTCAATTCAAGATCTAAACTTTGTAACTGATAATAATCATTCATCTTTTAATTAATTAAACTCTTTAATTAAATGTTATTAGCTACCTATAATTTGAAAGTAATAACATTAAAAATTTGAAAATAATTAAAAATGAATTAGCTTCATTGGAATTAGTCCAAATTATTTAGCGAAAAGAAATTAATCATTCTTAAATATAATTATGAATTGTTTATATTTTTGAGAAACTAACTTTTGTAATTAAATTGAACATACATAAATACTCCAAAAGTCGGTTTGAAGATAAATACGAATTTCAAATAGTTTAATAGACTGACTGACTAAATGAGAAGCTATAATAATAGAAATTACTATAGTATACTATTATCTCATATCTTCAACTTGAATCTAATTGACTTTCTATACTATATCCATATATATATATTGCATTTATTTAATTAAATTTGCCTTTTTCCAAGAAAATATATTATAGGAATTTAATTTGAATGGAGAAACCAATAAAACCATTACTACCCTACCCTATATTAGCATATACTTCGAGGGCTGAAGAAATACAACCAAAAATTGATTGATATGATATTGATAAGATTTTAAAAAAAGTAGAAAAATCTATTTAAATTTATTAAAGCTATTAAAAGGGGACATGAAAAAAGAAATTTATCGTCTAACCTAAATCAATGGCTACTTTATAAAAACTTTTAAGATAACGCCATCGATTTACCACAAAAATGTAATAACAATAAATTTAATGAGTTGTGTAGAAGAGTACAACACATTGTTCTAATATGATTTATATTAAAAATGTGTTTCACTCTTTCAACCAAACTGGAAATAATTATAAAGTTTGGAAACTTCCTAATTCTTTCATTGTAATTTCCATGTGCTTTACTCAATGCAATTGTTGTTGCTTTGCTCTAATTGGTAGAATTGTTTTCCCTCTAAGCTTCCGAACTTTATAATTACTTACATCAAAGGTGATGTAATATATAAATTACTACACTAACAGGGCTATTCTAGCGTTGTGTTCTATTATATTCTTCATATCCATATTTTGACATTACGACTTTAAAATTGAAATCACAAAACTAATTTCCCAAGTATTCCGAATTATTAAGAAAATGATTATGAAAAGAAGAAATTAGCGCTTAATACTAGACACATTAGCAGCAATAATCTAGATTATCTTACGATTCTTGATTAAAATTCGATAATGGACGAGATTTTCTCAATTACTGAGAGTAGTTAATCGAGTATTTTAATTTCAATTATTGAATAATTGAGAACTTTTCGCTCTTCTCATCTGGTAATACCGCTAACATCTATAGATAGACCCCTTTTTTTACTTCTAAAATTTTCGAACCACAAAAAAATGTATAGAGAAAATTTTGAGAAATGTCAAAAAATAATTGAGAATGAATTTTAATCCAGAAAAAACAGAATGTGTCTCATGATCTAGATTAAAAATAATCGATTGGATTAAAGCATGTAGTATGTCTAGGCGGGCATAAGATATTACATATAATTGCTATTAATTAACTTACCATAATATAATGATTTATAGTAACATCTGAAGGCCGATCAGTTATTAGGAACTGCATTCCTTTAAATTCAATACGTGCTGGAGCTGGTCTAATATCCTTTTGACGCATGATGCTTGTCATTAAATTTACTTTTTGTATTTAATTAATAACTAAATTAATTTAATTTAATTTATTTTTTTTTTAATTTAATTGTATTATTATTATAATTATTATTATTATTATGCTTTTATTAAATATGGTGTTTTTATATTAATTATTACTTATTTGTTTTTTGTTTGTTTGATTTATTTAAAAAAAATATTAACTCAATAAAATAATAAAACAAAACAATAAAAAACTATTTTGTTTTAAGATTTACTGTGCTGTTGTTTTAAAGTTTTAAGTTTTTTTTTTGAAAAATTAGACAATTTCAATTAATAATAATACTATTTAAAAAATATACGAAAAAGAAATTTTTTTTTTTTAGTTAATTTCTTTTTAAAACACTTTAAAGTGATTTTTTTAATTTATTATAATTTTGTTTTTGTTTTTTTTCAATGAATGTGTATAGTTGAAGGCCTTTGGTAATGAGTTTTAAATTTTCTTAAATGTTTTGCGCCTTTTTGTTTTGTTTTATTATAATTTTTACAACACCACAAAAGAGAAATGTTTTTATTTTCTTTATTTTCTTCTTCTTCTACTTCTTTTATTATCTTTTTAAATTTTTTTATTTAAATAGAATTTTCTTTCTTTTTTCTTTTTCTTTTCTTTTTTTGTAGGAGAAACAACAAATTTATTTTTCTTTATTTTTAATAATTTAATATAAAAATATTCTTTTTTTTTTCTTCTTGTTGTTTTTTTATTAAAAACAAATTTAAAAGGACTGTATTTTATTTTTAAATTTTTAAATTTTTAAGAGGAAGATTCGCGACAAATGATCAATAATAATAAAAAAAAATAAAAACAAAAGTGATGATTTTTTATTCGTTTTAAATATTAAAAGAAATAATTCTTATGAGTTTTTTAAATGGCCTAAAAAAAAAAAGTTTTAATTTTTTTTTTTATAATTTTAAGTACTTTATCTTAAAAAAAAAACAGAAAATTATTAAAATTAAATTTTGTTCATATAAAAAAAAAAATATGTGTTTTTGTTTTAATTTTTAGTTATTAAAATATTTGTTTTTAATTAAATTTTTTTTTTTATCACAAAAATATAGTTTTAGCTCTTGTTTTTTTTTTTTTGTTATTTTTTTGTTTTTATGCACTTAAAAATTTTCTTTTTATGCGAAATAATTGATTATTTTTATTTTTATATATATATATATGAATATTGATTTTTTTTTAATAATAATATTTGTTTTTATAAATTTTGTCAAACCCGCCTTGTTTTTTTTTTATTATTTTTAAATATTTTTAATAATGATTATTTTGTTATGATTTTTTTTTTTATTAATTAATTAATTAAATAAATATTAATTTTGTTCGATTTTTTAAAGAAAGAAGAAACCAAAAAAAAAAAATAATTGAAAACCAAAAAAAGAAAAATTCTTAAAATTTTTAATGAAGTTGAGTTGTGATAAAATTTGGTTTTTATTCGAATTGGAAATTTAATTTTTAATAATAAGGTCTTTGAAGTTTTTTTTCTCTCGTTTTTAAATTTTGTTTTAATTAGAAAGGTTGAAATTTTTATTTAATTTTTTTATTTTATTTTAACTAATTGGTTTTTCTCTGATATGCGCCTTATTTTATTTATTTTTTCTGGATCTAATTAATCAATATTTTTATTTTTATTTTTTATTTATTTTTGAATTAAGTTTTTTCAAATGTTGACGGAGCGGGCCGATTTTATTTTATTTCTTTCTTAGATTCCTTTTTTCTGAAAATTAAGAAAAAGAATAATAATAATAATGATTAATAAAAGATTTTTAATATGATACAATATTATAAAATGATTTTTTAAATAGTACTAGCTGACCCGGCAAGCGTTGTTCTGCCCATGATTACATTTATTAATCAGAATGAAATGAAATTCATTATGTTATTTTAAATGCAAATTTTATTTTCGATTTAATAAATTCAATTTCATTTCTTAGTGGTTAAAAGGCCATAGTATACATGTATAAATCAATACTTTGTGTGTATGAGAGCGTGGCAATAAGTACATTCTTTGTCCACCAATTTCAATTTTAGAATCTGCGCAACTGGCAAAACAACATTTTCGCGTCACCTACCGGGTTTAAATTTTATCAACAGCCTAATTTTTATTTACATAATAGGTCTGTTTTATTTGCCATACCCTACACCGGAGCAGGGTAAGTGGCAAATAAAACGAGCAGGAGTAGAAAAAACCATTCATTCAAATGTTTGTAGCGCTGCTTAGCAACCATATTGTAATTAAATGGGAAATTTTTAGCTAATACACTTTTTATGGTAGAAAACTGAACTAATTCGAGTGTAATAGTTACACCTGCTCTGAAAGTAGTGTTGGATTTACACTTTTGTTGTTTTTGTTTTCAATGTCAAAATTTGCTCTACCCCAGAGCAAGTGGCAAATAAAACAGACCTATTATATAAGTTGTGAATTTGAGCCATAAATACGAATTTTCGAAATTTGAACTCGACTCCAGCCCACCCACCGGGGTCTTATGAAAACAAAAATTAATCGGAGCACCACACGACCATATGGTGGATAGCTAAAGTGGCGTGATGGTCAGACAAACATATGCACCAACGATTTTATATATTAAGATAGGATGCAGCAAATTTTAGGTCCTTTTAAAAATGTATATTAAATAAAATATTTCCCAACGTTGATCAAGCCGTATGTATATCGACTCATTTCGTTCAAAGGGAATATAATACATACTGAATTTCTATCACTTGATAAATGACATTAGAGCTATGAGCGGCGAAATAACTGCTAGTTCAAAAACGAACCCAAAAGATGCCACACCATTTATAAAAACAAATAATCCCTCTGTCCTGAAATAAGTGTACTACTAAAAGGGAGATTATTTATTTATAAACAATTTCAATTTTGCCACGATATGGTATTTGTAAAAAAAAAAAAGCTGTTGTATTAAAAACTGTGTTTTTTTTAACGAAAAATTCCAAACTTCAGTTTCCCATAAATAGGGACAATGAAAACAATGTTTTGAATGCAAATGTTTGGAAGAAACCTGATTTAACCCCAAACATTCGCCAAAAATCTCTCAACCATTCATTGTTAGAACTGAGAAGTAACGACAAATTAAGACAATGGCTCAATTAAAATTATTGCCAATAAATTAAAAATATCGGAGAAAAGTTTTAGGAAAAGTTCAATATATAGTAGATTAAATTTATCAAAAGCTCCCAGTTAAGCAGAGCTCTCTCAATTTTTACTGGGCCATCATAAAAATGTTTGTGGTCTTAGTGTTAACATAATTATTTACAACACTTTTGCGTTTCACAAAATCTGGACGCTTGTGTTTGCTGTTTTAATTGAACTTTCAAAAAAAAAAAAAAAAAAAAAAAAAACATATATGTATTAACTGAAAATCAGCCTATAGCCGATGCCCTATGGTAGAAATGGGACAGAAAAACTGTCAAAACTCATAATATTTCTAGATTTTTACTTCATAACTTTGTTTCGTCTTTTCAATTTCTAATTTGCAGGTAACCTAGACCTAAATACCATAAGTCTAATCTGCAAATTTTATTCAAATCGGTGGATTAGTTTTTAAAGTACATCAAAAAACTATGAACAGGCTTATTTTCTTCTAGGATTATGTCCTTCTCCACTATCCTTGGACCGATTTTACTGAAATTTACCATGCTATTGTCTATTCATGTATTTAATTAAGGACAACAACAGACACTATCAAATGGAACACACATTTTAAAAGTGTACTACCTACTTTACACACACATTTTTAAATCATATTTTTGATAAATCCTGTAAAATTGCTGAAGAAGAAAAATTCTTCCGAAATGGAAAATATTTGTATATGAACAAAATTATCGCAAATTAAAATCGAACAGTATAGCACTACTTTACATAATGATATGAATTTTAAGGACTTTTAAATTTTAAATTAGTTTTCTGTTGCCAAAGATGTTTTAGATAAATTCAAAGAATTTATGAAATTAGAAAGTTAAACAAATCTTTCTAATATCATAAAAAGCCAGCGATTCAAAATAATCAATATTCATTATAATTATTCTGTGGCATATCCCAGAGTAAAAAAAAAAAGAATGGAAGAAAAAGTATTATCATTCAAAGCAAATCATGTTTTTCTTCATAAATTCTTGAAGTTTAGAGAATTTTCGGATCATTTTAAGTCAATACCGGATTCTCTTTTGATGAAATTCAAGTTTATTTAAAAATTATTTACAACAACTCTAACCTTCCTCCGTCAGGAAACTCTTCCGAATTCCATCGTAATAGAAATTTCGCGGTTTATAGTCAAAATAATAAATGAGCCATTTTTGAATGTCTTTAAATTTTGGGAAATCATTCTCCTGGGAATTGTTCTTACATCGATCGAACCAGTTAATAATCTGAAGGAATATGGAGTCTGAAGAATGCACAGATATTATAGTAAGTTACTGAAAATCATGCCATTTAAACACCAGAGCTAAGAATTACATAATTGTGGCTATTATTGCGGGCAAAATAAACTTTTTTTTTAAATATAATATTATTTTCAAAGTCATGAATGAGACCCAGGGAATTTTTTGCACACTTAATAATATGTTGGATGATAATAGGTAACCTTTTAAGAAATTTTTCTTAGTATAATTTGTGAAATTTTTTTTCTAATTGATTTGCCAAAAACAAAAATGTTTTTAAACTAAATTAAGAAATACCAAAACTATATATGATTTTTTGATGGTTCGACATTTTCACATGATCACAAAATGCGCCCTCGAAATAGTACGATTTTAGTAATAATATCAATCTCATCAGTTTTTCTTAAAAAAGAAAAACATCAAATTTTTGTTCTTCAAAAAGGTCAAATTAAATCGCAAAATCTTTTATCCGCGAGTCGCATTTATTATCGCGATATTATCACAGAAACAAAATAATATTCTCACAATATGTAATAATTTTTAAAAAGTAAAAATTATTAGTGTCATAACTTTTGTTTCTTTACGATTCTAGAGTTTATAAATACAAAAGGAAACAACAAGGTGTTACATATTTCAATAAATAATAATGTTTTGTATAGGTTCCCAGAGGCCACCTATTTAAAAACAGTTATATTTAGTAACTATTTAAAATTCCTTTTAAAAATACAACACAACACGAATAGATCTCCGTTGCCCTAATATAAAACATTTCATATAAAATGCACAATCATTCCGGCGGGGCCAGTTCAATTTAGTTTAACCCTGTATAGCAGCGCATACGTACAAATTTTGGGACTTTTCCAAAAACACAAAAACAAAGTATTTTTAAAAGAAAAAGCGCGCCTCTTCAATTTTCTTCTCATCAAGAAGATTTTTTAGTAATTGCTTTTTAAGAAAAATAGCAAAAATGAGAATAAAAAAATATCAACAAAAAATATATTTTTGGCAAATTTTTGATTTTTGATCTAATTTTAAAAACAAACTTTTGCGATGTTTTCAAAAAAAAAAAAAACTTGGAAATTATTATTATTATTTTTGGCTTTAAAATTTAAAATAGTATATTATTATTTTCAAAAAAAATTAACAACGAATTGCATTTTGGATGTTTGCCATTTTGAATTTAGCGCCACAGAAAAAAAAACTCAAAAACTGCGTACAACTTTTAACTTTCACTCAAATAGAAATGCATTAAAAAAAAATATATTAGACACCTTTTACTATGAAAAAGACAAGAAAATGAATGTGAATTAATTAAAGAAGGTGTTTAGTACAAACAACAAATTTTCATTGGGTTCATTTATTTGGGAAATATTTTTCAATGTCGCGAAATTGCAATTGTCTTGTCTTAAAGGTGAAAATTTGTTATATTCTTGTAAAAAAAAAAGAAGAAAAACTTTCAAAATATAATTTAATATCTTTAAAATGAATACTACTATCTAGATTAGATCTGCACTGCGGGGGTGGTATGTTTAAATGGAATTTGTTGATAAGAAAATCTTTAAAAAACTCGAATATTTGCTTGTTTAATTACAGTTGAACCTCTTTTTTAACTGAAATACCCAGGACGACCAAGAACACAGTCCAGAGTAAAGCAAATTTATTGGAAAATGAATTTAAGAACTTCCTAAAAATATTTTTTTTTGAATTTTTCTAAGGAATAATAAAACCCTATTTCGGGTATTTTTTATTTTTTATTTATTTCGTGGCATTTCTCATGTTAATGATCAAGCCGCAAAGAATCATGCGATTTAACACTGTTAGATTTCTGTCTTTAGGGCTATGTGAAAGATAATATGTATATACGTTCTTAAGGCCCATTAAGCATGATTGCTTATCATTTTTTATTAAAACTAGAGTTGAAAAACTTAATTCACATAGAAATGTTGTAGAAAATTGGAGAAGAACTACAATAGCCTGGTCAGAATTCTTAAGATATACCTCCCTTTACTGAAATCTAGAAAACATCTAATGGAACTTCGTTAAATTTCAGTCTTAGAGTGCCGTCAGTCCTCAATTCCACAAACTCCTCTCAAATTTGTAGTTGGAGTGCTGATATGGAACCTGGAATATTTGTTTTCTTTTACCATCGAAAAAAAAACAATCAACCACGACACACCTAATTTCATCCCCCGGCACAACAATGTGCCGCGGTGTACTGATTGCGGAGCACTGATGTATATCAACATTCCCTCAAACAATTTAAGCATTAACGATTAAGATTCAAACACATTATTGATGAAAATAAGCCGCAATTATGCCAATTGTGATGGAAAAGGTTGTCAAAAGAATCGAAACATATAAAACTTAGCTGTGGTGTGGTAATTTGGCCAAGATTATATTTCACATATAATGGTAACATATCCACCTCTAATAGTTCGGGCATCATTTATAAATATAAAAATAAAATCATAATATAACTTACTTATTTGTGCTGAGCTTGGCAGTATTCTGCGCTGTCTAGGTGAAACTCCATAGATGTGGGAACAAGTCGGACCAGCTATAATAGAAGAAAGAAGAGAAAAAAAAACAAATTAATAAATAAAATCAAAACCGATGTACATTCTTTTTTTTTAATAAGAAAGAATGAATATAAATTGATTCAAATTTAATTAACATTATTCTAATAAGGAATATGATTAGAATTAATGAGATGCGTATTTTATCTACAGAAGACACGTTCTTATAAAATTATTAACATTATAAAATCAATTTCTAAGTAAATAAAAAAAAAAAAAGTCTTCAAACAGATTTTCTAAACAGAAGATAAAAGGAAAATCTTTCAAATAATATGAATATGAAGTGTGTATTCTGTTTCTGACAATGGCAAACGCATTATTCCTTTTCCTTTGAGTTCTTTGATAAGATGTCGTCCTTTTTTTTGTATTTAAACTTATTATTAAAATTAACAACACGTCAGCGAAAACATTTTTGGAGAAATAAAGATAAAACACATTATTTTGAATCGCTTTAGCTCGACTAGTTAAGACCGTTGACTGCAAAAGTATTTCGGAGCAAATCCTAAAAAAATTTTCTATTATTTTTTAAATAAAAATCCATTTTTTGAACGTTACCATCTGCAATAGGGCTTCTAGTAAGTTCAAAATGGCATTAATTACCAGAATTATGAATGAGATTAGGTATATCAAAAAAAAAATGTTTGTATTAGAAATATACTTTATTTTCAGTATAATCTCCTGCTAGCTAAATACACTGAGTGAAACTTATTTCCAAAGTTTCTATCCTTTCCACAAATTACGATTTGTCTAAACGCTCAATCTTTTTGCACAGTCGTAGTTTGCGCAGTTTTTCTGTGGGAAAGCCTACGCAAGTTTTGTGTCCACACGATACCGTCTTTTCCATATTTTTACACAGTTTTCTTTGGAACTTCTTAATGTCAAGATATTGTGCTTAGAACTTTTAATAATGAATAGTTTAAGCTTAACTCCTCTAAAAAATCTCTTGAAGACATTTTCGTGCCTTTCGCCTTTCGCAATTGCATGAAAACTGTGTAAAATAATGAGTTTTCGTCCACACGCTACGATTTGCATGCACGTACCACAGTTATTTTTCAGACACGATCTGAAATCGCACAAGCCGCACTTTTGCCTGCGCAAATCTGATTTGTCCAGGCAAAACTGAGTAAAAAACTGTGCGTTTGGACGCCTCTTAACCTCTCAAAATAGTCATTTATATCGTTGATGAAATTCGAATTCTGTTCAAATCTCCTATCCTGGAACTATTTCTTCAAGTTAGGAAACAAATAATAGTCACACAGAGATTAATCTGAAGAATATAGGAAATGGTTAACTAATTCGTAATATAATATGTAATTCATGCAATTTTATCATCGCTGTTTGAAGATGTCATACAATTGTGTTTTCAATTGCGACCATCTTCCGCGAATAGTTTTTTCATCTCGAAATGTTTATATAAAATATTCAAAATAAATTTATATAATATGACCATAATGTCAGCTAAATGCAGTTTCCTATTTCGATCTCCTCACAATAAGATATCATGAATTTTCGACCATTCTTTCAGTGAGATCACACATCAATTGGCCGACTTGGAGAGAACGTTTTTTTATCATAAACCCTTGTATGACGAAGTCAAAAATTTATTAAACTAATATTATCTGATAGTTGTCGTCTGCGAATGTGCAGGATTCCCCAATTAGACTGATTTGATTTTCTCATGGCTCAATGTCTACCCCAGACGTGTTCATAAAATAGTAATAACATACTCAAATGGCTACAAATTTATCACAAGATATATTAAAATATTGCATTAAGAAAATTAAGTTTATTTTAATTTTGTTTATCAATAAAAAAACCCAAAAATCATGTAAAATTTACATTTAACAAAAATTTGCTATTTTTAATACTTTTATGTTTTCTGTTTTTTTGTTTTTTATCTTATCATTTTGACTGTTCTGAGAATTGAATACGAAAAGAAAAACAAGACTCCCTCAATATATTTAAAGAAAAGAAAAATATCATTGCTATTAATAGATTTTATCTAGTCACCGAAAGAAGATTCGAAGAAATACTTTCTTTAAGACAAAATAATTTTGGTGAAATTGAATTTTTTTTTAATAAATTGTAACATATTTAAAATTTCATATTCAATTTATATATCTTCGGAAAATATTGACAGGAATGTATTTAAGAAAATATCGATAAATTTAATAAATTATTTATATCGCGCCCACCACTAAACAGTCTAGTCGCCGAAATTTTCGCTTTGGTTTGAATATATGATGTATTGCAGGCTTTCCAAAATGCTCCTTTTTATGCCCTATGGTTGGGTACTACCAGAGGATATATTAGTTTTGTCACTCCATTTGTAACACATCAAAATAATCGTCGTAGAAAGGTTTAAAAGGTAAGGTTGTGTCGGGAATTAAGTTATATCGATTTATGCATGTCCGTCCGTATACAAGTTAACTCAAAAATGCGTTATCCGATTTTGATTAAATTTACAATGTGAGTTGTTTATTCCTGATCTTGGTTTGGAATTGCATTTCGGCAAAATCGATCTAAGGAGAGCAAAGTTATAAAGGAAAAACCAGAGTGACCAGAAAGTTTTGTCGTTTTTTTGTTTATGGTTTTTAGGATTTAATTGGAAAATTTGTGAACCAATTTTGTTTAAACTAATTATATAGCTTAACTACACAAATAGACGATACCACATTAAATTTCAGTCAAAACAGTCTAAGGATAGTGGAGAAAGAAATAATCCTAGGAGAAAATAACCCTCTTCATATAGTTTTTTTTTATGTACTTTAATAACTAATACACTGATTTGAATAAAATTTACAGATTGGACTTACGTTAGCAGTGTCTAGGTTAGCTGCAAATTTTGATAATAAGGAACAAAGTTATAAAGAAAAAACTTTGAAATAATATTAGTTTTGACAGTTTTTCTGTCCCATTTCTACCACAGGGCAACAAAAAATCGGCTATAGGCCGATTTCCAGTTACTATATATTTTATAAAACATTTCTATTTTTTTTTTCTTTTCGAAAGTTTACAAAGAAAGAATTTTATATAAGATTTACTGTTAATTGATTTATGAGCTGCGAAAATTTGATTAATATCACCAAGTTTTCTTTTTTCTTATTTTTAAATTTATTTCAAATATTTTCGCGTTTTAAATGTTTTCACAAAAAAATTTCCAACTGATTGAAATTAAGTTTTTCAATCGAAATAATTTCTCATGAAAATTGAAGTCCAAAAGTCATTGACTAAACATTCTATAATTCAGAAAATCATTTATTGCGCGATATTGAATTAATGTACATAGATTAAATTAAGTAGTCTAAGAGGTGGCGTTAGTCATAATATTTTCACATTGTTTCTCATCACAACTAATATATTGTACTGACAATAGATTTAAATATTTATTAGTATATGACAATTCGGTGAAGTGTAAATAAAACAACATTTGTGAAAGAAAAGAAGGGCCGCTGAAAGTCATCGTTTGCATATGAAAGTTTAGGGCCTATCTGGACCCACTTGTAAAGATTGATTTAAACGATTTGAGTATACAAAATTGGAACCATTTCTGGATTAAGATTCATTTCGAAGACTTGAAAAATTAGCCGATTGATTTGATCACTGTTCGAAAATTGAATGGGAACTTTTAATGCATCTTGGTTTTTTGCTTTGGAATACCAAAAGTTCTACAGTGATACTCGTATAATAGCTCAGCAAGAAAAATTCATCGATTTTCATTACCCTTGAAAAAGAAAGCAACGATCTTTTGTTCACCCAATACATATTCTTAAAAATTTTTTTTAACAAAATTGCGTTCTTCTAATAGAATCAATACTATGAGAAATTTATTTAATTTTTTTTGTGGTACAAATTATTAGAACTAAATAAAATAAATAGAAAAAAAAAATTAATAGACAATCATAAACTTCGCAATTAAATTTAATTACTATTGATTGATAATTTAATTCAAGGTTAGGTTAAGATGATAAAAACAAAAATTTTGTGGTATGGCAAATTATCCGCGATTTTCTTACACGCAAAATATTTAAAAGTTTAATTTTATTAAGATTTCATTGAGCTGGTCGGGGAACTTATGATCCATCCATGATCAAGCCACCACTATTTGCTTCGATCCCTGCAGAACACATCTTTAATGGTGTATATTTCAAGTTGAAAAGAATCCTATGAAAATCACTTGTTTCAGTTTTATCAGCCAGAAACCACAAAAGTTCTAGTCTCAATGTTTTGCTTTGAAAACCCAGAAGTTCAGGTACAGTGACGGGATAATAATGGTACTGCCAGAAAAATGACAAAAGATCATGTACTAAAATGGACACAATATTGTTTAATAAAATTTTTGTTTTCTATTCAAAATAGGCATTTTTTATTTCATGACTTTTTACAATAAGAGAAAGAATAGTTAAGCCACTATTTAGGTCTGTTTTATTTGCCATACCCTACCATGGAGCAGGGTAAATGGCAAATAAAACGAGCAGGAGTAGGAGAAAGCTTTAATTCAAATGTTTGTAGTGCTGCTTAGCAACCATATTGTAATTAAATGAGAAACTTTTAGCTAATACACTTTTTATGGTAGAAAACTGAACTAATTCGGGTGTAATAGTTGCACATGGTCTGAAAGTAGTGTAGGATTTATCGTTTTTGTTTTCAATGTAAAAATTTGCTCTACCCCAGAGCAAGTGGCAAATAAAACAGACCTTTATATAAAAATATGCTATTTCAATTGAAAATCAATTACAATACTTGATTACCAAAGTATAAGAAAGTAAATTTCGTTTTTTTAAATTAAATATCTATATTGTGTCATATTTGAAGCGAAATAAAATTAATGATTTTTTTTGGAATAGCAAATTTTTATTGATATTTATTTGCTGTTATTTGGTTCCAATTTAAATGATTTCCCAAGAAAAGTAAATTAAAATGACTTTTTCAGTTATTGATAATCGTTTTTTCTTTCAGTACAAAAACACGAGCTTTTAACTAACATTTAGCACCAAAAAGAAAAATTGTTAAAAATTAATTGGAATGAATTCGATTCAATCGAATTCACAGAGTTAATTGTTTTCTTCTTTAATTATTTGAAAAACGTGAATGAGATTATCTAACAGAAAAAGAAAAAAAATTACACAAATTATTGATTAATATGTAATTTTAAGAATTTAGTTACTGTTTGACGTCAGTTATAATCATGTGCTCTCACGTATTTCAGTAATGTTCTATAAAATTTGAAAGGAATTTTTTTTATACGAAATTCTTTAAAAATATTTTAAACTAAGCTTCTTTAGCATTCGATTCTTTAATTATCATGGTTTGGACAGAAAAATTTGAGATAAGAAATACAGGCAGAAGAAACATAATTTATTTATATGCCAAAACATTCCAAGAATTCCAATTTTTAAAAGCGTTATCAACGAATTCTAATACCTAGCATAATTCCTTCTATCACACAAAATTGTTACTAAGTTAATATAACTATGCCTAAAATACTAAGGTAAAGTCAAAAATATATACAATATTTTAAAAATTCAATTATTATTTTAATTTCTTATACTTTTTGTATTAATCGTGAAAAAATCATGTTTTTATAAGTTTCAATATCTCGTTCAAATTCTCTCCAGGAAGACTCTACTAAGTTTTGTTACATGGTGTCGTAAAAACAACCTGACACTCAACACGGACAAGTGTAGGATTGTCACCTTTCCTCGTAAACGTAATAACTTTTACCGCAATTTTTTATTGACGACGTCCCTTTACATAGAGTAAGTTGTATTACTGACTTGGGAGTTACTTGTGACAGTGAGCTTAACTTCAGATTTCACTTTGACTCCTTGGTTCATAAAGCCAATTCTACTTTGTGCTATATTAAACGGTAGTTAAAGGAGTTTTCTGACCCGCATGTCACTAAATCACTTTATATCGCTTTAGTAAGACCAATTATAGAATATTCGAGTCATATAAACAAGGTGGAATCCGTCCAACGTAGGTTTTTACGTTTTGCCTTGCGTAACCTACCATGGAATGATCCTTCCCTGTTGCCACCTTACAATGATAGGCTAAAGTTGTTAAGTTTGCATTATCTGGAAAAGCACCGAGAAGTGGCAGATATAATTTTCGTTCATCAAATTTCTAATTGGACCATTGACGCTCCTAATATTTTAAGCAAAATGCACCTTAGTTCCAACATTTGTTCGCTGAGATCCGTGGCCTTGTTTAAAATCAGTTTCCACCAGACAGACTACGGGAAGAATGAACCAGTCTTCCGAGTGCTGCGTGTGGTAAATGCCAATGCACAAGTTTTTTACTTTTGCCTCAGTAAGTTGGAACTGAGAAAACTTTTATATAATTCCTAATAACGAATGTCTTTATTATTATAAATTTAGGCTCGATTTGAGCTGTTATTATTAAATTAAATCAAAAGGCATGTATTTTTCATCTTGTTCTATTCAGTTTCACAACCAAGTTAGTAGCTGAGAGTACGTCAACAGTAAAAAGAGTTCTCAAGCGCAAAAATTAAAAAAAAGAAATAAGAACAAAAATGTTGAATGTAAAACTAATTCGAAGTCATTTAGAAAATGAATCAATTACAACTGGATTTGACCCAAGTTATATCTAAAAAAAAAAAGCGCATAGCAATCGCATTAAGGCCAATCTCCATACAGCCGACATCCTTGGCCTTTAGTCTCAATCAAATTACACAATTCTACTCCTGTTCCGCCCAACTTTAAAGACATTTATATAGAATTTCTATGCTGAATAAAATTTTGATATGTATTTTATGAAAAAAATGAAGAAAATTTTCAAAATCATGTATAAGAAAGCTGTATATTGTTTGTCATACTTGTATATATTTTATTGTTTTATCTTATCAAAAATTTTGTGCATTAAATGAAATTATCTATCATAAAAATTCGTTGCATTAAAATGTTGTGTTTTTGTTGTTTATTTTTGATCAATTTCTTAATAACAATTTCATGTTTTTTGTCATTTTCCTATCTAAATATGATTGCTGAAGGGTTAAGGAAAAATTCAAGGAAATAAATTTCATTTATTTAGATAGAAATTTTCAAGGTTTTTCTATAGAAGTCGCGTGCTTAAAAAAAGTTAATACATATTAAAATGAACTATCATAGAAAAAAGAAAATATCAAGATCAGACATTTCGAAGAAAAATAAATAAATATTTTTTTTTTTGCCCATGTTTCTATTATGTTTGTGGGTGGGTGGGTGGATGGGTGATGATGGGCCAGAAGAAGAAAATGTTGTTTTCTACCACAAATTATATTACGACGCTTGAGGTTTTGTTTTCTTTCAACATAATAACTATGTAGTAGAATATTATATGAGCAAAGAATATGTTGTTTCTATTTTAGAATACTTATTAGCATTACTTATATTTTATTGTAATTTAAAAACGTGCCATATTTTAAAGAATATAAATATATTTATATATATATACATATTTTAGAATAATATTTAAATTTTAGTACTATATACTGATCAACATAATTGAATAGACTCTTTTATGAAATTTTATATTTTTAATAAATTATTCAAAACCCATTTTCTTGAAATCTGCAAACTCGCAACAATTTATAAAAGTCTATACCCTATTAATCTTTATCGAAATCAAATACGATACTAGTTAAAAACATTCTATCCCTTCCCTTTTCATTAGATACCATTATTCCGAACTCTGAAATCTTGTGGTAAAATCAATATTAAAAATCACTATTTTCTATTGATAACATTTTCAAATGTTCCATATTCCAATGTTAAGAAAAATAATCCATTAGAAACTTTTAGAACTTTTGATCTTATGACACTGCTCCGGAATTAGAAATAATAAAGTTTAATCTTCCAGAAATGTAGATTGTAGTTCTGTCATAGACTAGTATACCTAGATTAGATGTCCAAACAATATTTGCAACGTAATATTCAGTGTCGTTGAAGAAAAAAATAATAGGTTGAATCTTTAATGTCTATAAGTAGACGAGAAGAATCAGTTAATTGCAAACTCATTGGAAATTATTATTATTATTAGTCTATGGTTCTGGTCAAATACTATTGCCAGATTGACATCAAATTTAGCATTCGACTGAACACATCACAAAATTTAATTTCAAAAATATTTTTACTTTTGAATATGGCTCTGAACCTTTTTCAGTAATTCATAATATGAGGACTATGCAAACAATACAAATGTTGACCCGAGAAAATCTGCAGAAATATTGTTTATTCTAAAATATATTCAAGTTACTGTAATTAAATTAAAAGTGTTTTGTTTTCTCGAAAAAAATGCAGAATTTGTGAAATTTTTTATACATGAAAATAGTTATAAAAAGGGAAAAAATTCTGTATTTTTTTCGAGAAACTTATATATTGCACTATATTTCTAGGAAAGAATCCACGACTTTTCTTGATAAAAGAAAAGCACAAAACACTACACATTATTAAATTAATTAGAAAAGAAATTGTAATGTTTCATATTTTTCTAAAGCAAAAGATCATGAAAAATTATGAAAGAAATCACATACAAATGATCGCTGTCGTTTTGACGTTTCCTGCGAATTTTAAAAATAAGTTTCTTGACGTTTATAGAAACATGTTTCAATGCATACACGAATATTCTAGATTTCCACGATGAAGTATATAAGCATAAGTATATAAACATCGCTGGAACAATACAGTTGAAGTCAAACTTCGAAAAAGATTGGTTCAAAGAGATTTGAAACGTGATTATTTGTGGTTGATTTACAAAGGGAATATAAAAATGATTTGATTAATAAGTGATTAATAGGGTTTTCCATTGTGAATAAACTGTAATAAAATAATTTTGCAATAATTAATTATTGATAGACAAATATTTTTAAGACTATTAACGCAGAAATAATTGTAAATAAAGTTTATACACTGAATTCACATAAATAAAAAGTGTTATCATTTTATAACATTCGAACCAGAGAGGGGTAAAACGCAACAATATATTATTTCATATATCGTGTCTTTCTATTGTATTAATGGATTGGATGTAGTAGGACTTAAAAGACAGTAATAAACACAATTTGGCAATTATTTAAATTGTGTTTATTACTGTCATAAGTCCTACAGTCCTACTACATCCAATCCACTTATATAGTATGTATATGTTATTCTAGTTTCAATGAAATGTAAAGTAATTAATTTTAAAAAAACAAAGTAACGAAATGTCAACATTTTCTTTGCCAAGAAAAAAAAATAAAAATTTTTTGTGGAAATACTAATAATTAAAATGTTAAAATTGTGCACAAAATACAGAAAGAAAAACAAAAAAAAAATATGAAAATTAAAAACAAACACACGTGAACATATGGAAAATATCAACTTAACGTTTTAAGTACAGAGTACATACGTCATATCTTGTTATATTCTTATATATAGTATGTAAACAAGTTTTTTATATTTTTAAAAAAGAAAACCAGCTGAGTTGATAACTCCAAAAAAAAAAACAAAATGCATTTATAAAGTTTTTAACAAAAAAATTTCCATTTTGTCTCCAAATTTAGAAGTAAATATGAACATTTAAGTTAAAATCATATTTTTACGCCCTATGGTATCGGTACTACCAGAGGGTTTGTAACACAACGAAATAATCGTCGTGGAAAGGCTTTATGGGTATGGGGTTGTGTAGGGAGTCAAAAGTTATTTCGATTTATGCATGTCCGTCCGTATACAAGATAACTCAAAAATGCGTTATCCGATTTTGATGAAATTTACAATGTGAGTTGGTTAATCCTTAACTTGGTTTGGTATTGCATTTCAGAGAAATCGATCCAGGGGGAGCTAAGTTATAAAGGAAAAACCAGAGTGACCGGTAAGTTTTGTCGTTTTTTTATTTATGGTTTTTCGGAGTTAGTTGGAAAATTTGTAAATCAATTTAGTTTTAATTTATTATATAGGTTAACTATATAATTAGACGATACCATGTTAAATTTCAGCCAAGTAGGTCCAAGGATAGTGGAGAAAGAAATAATCCTAGGAGAAAATAACCTTCTTCATATAGTTTTTTTTGATGTATTTTAAAAACTAGTACACCGATTTGAATAAAATTTTCAGATTAGACTTATGCTATCAGGATATGGGTTACTTGCAAATTAGAAGAAATTTTGAAAAGGCGACACATAGTTATGAAAAAAAAAACTTGAAATAATATTAGTTTTGACAATTTTTTTGTCCCATTTCTACCATAGGGCATTAAAAAATCGGCTATAGGCCGATTTTCAGTTACTATATGTTTTTTTTAAATAATATATAAGAACATACATAATTTCGCTGACCTTGTTATTTAAGAAAAAGAAAAAAAAAGCTGCATTCATAATAAACTATATATAAATTTTATGCTTGAAAAACTTTTTTTAAATTTTTGGCAATTGAATTTTTATTAAACGACATCAAACTACTAATTTTTGGGGAAGAAGTTCATTCGTGCATTTTATTTAATTAAAAATGGAATTTGGCAAAACAAAATAACTATTTTTATGTAATTTTTTAAGATGTATTTATAATATTTTTATGTTGTTGTTTATTATTATTATTATTGAAATTGTTTAAAAACACAATAAAAATTAGGTAAACAAATTCAATAAAATAAACACAGTATTATTATTTAGGTAAATTGTTAGGGGACCGAATGAAGTATGAATTGTGGGACTAAAATCACAGAGAAGGTAAACCCAAAATTATTTGTGTATACATTTTTGGCACCACTCCAGGGCTGCCTAATACATTTAAATACATTTAATTTTATACCACACAGTCTTGTTTTTACAAATACTATTAACAAAATATCTTGTTTGCAGACTGCAAATCTGTATTATTATACAGTGAGCATCAATTTAAGTATTAAGTTTAAATTGACGCGTAAAAAATGAACTTTTTGTGGTTTTTGTTCTAAATAGATCATAAAGAGAACAAATTAAGCTTTCTTTAGGATAAATTTTCATTCAGTTCCCATTCATAGTTTTAAAAATATTAGGAAAATGTTTAGGTGTTTAGGTGTTTAGCTTAAATTGACGTTCACTTTATATATTTTTTGATTAAACCAAGAAGCATAAAATATAAACAGAGTTCTCAACTTGGATTCAAATTTGATCACATTTTCAGTATGCAAACCACTAAACCCCAATAATAGTATTTGAAAAAAAGAAGGACTTTGTATGATATAAAAATGCATGTATTTACCGTCATTCTTGCAAATACTTACTATTAATGTAAACTAGCATACTTTGCTGTCTGAAAATGTGACCAAAATTATTACAAATTAGTGGAATTCTGACTTTGATAATTTTAAAAAATAATGACTTTAAAGTAAGTTTATTATTTAAGAAATATTTGACAACTCAAAAAGCTAACGTTTTCAAACGCTAAATTGCCTTACGAAATGTACGAAACCAATAAATCAATTGACACTTGTTGCCTTACAGAATTCCACGGAAAATCAGACCTGAATGAAATTTCATGGAAACAGTAAGAGTAAGGTAAAAGTAAACAAACATAACTCAAAATGATAAATCTAAGATTTCTTCCATTGAAATGTTATTGCAATTATTTTTTCTATAGAAATACGAAATTTTCAGTTGAATCATAAAGCTTTAGGAACTAGAAACGTTTTATTTAGGATCTTGATTCTTTCCAAATATGACTCGGTTCATTTCGAAATAAAAATTAAACGACAACAAGGGAAAATTCAATAATATCCACCAAGATACACGATATTGAAGAAAAATCCTTCCAAATGGCTAATTAAAAAAACACTTAAACACTTAACTTTCTGAAACTATACGTGTGAAACGTTTTGAAAATCATTAAAATCGATTTGTTTATATACTTTCGAGGTTGGTTTATTAAATATTCTTAAAACAACTTTTTTAAAAAGTATTTTTCAAAACAAATCATTATCATATTAAGATTCATTAAAAATAGAAACAAAACACAAAATAAGAGAAGAAAAAAAAAACAAACAAACAAACAAAATCTTTACTAATTTTAAATATGAATAATATTTGTATAATTATATTTTAGTTTAGTTTCTGATTCATATGAAAAAAAAAACATATTCATAAATCATAAAAATCATAACAAAAAACCAAAAACAAACAAGAAAATTCTTCTCACCTTAATTATTTGTACTGCGAAGTTAATTTTAAAGATTTGTTTTTAATTGAAAATATTTATTAAAAACAAAAAAAAAAGAAATGCCACCAAAACTTTTCTTTTTAATGTTAATATTTATTTTATTTAATATTTATTTTTTGAAAAATGATTTAAGAAAAAAAAAATAGAAGCAATTTAAATACTTTTAGTCTTATCACAAGAAAATTACGATTTTTTTTCTCTGTTTTTAGTTTTTTTTAAATAAAAAAATATATTTTTAATTAATCTTTTTTCGTTTTTTTTTACGAATTATCACAGTAATATTTGTTTATAGGAACTTTTCTATATAAAAGTATAAAACACTATAAAAGCAAAAAAAAAATACTTCATTTTTAAAAATATTCAAAAAAATTTTCCATTAAAATATAATAAAAATTAAATTTATTTATAGAAAAAAAAAAAACAGTTTATAAAAACGTTGCATAAAAACAAAAATTAACAATTAGTTCGATTACAAAAAAAAAAACCATTAAAATCCAAATTTTATAAATGACAACTTATGCCCAATTTCACACAGTGATGAGCGCTTAGGTTCAGAGTTCAGCTTAAGTTACGAATTTCAAATACTAGTCAAAAACTTAAGAAAAAAACTTAACAATTTAAGTTTCTCGTAACTTAATTTATTAATAACTAGTTGACCCGACAGACGTTGTCCTGTCCAAATTTCAATAAACTTGTTTGTGATCGTTTTGTGAATTTGTAAAAAGCTATTGAAAATGTGTAAACAAAGTAAAAATTAGAAAAAACGTATTTAACTTTTCCGGGACCATAACGAACAAAACAAAAAATCCAAATCCACGCATATGGTTTCGAGTTTATACAAAAATCCCATTGAAGAAAAGCGCTTTCAGTTTTTCCCGAATTTTTCAATTTCCGGGCAAATTTTCCCGTTTTTATTTCCGTAAGAACCTTATTCGGACTACTACGAATATTTTAACAAAAAAATGAGCGAAATCGATTCAGCCGTTCTCAAGTGATACGCTTACCAACGAACAGCATTTAATTTTTATTTATATAGAAGAGATAACTGATTTTGTGTCCTTTTGATACATTTTTATATACGTTTTATTTAGTTGGAATTAGGACTTTATTATAGTTTTTTAATTACTGCCTACTAGAATTACTGCCTACTTTATTTAGACTTTTTCAAGGCTTATTGTGTGGTATACACTATCATCAAATCAAAACACTTAACAAAATACATTAAAAACGAATTAAATTCTTTATAAGTTAAACAACGACTAAATAAATGAAAAGTTAATATTCCACTAAATAGACGAAACGTTGGCGGTAATTGAAAAGGTGTTTGAATTACTATAATAAGATTCTAATTCCAACTAAATTAAAATTTATATATTGATTTATTAATTATGAAAAATTTGAACAGTAAATATTCACAAAACGCATCTTTTTTAAGAATAAATTTTCGAACAAAAGTTTTCTTTTCTGAAATAAGTTTGCGATTTACACAGTTTTTATTTCAAAGAAAAAAAAAACAAACGTTTAAAATCAGGTGAAATGTAATTAAATTGTTATTTTAAGGAAACATTTAATAACTAAACCAGTTAAATAACTAAAACCAGTTAAACATTTTTCATAGATTTTTTTCGCACTAAAATTTTTCACAATAGAGTTTAAAATTTTAAATTTTTCTTCAAAATCCCTTAAATTTAACTACATTTTCTTTTTATTTACTTTACTAATATACTATATAGTGAGAAAAACCAGAAGAAAAACAATTTACTAGCGAATCGAAACACGAAAATAATAAAAATCTAACAGAGTTGCTCCTTTTGTGAATCTAATTTGAAATTTGATTGACAAATTAGTTGCTTTAATTAATATAGTTGCATATTTTGTGAAAAGATGCAATTTATGAAATTGCAATATGTGACTCTTTACTGTATTTCTTTAAACTTCTAATAATTTGAAATTATTTTTTAAGGAAGTAATTACGAACTTTTTTTTCATTTTGATATGTTTTTTCAACAACAAATCATTCACAATTATCAATAATTTGCAGAAATTCACAATATTGAAAAATTATTTAAGCTGAATTTTCGTCTTACTATAAAACAAAAAACTTGACTGGAATTTTACTCCAAAATCTATCTTAAGTTAAGCTTAAACTTAAGCTCTCTGTGACTGTGAAATTAGGCAGTATGATTTAACACAAAAACCAAAAATTATTTACTGAACAAAATCACTCCCGTTTTTTTTTTTTTTTTTAAATTAATATATTAGCAAAAATTTATTTAAAAACTTTTCAAAAAAATATATTTCAAAATTACGATTTTTTGCTAAAGTTTCACCGATTGTAATCGACGCGATAATATTTCTCGTAAATAATGACAAGTATCTATTCTAAGACGTTGTTGATCTAGAACAATTTTCTTCGATTGATAACAAACTAGTTTCATCATTTGAATGCGACTGAAAGACTAAAATTGATCTTCAAAAAAATTGAGTAAGCTCAAAAAAAAATTGTTGGTTGTTGAGAGGAGTTTGTTAAATAATATATAAAATATTGAGTTGGTGAGTGTGCACGAAGAAAAAATATGCGATGATAATAGAAAAACTGGCTGAAATTAAGAGACAATAATAAATAAAATGACAATTATTGCAAACCAACATAAGATATGTGTATATGTACATCAATCCACCCACCCAACTAACCCATCCCAAAACTATTAAAAAATCATTACATATAGTTTTAAAGCTACAACTTGTATATGCCAAGTCATAGAGAATAATGATGAAATAGAAATTACTTAGTTATTTATAGTTTAAGTCTAATGACGATAATATTGTAAAATAAAGAAGGAAAGAAAAACCTGTAACTTTTACTGGTAAGCAGCAGAGAAAAATAGATGTACTAGATTTCTTAGTAGAAAAAAAAACATAATATACAAGATAAAAAATACATAAAAAAATTAAAACTTTCTTATACATAATTATTCAATCAAGTACACTGATAAAAAGTGACGATGTTTTAAATTTTTTTTTGAAGTGAAAACTTCGTTTGCCCCGTTGGGAGTGATTTGAAACTTGATGAAACGCTAAAAAGCGACACTGAAAAGAGACATATACATCTATAGGATTCAGCCTGCTTGAAAATGAGATTGTATTTCAAAGATATATTGATCAAATCCAAACCAAAGCATTCATTCATTTCATACTTTAGTTATCATATGCCACTCGTGTCATTTATTGAAAATTAAAACAAAGAGTGTGAATAATAAAATGTAAAATAACTTTTAAACTTGGTACCAATATTTTAATATATAAACCCTATAACTATCCCACCCCTGTTACTGCATTCGTCTGATTTTCTCCTTGTTAATTTTCTGAAGGTTTCATTTTTACCACGGTGTGCAATGCACAAATGATTTTTTTATTTCTCATTTGGACCTAAAGGTCTTCATTTCACACGAACACGATACTGGGCTTAAATAGCGAAAAAAGGGGGTAGAATCTAAGCACTTTTCATTTTCTTACGATAGTTGCAAGTAGATACAAGTGGATACAATATCTTTCTTGTAAATAGTTACTTAATTAAAATTTTAGAAGTAGTTAAACTACCACCAGAACCAGTTTTCTTCAATAAGTGAATTTTGGGTATGATTTCGCCAATTGTGATGCTCTATCGTTGAACGTCAAACTTTTATACATTTTCGTTGTTGTTAATATTCAAATACTTGTAAGTACTTGAAATGTGCAAATTAAAAGCCTTCTTTTGTATGCAGTTTAAATTGAAAAGTTTTAATTGGAAAGAATATGGTGATTCGAAAAAACAACAAATTGTCGTATTAGCAATATAAATATGTTTGCTAGGTAAAAGCTTCTATATCTTTTAATGTATCTGTGTCAAATTTACCATATGAACATTCTTCGAGACTCTACAAAAATACTTTGTAATTCTCACTACCCTCTCAAAAGTCCACCTCCTCTTAAACGCGAGTAATTTATTGTGTTTTAACTCGAAAACTATTGAATCGATTTTCATAAAAATTTGAATGTATATTTTGAATAGGACAACGTAAAATATTCATTCGGTAGAAGTGTCGCGAGAGAGGACAAACGTTATGAAAATGTCTATAATTCGATCAATAGTGAGTAGATTTTCATAAACAACATAAATTTGACAAACTAACATGAGCAAAGCTGCGGGTATCGGGTAATTAAAGATACTCTTCCACGTGTATATAAAAAGTAACTTTAAAAAATTGTCATTTCAACTAAATTCGCTTATATATCAAAGTTAGCTTTTTCTTAAGGTCGCTTATATGGAGAATTTGCTGTAATTTATTAATATCAAAATTTTCTAAACATACGATAATGTTAAATCGGATAAAATATTAGCTGATCCAATCGGTTCGACACGATTTTGGCACCGGATATCTAATGACATCTCTTTTTTACCGATTACAATACTAATATATGTATGTAGGAGTAAAAGAAGTAGTACACGAATAAGTTGTACAAAAGTAGTGGAGAATCTGAATTACTTAAAGAAGTGGCTTAGTGAGAAAGCGAATTTAGTAATAAACCAAGGGTGCCTGAGTTCGAGCCGATTTCACATTTTTCAGTTTCCCACATATATAATAACGTATAAGAAAGTAAGAAAAAGAGAAGATAAGTACACTTATACTGAGACTATATCATTGGTATAGTAACAAGTTAAGGTGACGTCAAACTTCGTATAAGATTAAAATTTTCTACATTGAAAAACGTTTTTTTTTTTTTTTTGTTTTCTACGTTTCATTATATTTTTTCTCCTAAAAAATGTGACACCCACACTAAATTAAATTTTTTTTTTTTTTTTTTCAAAACCACAAAAAAACCAAAGAAATCGCATGCTAGTTTTTCTTGTCTAGAAGAAAAGAAAATTTGTTCAGGTATTTTTATCATTCAAAAGTTAGCAAAACCCTGAATTTTTGAAATAGTTCAAAATGGATATTAAAAACCTTTAAAATGTTGTCCTTTGAAAGAAGAAGGAACCTTTTTTTTTTTTTGAACAAATTTACCTGGGCTTTCTTTATCTTAGCTGAATTTTTCATTTCATACCTTTTTGAAATATAAAATTCATTTTTAAGAATTCTTTGAAATTATTGTTTTCTTTTCTTTTTCTTTTGTAGAACACATAATAGACTTTTTATTACGCATAGATTTTGTTTTAAATAAATAATAGAAATACCAAAAAAAAAAAACCCCCACCAAAAAGAATGTTCTTTTTTACAGATTTTCGTGGGAATTTTTACATGAAGTTTTTTTTTTCTTAAAATTAAGAAATATATTTAAAAAATATAGTAATTTTTTGTTGCCCTAGAATGGTATAGAATGGGATTTGTAGTTAAGAAATCTGTAATTCAATAAATTAACTCTGAGAAAAAAGAACCAAAACTACTAATATTTGAAGGATTTTCCTCTTCTTCTATGGCGTACGTTACGTTACAAATATATTTATGAAAACACTGAAAATTATCATATTTATTTGAAAATTCAGAAGTATTCAATTGAAACTTTAGATATTTATTATAAAAGATCTGATTTTGGTACAAGAGAGTGTCCGGGCAAGTCTCTGCTGGCGACAAAAGGAACAATTGTATAAAATCAAACGTTAATCTATGCATCTAAAAGGCATGTTCGTTCAGTCAGAGTTCTTTGTATTAAAGAAATTCCCTTTTTAATTGTAAATTAAACATTATCTATAATTATGCCCTACGGTAGGTACTACCAGAGAGTATATTAGTTTTGTCACTCCATTTGTAACACATCGAAATAATCGCCGTAGAAAGGTTTTAAGGGTATGGTTGTGTAGGGACTCAAAAGTTATATCGATTTATCCGTCCGAATACAAAATAACTCAAAAAAGCGTTCTCCGATTTTGATGAAATTTACAATGTGCGTTGCTTCTTCCTTAACTTGATTTGGTATTGCATTTCAGAAAAATCGATCCAGGGCGAGCAAATTTATAAAGAAAAAACCAGGGTGACCAGAAAGTTTATGGTATATGGCTTTTCAGATTTAATTAGAAAATTTGTGAAGCAATTTTGTTTAAATTGGTTATATTGGTTAACCACATAAATAGACGGTGGCATGGTAAATTTCAGTTAAATCGGTCTTAGGATAGTGGAGAAATCCTCTTCATATAGTTTTTTTGATGTACTTTAAAAACTAATACACCGATTTGAATAAAATTTGTAGATTAGATTTATGCTTTCAGTTTTTCTGTCCCATTTCTACCATAGGGAATCGGCTATAGGCCGATTTTCAGTTACTATATGTTTCATATATAAATTGAAACAAAATTTTTTTTTTCATTTTTATGTTAATTACAATAAGAATGCAATTTCCAAAGTAATTTTTTTTTTTTCCATATATAAAATTATAAAATGATAACAAGATATAATATTTTCTGAAAGTAACATATTTATGTTTGGCGGCGCCATGCAGTCAAATTCATTGTTATCACGAAAATGAATTGTGATTTGAAATTAAATATAAAATGAAATTTAAAACTACATGGTTAAGGTAAATGCCCCAATGATTGGACATTTAAGAATACGAAGTTAATCAAATGAAATTGATATGTTTACGAATATTTGTTGTATCCATCAGACAGATTGGAGTTTTCTTGTTTTTTTTTAATTAATACATATTTTTTATTTAATACATATTTTCTTATAAAAAATTGAAATATGAAACAAGTCAAAAGACTCAGTAATTGGATAGTTAGTTATAATTAAAGCACATAGAGTCCCAGTGTTTAAACTTAACAAAGAGGTGGAATAATAAAGAATCGTAAATAGTTTATAAAAATTATGTTTTTTATTTAGGTATTTTTTATTTGATTAAGGCTTAGAGTGCTGCTGCTTCTTCGTGATAATATTCCAGGGACTGACTTTGTATACAAACAAATATTCTTTTATTCCTGGTTTTATGAAAAGTTTACAGAAAAATTCTTATTAATCTCACAACTAAAAAAGTTTTGTGCTTCCATATTTTTTTTCTACATTGTAGAAAAAGAAATTTAACATTACCGTAGTTCATCAATGGGTGAAAATATGACAATCTAGTGTGTAGAGTTATATTAGTTATATTAACTAGAGATATTAATTTTCTGTCTCACGTGGGCCGACAAAGCGGAATATGAAACTTGGGTTTATTTGTATGAATAAAAACAAACCAACAGAGGGGAAACCAAGTTAAATTATTATATCGTATTGATTGAGCGACTAGTCGTTATCTCCGAAACTTGGAAAACTTGGGCTTCTATCGCTTGGAGTAACCGAGCAAGAAGATGAAATAGTGAACATTTCTCCGGCATAATTTTGTATGAAAACAAGAGAAATGAAATCTCCAGGTAATGCATTTCTATGCGGTGGAGTAATAGAACTAAGGCAAATATACAATTAAATACTTCAAAGAATAACGTGTATATTATCGGTAAGAACATTTCTTGACCATCTTTATTCTGAGGGACATAATAGGTAAGTTTCTTTTTGTAATTTTTATACACTACTACTTAATTAACTTTGTCTTTTGACGTTTGAAAAAAATTAAAATTTCTTTTTTTTTCTAGAAAGCTAGTGAAATTAAAACAAATAATATTTTACAAAACGGTCATTAAAAACTGACGGCCAAATAAAACTAAAAACAATAAAAATAATAGACTAAAAATTGGAAAAATGTGGATTGATTCAAAACTCAAACAAATTTTCTGTTAATTTCAAATATTGCAAGGAAAAAAAAGTTTTGATTTGTGCCAATATTATACTAAATAACTCTGTTAAAATTAAACAGTGATAAATAACATTGCTTAAACAAGAGACAATAAATCGTATAGTAAACCGAATTCTTCATTCATTTAGGTATGCCCAACTAGTGCGACAGTCACCTTATATATTATTATAGATGAAGATTTTGTTTTGTCTACAAAATGATTACTTCGCATATGGAATCAAATTTTTGTTATATTTGCTATTAAAGAGTGTAACTGAAAGCGCAGCTCTATGATTCATAAATCTGATATCATTATTATGGTTTATTGAAAAAATTGATCTATTGACATAAATTTATCACAAAATTTAAGTCAAATTAAAATTTTAAATCGTTTGTTCATCAATTAAAAGCAAAAAAAACACGAGTTTATACATGATCTCAAATCATTTAATTTTACATACGCGACACAAAAATTTAATTAATAAAGATCAAAGTTTATATATGAAACATTTGTCCTGAAGACTTTTATTTATTATTATAATAAAAATTTTATCGATATTATTGTATATTTATAATTTCATAACTTGAGTAAATAGTTATGGAGCCCAGAATCTGTTCTAGAAAATATTTTGAGACATTGTTTATAAACAAATTGTGGATAAGAAAAAAAAAAAAGAAAATTATTATTTTGTTTAAATATTCTTTGATTATGATGGTTTATTATCTTAGGGAATCACCCAATTCGTAGTTATGGATACAAATGCATATCTCTCTGTCTGGATATTTTTTTTTTTCATAATGATATTGAAAATTCGTTTCAAATTTCAGCAAAGTCCAACTTTTACTTTCTTATACTTTAGTAAAATATGGTTTAGTACACATGTACTTTATGGAAATTTAAATTTAATGATAGTATGCAGTTGAAACGAAATTTTAATATGATCTTCAATATTAAATTTCAATTTTATACTATTGGAACTTTCGTTTCGTATGAAATACGTAATAATTTCATACTATGCTTTAAATTCGTACGAATTTGAAGCGAACATTTTACATGGAGATTGCAAAGAAACGAGGTGGAGACTTGTTTTGAAATGCAAGTCGAGTTGACTGCGTTTTGATGGCAGGTTTAAGTCCAGCCAATGCTACAAAAACGCGGATTTCAATGTTAAGTAACAGAAGTTGATAGTTACTGTGCTTCCAAATGTTCATGGCGTTATTTTTTTCTATTTTCAAATATACAAGAGTCACAAGAAAACAAGGTGCAGCACAGCTGATGGTTTGGGCGGCTGTCACTGAAGATTGTCGCTCACCTCTAATTTTTCTGCCACCAAACACGAAAATTAATGCCGATGTTTATCAAAGATTGATTTTAAATGACGCTTTATTACCATGAAAAACAATCGGTTTACATTTTAACAGTACGACAAAATCAGCAATGGTTACAAAACAATGTTCCGAAGTTTATGTCGACACAACAGTGGCCACCCTATTCACCAGTTCTGAATCCGTTGGATTATTTCATTTGGGAATGTTATAAGCAGCGGCTTGCAAAAAACACACAACTTTAAACGGTTTAGAAAAAGATTTGACTCGTGAATGGAACCGTTTAAGCCGAGTTATCGTGCGAGCATCGTTTAAAGAGATTGAATGTGATAGTTAAGGCAAAAGGCGGTTAGACACCATTAAAATAATTGGTTTCGCTTGCAATGCTTGGTAAGAACATTAAAACATTTTTTTTTTTTTTTCGGCTATATTTGGACTCGATCTCGACTCGATCCTACAACGAACTGTATATGCAAAACGAAATTTCAAGTAGATCTCGTTTCTACATGTATAGTTTTGTAGAATGAAATAAATTATATTTTATGAGTAAAAGCCCAGCTCATACATATAGGCAGGTTTGCAGGTATTCCCTGCCACTAAAATGATAGGTGTAGCTAATTCTGTCGTTGACGGAGAACAAAGTAATGTTTAGGATTTGGTACGGTTCGATCTTGATCGTTTGATAAGGCGCTAGGACTGATTAATCCAATTATATATCGTCACATGAATTAATAATTAATATATAACTACGACACATAATGAATGTAGTTAAAAATTAAACTAAAAATATTTTATATAAGAAAATGAAGTGATTTCCATATATATATATAAATGTCTATTTTTTTTTTAAATAATTATGATTGCATTGAATAGATTATAGCGGTTTTATAGTACCCTTGGATAAGGTTTCATCTTTCTGTCGTGAATACTACTAAATAAACTAAAGAGTTCTAAAACAAGGTAATGCTGATGATGATGATGATGAGTCTTTTATCTTTTATGATAAATATATAAACAAGAATAAAACATTAAAATAATATTATTATGGGCACGTGGAGTAATATAAATCAACTTGAAGGTGGTGACAAGAGACAGTGTAGAGATGTGTTTTATTTTTATTTTGTTTGTTGTTATTGAAATTTAATACAATATTTTAAAAAATTATATTCAAGAAATTTTATATGAATTTGTAAGACTTTTTCACTATTTGCAAAAATGATAGAATATTAATTCTAAAAATAAAATTCAACGAGTTATCATATTTGAAGAATTTTTTTATACAATTTATAATTTATGGAAATTTATTAAATTAAAGAATATATAATCTTGATTATTGCATCTTTTAATTACTGGGGAATTTGTAATTCTAAAAGCCCCATACACATGCTCAAATTTAGGATATCCGTCTTTGGAATGATAAGTTTTAGGATGTTCTAGTACTGCGACCTTTAAGATCTTCTTTAGTGCAGTAGTTAGGTTAATTCCCTATTCTACAGCACCTCCTCCAGGCCTATTTCTATTAGGAATTTTAGTATCCGGAGTGGGTCTACTACTACGTACTAAGATTTCAATGAATTTGTTGGTAAAAAACGGATTTGATGAGATTTTTGAATACACACGATTGATTCCTATTGACTGACACATTACTTGTACTCAATAGGTTTTTTCGTAATTCCATCATGCCATGCCAGCACATTCGTAAAGTCTTCCGCTAAGTTTTCTACTATACACATGGTCAAATTTTTCATTCAATCTAGTTTATCATTCCAAAAACGGATGTTAAATTTGACCGTGTCTATAGGCCTTAAGAACCAAATTATCTTATTCCTATTAAATTAATGTAATATTAATTTAATTTGATTGAAAATAAAATAATCACATATAATTATAGTAAACCATATTACTTATAACCAACGCAAAACATAAATCTTTTTATTTAACCAATAAAACATGGTATCAAGTAATAAATATGATTTTTTTATTCATTTATATAATACAATAATGAATATTGAATATTAATTTAGTAACATTAGACACCAGACACAGACGAAAGGTAATATTTTTAAAAATAAATTCATGTGTTTAAGCGTAGTATGCAGTTGAAACAAAATCGAAATTTTACTCATTACATGTAACCGGAATAGAAGAGACGATTTGGAAAAACTGTAGTAATTATCAATTTGCCGATCAAAGAGAGAAGGGATATGTTACTTATTTAATTTTGAAATTTATTTATGAATAGTTTCCAGATTCTTGGTGAAAAAGTAATAAAATAGGATTAAAATTTAACATTTTTTGTATTTTATTTCCTTAGAAAATATAATTAAAACAATTTATTGAAGAAAATTTTTCACGTACAACCATACTTGGAACTTTAAACATAATTTTTTATAACATATTGAACATATTATCTCAGAAACCGTTTGATAGATCATTTTCACAAATGACGGTAAGGTCCTTGTGATAGTCAGACTTTTTTAAATCGATTTTTTTTTTTTGAATAATTTGCTAAAAAAATAGTGAATTTTTGCATGGAAATTAATTCGTTAACTTATTTTAAAAATTAGCGATCGTAAATTGTTATTGACTCAAATAACCCGTTTCGTTTTTTGACTTTAAGTGAACCATTGAAGCTAAAGAGTGCTCAGTGCTCAACGACAAAAAAAAATTCATCACTCGCAGGCGATCATATTTTTTCTTTGCATTGCTATAAACTTCCACTGACCACCCTGTAGAAGTGAAACAGAAGATTCTTTTTTTTAATACAGCGACGAAGTTGTGGGAGATAGAACTATTTGGTCTTCGACGGAAATAATCCTCATTATAACCTCCACAATATTGCAGAACATTGTAATCGTCTAGGACGTTCATATAATGAGATTTTTTGTAATGTAACGTTTCGTCACATACTTTTTGCTAATCGCCCCCATAAAAGTATTTCACTTCAATAAATATAGTATTACTTTTCTACCTTTTTCGGTAGTCTAAGTATAGACGTAGCCCCTTAAGTATGCGAATGAACTAAATCAAATGAATAAATAAATTCAACAAATGTTATTATTTCGTACGAAATATATTTGTTTTAAAAACAAAAATGGAGGAGATATTGATCTAGTTTCAATCATTTGAATTTAACAATAAATTTTTAAAGTGTATACCGCTGGATAACAAACGAAATTTCAAGTCGTACGTACGCACTAACTACATTCTATGCCTAAAAATGGAGATATATGAATGGAAAAACATACTAAAATTCTTTATATTTGATTTCACTGAAAATCGATTAAATTAAATGTATTTTTATCTTCTTTTTAGGACTAAATATTTTCGTTCTGTACGTAAAAGTAATATCAAATAAATGATAGGAAAAAAAAGCAGGTTATCATTTGGCCTTTGTAGAAAAATCTACTTTATATTATATCCTGTTCTGATATATATTACGAAAAGTATATTATATAGCAAAGATGTTTTCCATGTCAGAAATAAAACAAAATTTATTGAAAATGATAAGTACATGAACGAAACAAAAAAAAAATATTGAAGTGAAAAAAATAAAATAAAAAATTTGGGACACGACATATAAAATGGAAAAATGTAGGCCGTGTCTTATCCAACATAATTATTTGTTTGCTTTTTTTTTTCTTTAATGGTGTACGACGTACACTATATTAAATACAGTACAAACTGTAGGTTTATCAACATTATCGATCGGCCTAAATGAACTTCTGCTGCTTGCAAATTATATTGTCTATAAATGTGATTAGCTTTAAGGCTTTATTTTATCATCCAAAAATAGATCTAAAAACAGCTTTTTGATGTTTTTTCCTATTATTCATTGTTACTAGGAAAATGGAAAGCATGAAAATTATTTTATCATGTCATAAATTTTATTAATTTTTCATAATTAATTCAATTTAAATGAATATATAACCTTTTCAAAAGATTGACTTGTGCTTTTAATAACTTTTAATAATTTACTCATCATTTTCAGTGAATTATTTTCAAACGTGAATACTATAGTCACGATCACGACTTTTGACAAGTCTTTTAAGATACCATATTTTCACTTCAGCCTTAAATGCGTAAAAGCTGTTTTTTTACTTCTTAAAATTTACCTGTACGAGTGTTTTTCTTTTTTCATTTACCATAACTCTATAACAACGCTAAAAAAATTGCAATAAAACTACAAATTAACAAACTTTTTTAAATACGGCATGCATCCATTTCAGCTTAGTTTTTAAAATATTTTAACTAAATTCTGAAAGACTAAGCTGATTTTTAAAAAAAGACAGTATATCCTAGTCGCGACTAGGTTTAGACTAGCGGTTCCCATCAGGTGGTCCGCGACCCAAAATAGGGTCGCGAGCTTTTAAAATAGGGTCGCGAAAATTTTCTAAAATTATAACTTGAAATATTTATAATCATCTCAAATTATATTTTCAAATTACCTCCCAATACGCATTAATTCCAATTTGGAAATTGTAAAACGATTTTCACACGGAATTCTGAGTGCAAAATCGTACGTTACAGGCTACATCAACACACACACATAGATTTGGTATAAATCGTGCATATTCGTTATTTTTTTTTATTACTGAATCAAATGCATTATTTTTAATAAAGCAGTAATCATCCTTTTTTTTAAATGCACAAATATTACTTTTTTTGGGTCGCGAAATTTACTTTTTAAAAAAGTGGGTCGTGTTGGAAAAAGTCTGGGAACCGCTGGTCTAGACCAAGGGTGTCCTACCTTTTTTTTTGTCTGGACCGCATTGGAAGAAGACATGGTGTTTTGGGTCAGAAGTATATTACTATAGCTGACGAGCGAAGAAAATGTAAAATATACACAGTTTTCATGTTTAAGTAATTTAAAATTTATTAGTTTATGCATTTTTTCGTTATAAAAACAGAACATGAAATTCATGTAATATCACTTAAGCCGCCAGGTGACAAACAACAGAACAGTGTAGCTGAGCGAGCAACGCAAACAGAAAGAGAATTTACTACAGAAAGAAAAAGCTTTTAAGCCTAGGAATCAATTCCAAATTCTTTCAAGTCGAACGGTCTAAATCCCAAACTAATAGAGCCATTCAACCTAAATTCCTCAAAAATACATCGATAAACTAAAATATAAGAAGATATATAATGAAATATTGAAAGATTGACTTGTTTCTAATGAAAACGTAATCTTCTTATGAAAAATAAATTTATTAATCTTCATAAAAACACCTTTAACCTTTGTCAAAACAGAAATTTTTACAAATCCTTGTATTACAAGAGAAATTAATTATTGAAAAATTATATCATTCAATCTGTGAATATTTAAAAATTTTAATTAACAAGTCTTGATTGTTTTCTCATTATTTGTCTCTGGCCTAATAAAATTTTAAACTCATAAAATATAATGTAACATATTGCTTAATAATATAGTAATTTAGTAACTAGATGTTTATTCATATGATAGGGTCATTGAAAATGTACAATTTTGTACTGAAATTCACATAAATTATGTATGCTTTTAGTTTATATCATCTAACCTTACCCTTTATACACTTAATATAATTCAGAAAACTAAATCAATATGTTCTTTTTTATTAATTTATTAATCTACCCTTTTTACTATAACGAAAATCAGAAATTTTAAATATAGATCAAAATAGCCATAATAATCAAAGGAAATTCTATAGCAAAAAAATATTAACAGGGTAAACTAGTTTAACTTCTAATGTAATTATAAAGTTTTAGTTAATTTCACGCTACAATAAGAAGACTTTTTTTTTTGTTTATTATCCGCTTAAATAAATAAATAGTTTAAAAATAGATTAAAATTGGTAAAAAGGGTTGCATCCCTTTTAACAACATATTCTATCAAAATTATTATCATTTCATAAAAAAAAAAAACTTATAGTAACTGATTTTTTGATGCCCTGTCAAAACTCACAATATTTCAAGATTTTTACTTCATAACTTTGTTTCTTCTTTTCAAAATTTGTTCTAATTTGCAGGTAACCTAGACCCTAATACCATAAGTCTAATCTGCATATTTTATTCAAATCGGTGTATTAGTTTTTAAAGTACAAACTTTATCAACAGGTTTATTTTTTTCTGTGATTATTTCTTTTCCCGATTTTACTGAAATTTACCATGTAAGTTAACCAATATAATTAATTTAAACAAAATTGATTCACAAACTTTCTAATTAAATCCGAAAAACCATAAACAAAAAAACGACAAAACTTTCTGGTCACCCTGGTTTTTCGTTTATAACTTTGTTCCACCTGGATCGATTTTGCTCAAATGCAATACCAAACCAACTTAAGGAAGAAGCAACGCACATTATAAATTTCATCAAAATCGAATAATGCGTTTTTGAGTTATCTTGTATACAGACGGATGGAAGGACGGGCATGCATAAATCGATATAACTTTTGATTCCTGACACAACTATACCCTTAAAACCTTTCTACGACGATTATTGTGTTACAAATGAAGTGACAAAACTAATATACCCTCTGATAGTACCCTACCATAGCGCATAAAAATACATATAGAAACTTAAAATCGACCTATAGCCCTTTTTTGATACCCAATGGTGGAAATGGGGTTTGTAGAGTTAATGAATAATGAATCTATATTTTAAATTTTATTAAAATACTGCGTTTTTGAGTTATCCTGGGGTCCATATTTGGTTTCAATGTTGTGAAATACCAAATTTCTATTATCTCGACTTTTTGTCAATTCGATAGTCAGTCCGACTGAAAATATGTCTTCAAATAAGTCCAATGGAGTCGTGTGATTATATACCCATTGGTAGTATCTAACATAGGGTATAACAATGCAGAAAACTAATCTAAGTCTATATGGCAGCAATGATAATCTGTACATCTTGTCTTAGTGTCACATCAACGAAAGAAAATACAATAAATTCTTTATTTTGAAAATTCCAATCAAATTAGTCAAAACAAGTTCTGAGTTATCGTTATCGTGTACACAAGACGGACGAATATACAAAAACCCATATATTATAAACATAAGTAACTTCTCATTCCCTACAAACCTAAAACAATGCCTTGAGACTGTCTGATATTTTTTCCATGATATTACAAATTATAATGGATTATTATAAATATATCTTCGATATTCCATACTATAGGATATAAAATTACTGGCCGATATGCAATAAAAATGCAAGACAAAGTAAAAAAGTTCAATGACCAAAAAACTGATATATCTAAAGATACTGCGCGCACATGTTTTTGTTATGTTTACATTTCAAATAGATATATGAAAGAGGGTTTGAACAGGACGTTGAACTAAGCGCTGGTTGAATTTGCTATATGATACTACCATGTTTGAATGAGGACGGGAAAAAGAAGATACATTAGTGAAACTTCTGGTTTTAGTCTGGTCTGCAATGAAAACTGCATATATTACCACATATTGTATCTATATAGTGTAATAAATACATACTGATACATACTTATTATTTGAAAAATTCTATAATATCCTAAAGGGTTAGTAATTTGTTAATGAGTTTTGATAATTTTGAAAGAAAAAATAGGAAGACACTTAAAAAGAATGAATAGGTAACGAACGTGTAATTATAAAAGAAGAAACTTCATATACTGAACTTTAAAACATAATAACAGGAATAAATAACATATGGGTATTCCCTTACAGTTGTAAAACGCAGTGTATCGTTGCATTATTATATGACTCCGTATTTTCCTATACAAAAAAAATCGAATCATACAACAGATACTACTGTACACCATGATTTACATTGGTAAGGAAATACGTTTATAATATGAATTAAAATTTGCAACGTTTTTATTCAACAAATCCGAATAAACTCGATATTCAGAGGTTTCTTATAGCTTCTGACGTCAAACTCTGAATTTAAATTTAAGATAAAAATACAGGATATGGTTTCGGAAGATAAACGAGTGACTGTGGATGAGATAGCTGAGGCCATAGGCATATCGTATGGATCAACATATCAGATTTTACATGAAGTTTTAGGTTTCAAAGAGTTTTGCACAAAGTAGGTTCCACATTTCCTAACAATGGAACAAAAACACATGTGAATCCGACTATCTCAACAACATTTGGAGCGTTTTCGAAAGGATCAATTGGATTTTGTGCATCGATTCATCACTATGGATGAGACTTGGATCTATCACTGTGATCCTGAGTCGAAAGCAGAATCAAAAGAGTGGTGTGAAACCGATAATTCGGTTCCAAAACGGGCTAAGGCCTAAAAAGATCGACCAAAAAAGTTTTAGCCTCAGTTTTTTGGGATGCGAAAGGGATTTTGTTGGCGGATTATCTCTAAAGCGGTAAAACAATTAATTCTGAATATTACTCTGAACTTATTGGACCAGCTCGAAACAAAAATAAGTCAAAAAACCATTGCAAAAATTACGGAATTATAGTACAAATTGTTAGAACATCCACCGTATTCGCCAGATTAATCTCCTAGTGATTTCCATCTTATTCCAAAACTGAAAAAATTCATGAGTGGAAGGCGTTTTTCGTCAAACGAAGAGGTTATAGCTGCCGTAGAGGTATTTTGCAAATCTTCCAGATTCTCACTTCAGGAATGGAATCAATCAGTTAGAAAACCATTGAACCAAGTGCATTGAGGTTTAGGGAGACGACTATATTGAATAATGAAGTGTATTTCGAAACATAAAATTGTATATTTCTTATCGCCTAGTTTATTTAGAAGTCCATTTTCGTGACATCAAAATCTGAATAAAATATCCTATTCTATCAGAGCCAGAGATTACGGATCTGTGATCGGTTTGCGGATGGAAATAAGGTCAATGTTGTTTAAGTATGTCGAAAATAGGTTAGCTCAAGGTTTTATTTATAATAAAATATTTATACTTGTTTCTTTCATAAAATAAAATTTAATAAAATATTATATTTTACCTTTTTTGGATTCATTTATATTTTCTTTACTAACAAAATTTAAAATTCAAAACCAATAAAGACTTACCTAAAAAGAAAAAAATAAGAAAAAAAATTAATTAATATTAAAAATAATTTATTTTTAAAGATATATTTTCTTATTTATTAAATTCAGAATAAAATCAAGACAGTGAACGGAAAAACATGTGAATTTAAAAACGAGTAAAATTTCATTAAAACAAATTGAATATTCTTAAGAAATATAAAGGGTTTTTCAATTGGAACATTACAAATGTTTTCCAATAGGGACGGCGAACCAAGCAATATTTTTTTTTGTTCTCTTGACATTTATGCTCGTGAATACTTGCCATTTCATCATGGAGCATTACATGCTTGAAAAACGTTTACAAAATATTAAAATTTATTACCGAAATTCTGTGTCGGTCGCCGCAACTTTAAGAGGATTATGACCAGTTTATGGACGACATCACCGACCTGTCCAATATGCAAAATATGCGTTATTGGGCAGGCCGCAACCCACACCTTCTTCAACAGACGCCATTGCATCCCCAAAAAATAACTGTATGGTGTGGATTACATGCTAGAGTTGTCATTGGGCCATATTTTTTCGTTCAAGCTGAAAATCGCCACATTACAGTTAATGGTTCAACGACTGGACTTTTGCAAACGTGTCCGTGATGGTCATACGAAAGAAATTGAATTCCACACATATTGACATAGAATGTGCTTTAACATGATATGTTGATATGTCATCAAACAGTTTTTGTTTTATTTAAAAAAATATGTATAGTAACCCCTTATTGAAAAACCCGATACAATTTATAAAAGAAGAAAAGTTTCTTTTATATTTTTAAATTTACCGCAAAAATTGTATGCCATATCAAATATAAATATATGCTTTAGTAAATAAACAAAAGTCAAGTACGCAGTTATTGAAGTGTAATGCACTTTTCCCTTCAACATAAAATTGCACAAATTCATTATAGGTGCATTTTATAAATAAACAAACAAACAGAAAAGAAAAAAAAAATGGCAAGACAATTCTTTTTAGAGAGAAAGGTAAATTTTATGAAAACAAAGCAGACACAATTAATATGAACAAGTTTTCATTGCTTGCACAGGAATGATGAAAAGGAAAAAGTTCACAGTGCGCATAAAACATAAATAAATACATTATTATACATTTTAAACGGGGTAGACGACATAAACCAACGGAAAGATGTTGTATGTAAAGTTCGATAAACTGAAAAAAATGCATAACAAAAAAGAAGGCGCACAGAAAAAAAGAAGTGGTTGCAAAATACAACATAAAAGGAATCATATTAAAAAATAGCAATGTCGAGCGCCAAAAATGAAATAAATAAAATAGGGAATTCGATGAAAAATCCCGACCTGGGATAAAGTAAAAAGCTGTACACTGTCATGATGTACTTTATTGTATCAGGCGTAGTAGTACTAGTAGTAGTAGTGGTGTTTGCAATTGTCGTCAGGGTTATTGTTCTCATCACATTGTACCCCGTCATCAAATGTGCTTTGGCCAAGCTTTGTAGTCTGAGATATTATTTTTCATTGGTGGTAGGAGTACATCCATATTTAAGGATCGTTGCTACAGTCAACAACATTTCATCTTTTGGAGTAGTCCCATAAATAAAGCTGCTTTTGTAAATTGCATCTTCATTTTATTAAATGGGTTTATTTTCCTCTTCAAAATATATTTCAACTTTAACTTTTTAAATTTCGTGTTTAATTGTTTGATAGATCTTTTGATTCTCTTATTAGACATATATGAAAGTTCTGAGTTCTAAAATTTGTTAATTAATAAGTTCAACGAAATAGAAGTCGATAAGCAATAAAAAAAAAAGCTGCTGAAGCTATGGAATTGATTTATTTGATTCTAGCCACTAACTCTGCGAGTCATTCAACGTATTAAAAATGGTTTGCTAGATTTCATAGCAGATACATATTTTAGTCTCAAAAACGTTTTGCGCCCTAACAAAAAACTTCAAAAGTTTACTGGACGAAAACTCTGCAAAAACTCATGATATTATACTTTGTCATCGTCTGATTACTTTCAAAGTTTCCAAAAAGTCAATGAAACTTAAACTAAATGTAAAACTGATATAACATTGTAGAAAATAATGGGTCAAGGAACTTTAATTTGTTTTTACTAAATACTATATAAGAAAGAATATGTCCTCTTTCTAGATTTTTTTGTTAGCAAGAAATGAATGTGATGTGTTGTATATCATTACGATAACGTTGAACTATATGGAAGTTTGATTACTCGTCAAGAATTGAGAGAATCTTAGCTGGAGATTTTTGAGATGCATCCATGCTTCGATCTCTTTTAGAACTCTTTTAATGGTGTAAATTTAAGTTAAAAAATCATCTTATCTTTGAGGATATTAAAGGGGATATGAAAAGACACTGTTAAAGTGAGAAAATGCAAACAAAACAATCAGACAGTGACTGTCTCTGCGCCTATAGAAAAAGAAAATAACCATATTTTTAGATGCTATATTATCCTTTAAAAATTCAGCTGAATAATATAATGTTAAATAAGAATAGAATATAGTAAATACACTGTAAAAGTTACTAAGCACTAACCACACGACTCCACACGACTTATTTAAAAAAAAAGTCTTGTGGAGACTCTAAAATTTGGACTTTTTTTGTCAGTCCGACTGAAAATATGTCTTGAAATAAAATCAATGGAGTCATGGGGTAACGTAAAGTACCCTAATTTCAATAGATATGGAAGATCGGAAGACTTCCTAGATATTTTTTTTTTACTCTAATTTAAAACATACATCATAAATCTTTAATTTGTCAACCAAAAAAAAAATTAAGGACAAAAACGAGCCTATTAAATATTTAATAGAAAATTTGAAGGTCTTGTAGAGAAAATTTTACAAGTCTGACAACAACGAAGAAACATAAAGTCACTGACCATTTAATGACATAGTAACAGAAGTGAAAAAGTTAACCAATAAAAATGATGGGTGGAAAATTCACCACCCACCCAAAGTGAAAAATGAAGAGAAAAAAGTTTTTTTTTCTAAATACATTCAAATTTTATTCAAGTTCAAGTTAGATCAACATTTTTAACGCACCTCTCCACATCGATGATACGCATGAAGAAATATAAAATTATACTTACATCAAAAGTAGAACATTAAATTTCCTTGCTTACACAAACACAAAGAAATAATAAATTGAATCCTTATAAAAAGGGATTTCGCCTCCCACATAAAAGCTTTTTCGTTTCATATAAGAACTTTAACTCTGTGCGGTTAAATATGAAAATGGTCTGAGAGGTCTACACACTACAGGGGGGAACCAACTTTTTTTCCAAAGTAGAAAAACTGGCGTCGTCGATTTTAATTTTGTTCCTCAGGGGAAGGAAATATAATACCAAAAAAATATAGAGACGATACAAATACAACAAATCTTGAGCTTAAAAGCCTAAAATGTGAAGGCCATTTTTCGATGACGATCATTGACCTTGTTCAAGACACGTTTTTCTTCTTGAAGCGAAATCAATTTAATACCACAATTTACAGAAATCTTGTAGGAATATTAGAATTTGTCGGCAAATTCTTAATACATCATTTTCCTTTTGAGAAAAACAATTTATTTAGGGTAAAAAAGAATTTTGGTTTCTATTGTTGTATATTATATTTTATTTTAAAAAGCAATTTAAAAAAATTAACCACCAATAATAGGAGAGATGAAAACCCACTTCAGCAGAAGTAAACCAGTTACCATTATTGTTGGATTTTGTTTGGTTAAACATTCGTCTCAGTGATTTCTTATTCTTCATATTTTTGTAATTATTTCAGAGTTGTCTAGACATATACAAAAAGTTCGCCCCTTAGTGCTGCGTTCATTCATCTCTGATGTCATGATTTAAATATATTCTGTTATCATCATATTTTTAAAAACCACCACCCAGAAGAAATTAATAAATAAAAATTGAAGGAAAATTTTGACGAAATCAAAAGAATATAATCCAGATAAAAATAGACGTCAACAAAAATTAAAGTAAAATGTAAATAATTGAATCTTTTAAACTTTTCAATCAAACTGTTGACATTTTTAATTCGGCACTGAAGTCATTAATGGTTCTCTAACCCTTTGAGGACTTTAATTATTATCAAAGTTTATATTGAATTATTCCAACAGATTCGAATTAACTTCAAATAAATTGAGGAAAAATGAAAGTATATAAACCACAAAGGCTTAATACAAATAGTTAAACGGTGTCCCAATAAGAGTGCCTGATTTAAATAGTGCGGCATTTTAGCTTCATTAAGTCAAATCATAATTGAACTGCCTGTCGAAAAAGGTAGAACCAAGAACACCCGAGAGATACACATATTTCAATTTAAGCGAAATAAGACAAGCGCTTTTATTGGGATACCGTTTATAATGGAATAGAATATTCTGGTGGCGTTAGTCATATTATTTCCACATTACTTATCTTGGCAACAAATGTAGAATGTACTGTCAATAAGCTTTAATATTTAGATGTGTGTCAAATATGCAGAAAGCATCACTTTTTTTTCTTAGATTTATAGAAGAGGAGAGCTGAAAGTTCTCGTTTGCATGTGGAAAGTTATGGAGAGATCATGCCCTATCTGACCTGGTCAGTCAAAATTTGAAATTTGAAAATAAAGAAGCAATACTGGAAGATGATTTATATCGAGCATTTGAAAAATTGACAGAAACATTAAATTTGAAAAAATCTACTTTTAGCAAACGTTCAAAATATCCACGTTTTAGTACCATTTGATCTTTTTTGTAAGAAGAATTACGAAGTTTCGATATGAAAAAGACCACAAAATATGACACTTATTTTAATTATAAACAAGTTGCATCCTAGTCTAGAAGTCTTAAAGAAAAAAAAAAAGAATGTCTACAATTCCAACTAATCCAGACGTTATCCCAGATTTTATAAAAATGCAGACATCTTTTGTTCAGTATATAAGGATGTGTTAGTTCTCGTTTTAAATAAACTAGATCAGCATCGACTACCTTCATATATATAAAAATACACACATCAGACAAATGCTGCTTCACTATTCTGAAAATTCGGTTCCCGTGAAGGGGCCCATTGTTAGAAAAAATTCAAGGTGAAAATAATCCACAAAATACAAAAAAAAAAACCAAAAATTTCCAGACGGATTTTATACCTCATTTGTTCATTCCTGTCTGGACCGAAACAAAAAAAACCCATCCTCTTTGATCAAAATAAAATAAGGGAATAAATTCATATCGCTTTATAATTAAAGGTCCTTGGCCCTTCAAATATAATAATCTTTTATGTATGAGGACTTAGTAATAAAATGCAATATCTTAAAAAAAGACCTTTAAACGAAATAAATACCACATATCGCGCAGGGGATTGAACTCGAATGTTAAGTTCAATTAGACTATAAAAATGGATCCCCAAACAAAAAAAACAAAAAGACCCAGCACAAAAGTTTTAGATGAGATCTCGTATATATACAAAACCTTTGTTATCGCCTTAATGGTTCCATTATGGTTCCTTCGTATTTGATTTTTTTCTTATCAAGTAATGTCGTTTCTTCTTTTTTTTGGGCGTCTGTCTGGAATATTTTCTCTCAGTTCGTTGGCAATGTCGATGCACTTTTCAAAATTTAGTTAAAGTTCGTTTTATTCACAAAATTTTGTGAGTATATTTTGTTTTTGGTTTTTTGGAACCCTTTTTTTTACCTTTTATTTAAAATTTGGGATTTTTTTCTTCGTTTTTTGATTTTTTATTTTTTGAAGGAAAACCATGATTATATTACGAAAAAATACTTGGAAAGAAATTTGAGCTAATTAAAAATATAAGGAAGAAACAAAAAAAAAATTTCCGGGAAGGGTAAGTTTTTATAAAGGAAAAATGAAATACAATCCACCACACGTCTGGAAAGGAAAAATTTCAATGAAATATCAAAATGAAAGACTTGGGGAAAAAAAGGTTTATCATGAGAAACTATATTATCAAAAATATTGATGGCACAAAAAGTCCTTAGTTTTTTTTTCATTGGAAACAAAAACTAATATATTGTTCATATTGTATGCCGTTTTCCAGACAAGGTTCTTATCATATCACTGCATTGAAGTTGTGGGTTTACTAAGGGAGAAAGTGTGAAAAACATTTTTATAGGTTTCTTTCGAACACAAAATTATCTCGTGTCGGGTATAGTTGAATATAAACAGCGATTGGATTAGAACAAAGCCTTTTTTCTTTGTCGTCATTCATCAACAATGCATAGATTTTTTGGCCCATCCAATACATCACCAACTAATAAATATAAAAGTAAACTGAATAAAATGATCTTGACTTAAGACATTCACCCTTGTGATTATGACCATGAGAAGATTATGGTCATATATACGGGTTTTTTTCTGGCCATATAAATATTTTGTAGGATTTCATGAAATGCTTGAAGTTTACCGATTTTTTAAAATATGTAGTTCGAAAGAACTAAAGGGTCATTATCATATGAAATAAAATTGGACATAATTGTTTCTACATATATATATAGACTAGCACTAGACGAATGAACTCATTTGAGGTAATTCTTTTTGTTATCGACAAGTTTAAAAATAATCAACAACTTAGTCGTTTGGTAAATCAATCTATGTAAAGCCTATTCCACACATCATTACCAAAAAAACCTTTTTAGCTTTAATAATAATAAAATAATAATAATAATGAAAAATTCCAGACAATACGTAAATACGAATAGAATTTGATTACGAGGAATGGGTAAAAGCTTTTTCCGAGTAGGTTAATAACCAAAAAGCCAAAAAGGTTTTCCCCTGAAAAATAAATAATACAACAATATTATGAAGAAAAAAAAATTAATTTGTAATAGATTCTGCGCAATATCATTTTTTTTCGGTTTGCCTTAATGCTGATATATTAATTTTGTTGATGGCGGCGACTGGAGAGCATATTTGGAGAGATTTGATGTACTATATGACAAAACTATAAACGAAGAGCCAACAAAACTTACAAGATAAAGAAGTAGAATTACAAAAAAAAAACACTGTGGGGTGAATGTACCCGTAAAGTAGAGACGACATCATATCAGTCGAAGCATTTCAATGACCGTAGAAATGGAAATATGTTTTTAAAAGGGCACAGATTGAAATATTGTGGCAAAATACAATAAATGTAAATCATTATCAAAGGTGATAAAAACACACAAATGCTTCAAATATTCCATAAAGAAAATAGTTAGACATGAAATAGCTTATAACCCTGTTAAGCTAAAACGAATGGAAAATCTAGAATAGTACATGATGATGATGTGCTTGTGGAATAAGATTTCTTATATTATTATCAAAATGTATAAGAAATGTAGAATTGGTACTAAAAATAATATAATATTTGCCCAGAGTTTCTTGGTATTGTAATTGTTTCCATTCAGAACGATATGGATGGGAATGGATAGGGATGATAGGGAGATAGATGGGAATGAATGGGGATGGATGGGGAACGATCAAATAACATGTAGAAGAAAAAAATTTAGAATACATGTATGTAAACTGTATTTGAAAAAGAAAATGTTAAAATAATGGAAAATTCATATAAAGGGAATAAGAAGATAGGTTTTTCGAACGGAAGAAATTTGACATCATTCTTGATGTGCGATTTTAATGGTACCTATATGAATTCCCTTGATTTTAAACCTATCTTTGGTATATAAGCTTATTTAACATATACGTCGCCCTCCATAATTGCTGACACGTGGAAAATTCTCAGATATTGAAAGTTTTTTTCATTTTGAATAAAATATAAATTACATTGAAATTATGGAAAGAAAAGAAGGTTTTTCTATTAGAAATTTGAAAAAAATTTAATTTTAATTTTAGACAATAAGACATAATTAAAATGATAAAATTTTTTCAAAATTACACTTTAAATTTCAATAGTAATCAATCATTTGTGTTTAACATAACATGTTTTAATTAGAATTGGTTTATTTTACAAAACAAGATTAGAAAAAAAGGAAGAAAATTCGCATACATTTTCATTTCTAATGAAAAACTTCCAAACTGGAAACTTATTTCTTTATACATAGGTTGTTGGAAAAATTTCAGGAATCTGACACTTTTAGTGTAGTCAATATTATACCTCTTACACAGGGACTACATTAGCTTTTATTTCTGGTATACCAGCAAAATTGGTTGTTAAAAAGCCACCAATACCAATTTTTCTGGTATAATAATTCTGGTATATCATTTTCGTAGACAGCGCTGGTATACCAATTTTTGACATTTGCATTTAATGAAATGGCGGAAACTAAATTTTTGCGGAGTGAAATTGATAAATATGTTTCGGGAAAAAGAAGAAAATTATAGAAGGATTGATTTGAAAAATAGGACATGGAAAGATATTGCCACAGAATTGAATTCGACACTTCAAAGTCAATATTTTGGCTATTTTTTTTTTTTGTTCTCGGTTCAACGGCATGCCAGATACTGAATTGGCATACCAGTTTTGGCCCACATAAGAAAAACTGGTAGTATTTTATTTCTGGTAAGCCAGCTGGTATACCAGAAATAAAAGCTAATGTAGTCCCTGTGTTAGATTAGGATGCTCTGACAGAAAAAAGAATTTTACTATTTGATTTCAATTTTATCGAATTTCAAAGTTGAAAAGAAAAGACTTTTTACGTTTTTCGGAGTAACTTAACTTTTAAGATTTAGGGTTTTTGGTAATGAAGCAGAATCTGGGGTTCCAAGAATTTCGAAATAACGATTTTCGTGCTGTTATTCCAGAAAACATCTATTCTGTGTAAAAACTGATAATGCAGGTTCGACATATGTGATCGATATACTGTGAAATAGTAAATGAGAATAGTAATGAGAACATGCTCAAAAAAAGTATCGTCAAATTTGATCTACAACATTGTCACAGGTGACAAAACTTCAATTAATTCACAAGAACCTTAAAGTAAACGTCAAAGAGAGTACCTATTTTCAGAAACAACAAATCAATTTGTTAAAATCTTTCAAAGTTTTCTTCTCATACTATCCCGAAACTTTTCCGCCAACCTACGTAAATACAGAAAATTTTCCAGAAAATTAAATTTTTCTTTTCTTCTCAAAAAAATTTCTCTTTAAGTAATTTCAAAAATGTTGTTTTTTTTTCTTCTTCTTTATTGAATTTCAAAAAGAAGCTTTTCTAAATAAGGTATAACTAGGCTGGAAACATAAGTTGCCATCAACCTTCATGCTCCAAAGAAAAATAAATGAAGGTAGGCAAAAAAAAAAAAATACAATTAATTCCAATTGAATAATTTCTCTTAAAATTTTCTTTACTGTCAAGTAATTTGTCTTCCTAATTTTAATAATGTTTCGAGTCTATTACAGAATGAATGCGTGTTGAAAAGAATATGAAAGACGAAACTTGAACTTGACAAGGATACGAACAGAAAACCCACAACAACATTTACGTCATTTTAACATCAAATGAAATTTCCAGCTAAATAAAATCAATTTCTATTTCTTAAGTAATTTATCTTCTGAAAAAAGAGACGCTTGAAAAATGTTCAAAAATTTCTAAAGAAAATAAGGATTTCCTTAGAATATTTTGTTGGACAGTAAAAAAAAAAAAAACGAAATGCTTCCGAAAATAGCATCAAAAATATGAAAAGTTAGTTAAATGAAAAGCAAAAATCTGATAGTTAATTTTCTTGAAATTATATTATATTCGTGTTGTTTGTTACATAATTCCAATCCTCGTTTTTTCCTATTATTGCTCCTTGTGAAAATTTTCTATTTCCGTATCCTTGACAATCCTGACAAACAGAATGAAAAATTTCTTGACGTTGGTAATGTAAGTACGTAACATAATTTTATTAAATTCATTGCAAGAGAAAAGAAAATATCTGTTATGGCAAACCACCCAACTTTCTTATACGAAATATAGTATTTTGTTCAACATCAAATCGTTTAGAAAAGGAATTATGATTCGTATGTTTTTCCGATACGATTTCCTTCAAAATGAATTACACAATTCTATTCCACTTCATCACCTCATATTTATAACCTAAGTTTGTAACAAATTCGACCAAAATTGGTTCACTAGTTATTCGATTCTCGTGCTTACAAAATGAGATAACATAAGTGTAAAATAGACCACATCCATTTTAGTATTTCTGCTGAAAATTTAACATATTGTTTTTTTTCATTCTATTAAACTAGTAGCTGGGACACACAATAAGCCACTACCAGTGAGAATCAAGTTAGTTCTTCTTTTCAGTCCAGAATATGTGTATATCAAATTTTGTTAAAATTGGTTATGTGGTTCTCGAATTATCATCTCAAGAAGATTTTTACCAAAAATGACTACTTTTGGTTACATATTTCCAGCCAAAATCTAATCTCACTTTATCTTTAAAGCCAATTTTAGTCAAATTGAGTAAGCCATTTTCGAGTTATCTTGTTTACAAAAAAAAAGTGTCATACAGACATCTTGGAGAAAACAATCACCAAGACATGTATTTTCATTGAATACTAAATATTTTCAAGATTATAATATTTACTTATACACTATTAAGGTCTAAGAAAGTAAAAAGAAACAAGGATCGTCTTGTATCCATCAACAGATTAAAGTAGGTTATGGGTGGTACCGGATCAAATATAATATAATAAAGGTAGTGAATATTGAACATAGAAATCCAGGTGTAAACTTTATAGACAAAAAAAAAGGAAATTACTCTTTCGAATCTTTGAAGGTGAATAAATTTGAGGTCGTAATAGCGCGAAATTTCTTGAACAATTTCAATTAATTAAAAAAAAAAAAAAACTAACAAATTGGAAAGAAAAAATAAAGTTACTATAGTAGGTATTCTTTCAATCACATAAAATTAAAACTAATAAAAACGTTTACATGGTTTTTAACACAAATATATCTAAAAAAAAAAAAACGTAATCAATAATATTTTTATTACAGAAAATTGTTTATTATAATATTCCAATTTTCTTTGATTAAACATAAACATACGTCAAGAAATTCGTCATCGTTGAATTACAAAAATTTTTATCACATGCGTCATTACGGAAATTCCTTTGAGTGTTGTTATCAAATAACATTTTTAATAAATAATAATGCTGCAACAAAATATAAAAATTAGCGTTTATAGAGTATATTTGTTCATGATTTTATTTAATACGTTTCTTTTTATCGATGTTCATTGGTAGAATTTTATTTGAAGACGTCATACAAAATATAATTTATTATTCAGTTTCAAATAAGCGCACAGAACCTTTAGCAATGGAATTGTCACAAAGATCAAAGATACAAATAATTCGTTCGCTACGATAATGATTGGAAAATTACCTTAAAATGTGCTAAATTAAATATAAAACTGAATATCATAAAGCTTTGTCAATAAGATAAAAAAAAAGAAAAGTGTTTATATGGAGAAGTACCACCACCTATCTCTTGTATTTGCAAATCGACAACGAACAAAACTTATTTATACTGCTGCTTTTTCTAAATTCTTGGAAATTCATACTAAAAAGTGAATTAAAATTTGTGTAAATATAAAAATAAGAATGATTAAATCTAAAAAATTATAGCAAATAAAAAATTCAGATGAAAATCACGATCAGCAAGTATGTACATGTTTGAATTATGAATCAATATCTGAGGAGGTCTTAATCGAATTCGAATTTCTTTAAATAATAACAAAAAAAAAAGAATTTGTAGACAATGAATTTTATTCAAACATATTTCCAAGTTTGTGTTTCCACTTTGGTGAAACCAAGCGCCTTAAAGTAGGCAATTTAAAATTTCCTGATGCAAAATATCTAGAAATTTTTTGTTCTGAGCTTGAGATCCTAGTAAATTTTAAAATTCTTTCATCTCTACTATTAAAAATAATAAAGACCAACTGTTTTCTAATAATTTTTCTGGGACAGTGGAAAATAGTACTCGCCTGTTTTGCCTGTGAAAGATGTAGAGGAGTGGGTGGGAAAAGTTTAAAGAGAGACACAACCAAAGCCAAAGTATAATTTGAATACAATTTTTTCAAGAAACTCTTACCCCACGACTCCATTGGACTTATTTCAAGACATAATTTCAGTTGGACTGACAAAAAAGTGCAAATTTTTGAGTCTCTATTAGACTTTTTTTTCAATCCGACTGACATTATGACTTGAAATAAGTCCAATAGAGTCGTGTGGTTACATTTTTCTTGGCCGCTCAACCAGTCTTAAGACGGAATATCTTACTAGTTGTCTCTACATAAAATTTAAATGTATAGTTTTTAATGGATCTTAAATATTCTTTTAAACCATTTTTTAAACTATTAAAAAACGAAAGTAATACTAAAGCAATCACTTAACTTATTTATAAAGAATGATTTACCAAACATTCATTTTTTGATGTAATAATGTAATAAGATACGATTGAAAAGATACTTAATTTTTTTAACATTTAAACGATAGAATTAAACTCGTTAAAGCTCTTTTATAACTTTAGTCATAAGAAATACGTCTGTCATCAGTATTTAAAAAAATAAAAAAATAGTACTAAAAATGACGTACGAATGGCAAACTTAATTTAATTTAATGGTTTTTGGCACAAATTAAATAAATAATTCTTAGTAAAATATGCATTTGCCTTCGCGTCTTTTTTAAATATCTACAAACATGTGAAAATACATAAAAATTTCATTATAAAAAAAAAAAAATAATTAAAACATTGTGAACACATTAAATAAATCTTTGCGCGAGGCTGTGGTAAATTTAGAAGAACCAGCAATGGGGAAGCATTGATGTTGTCATTGAGCTATATTAACAATAAATATTCAGTCAACAATGAAAAAAGATATAAAATTTCAATTTGATGAATTAATTATAATTTTTTATTCAAAATAATTTTATAGTTTTCTATCAAATGGAAACATTTTTCATATTCTAAACTGTCTAAAGAATTGTTTCCACTATTGTGTTTCTATTACATTATTAAAAAAGAAACATGTTCAATGTTAAGGTCAATACTAATTGGAATGTTGAGTACCAAAACATAACAACTAACCATATATTTATCAAGGTCCATTATTTTTATATAATTGGCAGTTGTAACAGGAAGGAAACTAATAAAAATCAGGAATTCAACGTCAAATATATACTAAAAGAGAGTGCCGAGAGAAACAGACTAGAGTTTATGTAAAAAATTTAAATTTTTACCAATTTAAATTGACACACAACACTGAAAAAGGTTTTCCATATGAATAATTTGGAACCTTTTTTTGTCCGATTGAAATATGTATTTCAATCAATATGATTTTCTGAGACCATATGGTGACTGACTATAATTGGATTTCCAAGACATTTTTCTCAATATAGGGTGAATGTATCAAATTACAATCGCTCTAGTCCGCAATAGTCATCATGACAACAAAATTCTTCTTCACATGTAAATTGCCTTCTGCCCAGTGTCATAATTTCTATCTGACCGTCAGTAACATATGTATATGCCGTCTTAAAACAGATGTGAAGGTAAAAATCCTTTAATGTATATAATTTTCTAGAACCACCGATCTCAGACCAAAAAAATTCTAGTATGTTTTCATAAATTTGCATCAGGAAATTAAAGAATTGCATACTCTCAGGTGCATATTAAAATATTTTGATTACGGCAGATACTTGAATAATAGATGTATTCCCTCACCGTTGTAATTCGTGCTGTATCAATTCATTGTATCATTATGTATGATTCAGTTTTTGTTGCAATTTGATACATTTACCCTATAACGTGCTGAAGACTGTCTGTAACTATATATACATACTCCCAAATAAAGATAGAAATATAAAACAAAATGGTTCAATTTGAATTTTATGATTTCATTGACAAATATTGTCGCCATTTTAATAATATAAAAAGAAAATTTCTTGTCTACACAACAACAATATTTGTTTGTTATAACATTTTTATTGCAATTATTTTATTGGAAATTCTAATCTTTTTTGGTTGGACGCGTGTACGTAATAAATTTTTCTTTTTTTTTTGGCAAAATTTTTATATTCATAGCTGTGGTTGTTGTCTATAAAAGAGAAACTTCAAGTAACTAATATTCTAGTCGAGTCAAGAAATTCATGATGCATTAAACGTGAAAAAATTCAATTCCTATTGTAGTATCACATGTAACAAAATACACATATGGCAAAAATAGGTATTTTGTAAATACATATATGTACTCTACAGCATGTGTTTCATTATAGCACGCACAACAACGAGAAAGCCCAAAAATACGTCATAAACTCGTTATTAACATCAGGTGGATATAGAAGTGGAAACTATTACATTTTTTATTGTGGTTAAAGATTGATCAGCATTTTCATTTACTAATTCTTGAGAAATGAAAATTTTACATGTACGAGTATTTTAATTTGATTGAGTCATGTGTGTGGTGTGGTTACAATATTTTCTTGAAAATGATTTGCATGGAATAATATTTAACATAAACACATCATAAATTAGAATTTTATTATTAAAAAAAATTTCATTTTAGAATGTTTTTATGGTATAGAATACTCGTGGGGGAGGGACACGTTGTTTCTATAGACTTATGCGAATATTGTCCGTGAATAAAATGTAGAAAATTCTAGAGTAAAAATAGAATCAAATTTCCCGATTGACGAAAAACAGGACATATGCCAATAACATATTGAAATGTGGAGAAAAAAAAAAACATGACATAAGGACTAAAATAAATTTTCATTCATAACATGATATTGATACGCCAGCCATATCCAAAACTGCGTCTCCACTTGCAATTTTTTCTTGTACAAAACAGTTTATTGTAGCAAAAATTCATCGTGCTGGCCATTTCATGATCGCATGTAATATAATCTTTCCAAAGGCAATAATTATTGACATGTCCTCGTTTCCTTTTTAATACTTGAGCAACCACAATCCCGTATTAATCCTTTGATCATGGTTTTTGCTCATACTCATACCAAATTAATAGTGGTTGCTTAAGTGTTAATTTTCAAAGAATTGCCTGCGACTTGAAATGAAGAGGAATAGAAAAAAAAACATGAAAAATAAACCTAGATATCGGATATTGGAAAAAGATTTTACTATTTGTTTTTGACACTAAATTAATTTGAGCAGTTTTCCTTCGAGCACTTAATTTCTGCCATTTTGGGTCTGAAACAAAGAATTATTACAAATTGCATGCTACTCGTATATCCATCGGGTAATCTATGGAGCTATTCAAGTAATTTTGTGGCAATAAAATATTTTATTCCAGTGAAGACGTAGGATAAATGAATCTGAAAGTAATTTAATCTCTTTTAACAAACAACGTCCAAATTCAGTTGATATGCCCTAAATATAATAAAAAACATGGGAAAACAAAATCATGTATTCTAAGAACTTATGTGACATTTAAAACCATCCTTTTTTTAAACAAATTTTTTAAGAATATAGAATTTCATTTAGGTTATAGACTTTGATGGAATCTAATCTAATTTCTATTAAAGAGGTCCTCCAAAATGACGAGGACGAATATTGTAACCAAACATATCTTAATTTCCGACATTTTCTTTCGGATAGCAACAGTTTTTTCCTGTTTTTGAATGTATTGTAATATGAGGCAAACAACAAAGCGTGTTCCAAAATACTCCTTCTGTCCCAAATTATGGTATATATAACTTTTATATACTATATACTATACTACATTTCTTTTTTATGTAAACTTCATTTAAATAATTGATTACTTGACGGGGATATTCAAATCCTTATGCTTTCTTCCACATTTTTTTGTTCCTGTTTGATAAAACAACGATTATTTGCCAAATTCGGGAAGCAGTTAAACGCATAACATCAAATTTATTTGTATCTTCGCCAATCTGCACGGCGATTCAAATCTCGTTGCAACAATACCTGCTATATTGCATTTCGCTGATCAATTATTTTGTGATTTGATGTCTCTAATATTGGAAGCACAATTTTATCAAGCCATATTATTTTTCTTATTGCAGCTATAACGGGTGTCACTTTAAATTCCATTAATTTTTACATAATATGACAAAGAACAAAGAATTACTGACAATATTATTATATTTTCAGACAGAGAACCGACTTTAATATAATATAAGACTATAGAAACATATTACTCCCTACAACCTTGTATAATCTGAAATTTTTACAAAAACGTATACAATAATTTGGGACAGAAGAAATATATATGAATATAATATCATTCGACACAACAATAGGAACCCCATCACCCGAAAAAATAAATCCGAATTGAAAGAAAAAAGCTAAAGCTCTCAGATTATAAGAGAAAAATATAATAAATTTGAATATGAAATTGTATTTACTTATGGCAAAATAAAAAAAAAGTCATATTATTGCAAGTACACTTGGATGGGTCACAGATGATTTTCTTTTTCAACCCTTTTTTATCGTTCTTGTTATGAGGGATGATTCACATGTAATTTGACGATAAAAGCTTAGTTTTATACATTTTATTTTTCTGTGAAACAAAAACTGTTAAAGAACAAACAAAAATATAATATATAGGATGTTAGAAAAAGAGCTGACAATTGGAAATTTAGTTCAAAAGTTGTCTGAGATACCTCTAATGTGGTATATTAATATTTTTATATGTTCGCAAACCTCCAACTTTCAAGAATATAGCCTCATAAAAGAAAATTTTAGGTTTATTTCCAATATTCTTCGATAAAAAATAAATTTTAATATAGATCCTTTTTGTTCAGCAGTCTAGGTAGAGGTAGCACCCCCTTAATTTATAATAAAAATGAAATTAAAATTAATTATTTTATGTTTTATTAATCATAATCATTTAATCGCAGGCCTATTTCTAATTGGAGCACCTCTTATATTCAGACAGTAGTAAAAAGGTAGTTTAGTATGAGCAAGAATTTTAGTTTTATAAAATTTCATGCCAAAAAAGTTTGAGGACGATTTGTTTTTCTTTTCGTTTTTCTGAATATATGAAAAAAAAAATACGCAACTGTCAAGAAGAAAGCAATTCCAACTAATTTCGAAATTATGAAAGGGGCTAGTTCTTCTTTTTTTTAATTAAATTGTATTTATAAATAGATAATAGCAAAACACGCCCAAATAGGATATATAGTAGACTTTGGTTATAAAAAATATCAATATTACTGAATAATATTATCGCAAAAGATTTTGTTTTAATTCTTGTTATGAATTAACAAAGTACAAACAACGCTCTTAGAACATTATTTCGCCCTAACACAAGCTACACTTTTAGTTTTTTTTTTTAGTGAAATTGAGTAGGAGAACCTATCCGACATGCTATAGTAGTATAACCAGAACTTCACAGTCAGTTTTTATATTTATGATAACTCGAGAGCAGCTAACCCAATTGGATTCATATTTGATACAAATATAGGCTATAATAAAGAAATTAACTGATTAAATTTTGACCAGAAGTGCATAATCAAAAGTGCTTCTTTTCGGGCTAAAATATAACTGTGTCCTATTCACACGACTAGTCTGCAGTGGGATTCTGTAAGTAAAAAAGTACTAAAATGATAATCCCTGCCATCTTACAGACTGAATAACACCTGAGTAACATAGGCTATATTTATTACTAGAAAAAATGTAGGGATCCCTACTAAAACTTAAATAATGTAATTCCGCATACATCTGTATCCAATAATCCTTACATTCATGTCTGTCGCGTCTAATATTCTCTGTAGTCTAACTTCATGCACAAAGACCCTTCTAATGTTTAAAAAATAAATGTCCACTCGTGCGAAGCCGGGACGGGCCGCTAGTAATATATATGTACGTAATAGTCGAATAGTATGAAAGGATCAAATGATTATATATTTCCAACGAAAATTCTAAACCGAAAGTGAATTATTTCACGTTTGTGGTTTCACTTCTTGTATGTACGATAACTTGTGAACAACTAATCTAATTTAGATTGAATTTGGTACAAAAGTACGTGTAATTTAGATGATTAGAACATTATTTAAAAATCATTTTATTCCACTTTTAAATAGGAGTTAATAATATTGATATTGATTTTAAGCCATTAGTATAGTTCCTAAATATATCTATTTCAAAATGCCATTTCCATTTTGAAAACAATTTGAATGCAGTCTACATAAATTAAATAATATAACCCGTTTTGCCTTGAGTATCAGGAATATCCTTACAGTTTTTTAGTACTTTTTTACTACTGTTTGCATGAAAGCTAAATGTATTTATATGGCGACAAAATGGGTCATAATTTAAATGTCATAAAGTCATTTTTAGAAGCAACTGGGACACAAAAAATATGATTGTTTTTTGTGAAGTTTTTTTAAAAATATAATTTAAAAATTTACCCAAATATTTGTACACAGTGACATACAATATCGCATGCTGAGATATACTACATAAATTGGTGAAAAATAAATGTTGAATATTCTATAAATAAACTTCTTTCTACTAAATGCAGTAAATTCGAGATACGTGTTCAAAATAGATATCTTTCGATTGACGCATTGTCTCGACATACTGAATTGGATCACATAATCTCCTCCGTCATCATCTTGTGTTCCCGGATAATCAAAAAAACAAAAACTCTTTAAAAGTTTGTTTTAATTTGAATTTTGTATACAATGTTATGGTTTATTTTTTGGTTTATTGATGTACGTACACAGTGTAATCGAATCTAAATCCTCAAACATCCGCAATGATTCACTTGCTTTAAGCAAAAAAACAAAAAAAACAGCAATTATTTACAAAATAATCAAATAAATAAAAACAATTATTATCAACTTGAAATGGTGTTCTTAAACAACAGGACGGAATCTTTATATTCCATTAACGCATGAATAACACACAACAAAATATGAAACTTTGTCTTAAGTGAACCAGAATTTTTATATAAAGAAAAAAATCATAAAACCGCCAGTTTTTAAGTAGAAATTAATTCAATTTAATCAATTTTATAGAACTCAAAACAGATATTTCTGCGTTTCTTATATATATATTTAGCATTCTTTACGAATTTATTTATTTTTCTCAAGTACCAAATAAATACAATAATTGACTATGGAAAATTCTTGAGAATTAAAAAATATGATATAAAAGTTGATCATGATTAATAAACACAAAAAGACTTATTTTGTTTTGAACAACGAAAAAAAAATTACAAAAATCCAATTGAATGCCGAACACGGATTGAGCCAGTCAATAAGGATATATACAGAGTATCCCAAAAATTACTGTGCAGTAAAATATTTTTGTTTTCATATCTCTCACATGCATCTGCACATATAATATGTTTACAATCATTGGTGCTTGCAGATCACCGATATGTAGCCATCAACAGTAAAACAAATACCACAATGTGCAAACTATAAAGTTTCAGACTGGAGAAAGTACTCCTTGTGGAGCAACTATGATAAATAAGTAGTAATGTGTTGAGAAATCTGATAAACAAGTTTAGAGAAATTTGAAATGTGTAAGATATAGAACGACGATCCGGTAGATTAAAAAGTACAAAATTCACAGATTTTATGAAGGAAAATTTTCAAAAGGACTAGGAGCGCACCATATCACTAGGCTATTATTAATATTAGCATTAAAATAAAATGCAGACATCAAATAACATACTAGTGAAAAAATGCCAGATGTAAAAAAGACATGGGTGTCTTTGAACTGGATTCAACTTAGAGTAACACGCCTATGAACTTTGTATTGAAAAATATCAAACATAATACTATTGATTGTTATTTTTGCAAATTATATAACTCAATTATTGTAGTCAATTATTGAATCAAATGATATAAGCAGCAGTATTAGCATGTTACGATATCGTTTTTTTATTTCATACAAAATAGCTATGTACATTTTACTCTAGCCTTAATTTTTAGAACATAGAACATATATTTGATATGTATAAATATGATTTGAAAAATGGAATTTTGTTTCAAAAACACTTAGGCCTTGATTTACACAGCATTCGAATTACACGATTTCGGTTTAACACAGTTGAAAAAATTAGAAAAACAAGTTCCCTTTACACAGCACTATTTCAGTTTAACACGATCACAATTAAATGTTTTCTTTTATTGATTTCAATTGCACGATTTCAATTTACACGGCGTTTATGAGCAACCAATCTGCTGTGTAAGTTGAGGATTAGATATAATCAAGATGTTCTTCCAATACATATCAAGGCACTGATGACGTATATTCGCAGAGAAAATCAATTTCAAATATAATAAAACGTAACTATATTCTTTCTTAATTTCATTAATGCTTGTTAAAAATTCCATCTATAGAAAATAAGAATATATTTTTTTCATAATTTAATATGTTTTTTCATGAAAACCATATTTTGTTTATATAACATTTTTATTCATAGGAAAAAAAGAAATAATAAAAAATGCATTTAGTCGTCCATCAGTACTAGTAGTACTAGTATCATGTACTCATGTATACAGAGAGTACATGAAGAACGTCATATAACTAAACTAGTATATGTGATATAATGTAGGAACTAACTTTATATAAGGAAATCCAATGAAATCATTAAAAAAACAAACGATGTAATATGAATAAAGTGGGTCAAACTTATATTTAAAAAAAAACTTGCAGTATAGAAGACCATCACTGCATATGAAATGCATTATTCAAAAATTCATTCGGGAAATTTGAGATTCATTTAAGCTTGTGTGTAAATCGAAAAATTCTATAATGTAATGAATTATTGAAAACCAGATCTAAAAAAAAATATATATATATACTGGAAAAATTAAATCAAACATTTTTAAATTTAAAATTGATTGCAAATAAGATGAAAAATTATGTAATAAATAATTTATACGACAAAATAAAAACAAATAAAATGTTTAGAACGTAGTTAATAAGTAATTAGAATAGCCATAATATAATTAAAATCAATTAGATATTAGAAAAAAATGTATTCATGGAATTACGTGCAAAGCTTCTATGGAATTTACAGAAGTAATATTAGTAATTAATTTATTAGTATAGAAGATAAAACATAAAAAAGAGAATTTCAATTGTATTGAACATTTACATAAAAACTTATCAAATTTACGTTTCATCTGTAAAACTACCAGGTCCGGCAATTCAAGTGGCCGGGTTTAAAAACGCTGTAATTTTTCTGTTTATTGGTTGGTTTAATTCAAATTTATGGAAATGACAGTTTATAATACATAGTTAATTTTACAATTATTCGAATGTTATGTAACCGCCTTTTGCCTTAACCACCAGGTTTAATCTCTTTTTAAACGATGCAGATGTAGATAAAATTGTATGGCCGCGCAATGTTTCTCTATAACTATTTCTTTCTGTATTATCCTTAGATCAAATTTTAGCGAAATTCAAAATAGTGCCATGTAATACGGGGAAGCAACGTATGTAAATAATTTAATTGAAGTTATTAAATGCGAAAAGTAAAATACAAACAATAAAACTCTGATTTTGGCTTTATAACTTCGTTCGCCCTACATCGATTTTCCTGAAATACAATACCAAATCGAGTTAAGGAATAACCAACGTATACAAAAATCAGTATAATTTATAACTGTCTACAAATCTATTGTCCTGCCTGAGCTCATCTCTAATGATTACTTCTTTGGGTTACAAATGTAATGAATCTAATAATAATAATAATAATAACACGGCTCAAATCAAGCCTGAAGGGGCAAATTAATACAAAATATCATTGATAGAAAATTAGGAATTATATAGGAGCTTTCTCAGTTTATATTTACTGAGACAAAAGTAAAAAAAAAAAATAGTTCATTAGCATTTACCACGCGCAACATTCCGGAGACCGGTTCATTCTTCCCATAGTGCTTGTCCGGTGGAAACTGATTAATAATACAAGTATCCCAAATACGAGGTTTAATAATGTACTGTATTTTCTTCTAGAGGAGACACTAAGCTGATAAAATTTCCATTAAATGGAAAATTTTATAAATAAATATTTTCTTTTTAGTACATATTATTTTGAAATACGTTTAAATATAAAAAAGCAAAAATATTGACTGAACAAAAATTCCAATTGATAACATATTAAAAAATATATTTTCTTCATGAAAATGATTTTTTTGTAAGCTCTGTGAATCATCATCGTTTCCAAAAACAAGAAGTTCAAATATTAAATGAAAAATATTTGCTTAAGTAATTAACATTTTTTTTGGGGGACTTCTCATTCATAAATTCAACGTAATCGCATTTTAGTGTAGGAGGAAATTTAGCTTTTAATAATATTATAATAACCAAGAGAAATTTCCAACCTAATCTACGACTGAACGACCGTAATCCTTCTTTTACTTTGAAATATGAAACATACCGAAAGAAAAAAAATTCAAAAAGTCCATAGAAGATACACATACTATCATATCGACGAAAAGTACTAAGGTACTATGGTAGATGTCCACAGAATCAACAGTTATCTCGACTTGTGCCTCAAATTCATAGCTCTAAAGATACTCTGAGGTAATAAATTACCTTACAGAATGCCGAAAAGAAATAAACGATCAATGTATACTGTCTATCGAGAACATGGCACTACTGACTGATATACCGATTTGAATAAAATTTGCAAAATAGATTTACACTATTAGGCCCCCTTAGTTCTAAAAATCAAAGCAAATTCGGTTTAGTTTTTTACTTGACATTATTGTACATAATTCATTTGATTAGACGAACCTGATCTTAGACTTTAAATAAAAAATAAATTCTATTAATATAAAAAAACAATTTAATTCGATAAAAATAGAACTTTTTTTTGTGACAAATATTAAACTTGTTATTTGCAAAAACATTATCTTAAATTCTTAAATGTCATTTTAATAATTAACAATCAATTAATTTCTAGAAGCAAGAGAAGATTTTCTATATTACAGACAACACACGCTTATATAAAAATAAAAAAAAACAAGCTATAGCGCAAAACCACGATGGGAACTTCTATACATATTGATCAAATTATTTTATTCAACAATATGTATGAAATTTCTTCGAACAACAGAAGTTATACTCCAAATTTCATACAAAAAACTCAAAATTTTGTTCGGCAGTTACTCGAAATTGTGTAATCGGAGGATTCAATTTATTTTCTAACATCAATCATTCTGTCATTGAAAAAATACCTTGTATCAAATTTGATTAAAATCGCTTCATTAAGAATTACTTCGTTTAGATAATTTACTTGAAGACTGTAAACCCGGATCAATTTGAATTCGAATATTTTTCTAATCAACTTGAAATTTTGCTTGTAAACTCAGATTGACTTCACAGATCCACTTGAAAACTTAAAATAGAGTATGAACAGAGGCGAAACCTTACCAAGAAAATATAAATTTGCTTGTCTGTCTCGTTTTGAAACTGATTTGAAGTTGATTTCTAATCAATCTTTCAATCTGGTAAAACTAAAAAAAAAAACGGCTTATATTTCAAGTTCATCTCAAATGAATTTTCAAGTCGACCCTCAAATTTAAATGCGGAAAACAGAATGACGTATCTACAACGGATTCCACAATTTTGGTTTCCAGATTGTATTAAAAATAGTCCGTTGTGAATCCGTCGTGTTCTGTGTAGTCTAATTGAAAACGTATATATTTAAAATTTTAATGCGTCATGAATCCGTCATTCTGCTTGAACATAAAAAAACGGCAGCTACCCGAAGTTATAAACGGATCGAACCCAACTTCTGCAAAAATTGCTCTCATGTTGTAAAAACTGTTTTTACCTACCCAATTTCCATTCAAAACGCATCTAAAATACGGGCACAATCTTATATACACACCCACACAGCCCAAACAAACAGACATTGCATGTGAGTACTTACTTAGAGACAATTAAAAATCCTTTGAAACGCCGAGATTATGTATCATGATTTCCAGTAACTTATATACTTTGTTTAGTAAAAATTTTTTAAAAGCTTGTATAGCAAAAAAAAAAAAATATACACATTCATAAAAAAGCTTTAAAAATATCGTCAAATACGAAAATTCCAGTATTTTTGGTTAGCAACAAAAAAAAAATTCGTAATCAAAATATTCGGCTAGAGAATTTGCTTGTGCTTTTTTTATTCGTTTTTTAATTAACGATGCTGATGTTGTTGCCGGACATTAATTATTTCGGGCAGAAGACGTACCAACAAAATTACTTTAATGAATATACTTCTTTCGTCTAGAAATGTGCATTCTGAATGTTTTTCAAATATTCTTTAATTATCAAAAAAATTAAACGATTGAAATATTTATCATGTTTAAATAATATTGGGTATCGCAAAAAGTTCGTGGCGTTTTTTCACCAATATTCAAACACATTTTTATTACATTTTAAATTAATTTTATTAAACCAAATATGTGCCGTTTTGATCGATGATCTTTTGCCATTTTTCTGTTAAAACCATTATGCCACCACTGTAGAATTTCTGGGATTTTTGGGCGAAAAACTGAACCAAGTGATTTTCGCAGGCCTTTTTTGAAGTCAGCTTTACACCATTAAGGGAGTTCTGCAGCGACCGAAACAAATGGTAGTCAGATGGTGCAAGGTCCGGACTATACGGTGGATGCATCAAAACTTCCCAGCCAAGCTCTCTCAGTTTTTGACGGTCCATTGATATTGTAAAATATAGCGAATTTTTTCAGAATTTTGGCTCATTTTCAAAACCCAATTACAGCAATTACTTCTGACGGAATTTCACAATTTTTTTAAAAAAATATTCTATCAAATGTCACCTTTCAAGCACGCTATAATATAACTTGACAGGGTTAGAACTACTAAACTTATGCGACTCTAAAGCCATCTACTATTGTGCCCAAAAACTAGTCGGAATTTTTCGATTTAAATTACGCGGGTAAATATTTTCGCTCAATGTTTTTTTTTCAAGTTGGTAGGACTGTTAGTGACATCTGTGACAAATTACATGTCAATATCATCATTAATTTTTAGTTTACGTTTGGTTTTGTGAACAAAAAAAAGTGAATTTGGCGACTAGTTTTTGGGCACAATAGTATTGCAAAAAAACGACACGAACTTTTTGCGATACCCAATATAAGAACATGAGCGAATGAATGATTCCTGCAATGTTTATTGACATGTACTTTTATGTTATCACCTTTTTTTCCGGTTAAAAATCATAACTTTATTATTACTAAATATTTTTCACCTTGCTATTAAAATTTGTGTTATCTTTGCACAAGCAAAATATTTTCAAACGATTTTCATGATATCATGTCGAAGATAACAATTTATATAAAATTTATTAAAAAAATGATGTAATTTTATGTGCTTTAATAAAATTGAGATTTTTAAATTATTTTATTTAATTTATAAAATTTTATTGTAATAAAATTTGTCAGTGAATACAAAAAGAGTTCAATATGAAAATAAACTAATGAAAAAATCAGGGTAATTTTCTTTTTATTAGGGTAAGATTCCTCCGCTAGTCGATTTGCGCTTAATAAAGCAAGAAAAGCCATTGCTATACCTCCATAAATGAATCCTAGAATCATTTACCTTCGCATTTGAAACTTGGCTTTTTATAACTTTTAATATGGCATCTAAACTCTAAAGATCCAAACAGAATGACAGATCCACGACGGATTCACAACACATTAAAATTTTTAAGTGTTGTAAGAAACAATATTAGGTGTATCGCGGTTGATTACATCCAAGAAGAATTTTTTCAGTAAATCAGGAATATCCGAAAATTTCAGACCATGCTATTACAGTTCTTCTTCCATTTTCTACAACATTTCTACGTGAATTAAGTTTTTCAACTCTAGTTTTAATAAAAAATGATAAGCGATCATGATTAAAGGGGCCTTGACCACAAACTTCGGATCGCACTGTCAAGTATCCAACGAAATATAAAATATTTGTGTTCACTGAAACAAGCCCAAGTATCACATTAGTTATTTATTAATAGTATAAATAAATGTAATTTCATTATAACGTTTTTTATAGAGATCTTTTTTTTTACATTATTTTCTATTATGGTGTGCCCCAGATTTTCAGCAAAAAAATTAGTGTGTCATATATGAATAACGGTTGTGGAGCACTGAATTAGACTGCACAAAACACAACGGAACCACGATGGACTATTTTTAATATAATCTGAAAACCGAAAACCGTGGATCTGTCATTCTGTTTCCCGCATATATATTTGAAAGAAAATTAATTAGGGGCATTGACTCTCAAAATACAGAAGACCCGATGGCAAGTGGTTTCTTATACCAAATATTATCTCAATCAAGAATAACAACCATCCTTTTATATTTGCTGTGACTTGCATTTAATAGATTTTAACAAACTAAAAGACCATCCTAATTACATACTTTATCAAAACTAGAGGCCAAATATATTCATGAGTTTGAATTCTAAATGTTAATAACTCTCATCTAACATAACATCTCATTCCATGTAAGCTAGCTACTAAATTAATTAATTTTCCAGTAACGAAATAGCCAAATGGCAAAAGTACAAAATAACCGAGCGGCCTAGAACCAACATTTTACGTGAAATTTTCTTTAAAAAAATTCATTTTTTTATTTTGAAGTGTTAATTAATAAAACTGCTTTGAAATTTTTTTTTTCATTTAACATAGTGTTAATTATGAAACTTCATAAAAAACACTATTTTTAAAGATGAAATAATTTATCAAAGTTCATTTAAATCGATTTCATTACTTGCAAAAAAAAGAATGTGAAAAAACGCAACTTTGAACATTGAATATTCTTGTTAAACAATTTTAATTAAATTCGCAGGAATTTAATATACACAGTTTTACAATAAAGTTCCGGAACTGTTGCTATAAAAATGAAACGGAAACAATGTCCTTATCAGTCAATGAATTTAGTTAATAGTGATTCAAATGCGTGTTTAAGTTATTTTATGGCGTTGCCTCCAAAGCAAGTGTATAGTAGAAGCCTTTTGAGAGGTCTCAATAATATCATCGAAAAACATAAATTCAACTTCATTTTAATTTTCCAGAATAATGAGAAATCAAATGATGCTAAATCAGATGAATACGGTGAACACGATCAACATATAGACTTAATTTCGTGCTAAAAATTGACGAACACTATTAAACGATTTGTGACTTGACACAAAATACCAGCTGTCGAAGAAAACAATGAAAATTTCTTGTCTTGATTTAATGAAACTTCTACTAGCGTCGTCTTCTAGGATTTACTATGCCTTTTTAAAATCGTTTATTCCACTCAAAAGTATTCCAATTTGATAAACAATTATCACCTTCACATACATTTTGCATCATTTGTGGCTGTTTTGTGCCAAGTTTTATGTGAAATTTAATAATAGAGGTCTATGATTTTATTTCGAAAAATCAAATTTTTGGGACTGATAAAGAGGCATAAAATTGGCATAATGACAGAACCGATAATGCTAAAATTTTAAGATTTAGAAACTAACCATCACACTATAAGAGATGACTGGTTTGTAGTTAAATATTGGAGAAGTAAGTCCCGGAACTTTATCACTCGACCAAGTATTTTGTGCCTTGTCGAAATTAGATAAAATACATTTTTATAAAAATATATTAAATAAAAAAAAATACTTATATATTTTAATATTTTTTTAATTAAACAATAAAAAAAATTCTTCTTTAAAATTTTATTACCAAATCAAATAAAGATTTCAGTTCTTTTTTACCCGAAATAAACAAGCAAAAAAAAACCAATTTAAACGATTTCCTTGACTTTTGACTAATTACAATCAACAAAACAAATTGAAATTATATTTCTTCACTATCAGACAATTTTTTGTGAAGGATACAAAAATTTCAAGATTATTTTCTTTCAAACTGGTTTCATATAAATATTTTTAATAAATCATTTTTCTTATGGTGTGTGAATTTCCGTGAGATGCAGCACAACATTTTGAAATGAAACAAAAATATACAATTTATTCGCCAAAGTTAAATACAAACATCTTCAAAACTGGTTCGCCTCCATATTTCGTTTCAAATATGAAATGTAGGACACAAACGTAAAACATCCGAAAATAAACTTTATCTCGTTCAGAGTTATTAACTTACATTATTTAATTACAAAAAAGAAAAATAAATAAATAAATAAACTTTTAAAAGATTCAATTGGAAACTACCAGCGCTAAGCTGACATGAATGAGTAGTGTTCCTTTCACTAGTCAGTAATTCTAGAAGAAATCAAAATTTTACACATTGAGCCTGTTTTATTGTGAAAAATAAGGACGATTACCATATATTTTATATCAACTTATTTAAGCAATATTGAGAAAGTTACTAGTCTATAAAAACTTCCAAAAAAAGAACAAATTCGCACACCTAAACTTCTACTATTTGATATTAAAAAGTCTAATGGAGTTATTGTTTTTTTATGGTAATCATATAGGCGGTTCTATATGGCTCTTAATGCAAACAAATAACCAATTTAAAAATTACTATTACAATATTAGTTCACAAGTTATGTAAATGTCAGAAGAGATGAAGCATCATTAGATGCCTTGACTATAAAAACATCTTTTTACTAATTTTGTTGCAATGAATTTCCCACGACTATCTTAGAAATCGATTCAAATTTTCCGTAGCCAGTTCATATGGAAATGAATTTTGAAGAGTTCCACCCCGACCCCATAATATTTGAATGTTTATTAAATGACAAGTTTTTGTTCTGGCATTTAAAAAGCATAAATTAAACAAACTTCATATTTTCATATTTTTTCTTCAAAGTTTTTTCGATACATTGATTGATCGATTGATTTAGAAATTGTGATTTTTTTTTAATATTCGTTCGCCCTTTTAATTTCCAGGGCAAATCAATTCTTGCTCTCAAAAAAATGACAATGAATTTTTTTCTTCCACTCGCTGTTCTGTTCCGGAGCAGATCAGTGTGAAAAACACGCCTATGAATTCCTAAAATTATCGAATAATAAATAGGGAAAAAGACATGATACGATTACCAAAAAATTCAATTGAACTTAGGTATGTACTAGCATTGAGTGTATTCACTGGCTACGTTTACACCGACAAATTTTTAGATCACCTAACTAAAAGTTAGGTTTGGGTCAGACGTGTTTACACCGTACTAGACCTAAGTCTAAAACAACGTCATATGTGAACATTTATAGAACTTGGATATCAAGAAATCAGCTGTTATCTGTCAAAAGTTCTTAAGTCGATTTAAATTTAAGTCAATTCTGCAATTTAAGTGACCTAACCTAAGTTACTTTGGGCGTGTTTACACCGTCATATTTAGGTCGACCTAAGCACTTAAGTCTCTTTTTAAGTCTCGGTGTAAACGTAGCCACTCTTTCTTATATTTCGAGGTGTATCTTTGTATTAAGTGTATTTCTACATCTACATCTCGGATTTACAAAAAAAAGAATGTGTGCCTACCCCTCCCCTATTTCGTAGTATCTATATATCTACAATTCGTTTGAAAAATCAATGTCTATTCTATACTTAAGTGAATATTTTTAAGTGTTTATTTTAGATTATTATTTACTTATTGGCATATAAAAAAAAACTGTCTACATTAATAAGATTCCAACGTTCAATATAACATCAAATAAATGGTCATTACCCAACAACACTAGAGAGTATATAATGACCTCTTTCACTCTGTCTGATTCATTCTGCCGTCCTCATTTACAAGAAGTCAGTCAGAGTCTTCATAAATTTTTTGTTTTCTTATTATGACCTCAATTTTATTTATGATTTTCTAAGAATCTCTGTGAAAATTCCTGAGATTTATAAAAGAATTATTTCCAAAGATTTGAATAAACAAAATAAAATAACTTTTCAAATCCACGTTCAACAAAAGACAACCAATAACCATTTATTGCATGAAATTATCTTTAAAAAAAATTATAATTTGTCTAAGAAAATTTTTTAATTGTATTTTAGAAAAGAGTACGTCGTCGTTTTGCTTGCATACCGCGCGAATTCATTTATTTAGAGTTGCTTCGGGGATTCATATGAAGAAATTTTTTTTTAGACAAAAAACCGGTAAAAAAAACAGAGATATTGAAATTTGTATTAAATATTTTTCTTGTTTGTTTTGTTATTGCACGAGCTCTCAATTCGACATTTTATTCAAGTCAAGGTTATTAACGTTCCATAATGTGTTTACAATTATTATATTAACGCGATTCCAGTACGATTTTTAAAAAAAAGTTCGATTCAATAATTAGAAACTTAAGTTTCCATGACACACAGACAAAAATTTTAAATGTCATTAAAAAAAAAAACTTAATCTTAAAATAGACATATGGTATATAATTTGAAGTCAAAAAACCCAAGTCACCCAAGTCTGGACTCAATCTTAGAAATGAAATCATGTTATCTAGAAACTTGTAGAATATCTATCGATTTAAAAAAATTGTTATCAAAGGTGTGGTGTCTACAAACATTTAATAATTACAATTGATTTTGGTTTTTGAGAAAAAAAAAAAACTTATCGCATACTAGGGTATCCAATAATTTCTTAGCCACGACAAGAGAACGCGCTGCTAAAGCCTGGTATCGTGTTGAAGCAACACTTTATTTTAACATTATCTCCAAAAAGGTACATTTAAATCGTAGCAAAAACTGAAGAGAAAAAATTTTTGGAGAAATCGAAGTGACAAACGTCAAAGGCCTCATAAAATTCCATTTTGTAGTCCAAAAAATCAATCAAAACACAGCATTCAAAATAATTCCGCAAAAAAACCAAAGGAAATTCAAGCTGTCAACTTTTTACTAGGTTTAAAATGTACCGAGCAATAAAAATGCTGGTAAAATAAATGGAGACTACATTGGAGACAACAACCATAAAAGCAATTTTTCACATGTTTTTAACAAAATTTCAGCGTGGTGGTAAATTTCTATGGAAAATTCAACTCAGTTTCAACACGATACCAGGCTTAACAGGTAAATTTTTTTGTCTTATGTTGCTACAACTTTCTTATGAACAAGTGTGAAGTTTCACGTCGATAAGTCAATTTAGACTTTCTTTAGAAGCTATTTGAAGTTGACGTGGCATTGAATTTTTTAATATGAAAAAAATATCGTGCAGTGATTAAATTCGTTGTTTTGGATGGTGTACCACCTACAGAAATTCATTCAAAATTGTTAGAAGTATATAAGGATGCATCACCTTTACTTTCCACTGTGAAAAAATGAGCTGTCCTTTTTAAATCTGGTCGTTCAAACCTCCAAGATGATCAACTCGAAAGTCGTCCAAAAAGTGTATCAACAACAGAAAACATACAAAAAATACAGGATATTACTTTGGAAGATCAACGAGTGACTGTAGATGAGATAGCTAACACCAAAAAGCTTTGTGCAAAATGGATGCCGCTTCGCTAACAATGGAAGACAAACACCTTCTCAACAGCATTTGCACTGTTTTTAAGAAGGATAAAATGGATTTCGTACTTCGATTCATCACTATGGATGAGACTGGGGTCCACCACGATGATCCTGAATGGAAACAAGAAGCTAAAAGAGGTCATAACAGCTGTATTTTGGAGGCCTACCAGATTTTCATTTTTGGGATGGAATCCTTAAATTGGAGAATCGTTGAAAAAAGTGTTTTGAAATTCAGGAATATTATACTAAATAATAAAATATATTTCATTTACAAAAACAGTGTTTTTCTTGTCGAGGCTGAGAAATTTTTGAACACCCTAGTATTCATTTCGAAAATTCCCCGAATTACCAAAAAAAATCAACATGAAATTCTATTTTTATTCGCGGATTCGAATTATATCCAAAAGATACTAGCAAATACTAGATTTAAACTGCAAAAATCACGTAAAACCAAAAAAAAAAAGTATTAATTAACACCAAACAACATAATGTGTGAAAAATGAACAAATTGACGTGCGAAAATATTGCGTAAAGAAAATTATTTTAGTTTTCATTTAAATTAATACTAATAAACATAGTTATTAGCATAGTGTAGAATTTTATATACTAATCAATAGTTTTTAATTGAATAAGAATATTTTTAAAAATCATAAAAGAAAACCGATATTTTCATCTTGTCATCATCAAAATTTTGAAGACGTTCAAGAATTGAAATAGCCAAATTTGATCATTCGAATCGATTAGAAATTGTTGATATTAACTGACATTGATGGCAAATCTGTACATGGCGACGTGTTTGGTTAGAAACGTTTTATTTCGGTTCTATTTTCAAATTTGACAGCCGTTCATTATTAGGAATAGGAAGAGTTATATTGAATTACCAATAGAGACAACACTTTTGTATCTATTTTTATGCTCTATGATAGGAAGTACTACAAGAGGATATATTAGTTTTGTCAGTACATTTGCAACACATCGGAAGTCATCGTCAATAGGTCGATTTCTGGATGTCCGTTCGTCCGCCCAGATACAAGATAACTCAAAAACGGATTATCCGATTTTGATGAAATTTGCATGTGGGTTGGGGTTAACTTGGTTTGTATTGCATTTAAGCAACATCAGTTGACGAGGAGCAAGGTTATAAAGAAAAAACCAGGGTGGTCAGAAAGTTTTTTGTCGAGCAATTTGGTTCAAATTATTTACATTAGTTGACTAAATAAATAGACGAGACCATGTTAAATTTTTGTCAAACCAGTCCAGTAGGAGGAAAATAAGGCTGTTCATAAAGTTTTTCCGATTTATTTTAAAAACTTATATACCGATTCCAATAAAATTGAATGCAAAAGATATTTATGCTATTAGGCCCCAGCCTATCTGTGAATTAGAACGAATTTGAAAAACACGAAACAAAGTTATGGAAAAAAAAACCTTGAAATATTAGAAGTTTTGGTGCTTCTTTCTCAGAGTTAATTCATAGATTTGTTAACTACGAATTCCATTTCTACCATAGGGCATCAAAAAATCAGCTATAGGCGTTAACGTTAACTTGATGTTGTTTAATCTATTCTTTAAAATAAATGCTTTCGATTAATGTGATATTCAAATCTTTCAAATAAATGATTGTTTCAATCCTTTTTTCCATTGAAGGCATATAATAGGTCTGTTTTATTTGCCATACCCTACCTCGGAGCAGGGTAAGTGGAAAATAAAACGAGCAGGAGTAGGAGAAAGCTTTAATTCAAATGTTTGTAGCGCTGCTTAGCAACCATATTGTAAAAAAAATGAGAAACTTTTAGCTAATACACTTTTTATGGTAGAAAACTGAACTAATTCGGGTGTGATAGTTACACCTGCTCTGAAAGTAGTATAGGATTTGCTCTTTTGTTGTTTTTGTTTTCAATGTAAAAATGTGCTGTACCCCAGAGCAAGTGGCAAATAAAACAAACCTAAAGAACTTTCAATATTGCAAAAAGTAGCCAATATAAACTCTTGGCTAGGACATTACTAAATGTTAAAATTAAAAGTAGCCGTGTTCGTGTACTTCGCAACTATAAAACAACAAAATTCTAAACAATATTTCTGGCGAAATAAGACTTATGTAGTCCACCATATTGTAAATTCGGATACGTTTTTTCCACATACAAATTTGTTTTTTCTATGACCACGATTTTGTGATTACGACAAGGAAATTTATTTGATTAAATTTCGTGCAAAAGGAACTAGTAAATATCCACCCAGTTACCGCTGTTTGTTTATTTTTTTAGTAGTACATTGCACCATGAATATCATTGGAAATCCCACTTTAAACTCAGAATTTAATTACACCTTTAACTATGGCTGTAAAAGAAAACAAATCAACGCCAAAACTTGACTTTCCATAATAATAACAACAAAACAAGGTGGATTGAACTCAAAACCTTCATATGAGAGAGTCTTTAGTAAATTTTCATTATTTTTCGAATCGAATAAGAATCTGGTAAAAAAAAAACAGGCGGCAATTGAAGATATTTTCCAAACAATTATTATTGATCTTATTTCAATTCATAATTGTTTTTCTTTTTTGTTTATTTAAAAATTTATATGAAATATTTTCATTTGAATATTTTCCAAAGAAACTAAAGAAACCCAACAAGAACCATTTTTAATTTGCGTATATTCATTCATTTAAATCGCTTTTTTTTCATTTCGTTTGACATTAAATCGTCCCGCGGGGTCAATGAAATCAACGGACGGGCTCTAAAAAGTTTTTTTTTTATTAGATTTTTGTTTCTCATCGTTTCGTCGTAATTTTTTTCGCGTACATTATTTAAATTTTATTTTTCTTTCTTTTTTTTTGGCTCTCGTATTTATTTTTAACTAATTTGGTATATTATAAAATCATCATTCTTCTTCGTGGGTTTTAAGGAAAGACCTCTCCTCTCTCATACGTATACACGTTTCGGTAATACGGTAAATATTCCTTAATCCATGCCTTTTTTTCTTTTCAGCTTAAATTACACCTGATACAAAAATGGATCGTTATAAGACCTTTTTTATATTTGATATTTTCGTTTTATTGGATACAAAATGAGTCTATTCCGTTCAAAGAATCAGATTCAGAGATAATGCAAAAAAAATCAGATGGGAAAAAATATTTCATTAACAAATCTTTCAAGTAACCCGCTATTTTGAATCATGTTGACTACAATACCGAAACAAATACACTTGAAAAGTGTCATAAATGAATATAAAGAAGTTGTGGGCTCGTTTTAACCCTCACCTCTTGCAATAAACTCCATTTGAAAATACTAAAGAAAGTATAGAGTGTCCCCATAATAGCGACAGATTTAAATGTCGTCCTATTTTCGTTTCATTAAGTTTATAGTACTGAAATCTTCACATCTGTCATCTACCATTGTTGCTATTAATAGTCATGGAACTTTGCAGGAAAGAACGACATTATTATTGATAGTTTGTCAAGTTTCGAGCGCCTACTGTTGTTAAAAAGACAATTCCACAAAATTCAAATAATGCGTTTCTTTCGGAGCATTCTTTATTTAATTAATTATTAAATTTTCTATCGAATAAGGTATAATTCATACCTGTAGGACCCAGAATACCTGTCATATACGTATACCTTCATACAAGAGAATTCTTGTGTTTCCTGTCCTAAAAAGGAATATTTTTGAAAACGGTGAATGGCATTTAATTCCTTATTAAATTTATCGTCGAATGAGGTATGGGTCGTCTTTATAAGATGCAGAATATCCGAGATATGTACAAACTTCAGTTACGCAAATCAAATCTTGCACTTTTATTTGGGACACCCGATATAGACAATCTTGACTTGAATAGTACTACTTGCTTTTATCTTCCTTATTTCCGTACAAATGGACTACAACTGGCTAATAGAGCTCTTTCTTTGGTTGCCATCTTAATTAGTTTTGATAAAAATACAAATGTTTTCCAAATACATTGGAATAGATTTTAAGTAGTTCCTATTTTTGCAAGAAATAGAACTGTTTTGAATTATATATTCTCATATTTAACATGTTCACGGACGACTTCTGCATATACAGTATATGCAGGATGTTCACCCATTTCATAATGAGTACGCTTAGAAACTTATAAATAAAATTATTTATCTAATCTACTTTCACTGTACATAGAAGGATCCGACTAGCATCTTTTCTATTCTTAATATTGGCAATGGTAAAAACAAGAAGTATGAGACAGCACTGCTAATGCAGTTACTTGTCCGATTTCATCTATCAAATATTGAAATTGCATTTAAGGAAGTTGCTCATATGTGAATTTAGATCGTCCACGAACGTGTTAATAGATTAATTCAGAATGTTTAAAGTCATTTTCATAGTTTAAAAATTTTACCAATTGTGGACAAGAAAAGTGAGAATCAAAAGAACTCATTTTTCTTTTTAAAAGTCGAATAGATTCGTTTTATAATCTAAAAACCACATTTATTCACCGAATTCTGATAATGAAGTGTAAACACTTTTGCAATTTCTCCATGTTATGCTGTTCTCTTATAAGTCCAAAACTAGAACTTTTCTTTCAAGTATCAAAGAATTTTATTTCGTATATAAATGTGAGGATGTAAATTGAACCTAAGAATTAGTTTTTTTTTTTAATTCTAGTTCTAGTTCAGACTCTATTTCTGGAAAAAAAAAAAGAAACTTACGTGGCCATCGAATTTTCATCATCAAATTAATGACGTTTATCGTGACCTCATGAACAAAAACAAAGCATATATATACATGACGTCACTACTAAAAGGCGTCATTTTCCAACAACAAAAAAATGCACTAAACAACAAGAATTGAGAAAATGGGAAAATTCTACAATTTTTTTTTTTTTATTAAGAGATCCAATTTCATGACGAATTCAATTTGTTGAAAATTCAGAAAAAAAGGAGAAAACATTATGCAACAAGAATTTTCCAACACAAAAAAATAAATAAAAGAAAATTTGTAATTATAATAAAAAAAAAAAAATTGACAGCTAGTACTTGATTACAAAAACAACAAGCAAAAAAAAAAAATGAAAATGAAAAGTTAAAAACCTCAAACCAACCCTGCCGCAGGGGAAATACGGAAAATTCAAAAACTCTCCACATTGGAAAAGCAAACAAGAAAGCAAAAAAAAAAAAAGGTGCGCACATTTCTCTTTGTTTCCTTTCCTTCCTTTGAATAGGAAGGCTTGTCAAATTTTTAGTGAAATTTTCTATTAGATAAAGCGAAATAAGTGATATTTCTTATTCACTCGATTCCACATGAAAAACGTCAGAAATCCACCAAACGACTGATTTTTTTTTTAGTTTTTTTAATTCAATAAATTTATAGTTTTATTCTGAATTTCATAATTTGATGAAATTAAAATAAATAAATAAAAAAAAAATCAACTACTCACCACAATAGCCATACACATTTGAAATTAACTTTGCAGACGGATTTTAACCGTTTTTAGAGAAATGTTTTTCCGTTTTTTTTTTTAATTAAAAATTTCAAAAAACGAAAATTTTGTGGTCCGTTTTTTTTTGTTTCTTTTTCAAAGCCACAAAAAAAATCCACTTGTTGAAAAGTTTTTTTTTTTTGGTTTGGTTTTAATAAATCACTTTGTTTTGATTTTTATAGCAAAAAAGAAAATTTTTTTTAATTTTATATTTTCTTCTCCTTAAACTGTTGAAAAACTTCTAAAACTATTAAAAAGAAAAAAAGAATTTTTTTTTTATTAGAAAAACCAGATTTTTCTTCTATTTTTTTTGTAGCAAAGAATAAAAAAAAACTCATTCAAACACTCACACACACACACACAAACACACCAGCAATCGCACAAGGCTTTTTCTTTTTTTTAAACTAAAAATTTATTAAAATAAGAAAATTTGTTTTAAAATTTTGGTTCAAAAATAATAGAATTTAATTTTCACTTTTCACATGAATAAAAAAAAAAAACAAAGAAGGAAATTCACTCTTTTTCGTAATTAATTTTAAAATGTTTTGGAATTTTCTTTTTTTTTTCTTATCGGAAGTGGAAAATCTGTTCACCTTATTTAATTTTTTTTTTCCACTTCGAAAAAAATATTAATTTTTTAAAATAATAATCGCAAAAATAGAAAACACCAGAATATGCAAAAAAAAAAAAAAAATTAAATTTCGTAAAAACTTTCACCCCAAAAAAAATATGAAAAGATAGATTTTTTTTTGTTCTTCTTTTCCAAAACTTTTTTTTTTGCTTGCTTTCTTTTGAATGGCGCTTTCTTCTCTTTCTATCGTTGTTGTTGTTGTTGTTGTCACTTTTGTTACCAGAATTTTCAAAAAAAAAAAAATTAATTTCCTTGTAGATATGGTAATGATGTTGCAAAAAAGAAAAAGAAAAGAAAGCCAGAGGAGAACAAGCAAAAGACAGAAAATTCTTTTTACATTTTTTTAAATTACAAAAAAAAAAAAAAATTATTGAAAATATTTTTATTAATTTAAAAGAAAATGAAAACTAATTTTCGCACAGAAAAACACTTCTTTTTTTTTTGAGAAAACTTTTCTAATCAAGAAAAAAAAAACTATCCTAAAAAAAAATTGTTTTATTCACTTTGAAAAAAAAAAAAAAAAAACCCAAAAAATAGAAAAACTTATTAAAAATAATTTACTTTTAAAATACTTTTTATTTCAGGAATTTTCTTTTTTTTTTTATATATTTCAAAAAGATAGAAAAAAAATTTTAAGTACAGAACATATGCGAACAATCTATCTTGTTTAACAAACACTCTTAAACTGGTGAGAAAAATTGAGAACGGAACAATTTTAAATGATAAATTTTCAAACCAAGCGAATTACCAATACCAATAAGAAATACACAAATCCATTTGTAACCTTTTATATTCATATTTTAGATATCAGGGCGAATTCATTTTTTCTTTAGGAAATGGTTGAGTGTGAATAGCACGTGTACGATATATATATTAGATTGAGTGGAAACTTCGTGCTGATTTCCAGAAGATGAAATAGATCTTAATATTTATATTAACGTTGTTGAAAACCTGTCTTATAAAAACACATTTTAGTACATCTTAAGATTAATTCATGTCTATCATTTTCATAGCCTTTTGAAGATGGAAGAAAACAAAATCCATTTTAAATGATTCATGCTTTTCTATTACCATAAAAGAGCTGTTATACTTGATATACCGCATTCAGATTAAAAGTTCTCTTAACCACAAGAACTTTAACTTCTTGGATGATATTCAAAACCATCTGAGAATCCTGAGAAATTCTAGGAAGATAAAATTTTCAAGTTGCATGAAAAATTGGAAAGGGTTGTAGAAAAACAAAAGAGGAGTACACAATTGCTTACATAAATCGGCACAAAATTTCAGGACCAACCCAATACATATATATCCATATATATGAAATTGACGTTTTCCATACCCAGTTATTGAGAATGGATTAGTGCGTCACACAAAATGGCTGCGGTTTATTCAAAAAAAAAAAAAAAATTAATAAAAATTGAGAATTCAATTATTGTTCACTCTCTCGCAAAAAAAAATGACAAACAGTTACAGTGTAGGCACAGAATACGCAACGGAGTTTTACGTAAATGCATAATTGAATAACTTTTTATCCTCACCTGTAAACACGTTTTCATTGACCTATGATTTACATAAGGAATTTTTTTTAAAATAAACATAGTAACTGAAAATCGGCTTATAGCCGATGGAACAGAAAACCTGTCAAAACTAACAATACTTTAGGGTTTTTCCTTCATAACTTTGTTTCCTCTTTTCAAAATCTCCTGTAATTTGCAGGTAACCTAGTCCCTAATAGCATAAATCTAATATGCAAATTTGATTCAAATCGGTGTATTAGTTTTTAAAATACATCAAAAAAACTATATGAATAGCGTAATTTTCTCCTAGTATTATTTCTTTCTCCACTATCCTTGGACCGATTTTACCGATATTTAAGATATTATCGTCTATTTATGTAGTTAACCAATATAATTAATTTAAACAAAATTCCTTCACAAATTGTCAAATTAAATCCGAAAAACTATATAAAAAAAACAACAAAACTTTCTGGTCACACTGGTTTTTGCTTAATAACTTCCCTCCCCCTCGGTTGATTTTCCTGAAATACAATACCAAATCGAGTTAAGGAATAACAAACTCACATTCTAAATTTCAACAAAATCGGATAACGCGTTTTTGAGTTATCTTGCACACAGACTGACGGACATGCATAGACCTATGTAACTTTTGACTCTCTATCTACACAACCATATCCTTGAGGCCTTTCTACGATGATTATTTCGATGTGTTACACACTTAGTGACACAACTAATGTACCCTCTGGTAGTACCTACCATAGGACATAATTATATCACGGCAAAGAGCATACAATAAGGAGAGTTCTCAACTTGGATACTGCTTTGGTCACATTTGCAGTTTGCAAAACATGCCACCAAAGATACTAAAATATCCTAGACTATAGGATCTTTGGTTCAGCTTTTTGTATCCTACTCTAACGATTGGAAGAGCAACTACTGTACGTATGTATCTATTCTGTCAGATAGTGGTTCTCAAATGAAAAATTCAAGTTACTTACTGATTTCAATTTTATTTTCTGAATTATTAATTAATTTTTCGTAAACATTTCCTATAAAAAAATTAGGGAAAATAACATTTATTTGTCTAAAGGTATTATTGCGTGTATCTATTTCCATACTCAGAAAAAAGAAGTAATTCGATTAAATAAACTAATTCGAAAACCAATTTATTAGGAAGAAAATAGTGGAAATTTATTTGAGGTAGTTGCTATAAAAGGAAAATTATAAAAATGTTGTATTGGGAATAGTAACGTGGTAGATACTACCAGAAGGTACATTAGTTTTGTAACTATGTACATTCGTCACACATAGAAATAACCATTGAGAACAGTCGAAAAGGATTTTTTCATGTTCTTCTGTTCGTCCGTCCATGGAGATACAAGATAACTCAAAAATGCATTATCTTATTTTAGTAAAATTTGGTTATCCTAGCAATAACCAAAGTGACCACAAAGTTTTGCCTTTTTAAGGTTTAATTCTAGGTTGGCTGCATTAATAGACATCCCATTACTGAATTTCGATCTAATCAATCCGAGAACAATGTAGAAATATACGATTGAATATGGTTGTATAAGCGTCCTTAAGCAGGACATAACTCTCTACCCTATCAGAAATTTTTGTGACGACTTTTTGAACGTACTCTCTTCAGAGTGTGTGCAATCATAAAAGCCATCATTAAAGTCCTTTATACGACATAAAAGCTCAGAAATACTCAAAAGGATTCCTAAAAATATGTGTCACTATCTGAAGAATTTGTAACACAAACTTTGAAACAAAGAAAACATGAATGGAAAAACATTTATTGTATAAAAAAGAACGTCATCATCAGTAATTTTCATATAAACAGCCCACAAACAATATTGTATTAAAGGAAATTTCCTTCACGCATATTTTTGTATTCCTTAGCCTACGATGTATCACAATGCCGGGGCTGGGGGTCATTCCCACGTGTTCTTTCGAACATATGTATATTACAAAAAATTCTGCGAAATTTTAAATTAGAAAAAGATTTCCAATAGATGAAAGGATATGTTTCCCAGGATGAATTCATAAAACGCAAAACTAAGATTTTATTGTATTAATAACAGAAAAAACCCAAAACAGATCTAGATTAGGATGGGTGTAAAATAGGTGGGAGGACTGATGATGACTTCGTGGAAAAACGAAATCCATGGAAATTACCAGTGTTTTCCTTGAAGTTTAGTATCATATTAAATGTGTATAATTTTTATGGTTTTGTAAAAGGATGAGGAATACATTTTTTTTTTGTTTTCAAAAGCTTGAAATGTATATTTCTGGAAAATTCATTTTTTTGATTCATAATAATGTTTTTTGTTTTGGTTTTTATCATAATGACGGAATTCAAAGATTTCACAATTTTATTTACGTTACTTATGACGCTGACAGGGAAAAATCTATGTTTATTTAATTTGTTATGGAAGGAAATCATTCAACAGGTTTTTCTTTCGTAGGCGGTCATAGGTTTAAAAGCTAAGAAAGTTAATTACTTTCAATTGATTTTAATTTCTACAATTTTTATTTTTCCAAGTTGAAAAGTGTTTTGGACTTGTAGTAGAGATAGACTTGAGAATGGGATAACTCTTGAGTTACCAATATCTCTTCTCCGAATCGGTTCGTCCTTCCAATATAGGTTAACACCGTAATTAGGTCCAAATTAGCTACACAGTGTGCCAAGCATCCAGTGTAACAATTCTCGTTCAATAAAAGGCCGGACATTCCACACAAAAAGTGTTCTGCTGCCTCATTTTCGTCCAGACAAGGTCTACTTGGAATTATGTGGTTTTTAATCCACCAATCTCTGTCGATATTGTGGAGACATAGGAGTGGTTGAAGACATCAAGCATATTTTATGCGAATGCTCAGCTCTCTCTCTCGAGCTCGGTACAATTTTTTGGGTAACCATTTCTTCGGAAATTTAGGGATGCTTCAAGATACGGACACGAGCAGGCTAATGAAATTTTGTAGAAAAATTAAATGCTTTGGAGAGGAATAGGTTTTCCAATAGAGTAACTTTTGGTCTCGTAGTGATCACAATGGGCCCATAAGGTGCCTGGTGTTGTATGCAGTACCACCACTCTACCTACCTAAATCCACCGAAAAAACGAAATATTGTATATGCAAACTATGTAGTGTAATTTGCATATACTTTTCGACCAATTAAAAGAATTGGACAGCTTTACCGAAATAGAACTCGCCCAATTTCATTCAAATTGCTTTATAAATATAGTTAGTTACTAATCCCTAGCATCGTCCTGTGCTATCTACCATAGGGCGTAAAAACTTAACAATATTCTTCATGCTATCATCAAATAAGTATCCAACAAAAATAAATGTGAAAATTCCATTTTCCTACTATGAAATACTGTTAGCCTCGGAGTTTTCTTGAATATTTCAAATATTGATGTAATTCAAAATAAGTGAAAAATCAATTGAAATAAAGAAATTAAATTTTTACCATTTTATAAATCCTGTTCGCTTGGTAATTTTCTTTAAGTTAAAAAAAAAAAAGTTGAACATATTTGAAGTTTTTAAAAAAAACCGAAGTGAAAGTAAATACCCGACTAAACTATTTTGATCAGAAAATCATAATTTAATAAAATTCAATCAATTTTTTTAAAAGCATTTGAAAAAAATTTAAATTCACACATTTTGTTTTTTTGAAAATAAATAAAAAGCTTACAAATTTCTGGATACGGCTTCAAAATTTCAATAAGCTTTTCGAATTTTGAGAAACACTGATAATGGAAAACATCTGTTTGTGTAGAAATGGAAAACATATGGAGTTGAGAGAATCAGCTGTTTAGTACTGTCAGTCGCAGTGTTGATAATATTCTGAAAAGGAAATTAATTAATTTTCTATTATTTTAAGTAATTTGTATTAAAATATAAAAATATTTCTAAAATGTTATCACCTTTAAAACATTTATTATCAACTAAAAGAATTATTCTAGCCAGTGGTTCACCGAGACGAAAAGAATTGATACGTTACTTGGTTTGATTGATTTTTTGTATTTAAATCATCTTTTTTTAAAATAAAATCTTAAATATTAAAGGATATAGATGTCGAACTATGTCCATCATTGTTTGAAGAAAATCTAAAACCATCAGATTTTAAAAATTTTCCTGATTTTGTTGAAGAAACAGCTTATCATAAGGCGATGGAAGTTTTTGAAAGATTAAAGAATACGGAAAAGCCACCAGATATGATAATTGCAGCTGATACAATTGTAGTGCTTAATGAGAAAATGTTTGGTAAACCACATACATCAGAAAAAGCCTATGAAACTCTTAGCGAGTGATATTTAAACATATTTTCTGATTGCAGAAATAAAACCTATATTTTTTATTTTAGGCTAAATGGTCGTTCACATATTGTTTATACTGGAGTTGTCATTAAACATGAGAAAGATATTATCAAATTTACAGAATCTACAACAGTATTTTTTGGAAAAATGTCAGATGAACAAATTAAAGCTTACGTTGCCACTGGTGAACCATTGTTAGTTTTTAACTTTTAGATTTAAAACGTGTCTTAATTCTGATCTCCCTAATTTTTATAAATACCAGTTTGGTTATTAGTCTAAAAACTTCAACACTAATTGCAATATGTTTATTCTAATTAGGAAAGGCGACGCGTAGTAGCGGATGTGGTTTTTTTTTTGAGTCAAACCCTGAATGGTTCTATTTACTTCTCCTTTTTGTTGGAGAAAATGCATCTTAACATTAATACACGGTCTTTAAGGTCCGTTGAAATATTCAAAATTAGTCACTATAAAACTGAGTATGGTAGAAACGAACCATTCTTCCGAATGTTGAAGTCGGCGAATGATAGCGCCAAGGAGTTTGATTTTTGCTTGATCAAAAGACATTTCAAAGGTCTCCTATACAATGTCTGTTGCTTGCATTAAGCAATGTTGAAAAAAAAATGAGAGAGGTCGGGATTAGGACATTTTACAACAAAATTTTAATGTGTTTTTTATTTTTATATCAGAGATAAAGCTGGAGCATATGGAATTCTAGGAAGAGGTAGTGTAATGGTTGATCGAATTGATGGAGACTTTTACAATATAGTTGGTTTACCATTACGAAGATTATCTTTAGAAATTTGTAAAATATTTGATTACAATCAATAAAAACAAAAAACAGAAAATGAAATCATTACTTTTTTTTTTAATTATTTTTCACAAATTCCTTTAAAATCTTGATTTGATTATTTACCATTTTAGCACTTGTTCCACCAATAGCTGAGTATTGTTCGACACTGCCGAAAAAATTCGATACATTTGAAATATCTTCATCAAATTTATCTGAAAATGTTTTTAATGTTCCCAAAGGAATTTTACATAAATCTATTTCAGATGTTTCAGCAAATGCAATTATTTTTCCAATTAAATGATGAGCCGTACGAAATGGCATACCCTTTTTAACTAAATAATATGCCTAGAAATGTAATTAAAACAGAAAAATTTATATATATGAATACCAAAGAAACAACATAACGATTTACCCAATCAGTAGCTAACATATCTGTGCTTAAAGCTGCCAGACAATTTGATTTATTAATATCCATTGTACGAATAACACCTTTCGTAACATCCAGAGATTTTCGTAAGAGATCATATGAATTAAAAATTGTTTCTTTATCCATTTGTAAATCTTTATTATAAGTTGATGGTAATCCTTTTAAAGTCATCATGAATCCAGTTAAATTACCAAATATACTTCCAGATAAACCACGAACTAATTCTAAACTATCTGGGTTACGTTTTTGTGGCATTAAACTGCTACCCGTTGAAAATTCATCAGAAATTTTAATAAAACCAAATTCTTTACTCGAATATAGAATTAAATCTTCAGCTAAACGACTCAAATGAATGCTTACCATTGAAGAATTGAAATTAAATTCAACTAAAATAAAAAATCAATGAAAATCGGTTGGAAAATAAATAGCAAATGAATGAATACCAATAAAATCTCGATCTCCAACTGTATGCATGCTATTTTGTGTAACTTTTGTGAAACCCAAACGTTTAGCAAGAAATTCACGATCAATACCAAGTGGATTACCAGCAATAGCACCACTACCCAAAGGAAGTGAATCAACACGATTTAATGAATCTCGAAATCTTTTACAATCTTCACATAATGCAAATGCATGACTAAGAAGCCAATGACCAAAATATACTGGCTGGGCACGTTGAAGATGTGTATAGCCAGGTATTAAAATATCAAATTTTTCAGCTATATTTGTCATAACATCAATTACTTCAACAATTGATGAAATCGTTAACTTAATAGATTTCATTAACCAAAGTTTAACATCGGTAATCACTTGATCGTTACGACTACGTCCAGTATGCAGTTTTTCACCTGGTGCACCACAAATTTCGGTCAAACGACGTTCATTTACGGTATGAACATCTTCATCACCAATTTGATATTGTATTTTACCTTCAATCCATTCATTACGAACTTGTTCGAAACCATTTTGAATTTTTATAAGTTCATCATTTGTTATAATTTTTGCTTGATTTAATGCTTCAGAATATGCTAAACTTCCATCAATATCTTCCGAATATAAACGTGAATCAATTGAAAGACTACAATTTAATTCCGATAAACTTGAATTGATATCTTTTGTAAAACGACCGCCCCATAATTTTTTTTCAGAAGCTGACATTTTCTTTGTAAAACTTTTCACTTTAAAATTTTATTCAGAACTGTTAATGAGATTATATAACGTTTTGGATGCCGTTCATAACAGACAAGGTCAGAATACAGAGAATATGGGTTATCACGTTAAATAAATTATAATTCTCTTCTTTAAATTGTATTTAGAGTTACATATATAAATTTATGATATTTACAGGGTCGAATTTATAATTTTAGAGGCCCCAAACTTTATATTATTATGAAACCTCAAAGAAACATGTCTATTTCAATGAATAAATTTTTCTCATAGATACTTCTTGGACGTCTTATTTGACATAATTGAAATTTCCCAGCTAGCATTTTTGGTAGCTGGCAGATTTCTGCCAATAGTGTTAATATGTGAATAAGTAGCTCACATGAAGAGGATACTGAAAATGTTATTTGGCCTGGACAACAATTTGTTTATTCGAAAGAACCCTATTTATTTTGGTACCGATTTAAAAGGGGGTGATAGACAAAGATTTATGAAATCTGAGATTTACTCTAATCTAGGAAACATTCTAGCCGATTTTAATGAAATTAAAAATAGTCATTCGTTCGTTCGTTCGTTGTTGAAACATAGTTAATTTGGTGAGGATATAAAGGAAACTGTTAAAAGGATCGAAAGTACATAATGCTGACTAAAAAAAAGGTCCCAGTCATCTGATATGATTTCTCTGCTTTAATCTTACTTATAAATTTAATATTTAGAAATATGCAAGTACTTTATTTCGTAATTAATTTTTGTTTCTAAAGAGTAAGATTTTATAACCGCCTAGCCTTGGCTAATGGTAAATGCAGTCCTGTATATAAGTCAGGGATTTTTACGAACATTTGATTGAATGAAAGATTTATTTGCGTTATAAAAGAATAATCTATAAAAATAATGAGAAATTTAGAAATATTGCTAGTGAACTTATTGTTAGCATGGTCTCTCGTAATCTTTTAAAGAAGATGATTGCTGCAAAGTGAAGATCTACTATCTCCAAGATAGTAACTCAGATTAATACATAACAAACTAATAACGTGAAAAAATACTATAGACATAGACACAAGGTGGTCCAGTGGACAGGAGTGACAATATAATGTATTAAATTATTATTAAAATATAGTTTTATTTAAATAAATCAACAATATTTTCTTACCATCTTTTTTTTCTTTCTTGAATACAAATCTTTAATTTTATAATATTGTTTATTATCGAATTTTTATAATATTTTTCTTTTTTGAAATGTTTTAATTAATACTTGGACTCTTTGTTGTATACGTAATAACTTCTGGTGATTTTTCAAGTTGTGTATAACCAGAATCTTCTGTTAGATTTTTACCACCAGTAGCTAAAATTCCCAAACTCTGTTGTAATTGCCATCGTCGTACTGCACGCATCGATTTTGTACGACGAATTGTTTTAGCTAACATAAATGCACAAACAACACCAAGTAACTAAAAAAATCAAGGTACAAGAAAAAATTTGATAAATTTTAGAAAAATACAATATATTAAATTTTAAAACCTGAACAAACGCCACCGTTATCGCACCAGTAGCAAGTAACATTGAACTTTGTGATATAATGAAATCCATTCGATTCAAACAACCAATATCATTATAATCACAGCTGACAATATTCTCACTTGTAATATTTGTATTGGCACAACATGACATTGGTAGAACAATATCATATGGCATAGTTTGATTGGTTTGATCAACCGGTGCTAAAATACCAGCCCAATCATTTGGTGAACTAACTCCACAACATTGTAGCTGAAAAAACAAAAAAACAAAAATTATATTCAATTTTAGTTTTATTATAATTTACAAATCTTACTGATGTTTGCATGAAATCAACTCCTTCAGCATAATATGAATTTACTTTATATTTCTGTAAAGATTCAGTCATTGTACGAATTAACATTCCATGAACTTGATGTCCCAAAGCAAATGCTGCTATAGCAGCAGATATTTCCAAAATGAAAATGGTCAATAATAAAACTCCATACTAATATGAAAAACAAATTGATTACTGCCATATTATATTTGTATTACAATTATTTTACTACTTACAAGATTAATTAGTAATGTACTTTCTTTTAATGCACCAAAACATCCAAATAATGATACAATTAACATTATAGCACCAACAGCTACTAAAAGTGCTGGCGGTGATGCAAAATGACTGTCTATGAATTGACGAAAATCAAAGAAAATCGTTTGTATTGTTGTACCAACCAGTATCAAAAGGATTGATGTAAGCTAAAAGAGATTAAATAAACAATTAATATATTACTTATTTAAAACTATGATGGAGATGACATGTCAACTATGTACAACGTGCTTCCTATAAGATAATTGTAGCAAGCGAGAGCATTAATAGTTTTATAATAGGATTTTGTAAACAAAACCACGCGTTTTCTTATACTTTTAGGCGCCAAAATGAGTAGAAGAGATTTTTTGTTATGGATATTACAAATATTTTAAGTGTTAGTTCCTGTTTGAATTTTTTTTTACATAAGTGTTAGAATTGTTTATTAAAGCTAAATTTATTTTTATCTCTGTCGCACTAACTTAATGTAATCTGAAAAATGTTAGCTAAAGTGAATCAAATGCATTTTTAAGAGAATATTTCTTATTTTATTTTTATTGCGCTTTTTCTTTGTCTTTCATATAATAATTTATTTCTCTTCGTAAGCACTAATTTTTACTTCAAAATTTTGACTTCTGGCTTAATTATTTACTGAATTAATCACTTTAAGACCACCAATTACTCGATTATTCACTAATCTCGAAAAGTAATTAATCAACCATGCCCTAGTGATAATACCAAATATATTAATAAAGAGAAGTTGTGGTAAATTCAAAAAGGCTTTTTTTAACATAAGTACTTTACATTAAATCTTATGGAAAGAGCTTAAAGCTCCTAAAAGTTCTTTCCCTAAGACCAAATGTAGTTTACACATGTTAAATGAAAGTTGTTTAAATTTTTGCATATCTTTACGCATTTATATCTTTGATAATACTATAAGAAAAGAATTAATCCATAACTTGCCTTGAGTAATAAAAACGTACATTTTGTATATTGTGTAAAAGTTTTTGTTGGCGTTTTAGAAATCCTTCCGCAGAAAGGCGGCGGAATAAAAATAAACGTTCATATTTGCGCATTTAATTATTTATTTTTAAATCCAATCTATGAATCAATTTCCACCAACAAAACAACAAGTCAAACGTTAAGTACTTTTTAATAAATAATTATCTTATCATGAAATTCACGTAGGTAACTAATATTACAAAGAGAAACGTTTTTTTAAATAAATATTAATAATAAATTTCCCGAAGCTTTTCTTTGTATTTGTATTCGGCTATGAATTACACAATTTTTCCTAATAATTAATTTTGTCATATAATATTTATAATTAGTGAAATTCACTTACCATAAATAAGAAATTAATGATCAAAAGCATATATTTGACGCATCTCATTCCAGAATTCAAATTATAGGGATTTGTTGCCATTTTTGAAGATGTCCTTTTCTTTTGATACCAAAAAAAGGAAAAAGATACTTTGTAAAATTGTGCTCTAAAGAAATAAAAGTTTAATTATTATCTAAATTCTTTTTTTCCTTATATAAAATTGTATTACCTTTGTTTAAAATTAATTAAATAAATAATTTTTAATTTTATGGACTTCTTTTCACTTGTATAGTTTTTTGATGCTCTTCGAACAAGTAATGTTACACAAAAAAAAGTACATATATAAATTAATCAGAAAATGAAATTGTTATCTTATCATATCTTAACATACTACAAATACATTTGGAGTTTTATTTTTAAAATTCCTAGACACAAATACTAAAGAATATTGTTTCTCATATTTAGTGCAGATATAAGGTGTTCTGGAATCGATTAGTGGACATTTTGAAAATTAGTAAAAACTATACTTTTTCAACGTCAAATTGGGACTGAAGAATTTCAAAATGGGACTAAACAATTTCAAAGTGAGACTAAACAATTTCAAAATGGGACTAAACAATTTGAAAACAGGACTAAACATTTAGTTACCACGTTTTATTAACTTGCTTTCTTGTTCATTTGTTTGTCCAGTACAAATCTTGCAATCGATTTTTAACTAACTTCCCGACTAGCTAGACAACATTTAGAATAGCTCAGAACACGATGACAATGCATTCTTTTAATACTTTTAGCCATCTTTAAGCAAAATTGAATTCATTTTCAGTAAATTTTGTTTTGTATGGAAAGTTAGTTCGGAAAAAAGTATGTATATGGTATAATTTTTAATACTTTAAAAACGTGGTATATAAAAAGTTCCTTTTATTTTGTAATTATTTTTTGTTTAGTCCCAATTTGAAGTTGAAAAGGTATAGTATTAAATATTAGATGCTATCTAATAGGTGGCATTAGTCATATTAATTCTACATTATTTATCATAACAGTCGGATCTTTTATTCTATCGGCACGAATTTCAATAAATGCTCATTTTAAGGCAGCCTAAGCTGATAAATTGAAATAACCGATAGTGTTCTGGACAAGTTCTTGATTATTTTATGAATTGGACCTTTTTACATTTTTACAAAATTATTTTAGAAAAAAGCATAGAAAGTTAAAATCGGCATTTTTCAAAGCTTTCTCTGCAACACTTTTTTTTTTCTCTTTTTTGATTTTTCATTAATTTAGACTTAACCTGGGCCTTAAAAGCGCAAATCTATTCTTCAAATTGATATATTGATTTATTACAATTTCTATCTGGACTATCCTTGGATCGCCTATTTATGTAACCAGCGGTATGTAATTATTGTACCTTAAAGGAAATTGACAAAAGTTTTTAGTCACTCTGACACCTTTGCTTTAAAACTTTGTTTTTCTTTGGGTGATTTTTGATACAATATCAAACCAAATTAGGGAATAACTAACTTATATTAGACAAGATATTTTTGAGTGATCGTGCAGACCAACGGACGAACAGACATACAAAAATCGTTATAGCTTTTGTGAAAAACAAAGTTATAAACCAAAAATCAATGTGACCACAAAATTTTGGTGTTTTTTTAATTGTTTTTCAGATTTAATTGGAAAGGTTCTAAAGCAATTTTCTTTAAATTATTTACATAGGCTGGACAACATGAATATACGATACTATGTATCAATTTCAGTAAAATCGATCAGAAGGATTGTGGACAAAAAATAGTCGGAGTCAAAAAGTTTTCTTGATGTACTTAAAGAACTAATATACCAATTTGAATAAAATTTGCAGAAGTTTTTTGTGCTATTAAGATACAGGTGAATTAAAGCAAAATTAAGAAAGAGGAAGCAAACTTATGCATGAAAAAACTTTGAAATATTAGTTTTGACTGTTTTCATTTCCGCCATGCAATATATACGCCGATTTTCAGTTACTATATCATTTTTGAATTAGAAATGAATTTCAGGACAACCTGTATATGCAGTAATTGTTTATGAATTTTAATTACACTTTTACCTTCAATAAAAAATTATATTTTATGTATAGAACTGATAACAAATTTCATTATAAATTGATAAGAATTTTTGATAAGGTATTTTATATGTAATCGTGTTAAATATACAAAGTACACTTTTAATTAGGGATTTTTTTTTATAAATACATAAAATAAAGAAGTGAAAAATATGTGTACATACCTAATTAATGACAAATGAAACAAAAGAAAGGTTTAGCTTTGTTCTAATTAAAAATTATGTACTCATTTAAGAGCATACTTTGTTGTAGGCATTTTTAAAAGTTTTGAAATAAGTAGTTTCTTTTTTTGCGATATAATTTAGTTAATATTTTAAATTTTCTATATGATGCTTAAAAGTCCAATTAAAGATGCTTTATTAAAAGTTTTGTTTGCATTTTCTTTTGTTTTTTTTTTATTATTATTTCAAAATTTGAATTATGTTCCTATATAACTCGGTATTTATTATCCTGCCAGTCATAATGGTGAACAATTTATAGATTATAAGGCACGTCCAAATCCAGAACACGTTCTCTGCGAATGCTCATGGACACAGGACACCAAGCATACGTGGTAAGTTGGAACATCAATGCTTGGTTTGGATGCACCTTGTATACAAAAATTAAATAATATTGTAACTATTTTCTATTCAAAATTTCATATTTCACAATAGTTTTCTTTATTCTTACTTAAACATCGAAATTTGACTATTTTTTATGTTTTTCTTTTTTAACATGATATAATATTGTATTTTACAATTTATTATAAACATTAAATTATTTACAAAATATTTTTTTTTATTTTAAATATTACTATTCTTTAGAAAAGTCCAACAGATCCGGTTTTATTTTTAATTAGCCTCAAAATAAAAACAGCATAAATTAATCCAAGAAACTAAAAAAAATTAAATATATAAAATTAATTTCGTATGGGAAAATTCTATTATCAAATATTTACCTGTAATACGGCCAAACCAATTCCAACACCTCCTAAAGTTGAACAATATGAACCTATTAAATTAGAAAATGTATTTAAACAAGTTGTTTTATATAGATTTTCATTTTTCTCCATTAAAATGCATTTTAAATCAAGTGCACCAATTGGAGTTGTACAACATGATAAAGGTAACATTTTAGTTGTTTCAGCGTCCAATGGTTTTAACCAATCATCAGGTTTTTTTAACCCACAACATCCATGCTAAAAAAAAATAATTATATATTTAATTATAGAAAATATAAATAATATATTCGAGAATTTAATATTAATTAATTGATATTTACATCACGTTGTAGTCTATCCCATAATTGTGCTGTATTATAATCAGTTTTATATGTTTTCATAGTTTCACTCATTTTTAATTCAATTTTACTTGGTGTACTATCTTTTAATGTGAAACCACTAATTCCAGCTGATAATTCAAATATAAATATTATACCAAGTAGAATTGTTAAGATTAATGTTAAACGATAATTTTCACGTGTTGCAACATAAAAACTATAAATTCCTATAAAAAATATGAAACATCCAATTGCTATGAAAAATCGTGGTAGCGAATAATAACCTCCACCTTCTAGAAATATACTGTATTCATAGAAATCATTAACAATTCGATTTCCTTCGGCAATAAAAATTATTCCAGTTATCTGTAAAAATTAAAAAGTATAATTATAATTAATTGACGATACGTGTAGGTTGGTGTTCTAATTAAGCTGCATTTTTAAGAACCGATGTGTTTTGATAAAAATGATTTTACAGTAGTGGAATCGTGTAATTCGATTGATAGTAAATCGTATCGAAAATACATTGTAATTCCTATGCTTTTTCGATACGATTTGATCAAAATAAAGTTACATGATTCCACCCCAGCTTTGTTTGACCACCCATATAATTCTCTTGACTTTTTGGAAAAGAGAAACTATGATCTATAATATGTAATCTTCGAGTCGAGAAACAACTTACTTTCATCTATTCGGGCTTTGTGAATACTCTACTTTCACCAACTTCAGTAAATGGACATTATTTTTATTTCTTAGCAGGTTGTGTTATACATCGAAATGATATTATATGCCATTGTTTTACTTAAAACAATATTTACGTTCATAAATGATTGTTTTGGGAATGAAAAGAAGCACCCAGGTATATTAAAAATTGAGGATGAAATTATATATATCACTTGCCCAACTATTAATAAACTAACTAATTAAAATGAAACTTGAAATATCTACACAATCACTTGGAAGTTGGAATTGGAATTGAAAATCTTAGAGTACTCGTTTTCTTAACTTTGAAAAAATATTCCTTTCTGCGAAACACTCTAATCCAGCATTTCTACATCAAAAGAGTGGATAGTTGTCTTTGCCCATCTGCTTATAATTGATAACAAATTAGATGACACCTTTAAACACCAATATATTTATAAACGGCCAACAAAAAACAAACACACGATATTTCTGGCCCGTAAGTAGCATAGGGCTAGGGTGTGCTGTGCCCATCCTAGCGTTTTGCGGGCCGCCAAGAATATTTGAAGAATACTTTGATATGTTTATAAATTTATAATATATATATATAGGGTATATATATTTATGATACGAGCCCCTTTGTGCCCATCCTGATATTCAGTTCTGGTTATGCGGTATTTATAAAGCTAAAATATGTAGATCCTATTTGTAAATTGGCATCATTTATGAAGTTTACTATACCTTTTCAAGTTCAAATTGAGAACAAACCATTTTAAATTGGGAACAAACAATTTCGAATTGAGAATGTGTCCACTCAGATAGTGTGTACAAAGATATATGACAAAGTTTAAACGTTTTTTGACATAAGAATATTGTTTATACACTTTTAAAATGTCTAATTTTTGTGGTAATCTGAAGGAGCTTTTATAATTTCAATTCTGGCAAAACAATTTAATCCATTCCCACTACACATACATATTTTTGAAAATTAAACAAATGCAATTTAATATAATAAAATAAACGCCATGATAAAATGTTTATCTTAAAATTTTGATTTGATTTGAACTTTGAATTTAAAACTTTTTAAATAAAAAACTTTCAGAAGAAATTTAAAATGAATTACTTAATTTCACAATTTAACTAAACTTTAAATATGTTATTTATATAATAACTTACCAAAAATATAATATTAAAAAGAAATAGACTGTATCGAAAAAAATTTGGATTTTCTGTTAAATTCGACATTTTGTTTTTACAAAATTAACAATTTTCTATTGTTATTTATTTCTATATATTTTTCAGTTCTTATTTTCGATGATTTATTGTAATAGAATTTATTAAAATATGAATAATCAAAATGAAAATAATTAAGCTCTTCAAAAATTATAACAAACTGTAGTCAAAAATTATTAAAAGAATAGAAAATCTATATTTTGAACAGACTTTACTATGATAAGATTATTTTAAGTATTGATAAGATATATAATCAAACTGAAAATGATTATATTTTATTACTATTTGTACATTAAAAAAAATGGAAAACAAAATAACTGACAATGAATACACCTGCATGCTCAAAATTATAAACTTTACTAAAATTATAATTAGTACGATAATTACTATTTTATGTGAAATTTAATATAACATAACATAACATAATACAATATAACATAACATATTGCCTGCAGAATGTTCCATTATCCTGTTGTTTGCTTTAAGCTTAAGCATATATATCTGCGTTGTTAATGCCCGATTTCAAAAGTTCAGCAAAGATATAAATGAGTAAATACGTAAAATTCTAAACAGTCTTCATTTAACATGAATAATCTTATGGAAGGAACTTTTAGGAACTTTAAGCTCTTTCCATAAGACCTAATGTAAATTACTTATGTTAAAAAAAAGCTTTTTTGAACTTTCCACATCTTCTGGTTATTAATATCTTTGGTGCCAGATTGTTTTAGAACTTAAATTGGGCTAAAATTTTAAATTGAATTTTTTTCCAGTCAAAATTTTAATAAAACCATGAACCAGTTAAAATATAAATTAGCTTGGCTTTAAACTAACATAAAAATGTGGAAGGTAATATTTTCATTTTTGTAGTTACGCTTTTCTTAGTCTATGATTTTTATAGCATACCAGCTGAATTCCCTGGCGTTGCTCGGGATCTCCGGATTCTACAAGCCTCTTGATGATTAAACATTTAGATTTAATGTAAAAACAGAATACATTAGGGCTTGTCAGGCGTTAGTTCGCAAACTTGCGCAATTACTTGATTATTTTTGACAATTCGTTGAACCAATCAAAATGCTTAAAAGATTTCGCAGATTTGCGAAGCTTATGTCAAAAATAAGCATGCCCTGGAGCTGATTATCGTCACAAACTTCCGAAGATAAATTTTTCATTTTTGACAAATGCAATTTTGAATTTATTTTAACGGTTTTTCTTTTGGATATTCACTTCCAAAAACTATTAAATTGTATAAAATATAAGGAAAAGGGAAGTTAGTAGAATTTTTAATTGAAAATGCTTTGTTTGAAAATACTAAAATGAAAAAAATGAAAAATTATATTTGCGAAAAGTTGTCACGGGTGCAGATTATTTTAAGTTTTCCCTGACCAATCAGAATGATCTGTCAAACTCGTAAAAAATCTTCACAAAAATAATCAAGTCGCGTGACAAGCCCTATTATATTGGTATATAAAATATTTTATAATTTTAAATGATTTATTACAAAGCCATCGGATAAAAAACATTTTATGTTTTGTTTTGTTTCCTTTATTTTCTTTATATTCAACTCACAAATTATACGATCATCATCGAAATCGTACGATGTAAACTGATTTGCGTAAACAAACCGATTTTGAATTTTATAGATGTTATATTGCTCTGGGCAATGTGACTAATGAGAACACACAGAACACTGAAAAATTGTAATTTTCTTTCCTTATTTTGTGCGGAATTTTTTGTTTCTGTCATTTTCATAGAAGGTATTGGGAAGATCTGTCTAATCTCCTCTTTCCAAATTTATTCTGTATTGTTTTTCTTAAATGAAAGAATTAATTATTTTCCCGTTGAATGCTCAAAATATTGCATTAATACTGTTTACTCAAGTAATTGATTGTTCAAACCATGCCCTACTGACCCTTCAGGCATTGTGATAAATATTAGTTATTTGTTTGAAATAATCACATTAGCCCGTACATATTGCCCAGATACTATGACTTATTAAACATACTGTTCATAACATTTGTAGCATAAATATTTTTGGAGCCAATTGTTCATTATCCAGTTGGATTTTCTAATTACATCGAATTCATGGAAAACAGATGTTTTATATGATATTTAAGTCAACACCAAGTAAAAACTTATATTTTTTTAACGATCAAAAATCACCAATTCATTTATATACAGTGACTCACATGAATTTTCGGGTGATAGTAATATAAATAATTTTTTAATTTTGCATATGTTTACATTTTAAAAATGAAGAAGTTGAAATCATTTTTTTTATTATTTTATCTTTTTAAAGTGAGTAATTTTTTATTAATATAAAATTTTATCAAACTGACGCAATTTTCAATAAGAAAGCATTTTTAGAATTATCTTGATATTAAATTTTGATAGTTTTGTTTGGTTTTAAATTCATAGAAATCTAAAAATCTTTTCACAATAACAAAGAAATAAATTATTGGACATTTTTCTTTTTTTGTTGATAATATTAATATCTTGGCGAAATTATTAATTTTAATTAATATGAAATAGAAAATCCAATACGAAAATATGGGAAAAAAAAACAAATTAATTTCCAAAAGAAAAACATCTTAATTTTATGATAAAGTGAACTTTTTTTTAATTCAGAAATATGTTCACGTCAATAATTAATGATTAATTTTCTTATTTTTCTATAAAAAATACATTTTCTTTTTTTCTTCTTCTTTATATATTATAATTTTATAATTTATATATTATTTGAATTTATAATTTTTCAATTTTTTATTTACATTTAAAACAAAAAAAAAATCATCTAATTCCTAATGACTAAATTAAATAGCATAAAGTTTCGGGATTTATGTTTATCTTTTTACTTAAAAGAATCCACTACTTCCGCCATTTCGTATTTTTATTTCACGTGAAACATAACAAGCAAATATAATTCCAACAAACTGAAAAAATTAATTTTTATTAAAATAAAGAAATTTATTTTATCCAATTAATATTTATGGGTTTTACCTGTATCATAGCTAATGCAATACCTGCTGCACCTAGGCTAACTGCATGATCACTAATATACTCAGACAATGCATTCAAACAAGGTTTCATAAATAAGAATTTATTATCATATGTTAATTTGCATGTTAATTCTTGTGCACCAACTGGAATTTCACAACATGATATTGGAAGGATTTTAGTCTCTTCAGTATGTAATGGCGCCAACCAATCTGTTGCATTATTTAATCCACAACAACTGAACTAAAAATGAAAAAAAGTTTATTATATTATTCTAAATTAATTTTTATAAAATGCAAATTCTAGAACTTACTTCACGTTGCACGGAATCCCATAATTTTGTTAACTGATAATGTTTTGTTAAATCTCCATAATCTTTCATTGTATCAAAAATTGGTTTTTCAATTAAATCTTTTGTATCATTTCTTAAAACATAACCGCTAATACCGGCTGCCAATTCCAATATAAATATTAATATTAATAATATTGAAAATGTTAGTGTCATACAATAGTTTTCACGTATTGCACCGCAACAACCGAAAAATGCTATAAAAAATATAAATGAACCGATAACAATTAAAAATGTCGGTATTGAAAAGAATTTTGGTGCTAAAAATAATTCATAATCATTATAAACAGCATCAACGGTGACACCGACTGATATTAAAACGATTCCAGTTAGCTGTGAAATAGAAATAAAAATGAGATTATATTAAATTTTAATAAAATGTTGCTGAAATGAAATCGTTGAGTCCTTTAAGTCCTTAAATTCTTAAAATCATTATAATTAACCGATCATATTTTCTATCGTCGTTCAAGGCTTAAAATTTAAATAGAAATTGTGAAGAAGAATCCTAAATGGGTTATCGAAATGGACCTGTACTCCCCGAAATCCTGTTTTTACACAATCTTTCTTGACACAATTTGCCTTCTACACTGTCAAGAAAATCTAACTAATATAATATAACATATAAGTTGTTTGTTTGAAGCCTTTGATTAATTTATTTTGAAAATTTTTTTATACGATTGGTCAGTAGGTAGTCATGTGGAAAGTAGTCGTCAAGGGGCACGGTCAGGAAGGTGGTCAAGAGGAATCATAACGATCGAACAAGTTGGTTTCGGTTCAAAATTGAGTAGCCAATACGACTTTAGGATATATAAGAATATATCAGCCCTTTTGTTAGGCTGTTAATGAAATATGTATATCAATCAGTTGTGGTGATCGCACTTCAAAATTCATGTCAATAGGCTGGAATCCGTTAAACGTACATTTTTATGATTTGGCATTATACAACCTTCACTGGAATAGGGATAGGATAAAATTATTTAAAAAAAAGAGGAAATTTCGTATGTAGTCTTTGTTCATCAAATATTTAATGGTGCCATTGATTCTTCCTTTATCTTAGACAAAACACATCTACATTCAAGCATTTGTTCTTTCAGATCCGTGGAATTGTTCCAAATCTATTTTCATCGAACAAACTACTAGAAAAGTGTACCGAAATTCGAATGTACAAGTTTTATAATTTTTCCTCGGGGTCTCAGGCCCTGACACCGATAAATATTTGGATTATGTTGTTGTTGCTTTTACATGTTATGAAGCAGACCCTGACCTAGACCCCAATGAAAAAAACGCACCTAATATCTAAATAATAAATGAAATTATCCAATTTTTTGATTTTTTGCTTCTATTTTTCGGGAATTTCCCTGGTCACTGTTTATTTACGTTCAACCAGTGACTAGTGCTTATGGTAATTATGACTATATATTGCTTCGCTTGATGTAACAATTTTATTTATTGTTTTCTTTTTTTTGTTTAATTATTTTATTAAACTTTTTTAAACACAAAAATACATTAAATTACGCAGTTTACTAAAATTGATAGTCTTATTATGAATGTCACGTCACTAGTGTAATCAACCCCCTATTCTGAGCGCAGTCATAACAAGTTCTGATTTTCACAAAATGATTTAATTGATAAATATGGAATAACTTCCATCATTTTTTCTAAAGACACAATGATTTTACACCTATAGAAAAATTTCAAAGCTATACAAACATCTTCGAGAGTATTTTTCAAATAACCATGACAGCTCGCTCGAATTATAACAGTTTAAACTGTTATAAATTCATATTTTGGACATAATTATGACCCGTTCGCTAGAATACGAATTTTCACAGCAGTCATAATTATAGTCACAATATTATTGTCATAAATATTTATTATAGTAAAACTGTCACAGTACCAGAATAGAGGGGCAAGTCACTTTGAATTTTAGTATTCCCAAAGGCGACGAAATGAGTTATAACACATTTCAAGAAATATGGCATAAATTTTGAAATTTATTAAATACTAATTAATTAATTACTTACCACAAAAAGGAAATTGAAAACAAATAAAACATATTTAATAACATTAGCATTTCCCGTTAAAAGTGACATTTTCTAAAAACAAAAAAAAAATATATAATTAAATTATTTAAAAACTTAAAAGTAAATTAATTATCTTACAAAAATGTTTAGTTTTAGTATAAAATAAAAACAATTCAAATACTTTATTTCGTAATTTCTTTTTTAGAGTTTTGTGTAAAAAATACTTTTTAACATTTTCAATTTGAATAAAAACATTCGCTGTACAAGTTAGTACAAGTAGAATTTCGTTTATGATAAGATAACAAAAAAATATTATCGAATTAAATGACTGATAAGATACAGTCGCATTAATCACGTTGGAATGATGAAACAGGTGGAACTGATAATAATAACAAATGAAAAAGAATTCTATTTTATGATTAACTAAATTATTTAGAGTAGATTTTAATAACTAGGACAAGATGTTCCAACTCTAAAACAAAATACACGTACTTTGTGGAATCTGATATTACTTAAGTCAGGTTTCCTGCATTTTATATTCTAATTCATCGATATTCAAGCGTTTTTTGGTGAAAGAATTCCATAGGATCAGCTATAAAGGTTTTGCAGGCCGTGGAATCTTGAAGACCTAGAACAGTGGTACAATAACATGTAACAAATATTACCAATGACTAATGCCTTACAATCAAATTATATCTGAGTTTGATGGGTTTTCCATAATCTTATTTTTATATGTACTCCCAACCCTCCTACAACACGGCTTCACTCTAACACGATAAGAAAGATTGTGAGAACCTTTGTTCTGATTTTCCCTCTCCGTAGGAAACTATCTACTGTGCTGTAGGAGAGTTGAGTTGGGTGTATTTTAAAATTAATTTCTTTATCATTTAACTTTTCTTAAATAAAAGAAGAAAAATCAATTTAATTAGATATAAATCTTTTGCTATCAAATTTTAATGGAATTGAATTATTCGCCATTATTGTAATATGACAAATAATTGCGTCCTGGCAAAAATTGTATGTTAGAAATAGGACTCATAGTTCATGAAACTTTAGATTATAGTTTAATAAATCAACTCTGAGAAAAAGATAACCAAACTAATAATATTTCAATGTTTTCGTGTTCATAACTTTGTTTCCTCGATGTCTTTTACAGATATTTTGGGTCCTTTTAATATAAATCCATTCTGAAAATTTTATTCTAATTGGTTATCAATTTTCGAAGCTTAACAAAAAAAAAAGCGATCTACAACTATTTTTTTTCTACACTATTCTTGGATCGACTTTATCGAAATTCAGCATAGTATCGAATATTTAGGTAACAAATCTAAGTAATTAACTTAAATTTAATTGCTGAAGACAAACGAACGAATAGGCAAGGATAAATCGATATAATTTTAATCACTCTGGTTTTTTCCTTATAACTTTGCTTAGCCTTGGTGGATTTTGCTGAAATATAATATCAAATCAAGTTAAGGAAGATCCAACGTACATTGTTAGTTTTATCGAAATCGGACAACGCGTTTTTGAGTTATCTTGTATACGAATGGAAGGACGGGCTGGTAGTACCTATACCAAAGATAGGGCATACAAATATTCATAAATCGCCAAGAATAAACAAAAAAAATGTTAATAATTTAAACACTATAATTACATTTAATGGGGATCATTTTTCGAATGTTATTTATTGCAGGAAAAATGTTACATAATTTTTTAATAACTTTGATATTAAGTTGTCCAACAGGTTTTATGAATTTCAGTTTTGTTAATAAATTGTTTAATTTTGAAAACAAAAAACCAAATTCAAAATGAAAATGAAAGTAATTGATTTACAATTTCAGATACCAGTTTAATTATTTTAGTTTTACCCCTCTATTCTGAGCACAGTCACAACAAGTTGCCACTGTCATAACATGACGTCATTGTCATAACTTTTTTAAGACTATTTGGTATTCTGACCTCATAACTAATAACTGTCATAAAAAAAAGATCATAAGTTCTGACCGAAAATATTTTACATCATAACGCAATTTTATATGCGTTCTCTGATTGATTCAATTGATAAATATGGAATAATTTCCACCATTCTTTTAAACCCACAAATGATTTTACACCTATAGAAAAAATTCTCAAACAACCATGACAGCTCGCTCGAATTATAACAGTTTAAACTGTTCTAAATTTATATTTTGGACATAATTATGACCCGTTCGCTAGAATACGAATTTTCGCAGCAGTCATAATTACAGTCACAATATTATTGTCATATATATTTATGACAGTAAAACTGTCACAGTGCCAGAATAGAGGGGTTAGTCTGAAGGTACCTTAAGAGACTATATAAAATATTTTGTCACATGATTCGAAATTAAATTTTCAACTATGTTGTTAAAAGTGATCATTTATGTATTTTATGTTAACTACTCGATACTGAGAATTCCAATTATGTGTGAACCAGAAAATTAAATTGGAAATTTTTTTTTTTAAGAAAGTTGCATTGGTTATCATTTATCAAGTAATATTTATCGATAACATAATTTCTTTAATATTTACTAGTTTAAAAATGAATCAATCAATAACGCTTTAAAACGAGCCTGAAAATATATATTTCGGGAAATTTGTTATTAAAAAAATTGAAACGTTTATGTTTTTATTAATTGAAGTATAAATTAAAGTAGGTTAAGGTTAAAAATATGAACAAAAAACAAGAAATATTACTTTTATTATACAAGCCCTTTAATACGTTCCTCTCGCCTAATAGAAATTAGAGTTTATGTGAAAAAAAAGTAAAGTCTGGTTTCTGCTAGACACAATTTTCTTTTACAATCAAGTCGTTTTTATATATATTTTATAGTAAGCGTATCTACTATTCGACATTTTTGTAGGTTCTCTAGTTAGAACTTTATATAACTTTGCAGGTACACAACTAAGAATAACTGAATTATTGAAAGTTAGGACTTAACTAAAAGTTCTTGCTATTCTTGAATTGAAAAAGCGCACAATTAGAAAAGCTCCTCTCCCTATTCATACGGGTATATTCAGTTTCAATGATGAACCCAGCCAGGGGTATTGAGCCAAGAACCAATACCATCCACCCAAAGTCTTGTTCTTTAATGCAAAACTTTTGAATAATTCGTTGAGTGAATTTGCTGTTATAATATATTTATTAAATTTACAAAATATTGTTTAAAATAATGCAAAAGTGATCTTCTAATTTCTCCATAATTTTTGATGTTATGCCTCACCAAACTCATCTTTAAAAGATATCTACAATGGAGAAACATGGATAAAAGTCAACAATTTTAATATTGAAATTAAAATGCCAAGGACTGGCATCAAAACAAACATCAAAAATCCATAATTCCAGCTGATTCTATTACTTGGTTTACATGGCGACTTCAGAATTGACTTGAGATCGAGTTGAAACTCAACTCGCGTTTTTAGCTTTACAAGATTGAAGAATTGACTTGAAATCGACTTCAAATCAATATCAATTTCATAGGTTGTTTTGCCTCTGTTCATACTCCATTTTAAATTTCCAAGTCGAATAGAAGTCGATCTGAGTTTAGATGCAAATTCTAAGTCGATCATAAAAATGTTTGATCGGATCGACTCAAGTCGGTTTGAACTCGATCCGGATTTACATAGACGATTTTCGGATTGAAGTCGGCTTCAAGTAGATTATGTAAACAAAGTATATGAAAGAGTATTTCAGGAGAATCATTTTCATCCCATTTATTAATCAAATATTGGACTCAACACTTCATCGAGTCGATGTTGTCGCAATGTTGTGAAATTATTTTTTTTTTAATTTGTTTGAATTTTCTTGTTACACGTTTGACTCAACACCCCTCTCATTATTAAATTCTAGTTGCGCCACTGTTCAGTTTTTAATAAATATATAAAGTTTAAAAAGTATTTAAATAAAAGAATAAATTTTATGAGTTTTCTGAAATATTTACAGAACCAGACATTTTTAAAAAAATAAAACAAAAGTTTTTATCTTTTTATCAAAAAATCACGTATTTAAGTATTTTAAGTTTGTTTTAAAAAAAAAAAATGTGAATGTATTCTTATCACATTTAAATTTAAATTTATAATTAGAAATGTTTGTAATAAAAACGAAATCAACTATATTTCATTTGTAAACCAATTAAACACCCTTTTTTTGCAATTTAATGACACGTTAACAAAAAAAAACAACGTTAATTTTCCACCACGTGGTTCAATCGCAAAATAATGATCGATTTCCAATCAATAAATTTATCATATTCTTTATCATAATTTTTTCACTAATGACAATTTCTTTGAAAAGATGATGAAAAACGAGTTTACAGACGAGATAGAAAATCACATATTGTTGATAATTTAATTAGCAAAGATCGAAACGACGATCAGTTTGATCGTAAATTTTATAATTTTTGCTATAAATTGAACTGAATTTAGTAATTAAACGTTTTGAATTATTTTTACGATCACTTTAGTAAAACAATTTTGGATAAGAAAAAAGAAATATTTGTAATAAAATCATCTTACCGCAAAATAAATGAAACTTTTTTTAATAATGTTATTCGATTAAATGATCGTCAACAACTAAATTGAATGTGAAAAAAGCTTTTTTTTTTTCGGGTAGAAAAAATCGCATTACATTAAGGTCAGGTAAGACGGAATGATTTATTAAAACAGGGTGAAAATTTATATGAAATTATGAGAAAATATTATTATATTTACCCTATTTAATAGGGTAATGCATTAATAGTTCAGATCAGGTGGTAATCACACTCTTATTAAACTAATAGAAACCTAAATTTCGAAAATTGTTACTAATTTTCATATAAAAATCTTAATTTTACTCTTTTAAATAGTAAAATTTCATGGCACGTTTTGTTTTCTAAATTATTTTAAATTACTATCAAAACTGCTTTCTAATTTTATATGCAAAAAGTAAAAAACATACACTATGGACAATTTCGCAATTACAAAAGACGCTGAAATTTTTAAACTAACAAAGCAAACATTATGAGATTTCTATTAACTGTTTACACCAGTCATACAAATTTATCAAATAAATATACACATTGATATTCATTGCGCACGTATTTTTTAAAATACAGTCTCATTACTTTTTGTCCATAGTAGTATATCCAAAACGCCTGATACAATTTTCGATCCTTATATCGAGTGTTCTTTAAAGAAAAAATTTCTTATATAGCATCTTATTGTGTTTAAATATGTTTTATGTTTAACAATAATTTAAAAATTGAACTCTAGAAGAATGAGGATCAAGTCATAGTTAGCCTTATCAAATTCTTAAGAATTAGTGTCTAGTTTAGTTGGCATTATTAAAAGGTGTTAAATGTACAAATATTTCCATTTCGTATTTTAAAGTATGAAATTTTAAATAGAAACGTAACATATGTTACTATCTTTTAATTGGACAGCTATATATGCATCGAATTTGGTTACAAAATGGTCAATTATTGATTTCATCATAATACTTACTGCTTTCTCCCCAAGTAAGATACATTCTCCTAACCCACTCCGGATACTAAAATTCCTAAGAGAAATAGGTCTGGAGGAGGTGATTTAGAATGGGAAGTTTAACCTAGCTACTGCCCTGAAGAAAAGGGGGTACAATAGATTTTAAAGGTCGCAGTATAAGAACATCGTAAAACTTAATCTTAATCTTATGTTTGATATTTATTTATATTTATTTGTTGGAATGTTTAATTTCAGTTAAGCAAACAACTACATATATATGAAAACGGCTTTATGATAATTCGTACTTCCCAATTATTGATGATCCTGATCAGGATTATCAATAATTGCTCACTTATTAATAAATTTATCATTAATTCATTTGGGAAGTACGAATTAAAGCCGTTTTCCAAAGTATTGCGAAGCGAATAAATGAAGTAAACTGATATATTTTTAATTTTCTAAATTCGTTAAAAAATCTAAATTATTATAAATTTTGAGGTGAATATTTAATTCAATCGCTTTAAGAATTCAATAAACTATTAAATGAAACTATTTTTTACAAGCATTGCTCTGAAAATGTATTCAAAAATGATAGGCTGATTCAAAGTGAGACGATAACTGATGTTTTACCCTATTTCATTGTAGAAGCTTCCATATTTCAGTAGAAAATATTTTGTCATCATAATTTAAATACTTTAACTAAGCAGTATTAATATGAACAGGTAAACAAGTTTTTGTTTTTTCTATATATTTACTTTATCGACCGTGAATTTTTTACATCATAAAAGATATAACCTGTCCACCACCATTAAAATGAGCTTTGAACAATTTCAGTTAAACTTTATATTTTTTTGGTTATTATACCTCTTCAAAACAATTGCATACGAATAATCAATTCATTTATCATTTTGATTAGATAGTATACAGTATTTCGTTATAAATTTGTTTTATATTTATTATCTACAAAATTTGTTTGTATAGAATGTTTTTTGTTAATCGGGTAGTATGATAAAATAAAGCTTTTAAACTTACCTTGAAAAGCCAAATGTTTTTAAACTTTTCACACTTCTTCAATTCTTTATTCTATTATACTATTTCACTGAAGATTCTTGAATCTGTTTTAATTCTTTCATCGCGAAAAATTTTCTTAATTTATGAATTTAATTATAATATTTTCATTTGTTAGTATTAATTATTATCTTGAGATTTTTTGGTGAGTATTTTTCTTGAATCTAAAATGAAAGAAAGGGAAATATTTGATAAAAAAAAGTCTAGAAAAAATTAATAATATTTTCAGGCATGCAAAACATAATTCGAAAATTTCGTTATGATAAAATAATTCAGAAAGTAAAAGTATACCTTTAGAGACTATCTGTCTGTTTTGTCATATGTCTTCTCATAAACTTTATCATATATCTTTTGTACCAATTTGTTTGCTATTAAAGTTCAAGCTATCTCTAAGTGGTAATTTTTGACAAAACTTATACGAAGACATATCACAAAACAGATAATCTGAAAGCTTTATTTTTCCAAAATTGACATCAGAAAATGAAGGAAAAGACTGCAGTTATTACAGCTGATTAATACCATTTAGCCCTCTATGCCTGTTTCTTCAATTCATGTCTCTAAATCAGTGCTCCGCAACCAGTGTGCCGATGGTAAAAGTAAACAAATATCCCAGCTTCCATATCAACACTCCTACTACAAATTCGAGAGAAATTTGTGGAAGACTGACGGGACTATAAAACTCAAATTTAACGAAGTTTCATTAGATGTTTTCTGGATTTCAGTAAAGCAGGTATATCTGAAGGTTTCTGACCAGGCTATTGTAGTTGTTCTCCCATTTTCTACAACATTTCTATGTGAATTAAGTTTTTCAACGCTACTTGTAATAAAAAATGATAAGTGATCATGCTTATATATTTTCTGTTGTGGTGTGCCCCAGATTTTCAGAAAAAAATTAGTGTGCCGTATGTGAATAAAGATTGCGGAGCACTACTCTAAATGACGAATGATGTTTTATTTTCAGTCACAATCAACTCAATTTCTTTTATATAATTCATTTTCATTAAATTTATTCATTAAATTACCGTCGAAATTGAAAGAAATAATTATTTTTGTATCACAAAAATTTGTCGCGTCGTAAGAAATTGAAAATTTCACAATACTAATTGCTGATAAAGTGTTTTTTAATTATTAAACTGTACGAATTTTTGTTTGCAAGAATTACTGATTTGTATAATTTGAATCATCACATAAAAAATACTAGAAATTCTTATCAAACTGTACAATTTTGTAATTGAACAACTTAACAAATATAATTTCAGCATTTAGGTGAATTTAGTCGGCAGTTTATACATGCAGATTTCCTTATATCACAGTGAAACCTAGAAATAATACAAATCGGAGGAATGCATTCCGTGTTATATCGAACTAAAACCAGGGTAGGCATTCTGTATGGCGATAGGCGATTGTCGCGCGTCACTTGTCGCTTTTCGGCATTTTGTAAGGTGAATATCGCCGCATATTGACGGCGATGAATTTGAGGCGACAGCTCAAACCGTGTCGCTTTCATTTTTATTTTATATAATTTATATTTCTATTTTTTTTTAATGTAAGTAAATTAATATCACTAACGCATATCACTTTCAAATTGGTCACAAGCCACAGTCGCCTGTCGCTGTACAGAATGCCAGTCCTGATATTGCTCAATATATAATATGCGGGTCTTCTCTTACCGTTGTAAGACGTGGTGTATCGTTGCATATTTATCACATATAAATATGCAACGATACACCACGTCTTCGGTATTTTTCCGATATAAAAAACCGAATCATATAATTAATACAACAATATACCACGATTTATATCAGTAAGGGAAGAGAAATCACTAACATAGAGATATAATAATTAGAGATTTTGTTTCCAGGTTTTAACTTCAAGTTTTAATATATGCACTAACACATTTTTATGATCTCAACCGAAACAATGGGATACAAAAATGTGTGTTATACAAGGATTGTCCAAATTTATTAAGTCGTGCTGTATAGAAACCGTGTTATAAGACCTCTGCATGTACAAAACTGAAAATTTTAATAACAATATTATAAAAAATTGTAAATGAATTTTTTCTTTTACATTATTCTTAAAATAATTAATTAAATTCTTTTGGGTAAAAATTTTTAATTTGAATTCAAAAAAAATATATTTTTTAATTGAATAAATATATAAAGTTTTATTTATTTCATTTATGTATATTAAAAAAATCAACAGGATCAAAATTAAGAGAAAATTATTAAGCGCAGGAAAAAAAAAATTAAATTAAATTAATCTAAGAATAAAAATAAAATAATTGAAAAAAGTATTATTATAAACAAAATTTATAAATCACAAAAAAATTTCTTAAAATTAATTAATATTGTTTGTTTTAAAAAAAAAAGAAAGAATAAAATAAAGAAAATAATTATAGTAATATAAAATTCGATCAAGTTTTATAAGAGGGCGTCCATTAATGGATCATTTCCTAATGTTGTGTTCACGACTGCTACGTTTTGATTGCGATCCTGCCATCGGCGTTGATGATGGTGTTGTCCTGCTTTAGAAATTATATTCAATTAAAATATTTTCATTTTTAAATCGAGAGATAAAAGAAAACCAAATAATGCCTAAGTCCTAGTTTACAGTTTTCTGACTATACCGCGTGAGTTCGAAGTAACTAATAATATTTTAAAGAATTATAACTTATCCACTTGTGTGTATTTTCGATATTTTGCCTTTTTTAACTGACAAAGCTTGGGACTTGTACACAAAAGCTGAATGGACCGAAATTGGATCATTCTTCATTGAAAATAATCAATTTCTTTTGAAACGATTGGTCACCTTGATCGCCCGACTTAGTCGTGCCTGATTTTATCCGTAAAGTTACTTGAAGAAAAGAGTTTACATTTAGTAAACTTTAGCAAATAGCATCTAAAGTGATTTTTTGAAATCATAATTCATACATGGCATTTATTTGAAAAGTCTTTTCCGTTCGATTAATAATTGTTATTTCCTTAGTGACAAAATTAACGAATGTGTTAAATTATTTCATTCGTTTATGAAATATTTCTAGGAGAAATGAAATTTCTAATTAATGGATGTCAAATTCAAATGCAATGAAGACGACATTAAAATGACATGTATCAGTGTGCGAGACACTCAATAATAGAAACAAAAAACTGGGAATTGATAGTGTTGGTTTTCAGGCATATTACAGTATGCATAATTAAGTTGAGACTAAATCAAATTAAATAATTACAAGATAAAATGAACTTTGTATATACCACGTTTTTAAAGTATTAAAAAGTATATACTTTTTTTCCGAACTAACTTTCCATACAAAACGAAATTTACTGAAAATGAACTCAATTTTGCTTAAAGATGGCTAAAAGTATTAAAACAATGCATTGTCATCGTGTTCTTAGCTATTAGCTAAAAGTTTCAAATGTCCAGCTAGTCGGGAAGTTAGTTAAAAATCGATTGCAAGATTTGTACTGGACAAACAAACAAAGAAACAAGAAAGCGAGTTAATAAAAACGTGGTAAAATAGAATAAAAGAGTGATACCAAAAATCGTATACACATTAGGATACTATAGGATCATTAATGATACGTTTTCGAGTTATACTATCCTACTTCTTATTTAGGTCAACCCGATTTTATACGCCTTTTTCTATTTTAAGTGTTCAAGCTTATAAGTATCATTAACTTTCGATATTCACCATCTTTAAAAATATACTAATTAGAGGCCTAATTCAGGAAATTGCAAACTAGGATTAAGTTATATTGAAATGACCAATAAAACTTATTTATCTACTTTATAAGTAAATTTTGATTGATCATTTCAAATTAAATTAAAAACTAAAAAAATAATGTTTGTAAAAAGAATAAAGATTAAAAAACTATGAATGAAACCGGAAAAATACCAATGAATAGTTAATAGTAATCTTGTTCTACTTTCATTTTAATTAATCACTAACTACTTTTACTAAAATTAAAATAAAATAAATAAAAAAACAAGTGAATTTTTACTAATTTTCTTGTGAAAAAATTTCCATTTAAAATTTCGATTTTTTCACTTTGAATTTTTTGAGAAATGAAAAATCAAAATACGATGCGAGCAAAAATCATTTTCTAATAGCTTTTCTTAATATTGTTGTGTAAACTTTTTTGATAATTTGTAAGCATTCATAGCACAGATTAGATTAGAATTTCTATATATATATTTTTTTAAAGTGTTATATTTTAAAAATATAAGAAAAAAGGACAGCTTCTAAAATTTAGTTCAAATTTCGAAGAAAAGAGTTTATTAAATTGAAAAAGAAAAAGAAAAAATGGTAATAAGATTTATTGCAGCTAAACATTCGAGTTTTCTAATTAATTATTTCAAACAAAATTAGTAGAATTTCTTCATGCAATAGAGAAGAAAGAAATATACAGGCCGGCATAAGTATACTGACATTTGGAATTTTTGGTAAATCTTTACTTTGAATCCCGATTTTATTAGGTTTTAATTAAAATGTAAAAATTTTTTCTCTTGTTAAATATATTAGTGAAGTGTTCAAAATACAATATCCAGAACAAGTCACTTTAAACTTATTTCACACTCGGAAAATAGAGTTAACTCAAGCTGTGTTCTTTAAAAAACAGGAACAGATTGTTATTGTTCTTTAAAAAGAACAGTGATTTTTGTTTGCAAATGTGTATATCTAGCAAAATAGAGCAGTGTCTTTACAGTTAGTGAAATTAAAGTGAATTATTCTCGGTGGACAAAAAATTTAAATAACCTGTCCGGAAGAATTTTAAATGATATTATTAACATTAAGAAAAGTTTAAGTTCAAAATCTATTTTAATTTAAATTAAACTTAAGTTTTCTCTGACTATGAAAATGGGAGCAGAAATTTCACCAAAGAACATAAGAATAAGCTAACTTTTATCCTTAAATTTGAAAGATAAAGTTTTACGATATCTTCCGCGAATAAAGAATGCATTCTTATAGGACGTTTCTTCAAAATTCTATAAGTTTTAGGAAGTAACAAAATCGAGATTCAAAGATTTACTTAAAAAACTCCGAATACCAACATAAATATATTGAGCTGTGTAGCTTTTTTTAGAAATAATTTCTATTTGTTAAAATTCAATTAGTCTACAAAGTAAGATAGTTTAATTGATTATTAGATGATATTGGTAAAAATTTTGTAGGAAAATCATTTGCTGATTAAAAATATTACTACGTAGAAAGAATTAAAGAAATTACATACAAACAACCAACTATAGAGAATTTTTCTTTCATCTACTATAAAAAAAAAATAATTTCCTTTAAGTCAAAAGATTTGAAATAAAATTTTGAAAAAGATAAAACAAACAAATCTTATCCTTACGATCATGATTATTTCATTTTTGTTAGCCATTTTTATAGAAAAAGGCTTTTGACTAGGTGTATTTAAACCTTTTTTTGTAAATAATTTTTTTTTTTTTGGTATATTATTTTAATTAATTTTCTTTTTCAATTAATTAAAATAAATTTTGTATTTTTATTGTTTCATTTGCTATGAACAAATACAAAGCCCAAGAGATTTTCGTCTTCTTTGTCGTTTCGCATTATTTTTCATTTCTCGTTTTTTCATTGCTAATTGAAAATTTGTTGTCGGAAAATAGGTAAAAGAAGATGAACAACTATGTTGAACATTATTTAATGATTGATTTCGACGTTTCTTTCTAGGTGGTGGCATTATTTTTTGATTTTGATATTGTTGATGAGGTTCATGAAATACGTACGTTGTTCCAGTTATAATTCCAGATGATTTTATACGTATCTTATGGGGATCAGTAGTTGTGGTCGATACTAAAAATATATATTATCAAAGAAAATATTAAATTATATATATTAAATAAACACAAATATTTATATTCAATTACTTTTCGATCTTGTTGTTGACGGAGCAATTTTATCAGTTTTCATTAATGATGAATGTCTTGATGAACTTTTTCTAGTATCATTCGATGATCGGGTCGATGAAATCATTTTCGTATGATCATCACTTTCTGTACTTAATTTTGATGAACGACGTCGTTGATCTTCTGGTTTTTTAACATTACGATTATTATAACGATCATCATTTTCAGTATTTGATCGTATTGATGATGATTTATAACGATGATGATCATCAGATTTAGTTGTTGTTGGTGTTGTTCTTTCTTTTTCTTTAGGTTTCGATCGTTTAACTCTACGTACAATATCAATTTTCGGATTTATAGCCAAATCTTCAGATGAGCTAGCATGTTGTGTTCTATGTGTATCACGGCTATTTGATCGTTGCACTTTTGTACAATCTTTTATAGTTGATGTTCTTTTTTTAGATGATTTTGTACTATCATAATCGGATTTTTCTTTAATATCCTGAGATCGTGATCCTCTCAATGAACTGGAACTAGATAAACGTGAAAGACTTTCATTTGATGAAGCTGATGATGGACGATTTGAACAACAAGGACGATGAAAACTTTCTACTCCATGTTTTGAAGTTTGTTGTTGAATTGGTTTAGTGGATTTTACGACTTTAATTAAATGTTGCTGTTGCTGCAACTGTTGAGATGATTTTGTTGTTGAACGTTTTTCATCAATTGTATCTAAAGGTTTTGATGTTATTTGTGGTGAACGATGACGATGCTCTTTATGAGAATGATCTTTGCTTACGGCCTACAAAAAAAAGATAGAAATATATTTGAAACAAAATTTTTTTTAGAATTTCATTATTTCACCTTTAATGCCTGATCAGCAGCTTGATTCATTTCACTAAGATTCATTTCATCACGTTGTAAATCCTTTTTACGTATATAAGAACTTGGCTTTTTAAGATTTTCATAAATAGGTCCATCATCTTCAATATTATGATGATTGGTAATTTTTATATTACCATTATTTTCAATTATAGTCGTATGCTTTTGCTGTTGTTGTTCAGATGATTGTTGTTTATGAGACACAATTGGGCTATGTTTTAATAGATCTGGTTTATTGTCACTTGATGTATTCCATTTGTTGTTATTAGTTTCATTATGTATTATTAATTTTCGGTTAGTATCGTTATTAGTATTAATTCGATGTTTATGATTTTGTTGTTGCTGTTGTTGTTGTTGATTGTTAGATTTTATCTCATTGTTATTAGTATTATTATCATTACAAATTTTAATTCCAAAATATGAAAGTTCATGATCACGAAGCTTTCGTGCACCTCCAGGAACAACTTTAAGAGGTTCCTTTTCAATTTTATTATTACAATTTTCTAATTTATTATGAATTTTTCGTATTGATCCTGTCTGATACGAATTTGATCCTGTTGACTCGTCTTCAATCGATCGTGTAGTTTTCACTAAAGAAAATTAAAAAAAAACGTAAAGGTATGAATTTAAATAGAATTGAAAATATTATTTTTTGTTGTTACCTGAAGTTATTGAACGGTTTTGAGCTGTTGGACCATCGGTACGAGATGGCACAATTGTTGCTGTTGATGATGATGATGATTTCTTGAAAGTAGATGGAGGTGAATGTAACTCAATGGACATTACATTCGACTTTGGCAATTCTGTAATTCAAGAAATTTTATTAAATTTAAAAACATCGAATTATTATGAATTTCTATTTCACAAAATATCATTTAAGATCGAAGCAAAATGAATTTTGCGCCGGTTTCTTCTGCACTTTTTTGTATAATTTTGTACATAAGATTTTTATGGATTTATATAATTTATAAGCTTGATAAAGCAAGAGCTTTAACTTATTTACAAAATTTCAATTTGAATATATAATTTACACTCTTATAGCATTTTCATTTCTCGCATAAAAATTCTGACCTTGTTCCGGATTTTTGAGATAAATTTTGACTTTTCTCAAAATTGAATCGAACAGAAAAAATTTAAATATCTTCCTTTTACTCGTGATCGAAATCCATTCGTTATCAGCTGTTATTATTTCCAGTTAATGTTTTAGGTTATAAAAAAAAATTTGTAAAAAATTCTAAATTCAATATTCTCGGTCAAGATTTTCTCTAGAAACAAACCCGACAATTTTGAATGATCAATCTTTTTTTTTTGAGAAAAAAACGTAAAAAATTCTGACCTGACTTGTAAACTGACATAAAAAGCAAAATTTTTTTTTGCGAGAAACGAAAACCCTAAATAATTTCAATACATTTTTGTGTAAACGAACTTAAACCTGTAATTAACTAATAGCTATTTTACGCATTCTATAAGCATAATGAATAATAAAATAAATATCGTCATGGAAGCGTCTTTTGGAATAAATTATTTAATTTGAACTTTATTTTTCGACTTACCAAATATATTTTGCGTGATTTTTAGTCGTGTCAGAATATAAATGTTTGGGAGAAGTCTTCTTCTCATTCAGTACTCAGATCATTTCGGTATTATTATTATAATAAAATTATCAAATAAATTACAAAATTTTCTATAATCTAATTTTACGTAAATTTAATTTTAAGTTTCTTAAAATCCCATATATATATAAAAAAAATACTTGAATGAGATCAGTACAGTAAATTCGAATGATCTTAATATGATATTCCTTGACATTATATATCTATTTATTTATATATAAAATAAAATCTAATCGATACTAAATCATTTGATAACTAAATATTAAAAATTTTGAATTTTGACTATTTTTTTTCTTGTTTGACATTTATATTTTTTGGGATGATATATTCAAAATAATGTTGAAAATTGATTATTTGTATACTTATAATTAAATACAATACCTTTAGCTTTAACTTCTTCATCATTCTCATCTTTAAGTAATTGTTTTTGATTATTACGTTTCACTTTGACACGACTCCAACTTCCTGATAATTCACTGACTTTTTCTTCCGGACTTGGTTGTGTCATAAGTCCACCGCTCAAATATAATTTAACTTCTTCATCAGCTTTAGCACTATCATCATCACTATCATTAGTAATATTAGCATCAGCAGCATCATACATTCGACGTAATTGTGATAACTGATGACTTATGGCATTTGATGAACCAATGATTCGTATTCTTGGAGCAGCTACAGGTTTTTGTAAATTCAATAAACTATTTCCATTTATTGATGTTGATGATGATGATTCTTCTCGCAGAATTTCCATTGGTTTTATTATTGGATTTTCATGTAAACCATTCATCAATCTATCATAATTAAAAGATTTCATTGAATGATTATAATTTAAAGTTGATGGTATTTTTTGATTTTCATGGAAACTCTCATCATTAATTGTAAAATCACCATCCAACGATGAAGAATATTTTGATGGTGTAATATTATTGATTTGATCTTGGAAAATACTGTTTGCGCTATTCGATTTTGAGATCATATTTATATTTGAGATCATCAGTTTTGAAGCTGAACTATCAGTCAAATGATTATTTATATCATTAGTATTATTATTATTATTATTATTGGATTTTAAACGTTTCATTGCTTCATCAAATTGATTTGCCGATCTCATTGTTTTCATTATTAATGATGTTGATTTTAAACCTTCCTCATTTAAAATTTCTGATTGTGCTGGATTACTACGTATTGGCAGTGAATTGTTTAATAAAAATGATGATGATGATGTTGTTGGAATTGTTGTTGACATTGTGTTTGTTTCCTCTAATCGCAATTTAATTGGTTTATTGACTTCAAGATGTGTATCAGTTTCTGGAAGTATTGTTAATTTGGTTTTTTTGGTTGATTGGTTTTGTTTGGGTATATGAATGAATAAATTTAATATAGATTAAATTAATTACTAATGATATAGTATGTAATTAGTTAAGATTAGTAATATTGTATATATATATTTTTTTTAAATTAGTGCGGCATACTCGAAATTCTAACAATTCTAAAAGCAGCTTTTTTTATTATTTATTTTAGTTTTTAAATTGAATAAAACCTAATAAGGTATATTAATTATTAATTTTATATGAGTAAACCACGATATTTATACCGTGTCCGACAATTGAAGTTTCCGTCTAATTCAAATCGCTTTCAAATGTAAACCGTACATCTTGCAATACTAAAATTTGACATGAATGTTGCTTGACATATTGTCTGTCAGTAGTAAAAATTATTTGTTGGTGAAAAGACGCGTTCTTATTTTTTTGTACAATGAACCTTAAACGAAATTCAATTGTTAAGCTTAATTTGATTGAAAAGTCAAACACCGAAATTCACCGTATTCACCGGGTATGTATCCGTTGGATTATTCCATTGGGGGAATTTTACAAGCAGCGGCTTGCAAAAAAACAACACACAACTTTGGCCGGTTTAGAAAAGAATTTGACTCGTGAATGGAACTTTTTAAGCCAAGACATCGTACGAGAATCGTATGCATCGTTTAAAAAGATTGGTAGTTGAGGCAAAAGGTGGTTACATACCATTTGAATAATTGTACTGTAATTGTAATGAACTATGTATTATAAACTATCATTTCCACAAATTTTAATAAAACCGAGCAATAAACAAAAAAATTACAGCGTTTTAAAATCTGGACACTTCATTTGCCGGACCAGGTAATTCTATAAATAACAAGACGGAAATATGAATGATTTTTATAATCATGTTCCATTAAATGAACACAAATGAATGTTTTTTTTTGGTTTCCTGAATAAAGTTAAAAAGATATAATTCCCCGTGAAATTTTACCACACGGAATCATACAAATTATATTTATTTATTAATGAAAAACGATATTTCTTAAATCAGTGGACTGTAATAATTCTTTAAATAATATTTACTACTATTATTATTATAAAAATTTTGATTTCAATGGAAAATAATAATGAATATAAAAATCATGCAATAATAAAATGAAAACCCATAGCCTTGTCGACACAAAAAAGAATAATCAGAAATTTCGATGATACTGTGTTTTAATTAGTATCTAATTCAATGAATTGAATACTATATATATAGTATATTTTGTGCGTCAATCTAAAGAAAAAACAGCATAATTAGAGCTGAAAATAAAGTAAGAAAGTATTTAAAATGTCTAAAAAACAACGAAAGAGAATAGATCATCCCAAAAACAAAACTATACAAAATTCACAAAATCTACTATTTCGAATTTCTAAATTATCTAAAAAAAAAGTAAAAATAAAAATTTAGAATAACAAGCAAAATACAGCACTTGTTAGCACAATTCGTATTCAATTTGGAGGATTACGTACCTGGTATCTCCCATGAATAAGGTGAATTACTCAAATTTAAATTGATCTTTGTAGAATAACCACTACCATCTTTTCGTTCTTCCACGATTCTAACACGTTCAGCAACTGATTTCTTAATATTCGAATGTTCCTTGTTCTCTAAAATAGAATAAAATCAATCAATAAAATCTATAAAAAAAAAACAATAAAATTTGATAGTACCTGTATCAATAATGGCTTGTTCAGAAACTGTCTTATGTAAATCATTTTCTAATAATTTTGGTTTAGGCATTGGGAAATCACTCGAGACCGGTTTCAATCGAACACCCCAAAGACTGTCATTACTTTCAATATTATCACCAAGATGATATGGTTTAGGTTTAATTGGTTTATTCTTAAGAATACCACGCAATGAAATTTCATCTGATGATGGATCTTCATCTTCTTCTGTAAGTGTTTTTTCCGAATTACCATTATTTATTATTGGAATCGAAATTGTAACATTATTTTTTGGTGATTCTTCAATTGTTGTTTCTTGTTCAAATAAAACTTTCTTTTCATCACCAAAATGTATTACTGGAACTCCAGAATTAATAGCTTCTAAATATGCACTACTAATACTGCTATTATTACTTGAACTTCTACGACGTCTTCGGAAATTATTTGTTGGTGGTGGTTTACCATCAGTTTCAACAATATTAACACGACCAGATTCTGCAGCAAAATGAACTTCAGTTTTACAAAATTCAACACGTTTTTGTCGACGTCCATTTTCATCGATCACACTGATTTGTGATGATGAATTTATTTCATCTTTTGAATATAAACCATTTAAATGAATTGATGTTTTTGTATCGAATACTTTTCGTAAATTATCACGAACATATTTTGATTCATCGACAGCAATTGAATGTCGTTTTATTTCTACAGTTTCTTGTCGATTAGTAATATCTTTAGTCTCATGATGATATCTTCGATTAACGATCGGTTTAGATGATGATGATGATTCATGACCATTCACAACTTTCACTGTTGTTTTAGACACATTATTCATATCACCAAAAGTAATAACAGTACTATGAGGTTGATTTTCAATTGATGACCAATTTGATAATTCTCCAGATCGACCAATTCCACTATCAGTTGATGTTTCTAAACAGAACATTGAATTATCTGGTGGTGGTGCCATTTTTTCAAAACCATATGATTTTCGACGTAAATGCCATTCAGCTGAGGTAGTATCACGGTATCTAGCTCTATTTTCAAGACTATTTGTTGTGTGATTTATTTCTGGTTTTGGACGGATTTGAAATGTTGATGGTTGTTGTTTCATTACCTGGGAATCCTGTAAGTTTTTTTTTTTTGTTTATTTTGAATGCTCAAATTGAAAACACAAAGATTACTTACTTGCAAAACAACAGGTTGCTCAATTGCATATCCATCTTGTACTCCATTGGATCCAGTTCCATTTAATTTGTCCAGATCACTTTGTGTTATAAAGTCTTCTTTGTATAGTGATTCATCACTTAATTTCTTAAGTTTTCCACGTATTTCTTTAAGGGATTCAGCTGTAAGGAATGTGGCCTTTTTGATAGTCTTCACATCTATGTTTATATTTTGTTTTTATTTTTCATTCGTTAGTTATTTAGTTTTAGTTTTAGTTTAATACAAGAAAAAAAAAAACCATAGTTACATCATGTATGGACCAAAAGTGCACAATACAAATAAACAAACACAACAAATTCATATTAAGAATTTTTTTCTTTCAAAACATACGAACAAAAATAAAATTTACATTTTCTTTAAAAATATACTAACCTGTTTCTGGAGATCCATTTAAGATATTATCAAGAGCTACTAAATCAACATGATTATTTCTCATTGCTGTATTTAAACGTCTACCATTTTCAAGTTCTTGACGAATTCTTGAAACACTAACAGAATTCTCTGGTAAATCAATTGGTCGTGATGGACTTTCACGAGGCGGTGTAATTGTTTTTGGAAATTGAAATGATCTACGAATTTTACTGACACGTCTCCATTCAGATGGTTCAGTACCATCATCATTTGGATCCCAGTCTGTTGTAGCTAGATCATCTGTTGATATTGAACGTCCACGTTGTAAATGACTTCAAAAAAGAAAAAAACAAAAAAAAAATATATAAATACAGACAAAATTAAAAGTAAATATTAAATATTATAATTTGTTTAAATTAAAAAATTCTTACGACGTTTCTATTCCATTTCGAAATTCTTCCATATGGTTTAGATTCTGTTGATTTTGTGACTGTTGTTCAATGGAATTACAACAACCACCTACACGTGACTCAATCATTGTAGGTTGAAGAAATTTACCATCGACGATTTGAATTGATTGTGTCTCGTTTTCGCTTTTGTGTAGATGTTTTTGATGCCTTTGTACCAATGACATCGAACTGCTGACTGAAGAGTGTGGGCTTTTGATGGAATCACCACCATCACTAGAATCACTATTACAGATTCCATTGGTCGTACCATTGATGTTGTTATTACCATTCGTTATATTGCTGTTTTTCTATTTTTATTAACCACAGGTAATGTTTTTCATATACAGAAAAAAGAAAAACATTACGAGAAAATCAAGAAAATAATTGAAAAATAAATTAAAAAAAAAAAAAAATAATTAGATTAATAAATCTAGAAATAATTACAAATATTGTAAAATATTTATAAATAGGTTTTTGTCTCAGACATTTATAATTAAGAAACAATATTTTTTTTTACTTACCATTAGAGTACTTAATTTAAGACTGGGTGCAGCCATTAAATTACTATTTAGATGGCTAATATTATTAAGATGATGTTTTTGTTGTATTTGATGATGATTCTGATGATGGATTATATTATCATGACCATTCGTTATGGCGGCATCATTATGATGATTATTATGACCGTTTGTTAATAATGGTAAGCCACTACTAAAACGTTGACCATCATATGATTGTGTTGTTATTGTACCGGATGACCAACGTGATGAGCTTGTTTGTACTGTCTGTGCTCGCACTACCTGCAGCGAACCCGAGGATGTCCGAGCTTGAAGTACTTCGAATTGTTTACGTTGTGTATGTTGGGTACCATTTGGTTGAGATACATTTTTAGAGTCAACCACCTAGAATAGAAAGAATTAATAGAAAAAAAATAATTAATATAAAATTCACTATTGTTAAATATTGACTGATAAATTTGTTTTTTTTTTTAATAAGACAATAGCAACAAAAAAAAGAAACCCCAACAATTCAACTGAATTTAAAAAATAGTACTCGTCGCATCTATAAACTCTACTGTACAGAGGAGACCTCGACCGAGACTATTTACCGATGTAGTTATCTATTCTATTCAATTCAATCTATTAAGTACGTACCGTCCTCGTGAAGTTCAATGCTAACTAATAAATTAACAGCACATCTTGGTAGTTTCTTTTTTTTTCAATATTTGCAGCTATTGTAAATGAACAAACAAAAAAAAAAAAAACATAAACTGTTGTTAAGATCTTTAAATATGATCTTTACCTATTGAGATTTGTCGGAAGAGCTTTGTATACAACACTACTGGTTTGTTAAATTTTTTTTTCTTAATTGTTTACTATATTTTTTCGTTGACATATATAAACATTGTCTGCATACTAATTAACAATGCTTTACTATTGAAAAAAGATAAGGAAAAAAGGCACCCCCCTCTCAGACGGTATTGCATATTATAATAATTATTGAGAAGAGGTCATGTAAATAATCACTTATTTATATACAATTATTAGGTAATATCTATAAGCAATGCATATTTATATCGTTATACTCTTATAGAGGTCAAGTTCAAATTATTAGGAGTAGCAACAAAAGTCTGGCCTTTTTTGTGATGAAATTCAAGTTTATTATAGTTATTATCTATGACCAAAATAATTATTGGGCCCGTTTAGCTCGTTTTCTACGCCTTAAAGTTTTGGAAAACTATTCCTTCAATTGTTCATTGATGTGAATTGGTCTAGAGAACGAACGCAGGCAGGAGAAGTTCGTACTCAAAGTTAGATACCAGCAGTTTGTATTTAAAGCAACATGGGTGTTGTCCTGACATTCAAAATCATACATCGAGTTTCTTAACCTGTAAAAGCCTCATACGTCGCATATTTTGATTAGTTGATTTAGATAAGGTTCCGTCGTAATAATATCATCACGTTTTAGAAGCTCATAATAGATGTTTCTTTTCATATCCCACCCCAATATAGAGCAGTACTTTATAGACATGAATATTTGGTTTCTCAACGGATGTTTATATGGTTGTCTAGGAACAGCCCATGATGTTTTCATTTCGAATTATCTTTCAATATCCCCCTTTTTATCGCCTATCACAAATTGGTAAAGAAAATTATTTCTTTCCTTACGACTTAACAAAGCTACAGCGTGATTATATTGTCTGATTTTGTTTTTGTTAGTATATAAGGAATACGTCTTCTTTCTTTCTTCTCTTTGCACATAAAGGAATTAAATTTATTTTTTGAGTTACCTTTAACTTTTTAGCACAAACCACAAGCTCTCCTTGAGTTTGTACGACGTTTTCATCCAGCAACCTTTGTAATCGTAAAAAATTGCGGAGTGTTAGATGAAGGGTCATCTAACAGTCTCCGTTCACGTTTGGAGGGAGTAGATCGTCTTTGAAATTAAAACCTCCGTTACGAAATTCAACAAAACCATTTTTAACATGTTGGATGGCTTACAGAGTTAGTACATAGAGTCGAATTATTCAATCCCGTAGCTTCAATGGCATTCTTTTTATGTAAAAAGCGAATATAAAACACTTATAGGTCTCCATTTAGATAAACTTTTATGCACTTACTATACACATGCTTATAAACATCAATGTCAGAATTACAAACTGCCAAATTGGTGAGAAAATAAATTTTTTTTAAATATGATTTTCAAACCTAATGAATTTTAGAGTCCAGAACTTTTTTTTGGTACAAATTAGTTACAATTAAATTTCAAGATGTTAATGTGTTCAGGTAATATGAAGAAAAGTGAAGTTATTATAAAATTTAGTTCAAATTAGTTTCCATAAAAATTATTCAAATTTTTAATATTTCATGAAGATTAATGAAAAATAAAAATTAGTTCTGCTTTCGAATTTTCCAAGAAAACAGAAAAAAAAAGAGAAAAGAAAAATATACAGAATACTTTAATGTTCACTGACCTAAATATGTCCAAAAATTTAGCCTAAATTTAGGAAAAAGAATTAACCCTTTGTACTACAACGAATCGTATTTATTTACGCGGTCATAAAACTAAACAAGATTTTCATCTTACTCTTGTGATATTTACCTATTTTTATCAAAGTAAAATCAAAAAATTTCTTTGAAGTTCCGTTCAATTTTCCAGTTAGGTCAACATAGAAAATTTGAATATTTTTTCTACTGTTTTATCGTGTAAACATGATTATGTACTTACAATAGAAGATAGATAAAAATCCAAAAGGTATTATATTAAAGGGAAATTCTCTACATGATTCCCATACAAAACTTTATAATAAAATTATATATTTTACATGAGAAAAATTCCATCAATGTGAATATGCATGTCGATAGAACTTTAAGAGTCAACCAAGAAATTGTATACCATTTTATAAAGTAAAAAAAAAAACTACTCATATTAATATCTTATCATTTCTTCATCGTCATCTTTGATTGGGATAATTTTACTTGTCAATTTGACGCCAACAAACGATCGGGAAAGAAGAAAATAATCAAAAATAATTAACTAACTATAAGAAGTACATCATTATGTGGTCGTGACCGAGAATAGCAACTATGAGAAATCTAAAATTGTTACATATACTTGGTGTATCAAAAAAATTGCTAGTAAAATATAACATAATATACTTTATTATTTAGTAGAATCTTCTGCAAACTCGATATAGTTAGTCAAATCTACTTCCAACTTTTTATCCCTTCTGGATAAGCCTTATTCATTTATTTAGCTTAATACAAGCGAACAGATAATCTCGGTCAGTACAGAGATTGTGTACCAATGAGGAGACAGAAGGACTCTAGAGGGGGAACTACTCGTATAAGGCCTTCTTTAAAATAATTTTGTTGTGATGGAAGTCAAAGACCGACCAATTGGAATTAACCTTCCGCAACATTCTAGTAGGTTCATTTTTCCGATGAAAGTTTATATTAAAAAGTTCCATTGACCGAAGCGATCAAATGGGTACAGCAAAATTAATTTTTGCTAAAATGTGCGGAGCATGTATGTTTCTAAGGATAATTTGATGCATACAAATTATATCAGCCACCTCACGCCCTCCATATTTCTATCGTGAATAACTTTCAAATTCAATGAAAATCTCTTACTCCAGAGATATTTCTTTAAATATTGAAACAGGTAACAGTCACCAAGGGATTAATCTAAAGAATATGGGAGGTGGTTAACTAATTCATACTTTAATTTATCCAATTTTGGCATTTCTTTGAAAATGTAAGCAAACTCGACATCCATCTTGTGAATAGGGTTTTTATATGTAAATGTTTATGTAAGATGTTCAAAATATATTCATATAAGCTGGTCTCAATGTCCGCTATCTAATACACTTTCACCTTTCGATCACCTAACACAATATCATGGTTTTATCGACAATTTCTTCAGTATTCACCTCATTTGGCCAACTTGGATGGCTGTTAAAACTAAATTCATTGACAGATCGACGCGAATTTTAACAAGCGTTCATATGATAGTAGTACCATATTAAAAAAAAAAGCTAACTTTTTGATACACCTCGTATATAAATATTTATAGATTTGCATATAATAGCGAAAAATGATTCTTCTGAACTCAAACTTGACTTTGTGAAGTAAATGAAGATGCTAAAATTGTTATTTTTTTTTGTGCTATAGGAAACATCTTGTATATATTGAAAGTTGTTATTTTTCTATGATTATAAAACATTCAACTTGGCATAGAAGAAGTTAAGTAATTTATTGTTTGTATTTTCTAAAAGTTTTCAGGAACAATAATAAGCCTGGAGCATGAAGAAAAACACTATAGGACTGACTATTGGGTAGTTATATATTATTTTAATATGAAAACGACCATTCTTTAAAGATGATGATATTGTGGATGGATGATCTTCACAACGGGTGATGATCACGAAAATTTCGAAGATACTGCTTGTGACCTCTCTCGTGATGTAATATTGTTATAGTTTGAGAAATAGTAGTAGTTGGGTTGGTAAACTGTTTTTCTTGTTTGATTGCATATTTATTATGTTTTTCTAACTAGTTAGCTTTGAAGGTTTAGGAAGTCAGTAAGCCTGTGTGACTTTTAACATTGAAAGCATAATGAAAATAATCTCTAACTTTCATATACTTAATCAATTCTAAAACATTATACATGTTATTGAAACCTATATTGTTTAATTTCTGGAAATTCCTTTAATTAGAAATCGAAATCCTTGTTGATTTATTGAAAACAATTAAGATAAGTTCATCACACAAAGTCAAAATATTATTATTGTTAACAATTAGATTATTTAATTCTAGTCAAGTATCAAATTTATTTTGGGTGACAATATCTCACTTACTAGGCCCACCCAAGTGTTATATTATTTGTAAACAAAAAAGTAATAAATTGATTATAAGGAAAGTACGGGACGACCACACCTGATTATTAAAATTCTAATTAATTTAAATTCGATTTTTCATCATTTTGAATTTAACATTATCGACTATTGGAATAAGAGACAATGATCTAGAATTGAAATTCATTGAACGTATATATGATTTCAAACATGTAAATTATTGCCAAGTGTTAAAAATTTAAAATAAATATCTACTTCAAGTATTGACTAATAAGGAAAAAGATTTCCCATAAGCAATCCAAAATGCATAATTCGAATTCGCATATAAACTTTTTAATATTAACCTTCAGAACTTGAAAGTTACTCTTTTAATCGAATGATAATCAATAATACTCTGGAAAAAGCTATAAAATCTTGAAAGTTTTAAGCATTAAGAAATTACAAAATGAAATTATTTTTTCTTGTTTTGATTATCTTAAATTTTTTAATTCACTTTTCCATAGCGATCAGAGTCAAGTCCAAATTCAATCCTTTCGCATATTTCGATAGAAAAAATAAACTATATAAAGTTGTTTTCCATGCACGACTAATCATTTTAATAGAACTATTTCTTTTGCAATTTTCTAACAAAATAAATTCTATTCTTGCGAAATAATATATATTCGGAACTTGAATTAATTTTCAGTATTGTCTTAGAAGTAGCACTAGTCATATAATTTACAGATTGTAAAGAAAACTGCATTTACAGGAAACGTTACTTTTTTGCTTCAATCTAAAGAAAAGTACCAATGCTTAGTGAAACAGTTAACATTGGCTACGTTTACACCGACAAATTTTTAGGTCACCTAACTAGATGTTAGGTTTGGTCACACGTGTTTACACCGTACTAGACCTAAGTGTAAAATAACGCCATATGTGAGCATTTATGGAACTTGGACATCAAGAGATGAGCTGTCATCTACCAAAGCTTTCATGTTAACTTAAACAATAATAATTACTGAAGTGCCAGCTGTCACAAAGTTATTAGATCGATTTAAATTTAAGGCAGGTCTGCAATTTAGGTGACCTAACCTAAGTTTCTTTAGAAGTGTTTACACCGTCATATTTAGGTCGACCTAAGCACTTAGGTCTCTTTTTAAGTCTCGGTGTAAACGTAGCTATGGATTGTTACCGAAAACAATTAATTAATTTGAAGTAAACATTGCACAAAAAAAAGAAGATTTTCCATGACACATGATAAAGTCCGACCACAAATTGCAGAATTTGTGAAAAAAACGTTGGAAGCACATGGATGGGAGATTTTACCTCATCCAATATATTCACTAAAATTTTGCCATCTGATCATCATTTGTATCAATCGATGCAGCATAGCATCTCTTTAGCAGCACTTCAAAACTTATGAAGCTCTCAAAAAATGGCTTGATGAATAGATTACTTCAAAACAAGAAAAATGTCTTTAAAACAGAATTCATTTGTTGGCCGGGAAAAAGTAACTGCGAACTAACTTATATAAATGCGTCTTTTTTTTATCAAAGAAAAACATTCAAAATTAATTCAAAATCCCAATATTTTCTCGATCTTGTTCTTTACCATTGTTTAAAAAACTGACCAGTTCTTTAAAAAGAATTGCTGGACATTCATATATCCAGAAAAAATTATGAATTATTTCATCTTATTTTTTTAGATTGTTATATGGAATTCCCTATCCCATAAGTTAGTTATACGGTTTATGATTGTTCCAGTTCGTATAATTCTTAAGTACTGACCAAATTTAAAACAATTCCAGAGAGCCAGTATATGAAAGATGGAGATTTTCATGCGTCAACAAATTCTTCATCATGCACATAGTATGAATAAATGTAGTTATGACATGAAGTTTAGGAATCTAGTCAAGGAGATTTCTCATTTTACAAAATTATTACAACGATATTTGTATATAATGTTGTGTTTATGAACTAAATAATTACTGGCACTTTTTTAATTATCATACTAATAATAATTATTAAGATTTTCTATATAGGCGAGAAGACTATAAAAATATGAAGGTAAAACAATTAAAAGCAAAAGAAAAAAAAGTGTTTCAGTTCCATCATATATGTACATATGTAGAATAACTGAGGAGAATGAACTGACATTGTCTGATGATTATGATGGCCTTGATTATGGCGTACGTCGTATCTGTGTACCTGTGTGGCTTTTAATATTCCAGGTGTAATTAAATCATATGCATAGGAAATTAAAGCTTTTTCTTTTTTTTTTTATTGGTTTAATATATGTAAAAATTCAAAATGTCAATCAACATAATTTTTGGTTATGCTTTAAAATAAGATTAAAAAAAAACTGAACCAGGTAGAAATTAAATTTAAAAATTTTGGATGCAAATAAAATTAGAAGATCACTCGTTCAAGGATACCAAATAACGCTAAAAATTATTGGGTAGAAAGGTTGAACACATGAACAAAATCTTTTCACTTACAGTCTCTGCAAGAAGAACTTGAAATTTTTCCCCAGTAATTTTTTTTAGGGTTTTTAAATGCTAACCATACTAAGATCGTAGATGGATGGAACGGAGAGACACCAATGCACATTCTTTCGAACTACGAAGCATCACTTCGCAGAAGGAGGAAAGATCTGCAGTGGTATATTCCTTCTCTCCAAAAGAGATACAATCTCTCTTGACCCGCACCGGATCTTAAAATTCCTTAGCAAAACAGGCCTGGAGAATGTGGTCTAGAATGGGAATTTAACCAAACTACTGCACTAAAGAATAGGGGGTACAATAGATCTCAAAGGTCTCAGTACAAGAACTTCCTTTAACTTAATCTTAACACGTTCGCGGACAGTAAAAAGCCCATCTCATTTGACATCACAGTGAAAAATGAATGCAATAGCATTTACGTCCGCGGACGTGTAAATCTTAATATCGTAGACAAACAAATTAGCAATAACTAAATTTTTTATCTTTCTATTCTTAAACAAAAAATTAATGGCAAACCAGTTCCTCCTAATTATTGAATATGTATATAAAATGTTAGAGTGCTACACTTCCGTGCCACTATAAAATAATCTTTTAAGTAATTACTTAAAAACTTCGGTTTTCAATGAAATTTTAAAATTAGATATTTTTATGTCCTAGTTACCCCACGACTCCATTGGACTTATTTCAAGACATAATTTCAGTCGGACTGATAAAAAAGTCCAAATTTTTGAGTCTCCATTAGACTTTTTTTCAGTCCGACTGAAAATATGTCCAATTTTTAGTCTCTATTGGACTTTTTTTTCAGTCCGACTGAAATTATGTCTTGAAATAAGTCCAATGGAGTCGTGTGGTTACAGTAAAAGTTTAAAAGTTCTTGGAGCAGACCATTCGTAATCGATTTATTATTTTCTAATATTTTTTTCCAGTTTCCAAAATTTTGGAACCACTAGAAATTCTTAGGAAAAGTAAAATGGTTTGTGAAATGCCAAATATTATTTAAAATGAATTTTGAAGAAATTTAGTTGTCACAAATAATAATTACTAAAGTACAATTTAAACTTATACGAATACTATTTCTACTGAATAACTAACTACATGGTCCGTATACGATGAATACGTTTCGTGTTAGATGAAAACCGTGTTAAAAGAAATAGTGCAAATCAGTAGAATACGTTCAGAGTTATATCGAAACCGTAACTGAAACAAACCCAGTAATCTAATAACGTCTACGTTACTACCGGAAACTTAACTTTCCTAATATGTACTCCTTAATAACTGATGATATTGTCTGCGTCCTCCTAGGAGCCGGACATTTCTTTTTTTTTAAATTACCTTGAAACAATATTTTTGTCATTTTAGATCCTTCTAAAATTTATGCTCATCAGTTTTCTTAACCTATATTTACTATTATAAGATTTGTGGTAAAAATCTGTTGATAGCGTCGGAATAAAAAAAAATAGTTTCTCACCAACATTTCTTCTTAAGCTGACTGTCTATATGACTGTTCCAATAATTTTTAAGATCAATTATATAAAAATGTATTATTCTTCTTAAAATACCAGGTAAACAACAGCTCAGCTACTACATTTGTCCTACTTTATTTAAAAGTTTTAAATTTTATTGGACGTTAAGTTCCTTAATAGCATGACCTTAATTTAACAAATTGAGATTATAATGTAATTATTTATAAGAAAACGAAGAAATAAGAGAAAAATAACATTAAAATTATAAGAATTAAAATATTTACTATCAAAAAAAAAAAAATAAAAAATCTAATTTTGATCGAAATCAATTCCGATCCAAAGTATGGAGAAGTTTTTATCATGTTTTGTGAAATTAGATTTTCGCATAAAAATCAAATTCATATAATTTCTTTAAAAAGGAAAATAAATTCATAATAATAAACTTATAATAATAACGTTTGATTATTATGTATAGTAAGAAATAATCATTAGGCCTCTCTAAAAGTTGTTAAATGCCATATGGTTTGACTACTTGGAACGTGTTTATTATAAAAAAAAATATATATATAATTACGCACAGTGACGGATTTTGTTTCTATTTGAAATTATCTATTTTTAAAGAACAATAAGACGGTTTTGTCCTGTCCGTGTTCGATTTAATAGAAACTCACAGCTCGATTTAACGCGGTTTAGAATTGCGATAATTATGACTGTTTATTAAATATGAATGTAGAAAGAACAAGGTAGCAGTTAGGCTTGGATACCTAGTTATTTCGGTATTCGCAAAAATGAAGAAAGTCGCTCCACTCGCTTATCTAAAGTGCTAAAATGCTACTAAAGGTCAATCTCCACACAGCCCACATCCTATTCTGACGGGAAAAATCAGAAAACTAGAAAGAGATGGACTTGTGTAATTTTCGCTAGGATTGATCGAATAAAAACATCAGAGTTTCCCCACGAAATTTAGAAAAATTGGTAGTGTGTGACGGTATCGTGTAAAATTCATGTGAGAGTATGCAAACGCAGATGAAAAGCTATAAATCAGATAAACATGTTCATCTGTTTTTGAGGGGAATCATCTGCAGATCGAAAATCAGTTGGGGAAATCAGAAATACAGAAGCCGACAAAATTAGTAGGATGATTGTTTCTCCCTTTCTGTTTAACCAAACTTTGGATAAGTATATCCCATACTTTCATCAGAATAGGATGTCGGCTGTGTGGTAATGGGCCATAATTCAGTCGAAGGACTAAAAAATTACTCAACCATTGTATGGGCATCGTGACAGGATACTTCACTTTTAACGAACACATATGAAGAAAAAGGACTGGCTGAGACTTCAATGTATGAAGCCAGTCTGCAGGAAAATGAATCAGCTTTTTCCAAAAATGAGAATTGCCATACTCGGGGATGCACTACAAAAAAAGCATCATTTATCTGACCTGAACCAAAGAATAAGTAACTAGATAGTACCCTAACTTCTATGTATGATGTAAGCAAATTTATATGGCAATGCACAAATACTAAAAAAAATAAGAGTTTAAAGAGTCATTGGTGATGTTTGAAAAAAATTTCATTCTCCCTTTTCCTGATAGTTTTTATACTTTATTCTGATTACTTTGCTTGGGTTCTTTATCATTACTCATACTTCCCCTAAACCTAACCGGTATGTTGCCTTTAATCGGGAAGACAAAGCGGCCTAGGCTCCTGAAACTATTACAAATAATGAGATACAATGGAACATTTATGATAGGAATACATTATAAATCCGGCTCTGATTTGAAATAAATCTTTGAAGAATTCATTAATTGAAATACTGAAGAAAAGATAATTGAAATTTTCTTAGACATAGAGAGTCTTATTATAATCAATATTATTTATTAATAATGCATTATAATTTATCTAAAGGGCAAAATAGTTTTTATTTTTTATAACCATGTAGTAATAACAATTTAAAGATATTTCAACAGGATTTCAATTATAAGAATATATATTGTATATAAGAATGAAAAAAAAAAACAACTCACCTTTCCATATGCACTTAGTGGTCCATTAATCCATCGATCGGCTTCTAAACGACCAGTTAATAGTGCTCCCGTATTTGGATCGACACGTTGCCATTCGCGTACTTCACGTTGAAATGGTGTACTACCATTACCACCAATTGCTACTTCCATTTCTGATATATTTTTATATTATTTTATATCTATAAATATTATTATAGAGACGATCTTATATAGGTGTTTTTTTTTTTTCTTTGATAGAAGATCTTCCACCAAATTGAAGATGATATATTATAGGATTTAATATAAATATACAAAAGAAATGTGTGTCTTCTGCAATATTCTTATTCCTTCTTTTAGTTTAAATTCAAGATCTTTTTATAATAAATATATTTATATATTTTAAAGATCGTTGTCTTTAAGTTTCTTTAAGTTTTTAGTCTTTGTATATATCGTCTTCTTAAAGCAATTTCTGAATTTTTTTTCTTATTGGTTTTGTTTGCGTTTTTAGATATTTTTTTTAACTGTAAAAGGAATAAAATAAGAAAAAATGTAATTAATTAATCTTAGTATCAGATTCGTATTATCGAATTGATGAATTATGGATGATGTAATGATTAATATAATGTTGTATATTCGTTGGAAGGTATATAAGGATAGAAATCAATTTCAAACGGATTGGAATAGCAATTTAGAAAGAACATGTGCCTATACAAGAAATTATAGCAGATAGAAAAGATTGTATATAATCATTTGTTTAATATATAAAATTGAAACTAAGCTAGACGACGACGACGACGACTATTATAGACGACCAATGTAGATTTCTTTTTCTTTTTTTTCGTAATATTATATAAAAGCACCGTTTTTTCTTATAAATGCGAATATAGAGATTTTCATAATTAATGCGGGATTTTTCATTTGTTAAGATGTTTTAACAATGAGGAATTTAACTTGATAAAAATATGTACTAGGTATGTCAAAACGTTTTCGATCTAATAATAGATATCACTGCTAAGTGTCGTCATTTTATTTTTTGCTTAAGGTACTACTATCATCTGTACACATGTAAAATTCCACGTCGTTCTGTCAATTAATTTAGTTTTGACAGCAATTCTAAATTAACAACTTATGTTTTTTAATCAAATATTGAAAAAGTTCAGTAACGATCAGTGATTAGATTTTTGGATTTAGATGGGGAAACGTGTTAGAAAATCAAAGAAATGTTTATGGCGATCTTGCACTTTCGATGATAACCGTCAAATATTGATTTAGTAAATTTAAACGTGATCGTATAAACGCTTATGAAGACGAACGTCCAAGTCGGTCAAGTGACCACTGACGAAATTGTCGAAAATATTCACTACTGTAGCCATCTCATATGAATCTATTTTGAAAATTGTACATGAACATTTATAGGTGGAAAAGCTATTCGCAAGATGAGTGCCGGATTTGATATTGAATAAAATCGTAATCAATTATGAATTATTCAACCCTCTCCACATTAATGCCCGTGCGACTATTATCTGTTTCCAAGCTTGAAAAATTTCCTCGTCTGGGGTAGGATATTTGAATGGAATTTGGAAGTCTTTGACGATATAAATGCCTATTTCCAGGAATTAGACAAATTGTATTAACCGGAAGGGATAAAAAAGATGGAAATGTGTTTGACTAAGTGTATCGAGGTTCTAAATTATTTTTTCACCGATAACTTATTGAAACACCTAGTATATGTTTATATAGTATAGAAAATCTTGGAGATTCGCAATTTAGTTCAGGTTTAAAAGAACTAAAAGATTTTATTAGTCTTCAATTAAATCGTTTTTATTAAGTTAATGTTTTGACTCTTGACTAATGTCTATGTATTTTAATTATATGCGGAAATCGTAATTCTTTTTATATACAAGAAGTACATATATTTCTTTAGTAATATTTTTATCAGATGAAAATGTCACTATAAATTTTGAATTGTAAAATTTCATATATGGGAAAATGTTTTTTTTATAATGTGACTTGTAATAAATTTCTTCAAATAAAAGATATATATAGACTAAATTTCAATTAAACTAAATCGTAAGTAACATATAACACTAAATATACCAGAGAATATTTTCAGGAAGATGTATCACGATATTGAGATGAGCAATATTGTTTTTGGTGATACCAAAAGCCACGATTTTCTACCTAAATTTTTACAAAATGAAAACCAATTCAATTATTTTTCGTGATAAAAGTTCACTTAATCAAATTAAAATCAATATTTGTTTTTAATTTAATTCGAAATGAAGTAAATTTTGAAATTTCTAACTAGCATAACTCAATAATCGGGTCACTTTCTAATTTGATCGATCCATAAAAACATGTCTATATAATTTTCTCCTCTTTATTTGGATCACATCCTAATTGGGTATGGATCAGAAAAAAGATGTCATTATGGTATGGATCAATCGTTTCACAGGTTTTCTCTTAAACGTGTTAAAAAAAAAAAGATTTTCAAACATAATTTTAGAGCATTTTGTAAATTTTTGATAGTCAATGTTAGGTGATAGCGCATGTTTTCATATTCATATTCAATATGCCCAATGAAGCCTCCACGTCCCTGTAAATTTATACCTAAGAAACTTCTTTCTTCCGGATCGGTCGAATCGTTTATACGTTAGACTAAAAAGTTCCAAATTTGAGTTTCAAGTGTTTGTTTGTTAGACAAAGGCTTCTCTACCGTTCAACATATCCTCACAAAATTTGGAACGAATATTTTTCGATAGCCTTAAAAGATATTATGACTGAAATACGTCTCTAACTCGGTCAACACTGGGAACATTTTCTAGAAACTTGGACTGTATATCCTGGATAGACCAACTTAAAACATGAGATACATATGTTCCCATGTGATAATGGGTCAATACCGAGTGGATTTTCATAGAATTTGGAATGCATATTCTGGAGGAAAAAAATTTAAAAAAAAGAATAAGCCTCCACTTGGTATGGGCTAGTCTTTTTATATTATAGATAAGATATAAGGTTTTGCCAACAAGTTTGATCGACTTTCTTCTACTTCAACTGTGATCCAAAGAAACCGTTAATAATTTCACATATGCAATAATTTATATATTATTTAACTGAAATCGTAAAATCGAATGAAATCATTGATTAAACTATTATTAAAAGTCATTTATCACTTTTAATAGAATTTTACCGTTTCAATAAAAAGCTTTAACTAAAAATCCATAAAAATATTATAATTATTAAATCGTTTTATTACACAAAAAAAAACTCCTATTAAACTTTTAAAAAAACAGCAAAAAAACAGTACGTCAATGAAATATGGTAGTTCAAGAACCTCAATGACATGAATAAAAACCAGGAAAAAAAACTGAAAATCTCTTTTCGAAGGTGTTATTTTCAACACCTCTGCTATAGTAACACATACAAAATCAAATGAAAATCAGTCAATCTGATGACGCGACTATAAATCTCGAAAGTATAGAATTTTCATATAATAAGATTAAAATTGATTTTAAACTTCACATATGAGAAAGATTTATGTTCGTCTTTTTGTACTATTTATTATCATTTGACATATGACAAGTTATAAAAATCATGTTAAGTATTTGATTTATCTAATGTAGGTGGCAGAAAAAGATGAGTTAATATTTAGGTGTGATTTTTAATTCCTAGAAATTGTACCAATTTTGTGTCGTCTGCCTATAATGGCATCTGTTATTATTATTATTATTATTATTATTGAAAAAGTGAGATACAATAATTAAATCTTGAATAAAAAGTGATACTTTATGTAAAGCCAAATATTGTTCAACATTTCTTAGAATTGTAAAAAAAGGAGATGAGTATCACAGCACTACTTATATATACGTCAAAGAGTTGGAGCACATCGAAATTCTTTGATCCACTATTTACAAATCCTTGAAAAAGTATATTCATATATTAACATATTGATTTTAAATAGATTTTTTCGTGACCAGAAATGAAAATAAATAAAATTGATTTTTCCATTTGAAAGAGAAACCTACACGTTTTGGAATATCGTGTGCTTTCATATAGACTATAATATATAGTTTAGTTAAGTCTCATCATATGTGTAATAAATCACAGAATCGTAAGATTTTTTCTAAGAAAAGTATATAAAAACTTTACTTTTCCAAAATGGTAAGACCAGTTATTCGCAGTATGTTTAATTCTAGCATCTTACAGTATCTTAAAATGTGAATAAAATCCTGGAAAGAAAAGTCTAGACTCATAAATTTCATTTCGAATGATGGCATTTATATATTTATAATCAATTCGATTCGATCCTCTTTTGTCTATTAAGAGATTCGTATATATTAGATGTATAAGAAAGTTCTGAGCTCTAGAATTCATGAAAATGATAATTATAAAAATGTAAAAATGTAGTCCGATTTATTCACCAGAAAGAAGTAAGATGGATATTCCTCATATACTGAGTGAAAAGAACAAACTCAAATTATAAGATACTGTGATTTCTTTATTAAATCGTAATGAAAAGAAGAGTTTCCCGCATAAGATTATGATGGACGAAGAAAAATGGATATTGTACTACAATCCTAAATGAAAAAATAAGAAAAATAATTGGTTAACCCTGAGTTTGGTAGGATATAAACGGAATCATTTACTACAAGCTTCTAAAACAGATTGAAACGTTTAAGTTAAAACCTTATCAAGGTCAGCTAATCAAACTAAAGCGACAAACTGGAACGTAAAAGATCTTTTGCAGGCTAATCAACTCGACACAAGATTTAGGTTCACAAAAACGGCTGTCCTCATGTTGCTTTCAATTCAAAAATGCTGATTGGTGGACCAAACATGGACCTTTCAAATTACCATTTCCGATCAATGCAAAGAAAATTGAAGACTCCCGAAAATGGCACAAGGATTATTTCATCTCAAAATCGCCAAGTTTCTGTCACGATGGAATCCGTAAGTTACTTGATAAATGGCAGAAGGTAATAGATAATAACGGTGATTATTTTGGAAGATTAGAATTGTTGTAAAAATTGTTTAAATAAACTTGAATTTCATCAATAAAAAAAGCGCAGAATTTTCTTATACACCTAATATATGAAACATATGTGAGTACTTAGTTAAACAATTGAAGTATTATTATTATTATTATTATTATTATTATGACAAAAGGGAAGCTAGAAAGATTCTAGTTCGTAAGCTTAAAATATTCTTAGAATCAAGTTTTTTTTTTACCATTCTTATACTCACAATAAAGTCTTAAATTAACTAGTCAACATGTTATAACGAAAGAAGACGGTTAAAACCAAGGAAAAAAATTGTTCCTTTTACATTGATCGAAATTCTTCACCATGGAAAATATATTCTTTTCGTACGCAAAATGGGCATAAAGAGTGGCTTTATTGTAGTGATGTCAAGCGAAAACGGATAACAACTTGCCTTTTGGGTATATAAAAAAAATTCAAACCAAAATGTACCAGTGCGGTATATATGCTCAATGCATTTATTTTTCCAATAAGTTTATTTTCTTTTTTATAGAATACGATTTATAAATACGAGAAAAATGGACATAAATATAATATAAGCAAGCAACAAATGTTCGCCAGAGTAGAGATGTTCAAATGCGATTAGAAGAGAGGAGCCTGTCACTTAAAGTAGATGATTAAGTGCGTTTGAGTATTTCCCATAAAAGGACTTTACATGAAGAATAAAGAATAAAGAATCTCCAGAAAAAATTGATTTCGATATGATGATAAGTTTAAGGCCAATGACAGTATATAAAAATACAATGTATATTGACGACGATCGACGGTTTTGTCTTATCTGATCGAAAATCTGATATTAAATTCAATATTAAAGAAAAGAAAAATGTATACGCAATATTAATAATGAATTAGTTAGTTTACAAGGTGTATCTAAAAGTTCTCGACATAAAAATGAAAGACTGTAAGTTTGTATTTGAAATATACTTTTATAACTGAAAGCTCGGTTAACTTAGTCAAACGTATTTCCAAATTTTTATCTCTTCCGGATAATACAATTTGTCTAGTTCCTGAAAAGGACATTTATATATCATCAAATACTTCCAAATTCCATTCAAATATCCTACTCCAGAATTAATTCTTCAAGTTTGGAAACATATAATAGTCACATGGGAATTAATGTGAAGAATACGGGAGAAGGTTAACTGATCCATAACGTAATTTATGGAATTTTGTTATTGCTTTGAGGATGGCGTTCGATTACTGTTTTAACCGATTGCGAGCCAACCCGACACCCAACTTTTTTTTACACGAAAATGGTTTTCTAAGATGCTCATAATCTATTCATATGAGATGGCCACAATGTCAGCTTTCACCTTTCGATGTCCTAATACGATTATCATGGATTTTTTCGACAATTCTTTCAGTGATCATCTCAATTGGGCGACTTGAAAGTTAGTTATTATAAATGCTTGTACGACCATGTTTAATATTATAAAGTCAATATCTGATGGTCGTCATCGAAACTATATAGGTCCTCATAGCTATAAATTCTCTTTGATTTCCTCTCATCTCTACCATCCAAAAATAGGAATCTAATCTAATCTAAACTTCGATTAAAAGTAAATGACTATCAAAAAAACTAAACTAATTGTCAGACCCATTTGGCACTTTACACGTATTCATATGACAGTAGTATCATATTAAAAAAATATCAATATAGCAACATTAGTAGCGACATCTATTATCAGATCTCGAGAACTTTTTCATACACCTTGTATGCGCGGATATAGTGTATCAAAAGAATTGATATCTTTTCAATTATGGATAAGAAAATGAACAAAAATCAAGAATTATTTATTTAAAAAGGGTTTCTTTTCCTTTTTTGGAATACAATTCACGTTTCATGTTTCAATTACAATTAATTGTTGAAATGTAAAAAATTCTTGTAAAACAATTATAATTATTTTAAAAGTAAGAAATAAACAATAATAAAATTTTGATTGACATAAAAACTTTCGGAAAATATTACAAATTAATGTTAAATATTGCGATTACGTATTTTTTGGGCGTTTTTATTAAAAATTTTTAACTTTTAATAAAATATAAAATTTTAATATACTTCCTTTAAAAAATATTGATAATGTTTCTTGGAAATTTGTAAAATTCAATGCAATACGCATTTTTGAAAATTACAAAATTACCAATTAATTAAAAGTTTTATAAACGAACGAATGAACATTATTATTACTCAAGAAATTGTTTTCAAGATGAACATTTTTTTTAGTGAATTATGAACAAATTGTTTATTTTTAATAATAATTTATGAAATTTACTTAAAAATATTTCGATTTTTAAAGAAAGAAAAAACAATAGAAAAATAATTTTTACAAGATTTTAAGAGAAATTTACTTTTCTCACGTAAGAAAAAATTGTCATTAAAAACATATTTTCTTTAAAGAAAACCTTTTTTTTTCTTTTAAATATTATAATTATTGTTCACATCAAATTTTATTGAATATACAATTCGATTGTCTTTTGTTTTTTGAGATAAGATTTTTGTGAATTTTCAGGAAATTTAACTGTCTTATACTTCAGTATAAGTGTTATATGGTTATGGTAAAGGGTTTATAACACGAATTCATAATAGTTCGATAAAAAATTGTATTAAAAAAATAACCATACATATTTTGAATTATTTTTTAAACTAGTATAAGGCATTTCTTCTTCCATGTGTATAAAAAGTCAATTCAGCACATAAGTTGTTTCATTACAGTTTCGATGCGACGAAAACCGTAAGTCGTTTTAACGTTAGTTCTATTAATAGAACAGAAATAACCTTTGTGCTTCGATATTTAAGAAAACTCGAAACACATAGTATGAAACATCTTACGTGCTGATTTCCCTGAACTCTGGTGAATAAACTTAATCCAATTCATGAATTCAATCTTCCTTATAATTAAAGCCAGCAATGAATCGCGATATAGTCGATAAGCCTAGAACATATTGGGTAATATTTAAATTTATTATCCAGAAAAGTTCTAATCTTTCGAACCATTTCTAATTACATAGTTTTTAGATGATTATAGACTAAAATGTGGTAAGTTTTTAGTTCAATTTGTGTATCCACTTTGATCTTGTAGGAATTTTATACAAATAATTCGCATTGAATGGTTCAGAAAAATTCAAATAACTGTTTTATTATAGAGAGGCAAATGAACATTTCAATTATAGTGCTGAGTTGTGTGAAAGTCGTTTAGAGACCATCGTTGCTGTCAGATACGTGTAGCTCTTGGCACTTCACTATTATTTATTTTTTCTTTGGAAAGCTCTACTATTATGCTTGCAGTTTGCACATTTCATATGTACTTCAAAAATTAAAGACAACAACCGGGACAAATGAAACAGATATGTATTTTTTAGAAGTAAAACAAGGTTGAAATGTTTACTCTCAAATGATACAAAATCCACCTAGCACTATACTTATCGCTACAAGTAAATTTTTCAGTAAATATTCTTACCTTTTTACTCGTAAGTACTTAAAACTGACAAATGGAATAATTCTAAAGTATAATTAAATTCTGTATATTTTTGGAATGCAAGCTTTTCTTAATCTGCCATAATTTAAGAGAGAATTAATCTAAAATCTTACGTATAAGAAAGTTATTTGATTTCCCATATATGTATATAAAAGATAATTTTATTAGAAATTTAAACTTGAAAAATTGTATATTATATATTTAGAAGGTTGGTTGATTTAGCGCTTATAAATATTTGTATTGCAATTGAAAAAGAAAAAGTACGGAAATATAATATTTTAAACTGAATTAATATTATTTTATTTAGTTTAAAAAAAAATTTTGTTTTTAATTTTCGGTCTAATAATCAGTTATTTTAATGAAAATGAAAATGAAAATTGACAATATTAAATATGTACGGTTAAATGAACAAGAATACTTGAAATTCGTCTAAATTTTATTTTAAATTTGGATCGATTGATGAAAAACGAAATAATATTGTTTAATATTTTTGTATACGCAATCAATATATTCATTTGATTACATAAAAAAATACTACTATGGACAAAAAGTAATGAGACTGATTAAATAAAACACTGAAAATATTTTATTCATCCAAATTTATCGTGTGTCCTTCAAAGTAATCCCCTCCCACTTGAATACACTTATTCCAACGTTTCTTCCAGTCTTCGAAACGTTTATTATACTCATCTTCCGGTTTAGCCTTCAAAGCGGCCAGCGAATTCTCTTGGATCACTTCTACTGATTTAAAACGATGTCCACGAAGTGGTATGTTAATTTCAATCGAGGAAAAAGAAAAAATCACACGGAGTCATATCTGGCGAATTCGATGCTTGCGGAATGACATTCACTTGATTTTTGATGAAAAACTGACGTCGTTTTTCAAAAAAATTCAATGATTTTGGGACAAGACGACAAGACACACGAGACAAGCCCAAGTCGTCCTTTAAAATTGTTTGCATTGATCCTTTTGATATACCAACAATGTCTACAAGGTCTCTGAGTTAATCGAAGATTGAAAAGTACAAGCTCCTTGATTTTGTTGATGTTTTTATAAGAAGTTGAGGTTGGTGGTCTTCCTTCCTGGACGAGGTTCGCTTTTGACTTCTTCACGACACTCACCAAATGATTTGTACCACTTAAAAACTTGTGATCTTGATAAACACTGAACACTGTAACATTTTTCTACAAGAAATTTCATTTTTTTACACTAAATTTAATGTTAACCCCACGACTTTTCATTGGATTTATTTTTTTTTATTTTCAGTCGGACTGACAAAAAAGTCCGAATTTTAGAGTCTTGATTAGACTTTTTTTCAGTCCGACTGAAAATATGTCTTGAAATAAGTCCAATCGAGTCGTGTGGTAATTCTTTGTTCAATAGATTTATCCATATTAAAAAATAGCCACAACCAATTTTTCACAATTACAAAAGACGCTGAAATTTTTAAACTAACAAAGCGAACATCTTGAGATTTCTAGTAGCTGTTCACAACAGTCATACCATTCTATCAAATAAATATACACATTCATTGCGTGCGTATTTTTAAAAATACAGTCTCATTACTTTTTGTCCATAGTAGTATATTTTTCTTTAATATGAATCAACTTTTGAGAATACAATTCAATTTTTGATGCTATTTTATTTGTTTGAATAATTTTCTTTTTAATATCTTAAAATGACTAATATTTTATTAATAAATAATTTTCCAAGAGATATTGTTTAATAATACAATGGCCTAAAAGACTATAAGTTAGAATTTTTGAATTCAATTTTAATATGGAACAATATTTTTGACGAGATTTATGTTGTTATGGCGCCAATTTTATTTTATTTTTAAAAAAAAGGAAAAGTGAAATATATTTGCATGTTGGAAATTGTGCAGCAAATTTGTGCAGCTGCTAACATAAACATGAAAGATACTTGTCAACAATTATTTATTAAATTCATATTAAAAATACAAAATCCAAAAATATTACAAATATTGTATTTATAATATAGGTAATGTTGAAGGTGTTTAAATACCGAAAAATCTTACCTAATATATATAACCTAATAGCTTTTAAATTTCGCCTACAATAAAAGTAACTAATTTTGAAATAAATAGATTGCTTTTTTTTGTTTTTGGAGTAATACAAATTCATACAATTTGGAATTATGGTAAAAAGATGAAATAATCATTATATACGAACGAATTTAATTTATAGAATATTTTTTTAGTTGAAAATATAATTATTGGGAATCGACATAAAAACTGAGTTAAAACCCATATTTAATAAAGTATGGCATGAATCAATACTTGGACTTAAGTTAGGTAAATTACCATACGACTCCACATGACTTATTTCAAGACTTATTTACAGTCGGACTGAAAAAACAACTCTTGTGGAGACTCTAAAAATTGGACTTTTTTTTCAGTCCGACTGAAAACAAGTCTTGAATTAAGTCCAATTGAGTCGTGGGGTTAGGGATATTTGTGTACCTAACCTAAGACTTGATCTTACTTTAACTTCTAACAGTTTTTAGTTACAGGCATACATATATGATATATGTATATTCAATAAAACCCTATTATTTCGAACTACAACCCTAAACAGACTGTGAACTTTCTATCACCCAAAAAGAAAACATTTCAGTAGCTCCCCTTTTTTTTGTTTCACCTATGGCTACACTATATCTTACATCCTTAAATTCATGAAATATTTGCTAGTTTTGATTGTTATCCAGACAATAAAGGGTTGGCAGCCAAAAATGACAATGATCAAAGGTAACTGCCTCCAGTATGTATTTATAATTTTGTACATGTCATGACTGATATCTGAATCAAGCATATTAGAAGAAAACGAGCTTAAAACAATATTCAATATTTCAAACCAATTTTCGTTGACAGACTATAGACTTTTAAGCTAGTTACTGCACTCAGAAAAAAAACGTGTGTTAAATTAAACTTTGATTTAAACATTCAAGTATATACTAGCATGATTCTCAGCTTGTCCAGTTTCAGATTATTAAGAGCTTCAAATAATCGTTTTTAATTTTATCCATTCAAATAATTTTATTATAATTTTGATTTCCGACCGATAGAAGTTCGTGCATGTTGTTAAGTGTACTTTAAATGACTCAACCGTGTTTATCGAGTTAGCGATATGAAAACCATAAAAAATGATTCTGAAACTAGGTTAATTTTTACAAATTCGTTACAGACAGTACCTGTACTGAATAAATCAGTACGTCTGGTCACTTTACCTATGCTTAATTTTATATAGCCAAACATTTTGCTATCAACCACAATTTTACGTAGGTAACCTGCGAAATTTATGATGACCGTAAAGATGCTCCAAAACATGTTGTCGCAATAAAGTTTGTTGATTGTTTCAATGTTTTCGTTGGAGTCGACCTTGTAATTACATGAATAAAGTCAAAGAACTTAAAATTAAAATTAATTAAAAATCGAATAAGCACAATCAAATTACTAAAAAATTTTTAAATTGTGATATTAATCTTTGTTATTTGTTTTTTCTTAGAATTTCATCTATTTAGGATGTCCTAATTAATTTAATCGTAAACGTGTAAATATAAAACCAAAATTTATTACACAATTAAAATGATATTTTCTAAAGAAAATCCCACACACATATAACTCCCAAAATTGGAAGAAAACATTCATATACCAAATATATGTATATGGACATAATTTTTTGGGCTTGCCTCTAAATTACAAATTAATTAAAATGATCAGTGTTCATAAAACACTTTTATTTCTCCGATAATTTAGTCTAAATCAGAGATCTTCAACTTATGTTCCATGGAACCTTTAGGTTTCCACTCAATTTTGAAGGATTCCACGAAAAGAAAGATTTAAAAACATGCTGCCAGAAAAATTTAATTCACATTTAATTATAAAATAAAATTGCCTGGACGTTCGTCCACATATAAATTGGCTAACAAATTAAATGATTTTGAATTGGCTTTAAAAAAGGCCTGTCTTTTAGATATTTTTTCATATTTTAATGAACCTAATTTTTCGCTACAAATTAAATGATTTTTTATCGCTAACAATGCTGAACTAAACGAAGATCTTAAGGAACATTTGTTACAGCATTTAACAGATTTAAAGAAAACTATATATTAAAATATTTTCCTTTTCAGTTCATTAATTTTTCTTGGGTTCAAAATCTTGTGATACCTTTAAATTGTCCGTAAAAAGCAGGCTTTAAACGAGAAAACATGTTGTCACACCATTTATCGTAAATTTTGGCTAAGTTTTTTTAAAATCATATAATAGGTTGCATTCCCACCATCCACGTACGATTGTCGAAAAATGAAAACGACTTTGAATACTTAGAGGCGTGTTTAACAACAGGTTTGAAGACACGTTTCCCAGCGACGAAAAACATGTTGCGCATTTGGTGGATACGCAGCTTTAACAGAACGAGAACGACACATCGATATTTCTACCGACTCTATATTGAAGACACTCTTTTTTGGCTACAAGTTCTAATTGAAAATTCTGCGGAGCTCAAAAACACCTGATACCGGTCATAAGAAATCTCTGTGAGAGATCTTTCTTTTTGTATACTGCAACAAAAGCCGCAGGTCGCTGAAGGTTGAAGAGCACTGGCCTGAACTAACTTAAAAGCGTTATTAAAATGATGGTAATGTTCACACTAGCCTTTTTTTTTAGAAAATCCTCAAATTTGAATATCAAAATATGTCACAACGAAAGTATAATAAATTTTCTGTTTGAAAAAAAAAAATAATGTCACTTGTTATAAGTAACATCACATCTACGAGTGTCAAAAATTGAGTTTACCGACCACCAAGAAAATGGTTTTAATGAACACAAAAATACCGTGTGAACATAATAAATTTCGATTTGAGCAAAAAGGTAATTATTCAGTCATGTATGAGGCAATATATGCGAGTCAACAATTTTCTGCAAAATGTTGTATTTTTCCAACTAATAATAAAAAAGGAAGCATTTGGTGGTTTGTCGCGGCTCCTCTTGTTGGCCTCGCTTCGATTTTATATTACTTGTTTTTTTTTTTTTGTATAGCATTTCCAGAACACGTTTATATTTGTTATTTTTGGGTGATTTTTTCTTTGGAATTCAGAGACCTCCTAAAATGGAATTGGACAACTTTTTATAATATTCTGGTGTAATTTTTTGTCTTCTTTTTATTTGTTCTGTTTGTGATCTGTATTATTGATTTATTTAAGTATTTTTTTAGTAATACCATTTTTGGAGAACCATATCAAAAGAAATTCGAGATTTTCTTATTTTTTTTTTTGTGGAACTTGGATATGGATACTGCAAAAAAAGAAATCCCTATTTTAAGATGGCTTTCGGGTTACAATGCTATTTATTTAAAAAACAAAAACAAAAAAGGTATGAGGTTCAACCCATTAAATCATATAAAAAATATTTCCAAACTATTCAAATTTATTTTAGATTGGATCATCCAAAATGAAATAAATTTTATATCGAAACATAGTCGTATAAGCTTTTATTAGGAAGATAGATTTCGTATAGTGTATTTTAGTTGACAAATTTGTGTATATTAGGCATGTTTTATTTGCCATGTACTACTCTGGAGCAGAGCATAATAATAAATAATATAAGGCTTCAGATATCGCTTAATTGGAAGCATTCTGAGACACTCTCTAACAAATTTGAACAGTAATGACATTGGAATTGGTTATCCTTTCGATGAAATTTTTGAACTTGACATAGGAGAAGACATGCATGTTGACTAGATCGTTTTTTTTCGGTTAAGGAGTTCATTATTAGTTACTTGGAGGAAAGGTTGTATTCAATTTTAAAAAAGCAATTGTTTTATACATCATAATTAAAATGAATGCCTTTGATTGTGTGTATTAAATTTCTTCAAATGAAACGGTTTCTTCAATTTTCGGTATTACAGAAAGTAGCTGACATGGACTCTCTTGCCTAGTGTATATCCTTTTATTAAAATCATCGATGGAAGAACATAGAAAGTATTCGTTACATTATTGGCTTCCGCTGCTGCATGCATTCTCCACATCTCATAAGAAATTACCGCAGGATACCTATTCCGTTGTTTATTTTTGTTTTCAATGTAAAAATTTATACTGCTCAGTAGCAAATGGTGAAAAAAACACGCCTATTGAGTTCAAGTTTCTTCTACCTGGCAAATTTCGCTAAATACGTTTAAGTACATAAATATTTTTATTTGACACTTTTATATCAGATAATGATATATTATCTTCCCAAAAAAAAACACAACCGCTTTTAGGCAACAACTTGATTTTTTTTAGTGTTTCAAAAGTTCTACTAATATACTTGTAGTTAACAACCCAAAAACGAAACCTGTCTCAAAATTGAATAGAATTTGGTTTTTATTATAATTATGATAGTCCAATATCATCAGTCTTTTATATGTATTTTGTTTAACCATTAAATAAATTGTTGTTTGATATAAATATCGAATCCTCAACTAGATACATCCGTAACTGTCATTCAAATACTTCTTAAAGGTGTTTTTCTATGTACGTACAAAGTTATTCATAATCTTCGCCTAAGGGTAATAATTGTTAACGCCCTTTGATGTCCATGAACTGACGACTTACATGGTCAAAAAATTATAGTGTCGTTAATTTTTTTTTTATATATTTTGATTTAAAATTTTGATAAAAACACCATCATTCCTAATTTTTTTTTGCGCTAAGTTTAATATCTCAGACGAGTTTTATGGATCCAATGATGCAAAACTAATAAAAACTTGATTTTAATTTAGTTAGATAATATTTCAAATGGTTTTTTTTTCTTGTTTCTCTGAGTTGGGTTCATTTCATAAATGGGTAACCATTTGGTTGATTAATGAATGAATCATTTATGTTCTTTTTTTTTTTATATCACTAGCGTGATTTCGATATTTATCATTAATATACAACATTTATTTGCAAATAATTTCCAGTTTGAATAGATTAAGATTTTAAGTGGAAAATTTTGAAAATATCCTTATAAGAGCTAATAGTAATCGACTAGTACTTATAATAATAGAAACTGGAACCAAAATAATATGGCTATCTAAATTTGTTCTTTTTCCACTTTCCATGTACTTAGCAGTCACCAAATTATATCCCAAATTTGATGACACATAGAATTTAGTATCTTAAAAACATGAATTAGATATCCAACTTTTTACTTTGAGCGCTTTGAAATGAAGTTCATTACTATCATTATGTTTTAACCCAAATTGAATATCTATGAGGATTCTAGTCGAGAATTTGTTTGTATTTAAAAGTACATTTAAAGCATAAGTTTCTTTCTACTATAATTAAACATTAGAAGCAAAAAAATTATTGTCGCGATTGAAAATAGTATCCAGCATCTATAAAATAAAACTTGGACAATATTAGGTCTGTTTTATTTGTCATACCGTACCCTGGAGCAGGGTAAGTGGCAAAAAAAACGAGCAGGAGTAGGAGAAAGTTTTAATTCAAATGTTTGTAGCGCTGCTTAGCGACCATATTGTAATGAAATGAGAAACGTTTAGCTAATACACTTTTTATGGGAGAAAACCGAACTAATTTCGGGTGTGATAGTTACACCTGGTCTGAAAGTAGTATAGGATTTGCTCTTTTGTTGTTTTTGTTTTCAATGTAAAAATTTGCTCTGGCTCAGAGCAAGTGGCGAATAAAACAGACCTATTATGAAAATTTTAGATTAAAATTCCATACATTTAATAACTAAAAAACTACGAAACTTCGTATTTCGATCTAAACTTTAATAAAACTTCGAAAGATCTTCTTCTCCTTAAAATATCAATCATGAAGTTTTTTTCTTTGAGTGTACTTAAATATCTTAAAATCATTTATTTGATTCACTGAAAAAGTGTTAGACCATAAGAAAATCTTTTTTATCGAATAATAAAATTGGAATTAATACACTTTCAATTATGTCGTAATAAATATTAACCACATTACGCATTAATTTCTTCATTATAAATGATATAACATTACTGATTGAAGAAAAAAACAACCTAAATCACAGAAGAAAAAAAATAGGTGTAATTTTTTACACTAATCATAATAAGTACAAAAGTGTTTAATAAAAGAAACAACAACAAAAAAAGCATGAAGTTAAATAAAGTAAGTTAGAGTTAAAGTAAGTACAAAATAGTTTCAGAAGAAAATGAAATTCAAATAAAAGAAAAATTATAGTTGTATAAAAAATTGTTACACCCTGGCGCGATTTAGACACGTTAAAAAGCTACTGGAAAGACAAAAAAAAAAAAGTGAATGGATAATAATGCAGATACAAGATAATATCGAGAGGGCGTACTACAAAAACTAAATATTAACTAAAAATTAGACCTTTAGAAAAAACATAGATATTACTGCCACCGCCGCTAAACGTATCCACCAAAATTTATTATTAAAAGAAGTAAAATGAGGAAGCAAATTTATTTTATAAATGAAATAAAAAAAAAAGAAAAATAGAAGTGAATTACAACATTTTTAAATTGTACAAATGAAATGGAAATTTTCTAAAATCGAAATTAGATCACCTTCCTCAAAAATTTCTATCATTTATTGTATTTTCATAATATTCGATAAAAATCATTACAATTGTTAAATTGAATCTTTTAAGTTATGTTAGACCAAAAAGAGATGTTTTTATGAACCTTCTATTTATAGGGTAAAGTAACAATCATTGGTCAGCATCATTATTATCTATCTACTTTGGTAATCATACAGAAATTAGACATGAAATGAATTTGTACACAATTAATTTGGATTTTAATCACCAATTTCAGATTTAAACACATATAAATGCTTTTCGTCAGTTTCTCCACAAAACTTGGTCAGTGCACATAATGAGAAATTCGGTCAGTTTTACTATAACAAATTTTCATCAGACAACACTTGCATCATGCTACATCTACTGACCAAATTTTAAACTGGCACCAGTATTTGCTGGTAAATTAGATGAAGTAATTTAACTAATAATTATTCCTGAACATTTGATATTCGATATAAAAAAAGAGTGTATAATTGAGTCTCAGAAAGAAAAATACAATTTAGAAGTGGAATCGTGTAATTCGATTGATTGTAAATCGTATCGAAAATACATTGCAATTTCTATGCTTTTTCGATACAATTTGATCGAAATCAAGTTTAACAATGTCAGAAAGTCACCAATAAGACTTTTACCTACTGCATAGACAGCAGAGTTAGACAAAATTTTGGCATATCGACAATTTTACATGCTTTGTTGTTAATTTTTTTTTTTAAATCAGAATTTTAGAAATCGGAAAATTCCAATCATTTGGAAAAGTTATCAGCGTTCGTACTTGATTTGTTCATTGTGAAAACTTTTTAATTACTCGTACATAATGAAAAGGCGTTTGTCAGTGCACAGACAAACTATTTTCAGTAGACACTGACAACTTCACTGATATCACTGCCATACAAAAACTGACAAAAGAAACTGACTGTGTAATATTAGCTTGGGATTATATATAAAAGTTTCGACTGACTATAATCACAATGATGAAGTTTTTAAAATTCGTTTCGTGATTTTGACAGAATATAAAATTCAATAATCAGTAATTAGTTTGGTACATGACCTGATAGAGAACAAATCACGGATGTTTCACCCTATTCGATTATATCACAAAGATTATTAATCCGTTTAATAAAAGCCAGTGAAATTTTTCGTTATATAAAAGTCTTAAAGATCGAACGATCATTACAATAAGTGTGTTATTTTACTGAAATACAAGACATTTGATCGATTGATGTCTTTTTGAATGATTGTAATTGGTTAATGTTGATTAATTTAAAAATTTATTATTATTTATTTAAGTAATACTTTTTTTTTTGGTGAATTGAATATGTTTAGTGTCCGTGTCGAGATTTCTTGTTCACGGCCTTGTCTATAGAACAAGGTAACATTAAAATTATTTTTTCTTAAAAATTTTAATCTAAATTTTAGTTTTTTCTTCATATACTACAGTCTGTTTCAATAAGAACTTGTTTTTAGAAAATTTTAAATTCAACTCACATTTTGGATGAAAGTTCTGAATTTCTTTATTGAAATATGTTTCAGAGACTCTACAATTTATGAATGGAAAACAATACCTGGTTATTATCCATCATGACTAGGTTTGCAGATATCGATTCTTTTGATAAAATTTTTCGATCAAATTTCTGCATAATTGTAGCTCTATCTCACGAATTGCACGTTCGATATTGGTTTTGAGTTTTTCCAATTGCTCTTCGATTATTCTTATAGACCTCATCTTTCACGTAGCCCCACAAAAAAAAGTAGAATGATATTAAATCACACTGTTGAACGACCGGAATGAGCTAGTGTTGTTGTTTCTACTGTACATAGTCTCTATTTAAAATTTTAATTAATCAAATATAAATACATGTTGTCAGGAATGATCTAGAAAATACGTTGCTCGGTTAAGGGTTTGTCGATTAAGAAGGAAAGCCATGAAACAGTCATACTCTCAAATATCATTCTAGTACTACTAATTTTAGTACTGGCTACGTTCGATTAGCTTACACTACGTTATGGGCTGAACCAGTAGACTCAAATTTTTCTATTCAATTCTTAAATTCATTAAATTCAGTTCCTACAATCTGATTTTACGAAATGTACCTAGTTTTCACAGATCTCCATTTTCATAATGGATTTGTAAGAGTTAAAAATAGGATATAACTGAATTTAGTAAAAAAAATTGAAAGTTTAAGACAAAGCAGTTGTAATGATTTGATAATATTAGTAGTAGAGGAAAAGGCAAATGAACAGACTAGTAGAGACAGTGTAGAATAGTCTAGTTGGTTAAGACCTCGACCTCACCTCATGAGACTGATAAGACCCTGGTTCAAATTCAGGTCTCGGTTCTTCACTTTTCTCTACTTTTCTTTGCCTTACAGATTTGAATTATTTTATGCGATTTTCGGGCGAAATTGAATTCATTATAATAAAATGTAGATATTCTACTGGAATTATGCCAAAAAACTGAATGATACAAATGTCATAATAAGCAAATAGAACCCTATTTGGAAAAAAAAGTTCTTATTGAAAAACCCTTTATAAAAATACTTTACGCGTACGCTGATTATATTTATTTATACTTTTAGTTTAGAATGTGATTTTCTCCTTCAATAAAAATAGATATTTTATTACTGCCATATATGCGGTAAGTATTTGATCAAATTTATTGTTTATTTATTTATTTTTATTTATTTTTTTGTAATATATTTTACATGGACGTATAAAGTATTGGGTATTTTATTTTTATTCTTAAATTTTTTATATTGTTAAATTCATGGGGATTTTCCATATGTAATATTTTTATATATATTGTCTAAAATTACTCATTATTTTGTATAATTGTTTTCAATTTAAGAATATATTTCGATCTTTTTTTTGTTCGTCTTGTAAAACATGATCAGACTTATTGAAATATGATCATAATTAATAATATATCATCGATATTATAATATGATGTGTTTCATTAAACTTGTAAACATTTGTTGAAGGTTTATTAATCATAATATTCATGTCAGTTAATATAATTGTTCTTCTACTGAAATTCTATTTTTAAATGTTTTCAAATTGAAGTCCAAAAAACACTGGTGTTATGGTTTTTCTTAATATTTTTATTAGCTTGAGGAAGAAAATCTTTTTATCACTGTACAAATTATTATTTAATACACAGTGTTGACAGATCAAAGTTGCCATTAAAAAAATAAATGGGAATAAAGCCTGTAAAATTATTAAAACAAACTTTTAGCTGCAATCTAGTATCCCAAACTGAAACCATACTGCTAATTTCTGAATTCAATACAGTTCTAGTCCTGACATTGATTTTATAGATCTAGCTTCATAAACTAAGCTTAAAACACAGTCACTACTAGAAACTATTTTTACTACAATACACAGTTTTCATAACTATGGTAAAGCAACGAACTTTTCCAAACAAATTCCCTTTACTTAGTAGTGACATTATTGCTCTAACTTTCAAATGAAATACTCGTGCTATTATATCATGGCGATCTTGTGGTTTCTGTCCACAGCAGCAAGACATCCGAAATATCTTTCCATCGTGGATTACAAGTAAACGTAATAAATAGATCAGGACAATCGTAATGACGAACGTAAGTCATAGCATCTTGAGTCTTTTCGCGCATGTATCGAGGTGATCCCGACATTTGGAACTTTCTAACTAGATTTAGAGTATCATCCATAAACTTGATTTCTAGTAACATTATTACTAACTAGAAACTTTGGAACCCAGCTAATCTTCGGCTCGATTTGGACTCAATATTTCAATCTTCTGTACGTATATATACAGCTTCAAATTATGATACAATCCCGACTCGATCTTGATAAAAAATTAACATAGAAGTTTGGTTTTGTCAATTGATTTTGAAAAAAAAAAATAGATCATCAAACTTCAAACTTTGAAGAAATTTTTAAATTAAAGTCTGAGAAGGAAAATATAATATTCCAAATAGAATGACCACTTATACATTTTTATTCAAACTTTAGAGACAATTAAACTAGAGTTATGAGTTTATATGAAAAAGTTAAGTTAAATTTAGGTGAAAATAAAAAAACAAAGTTATAGTAGGTGTGTTTCAAAAAAAAATATGATCCAAAATAAAATCATTCGAAAAACAAATTAATCTTAATAAAATCCATGTTAATTTTCTTTTCGTATATATTTTGCCAATAAATTCATGATCGATATTTTATTAAATGGACAGAAAAAATTTGTGTTCCATTTGGCTGTAATTTTTTAGTTTTTATATACGGAAGTATTTTGTATTGAAATTAAGAAGAGAAAATACCTTCTTTTTTTTTGTAGCAACAAAAGACCACACATAACTCACATATATTATTGTGTGAACCAAAAAGCGAAGACAATACTAGCCTTCAAGAAAAAAAAGAAAAAGATTTATGCACCTCAGGGATATCGATAAATAAAATATTGATGATCGTAAATAATTTGGAAATTAAATAAAAAATATATATATATAAGAAAAATTGCAAAAAAAATTGCACTTCACTGGAGGTTAACTGACAAAAAAAATATCGAGGACATTATTCTTTTAAATAGGCTTTCATTTAGAAGAAAAAGAAAATATATATAAATATATGGAAAATCCATTTTATCTGACCATACTACATATACTCACAGGCACATCAACATTAGCAAAGCAGTTTTTTGGTTGCAGCTGTAAAAATTGAGGGTCATACTACAGAAAAAAGTAGCGTGCAACATGAATTTTATATGCTGTTGCAATTCAAAATGATGCATGTTGGAAAAAGCAGGCGTTCACAAATAATTGCTACTTTTTAGATTGCATAGCAGTGGTCTTCAAACTGTGCCTCAAGAGCCCCGCTAAAAAAATTTCATTTAATTAAGTTAAACGAATTTTTAGCAACCAACAAAAATGTGAAAATTAATATATTGAAACATTTAACAGGATATTAAGACATTTTTGGAATATTCTCTTCATAACTTCAATAATTTAAGTTGGATCGAAAATCCTTTTATCGAGTACAGTGACGTAGATGCCAATTATAGAAAGAGAGCAACTTATCGATATATTCACCGATAGTACATTAAAAACTATATTTCGACAGGATAACATTATCCCATTTTGGATAAAAATAATAAGAGAATATCCGCAAATTTTTAAACGAGCGATGAAGTAATTGATGACTTTTGCGAGAACCTATCTCTATGAGAAATCCTTTTTCAGATACATTGCGACTAGAACAAAATATAGAAATAGATTTGATGCCGAAAATAATATGAGCCTCCAATTAACACGAATCTATTCAGATATTGACAAAATATGTATCTTCAGAAAAACAAGGCTTGGGTCATTAATTTTTGTTTGAATAAAATAAATGTATATCTTTAATAAAATACAATTTTTAATATTGGATCCCGTATATAATTTTATCTCGGTAAAAAGGGTTCCGCGGTATGGCGAAGTTTGAAGACCACTGCATAGCTGATCTAGTTTTGCATCTTTTTTTCTGATCATACCTCAAATCATATAATAGTATAATTAAAAGGAAACTCAAATTGTTAATTGTTTTGAATAATTACAAGATTTAAGAAAGACAGAAAATTACACGAACTAACCTTTAAGTTAAAAATATTTGAATATACAAATTTTTACCAAATATAGTATGAAAATTTTGTCGTTCAATTTCAATCTTAGTTAAAAACTAGATACATGAGGGCGGCTAACAAAGAATGAAATGTTGACCTCTATAATAATTATTAATATACTAGGATTTACAACCGACGATTGGAATAAGAAGTAAAAACAATATTTTATCGTGGGCTACTTTAAAATATTAATAAGTTTATTATATATAAAAACTACATTTAATTTATGTTTATTTTTGTTCAAGATTGCAGCACTGCTATGTATGTGACCTATTGCCATTCAAAAGATTCGCTTTTTTTGGTATAACTACATAATATTTTTTGGCGCAAAGATCTTTCGCAACATCCGCGAATGTGTTAAATTACATGTCCAATTAAGTTATAAGAAAAAAAAAACTATTTTCTTTTTTTTTCTTAATTTGTTTGCTTCACATTTTTATATTTATTGAAAATAAAATGTTTATTTCATTTTAAGTACAGTATAGGCACGATAATTTCAACATTAATTAATTAATTAATTTTTTTTGTAAAACACCTGAAAAAATTGTGCGGAATATCAGGGTTTCGGGGTAAACATGGTTTGAAGAAGATCAGTATAGAATTATGGAACAATTTATCTACTCTTTAAACTAAATTTGGCTATATTAAATAGTACTGGATTGAGCTACAAGATGACAGAAAATCTAGTTAAAATCTTAGTAGAAATTTTTGACTATAGATTTCTATATTTCCATATACAACAAAGATCTAACGCCTGTGTAGCTAGCTTGAACATAACCAGATCTTGATTTTCACAACTATTTTCTGGTAATTTTGATCAATGAAATAACACAGCAGTAGCACCTAATTTCTAAGAAAAGAGGCAATATTTAATTTTTTCTCATATAAGAAAATAGGCTTCAATTTGTACGCAAAACATAAATTATTAGTTTCTAAACAATGTTGAAAGGTTTTGTAAAACTAAATGGTAATGAAGCTTGTACAATTATCAAAGCAAGCTTTAATCTAGCTAGTACCACTGTTTTCTGTTTCTTACTCTAGAAATTAGTATTTAATCTAACTAATTGTGATACTACACTTCTAATTTCTTCACTCAATAGATCTCGGATATAAATCAAGCTTCAATAACTCAGCTTCAAATACAGTCGCATTAACTATAAACTATTGATTATGAATACTTTTCTAGATTTTTACTAGAATATCTTATTTGAATAACTATCCTGTTTTTATTTTCTTTAAAGGATCGTTCAAACTTGACTTCTAGAAATTGTATTACTAAGTAAAATCAAATCAAAATTCGGAATGTCGCCAATTTTATAGTTTAGAGTTTATGCCTATGGAATTTAAAATTAATAAAAGAATATAGATTACGCTTTTCCATATTTCAAATTGATTTTTCTGTGCACCTACGTCACGCGAGACATGAAATACATTGTTAGTAAGAAAAAGCACGATTATTTATTTGAAAGAAAATTGCTATATTAGAAAATTCTTTAAGACATTACCAAAATATACATTACAATATACATTAAAGAAGAGTGGCATTACTGCTCGCTGGTTGAAAGATTTGAAAAAAAAAATATTAAATAAATAAAAAAAATTACAAAAATAGTATTAGTTAACTATGTTTAAACTTCGGAATTTTAAAGTAAAAGTAATGTAATTAGAGTAAATTTGTTAAATGGTTCACTTATTTTAGAAAAATAGCAACAAATGGCTCAATTATTATGAAACCAGAGGTAAACTAGTAGCCTAGTATATTTAATAAAAGAAATTTAATTAATTTTTGATACTATAAAAATTGAAACAAATCAACACGATTTGAATTAAATTCAAAAGCAATTTAATTCTTTTAAGATGTTGTTAAAGATTATCAATCCTTGCCAAGGTTTTTTTAATTACTATGTAGTCTTAGTATCTCTACAAAGTATGTAATTTGAAATTGATATCAAATCATTGTGTATTAAAAATTTTATGGTTCATTGAAGTGAAATAGAATTTTCATTACTATTTATTTTATTAGATAGATGACCGAACAAATTATTATATTTGAAAATTGATATAATAAAATAAATGTCTAAGCTTTTTAATTATACTAGAGATGTTTGAAGTGATAAAATGACATTATTATTGTCATCTATCAAGCTTATTGTCAGACCATTTTATTATATTTTTAAGAAATCAAGAAATTAATTCTAATGGATTTGAATGTGTTCTAATTTATGGAATTTAAATAACATTTATATTTTCTATAATTAATGTAATACTTGTCAATGCTAAAAAAAAATACAAAGTATCGAAAGACAAAAGATTATACTAAGCATCTACTTAAGAACCAGGAAGATCAATTTCAAGCGTTCTGTTAGACTCATAATATCAATAAATTACTTTCAGTGTTATTTTAATTAAAACAAATTACATATATGAGAGCATGTGTAAACAAAAATCTTAATAATACCACAGCATAGTAAGCAAAGCTCGCAACTTGTATTAATTTTGGCCACATTTTCAGTCTGCAAAGCATGCCAGCATAGATTTTCATTCTGTAAACAAGATATTTCGTTATTAGTATTTGTAAGAAAAAACAAGTTGCGATATACAAATAAATGTATTCAGAGTCTTTTTTTACAAACACTAATAACGAGATATATTTCTTTGCAGTTCTGCAATGATGCCAAAAGTGTATACACAAATAATTTTTGGTTCATTTTCTGTGTGGTACAATATAGTACCAGCGATTGTAATATTTAATGTTTTGCACTTGGTTGCGTGCTATGAGCTGTATTAAAGTACGAGTAAATATCCACCAAACGGCAAGCTAAAATGATACTGATTGGGCCGGATTGCCGAAGGACGAGAATGTGGATTGGACTCGAGCCTAATACCCCCAGAACCATTGTGGGTATTTGGACAGGAAAATGCTCCTTAAACTAACACATGTGGAAAATAGGGGTGGCCAAGAGTCCGATATGCCTGTCTGGAAGAAAATGAGTCAGCAGAACATGTTTGTGTGAATGCCCAGCCTTTTTTAGAACCAGATTTGCTACACTGGGTGCGTGCAACCTGAGTAAGGAGGGGCTAGCTAACTTGAAGTTGGCCTTCATTAGAAGGACAAACCGGAGAAGAGACCTAGCCTCTCAAACAACTTTTTAGGAGGAGGCACAATGGGGCAGTTAGGCCTACGTGTTAGGGCCCGCAAATGTGCGGACCCGTCCAATACAATCCTTACATAACTACGCGTTCAGAATTCGTTTTGCGCGTTTTTTTGGACACATTTACAGAAACCGATTATTTTTCATATAGACTAAGAAAAATTTTCCAATAACATTTAAAATATCCACAAAATAAAAGAAAATCAATAACAATTTCCGGAAAATAATGAAAATATCCCATATAAATTGATATTAATGGAATTGATGATGTTTTACTGAATAAAATTTACATTAAAATTTCAAGTTTTCTTATCTCTTCTTCATAAACTTTTAATGTTCTTATAATTAAGATTATTTAATTAAGATTTTACTTCATCATATAATTATAGCGAAGAAAACTAATATATTTGTTGGTTTTTATAATCTTTCAACTAAATATGAAATAAAAATATAATTTCATTTAATAATAAATGACATTGATTAAATTTAATATTAAAAAAGGTAAAAGCAAGTTACTTAAGGCGCCAAATGGTAATTTTGCTGAGGTGATAAATTTTGTTGGTTTTTCTTTATTTTTATGATGATCTCATATTACTAGTATAAGGAAGTTCTCTTGATTAATAAATAAGTTTTATTTTCTGAATAAAATATAATATTTCTTTTTTATACAATCTTATTTGAGAGTTCAAAGAAATGCGTGGTTTATTTAGCGAATGAAAAATGAAAAAGTTATTTTTAACTATTTTTAACTATAATAAAATCAATTAAAAAATCAAAAAAATTTGACCAACTGAAAATTTAAGTCAAAAACTATTAATATTTCATGTTAATTAGATATTACAAAATATTTAAGTTAATTAAAAGAAACCTCTTCCAGCAAAAGAAAATAATAACAAATCTCTTGAAAATCTCCAATGAACGTAATTAAAGTAATTAAAATAAATTTTAATTTGATTGTTTTGGTTTTGATTTGCCTTTAAAAAAATAATATTTTGAAATGTACTTTTTTTAATTAAAAAAAAAAAATCCTAATTAAAAATTATTACACAAAAAACATTCAAATATTACTTAATATTCAAATTTTCAATATTTTAAGTAATTAGTTAATGTTAAAATAAGTAATGGTCAACAACAACAATTCACTTTCTTATACTCTAGCTAGGAGAAAACCATAAATGAAGTATGCAGCAAAATTTTATCGATGTATGAAACTTTGATACTACGTTTAAAGTGTGACAATGCTTTCTACCAGGACAGGTTGAACTTAATTGGCCTGACCTCTTTGGAAAATCGCCGCAAGGCACATGTTTGTCGGGAATATTGATGCTCCTCGCGTTCTTGCGGCGTTGCCTCTACACGTCTGCTCACGGCCTTTACGTTCTGTCGAACTTCTTAAAATTAATTTTCATCGTACCAACTATGGTTGTTATGAGCCGGTTTCTAGTATGCTACGTGAAGTTAATGGCAACGCTATTATTTTTGATTTATGCACTAGCAAAGCTGAATTAAAAAACGCGTTATTTGGTATCAATTTCATGAATAATTAATACACCCTAACTCCGATGTGTGCACTATTTGTGCACTTATTGGCTCCTGTCGAACTCTAATTTTGTTCCATGCCCACATGTATTTTTTTCGCTTGTATTAAGCAGTAAGTAAAATAAAATTATACCTTGTTACAAGCTGCACCGTTGGTATTGATCCCAAGGTATGTGCGCCTCTAGTATTATCTACTTTTAAATGATTATGACCAAAGCAGCATGGTTAATTTTGTGAGAAATTTTTGTTAATAGTAATTAGATAGATTTTATATGGACTATAAAAATACAGCAGTTTATGTGAAATTAAAGAAAACTTATTAAATTGTGTATAATAAAGTTTGATGGTAACCGATAGTAATGCACTAATTTCTGTTACTATTTAAAAAAAAAATTCCAATCAATTTTAGCTCTTTGAAGTTTTAAAAGTAAATTTAATTACTTAATTAAATGATTATATTTGTAAAGAAAATTTGTGGAATTTTTTTACATATGGTTTTATTGAAATGTGTTAATTTTTTCCAATATATTTTTTATTATTCAAGTCTGTTGTAAAGCAGTTCTTGTGAAATAAAATGTTTGACAACAATTTCATAGTACTATAACATTTTGCATCATAAATATAAGTTCTTATTAAACCAGAAATGCAAAAGTCTAGAGTCACAACAGAGATGTCAGATCATTGCCCTGAAAAATTCTGGCTTTTTATGAAAAATCGCCTTTAAGTGCAAGTCATAAAAGTTAAAATGTAAAAACATGGTGAGTCAATTATAGGTATGAGTAATCTCGTATACAAGTTACAATTGAGAATTAAGAAAATTACTACTTTAAAGGTATGACAAAAAAATTAATATTTTTCGCTTTAAACTTTTAATTTCGTCAAGAACGAAATCAAAAGTTTTAAACTTTCTTTCAGGCCTTAGATAAAAGTAAAAGTTGCATCTTTTTTGTATTTGTTTGTTTGTTTTTGTGTTACTTTTAGGTTTAGTCGATGATATCGCAATCTAAACTTTCTCTAAAAAAAAAAAATAGCAAACCAAAATTTTTCACAAAATTAGGACAAAATCATAATACTGTGTTAAACTTTTTACCATCTCTTATATTCTTGTATAAAAAAAAATATATATATTTAACATTTCGTTTCACTTCAATTATGAATCTTTAAAATAATGGAAGTTTTGTCGAAACCGCCTACAATTTGAGATAAAGACGAAAGAGATGTATGACACCCAAACATACCTATATGAAGAAAGAAAACAAAAAAAAAACATTGCCTAAGAAAACCAATCACACAATGCGACGATATAAACTCTTTGCGTAAGACTTTTATAAACTCAATTACGTGAACAGTTAGAAGTTCAGTTAACTTCTTTTCACCTGGAGGTTCAGGCCCACAAAAAAGACAACATAAGAAAAGAAAAAACAAGCCACTAAACAAACATATGCAAACATATTCATGTGGGCAAACAAAACAATATCGTATGAGAGTCAAAAAAAAAAGATAATAGAAAAAAGAAACAAGACTTTTGTAGGGCCTGGAAAAAGCACGAAATTGATCACCTGGCGGCTTATAGAAAATTCTAAAAATTCATTTCTTAAAAGTATTTTTCTTGATTCATGATGATTTTGCAATTATCCGGACGAAAGAAGAAAAAAAAACGAAATATAGTCAATTTTAAAAAGCTTTAAGTATAATTTAAATTTTTGCACTGTACACAAATCAACTCAATCATTCAGCACGAAACATATATAAGGAAAGTGTGAATAAACTTTCAATCAAGTTTTTTTTTCTTTTTAATTTCGGTAATATTCACATTAAGTACAAAAAAAAAGTAGACTTTTTGTGCAGATATTATAAGAACTTTAAGAAAGCAAAAGCAACACATCTCTCATCAATGTTTTAGAAGACAATATAAAACCATATAGAAGCGTTAAGACCAAAAAAAAAACGAAAGAAATTATACCGCAAGAAAACCGTGGAGTCATCTTAAAGACATTCAACTTTATGTTAACTCCGTTAAGAATCGCGAATCCTTTTCTTGGTTGATCTTTTTTCTTCGTTCTTATAATAAAAGAAATGTAAAAAGAAAATTTCTTGAAAAGAAATATTCATTCCTCTTCAGACACAATCGATAATGATGAAAAAAAATCGATGGCTATAATACGACAATCGACTTGCAGAATATAAGTGGTGAATGAAGATGGTAGGAGGAATGCCCTAATAGGAGGAATCTGATCTTGTCTCGTATTGTGTACTCATAAAGTCAAGAGTAGATCATGGCACATTATTATACAAGTAGTACTACTACAATATATACAATAGGGGTATTCCATTAACATTATGGTTCTTCACGCTTCGTTGTATGTGGTCGATGCAAGTAAAAAAACATTTCGTCGTAGTGGAAAAAGATCATATAAGAACATTTTCTTTTTTTTGAAACACCACAAAATATGTTTTGTAATTCAATATTATATGTCGTATTGTCATAAAAGGATGGCGAATGAAATTATTCCGGAATAGATATTTACACTACAGAAGAATTGGATGTGTTATGATGAATATATCCCATCTAAACTTAGCCTTGATTATTGATCATTAATTAATTTCAGTTAATCGGACCGGCGAGGATGCACCAAGGTATTCGCTATGAAGAGAGCCTCTTTCGCTGCCCTAAATATTGAAGAACCATTTTTGCAAGAAAAGTAAAGTCAATTAACTTTTCTTGCAAAAACCGAATTTCCATTGCTTCGCTATCAACTATAGTCTTAATAACGTTTAAAACAATTTAGCATGCATATAATTTTGTATGCATACTGATGGCAGATGATGGTGAACGATAATCCAGACCCACCCGGCAAACTAGTTAGTACAATTAAGCTAGGCGTGTTGCACTTTAGTTGTTCCCAAGTGCTGTTATCATCTCGTGCCATATGTTTGCAAGGATGATGGTACGATTCTGATCATATTAGAGTTTTCAATAGTTTTGCTTCGGTTACACCTCCCCATGAAAGTGCATGACATTTTGCTACGCCCTTTCATCTTTTACCCCTTTTTTATATGGAACAAATGATAATAGCTTAGGTTTTTCTAATACAACACAGCTCGTTTTAATTTGCATTAACCAATTTTATACAATTCTACAATTTTATACAATATATTAGGAATACCCCTAATATGTAATACATATTCATTGGCAATAGTAGTTATAGAATTCTAAAGCATTAATAGAAGAGAATTATATATATATTCTTACATGCGAATTGGCAAAGATCATTGGCCGAATGTGATCGCGCGTCAAAATATATAAATTCGTGTATATTATTATTCTCAATGATTTAACAACAAAACTCCAAAACACTTCACTTTTTCTTCATCATTTCATTTTAACAGAAAAAGAACATTTCTTTTCAAGATACTTATTTATTTTCTTTTTCATTTTGCAAAAAAAAAAAAATAAGAATTATCGAATTCCATTGAACTAAAAATTCTTGATGATCGAACGATCTTTGATGATGATGATGATCCATTTTTATATGCTTTTTTTTGTTGCCTTTTCTTTGCAATTATTTTCATTTTGTTTGAAATATAATTCTTTTTTTCTTCCGGAGAGGAAGTCCAAGGTACCCGCCATTCGCAGAAAATATTCTTATATTGTAAGACAAAAACAAAAGTACAATTTTATGAGGTTATTTACCGCGGTCAAGTAAGTCGGTAGAATTTTCAAAAACCAAAAACAACAAACGTGATTCATTAGAAATTGTCTGTTTTTTTTGGAATTTGGTTTTTGGGAAATTTTGGGAAAACAAAAAAAAAGAGGTGATGATTCTTTAATCGAATTACATAATTTTTCTAAGACTTACCAAAGGAAAAATATGATTTTCGCAATCAAAAAAAAAATATATATTTAACCAAAAGTTGTCCTTCGATCAATTTATGATCGGCGGCGAATCGATCGCGCGAATAAATTGATACTCTTTCTTTTTTTTCTGAAACAGATATCCTCTTTTACTCGTTTTAACACTAGTAATATAGTGTTTTCACTAAATAACAATAATAACTAATATTATTAATATTAAATTATGAAAATTTTGTAAATTTTTCCAACACTTTTTTTTCTATAATTTTCCAAAAATCTTCACTTTCACTAGTAAATTCCAAAATGATTATTTTTATATGATTTTTTTTTTGTGTTTTGGTTCGAAATACTTTAATTTTTTTTTAATTAAAAAAAATTTCACAATACTTATTTTTATTTCTTTAAAAATATAAAATCCAATGTTTTTAGCCAATATTTTGTTGGTTTTTGGGCCCCCATTTAGCCAGCATTTGTATTAAATATGAAAAATTTTGCCATATATAAAACATTTGCTTCTGTTTCCAAAAAAATAAAAAATAAAAAATAAATAAAAACAATTAAAAACAAAACAAACAAAAATTATTAAATGCCGAAAGTTGGTTCAGTTTATTTTTAACCAATTAATTATCTGCTTTTTTTTTTTTAAATTAGTCAAAATTTTTAGATAAAATAAAAAGAAAAATTCTCTTTTTTAATATAAGCTCTCGAAGAAAGAAGCAGAAATATACGATAACTACTTGCGACTGACTTAAGAAGAGATCAATAAAAATTTAGATACTCAAGAAATTAATCCGTTTGGGCTGCCCGCCAACGCGATACTAAAACTTATAAAAGAAAACTTTGAGGAGGTTGTGTTGTGTGGTGATGTTAAGAAGAAGAAGTCTTCCACAAAACAGTATTTTTTTTTTAAAAAGCTTTCAGAATTTTGTTCAAATCCGCATACAAATGAAAACTCGCGATTTTCTTATTATATAGGCACAGCATACTGTCTCTTATACTGAGAAATAGGTAAGGTAAGGTAAGGTATACTATATAATACATTTCCTCTTTTTATTGTATTAAACTGTTGCTTTGACAAGTTGTACAAGGCAATTTAATAGCGGTGGGTTTTAGCGGCAAACGGGTAAAAAAGGTAGAAACAAAAAAAAAAACATAATCTACATAATTTCTGCTAACTTGAGAGATTTGCTTCACGTCACCAGACGACTCGATCTCTATAGAGCTTTTTCTCTCTTCGCTTTTCGATTAAATATAATAAACAGGTAAGAATTATGGTGTATTCGGTGAATAGGGACGCAGAACAGGTAATTCTGCAATATGAATTTTATATAAAAATTGAAGCTTTTATAATAAAGTACTGCCAGCTTAATACTAACTAAACTGGTTAGTGATTAATTCGAGTACAGATATTTAATTAGTTCAACTAGCAACAATATATTTCGTAGATTTACGCAATTTTACTCTAAATTAATAACAAAATTATGATATCATATAAATAGGTCAACGTATTTACAAATAATTTCAAAATGTTGAAAAATATGATAGTATATTTGAAAGACGTAAGAATAAAGAAGTATGAAGTACTTGAATTAGTTCTAGGTATTATGGCGTTAGTGCTATTATTTTCACATTGTTTATCATGAAAGTATATTAAGTACATTAATAACATCTGCTTTAATTTTTATTGATTTCAAAATGTCGAGTTTTATGGCAACAAAAAGGCGCGTGCATATTTGTTTCAATCCAAAGAAAAATGCCACTGAAAGTCATCGTTCGTTTAGTGAATATGATCTATCTGCAAACCCTTGTCGAAATTGATTTAGGCGATTTAAACATAATGATTTTAATCTGAAAGACTGCCGGTCCGTCGAAAAAATTTGAAGATGATAAATTGAAAACATTATTAGATGAAAACATGGTGAAACAGTTAACGTTGGTCATTACTGACAATAAGGTGCTTTACTAACATGACAACGCTCGGCCACATATTGCAAAATCTTTTAAGAAAACGTTGGTAGCACTTAGATGGAATGTTTTACATCCCACCGCTATATATTGAGAATACATTGTACCACCTTATTATCATTTGTTTCGAATGATGGCCTCTCTGTAAATCACTTCAAAATTTATGTTAAATTAACAAAAAAATGCTCGATAAATGAATTTGCTTCAAAACAGGAAGAGTTTTTTAGTCACTACAGAGAACCAATTTGTTCTTCGAAAGATGAGGAAAAATTTATAGCTAACCACACGACTCCATTGGACTTATTTCAAGACTTATGCCGGCGCCAGACGATGCTACGAACACCTTCCAACGTTGGACGCTTGATGGTTGGACGCATCGTGTGGCCGATGCGCGAACTAAGTGTGTCCAATATCATGTGTCCAACGTTCGTGTTGGAACATGTTCGGGCTGTTGTCGGTCTTTTAACACGCGTCAAAGACATTTTTGAAACCCCACCACAACATTTGGTTCACATTTCGTGGATTTAAATTCCACTGCTACACGAATCGTCCAACACTGGATGGTTTTATAATTTGAAATAATATATGTATTTTTTATGAAAAGGAGCGAATTTTCATTATTGCTATATAAAAAAATGTTTTTATAGTGCTTTATAGTGTTTCTTTAATTATAATTAATCAAACAGGAATTATGTTAATTCATAATTTATAAAAAATATTGTTTTTTTGATTTAAGGTTGTCTGCTTTTATTTAAAGACACCATCCACCACCTCCTTTTACGTCTTTTAAATTTAACATATTTTTTGCGAGCAGTAATTTGCAACAAGACAACAAAACTACTGTCGCGGCAGCAGCGACAACATCATCATCATTTTCCATTTTTTAAATAATTTTAAATTATTATTAAATATTATTATTTTTAATAAAAATATTATAATAATATTGTATTTAATTTAAATACACAAATGTCAGAAAAAATTGAACCAACATTTGAATCAAATGTATTGGATCAAACATTCGTTCCACCGTGTAGCAGGACACTTGCCATGTCAATCGTCCAATATTTGACTCAAACTTTGGAGGCAAACATTTGAATCAAACGTTCACCCCATCGTCTGGCGCCGGCTTTATTTTCAGTCGGACTGAAAAAAAAGTCTTGCGGAGACTTTTAAATTTGGATTTTTTTGTCAGTCTGACTGAAAATATGTCTTGAAATAAGCCCAATGGAGTCACGACGATGGACAATACTTTGAATAAAATAACTACACAAAATTAATTCAAGTACTCAAAATTGTTTCAAAGAAATTCTTAATGAAATCTTTAGTTTCAAATTAAATTTAGAATTTCTTATGGTAACACTCAAAAAAGAAACAAGTATACATATCAACACAACACATGTCTATTCTTTGCAGAACATTTAATTTGAAACTATGTATGTTCCGTAGGTTGTGTTTTTATAAATGATTGCACCACTTCGTAAGTTTTTTAAGTCGCTTTTGTGAACATGTATTTGCCAGCAAACATAAAGATACAATCATTTCTGGTTTTATTCTTATTTAACACTATCATAATAAGTGGTTTTTAACCGCACTATTGATATTGATGATGATGATGATGATAATGATGACGACGATGGCTAGAGCACGCATATGAAGATAAAACTTCAGTTTTGGTCCAATTGCAGCACAACTTTTGCCCCATGTAAAATTTTGTAATATTGCAATTAAATATGTGGAGCTTTTAACGGTGGTATATGTATGTACGTTAACGATATTGCAATATACCATAATTTCTATATTTCATGTTCAAGTGTACTTTAAATTAAATGCGTTGAATATTTAGCTAAATATTATAAAAACAAAAAAAAATTTCAATGGTGTCGTAATTCGAATACTACGTGTTTTATATAAACTACATATATGCGGTAATCGCACTAAGTCTTATACTGTATAGTGAGATCGAAATACTAAAATGCAAATGCATTAAAGAAATTGTTAAATATATTAAATCAACTATACGAGAAACCTTGCTAATATTCAAATTAACGTGGGAGATATTTAGTCTATTTTATTCTTTTTCTTAAAGAAAAAAAAAATTATAATTAACTTTCAACGAATTAAGTTTATACTTAGTTAGTCATCCAATTAACAGACGCGTGCTTTTAATAGTTTTATAAGAGAAGATTTCTTAATTCATAAATTACTTTAAGATTAGATATAAAATTACTACTAATTGCAATATAATTGTACATGAAGATGTTATATGTGATGAATTTTTAGTGGTTTAATAAACTGGATCTAATTAAGATGTGTTCATCCCAAGCAGAAATTTAGTCAATATTTTGATTGAACAATTTTAATTGAGAAAAAGACACAGGACGTAATTTGGATCTTACTTAAATCAAGTTTGTCTTCATAGTTTGGTAAAATTAACTTTATTTTTGCTTCAGTAATTTTGATACATTGAAATCTTCCGGGAACAAAATTTTTCACGATTTACTGATATGTATTTTTATGGACATGAAAAAAACTATTAAATATTTAAGAAGCAAGAACTTTTGGTGCAATATCCAAAAGTGTCACTATCTGAAAATCAACCATTGAAATTAGAATATACTAAAAAACCAGATAAATGGCGTACCAGATACTACCAATTTTAAAATACAAGGATAACAACAAAAATTCTACAGGGTGGCCATTGAAAGACTGAAGAATTTAAAAAAGCCATAACTTGTTTTTGAAAAACTTGAAAGAACGGGTTTATGTAAATAAACCTCGAACAATTTAAGAACTTAAGAAGAACATTCGAACCGAAATCCAATGTTTAGGACCTGAAACCTTATACGTACGGTCGTGGAAAATGTTGTGGAAAGAGCCTGTATTTGTGTGAGCAGGAAAATTGTGATCATTTGTTGGATGTTATTTTCCACACATACGTTTGTAAAAGTTACTATATTTGGTTCTATATCATTCAGTCTTTTAGTGGCCACCTTCTATATATACAATATATAAGCGAATACAAACATTTAAGACCATAGTGATCCATTCTAAAGCTGAAAAGGTAGATCTCCCACCTACATAACAATCAGCCAACAATTATTCGGTAAGTTTTCCTCTGAAGACCAATATACTATATGTACATATGCAGACTTTTATTTCTGACCGTATGTAAAACGGTTCCACCAGTAAAATGTATACAAAATTACAAGTATAAAGTCGTTTATCATTTTTGGTTTTCATAAAACAATTTTTCGGTGCATTTGAAAGGGTCAATATTAAATTAAGAGTGTAATACGCGTGGTATAGCAATGATTTTTGTGAGAAAAACTTTTCGTTGACCTCCAATACAAAATTCAATGAGTATACAAAAGTTTAATAAAAAAAAAAAAATGTATTGTGATTTACTGATCATAAATCATAAAAACTTGCTCGTCTCCACCTCCATCCACCACAAGCACTAAATCTAAGGTACCAAAAACAAATAATAATGGTATTGATCTTTAATTATATTTTCTTTGAACACCTAAAGTTTAACCTCAAGTGGGAGTATATTGAACCGAGAGAGAGAGATCATATATAACATATATGATAAGCAACAAAATATTCATAAAATTTGATAAAAATCAGTTTTGTGACAATTGTCAAAAAAAGAAAAGAATGTGTGGTGAAAAAATGAACAGGATGAGCGCCTACCGTTGTGGCTGTTAACACTTTGTGGCATGATCACCTTGTAACCAATTTTTTATATTCATATATAAACCTAAACTTAGTTTTTTTTTTCTTTTCTTTTAAATATTATTTAATCTTACATGGTTGATTTAGTAAAGAAATCAGTATGAAAATTATACACATATATGGTGACTACTTGTGATTTGTTTTCCTGTCGTGTTTATATATAAAACAAAAAATAAATATGGCTACTTTGCGTGTGATTCAACGATAAAATTAAATATAATATCAGTTGAAAAATTGCTTCAATTTAATTCTGTAATATTTAAATTGAAAGGCTAAGGAATCTTGAATACCAATAATCCATCCATATCAAGAGAGGTCGTATACCAAAGAAACTTATCATTTTATTACGTGTATCGAATTAAAATGATGAATCTTTTAAGAAATTTTAAAAAAATTATACATAAGGGAATGTTTTTGCATATCTCGATATTAAAATATTCGATACTGCATTCATTAAGATGGAAGAGGTCCATTTGTCGACACCACTGTCGGAGATTGTGGCTCAACGTGTTGAACTACGAAATCTGTGATCACACAGGTTCGAATTCTAATCAGGTTGAAGGAAAGAAAAACAAATATTCATCTATTCTTAGTTCGAAAATCTGATTTATTTCCAGTCCCCAACCCATGTTTTGGATAAAAAACTAAGTAAGGTTGTCAATAGTGTCAATAGATTTTCATGAAAGTTGTGACATACATTCGAGATAAGCCAACTAAGAAGATAGGATTTGTCTCCATGTCTCCACTTGATAGGTGGCCCAAAATACAAAAACATGTGAACTGTGGCAGTGGCGAAGTGCGGAAACGTAGCCAGACGAGCTGATCGGGTTTTGAAACGAAAGAGCAATGAAGCATTCAATGATATTGTCATGTTAAAGTTCCATAGCGGTCAGGCCGAAATAGAGGAAAGTGTGTAAACTCACGGCTTTGCTTTGCGAATTTTTTTTCTTATATTTCATTGGAATAAAATTAATGAATATTTTTTTTATACAATATTTTTATTTTTGCGGTCATCAAGCATATAAAAGTTAAAAACAAAACCTGTGTGACAAAGTTTTGACGTAAAATAATTAATTCGAAACGATAGTAGCACTATTAAACAGGGCGTAAAAAAAAATATTAAATATCGGCCAAGGGTTAAAAGTAAATGGATACCAAAAAAAAAAAAAAAATATAATTGATTATTAATTTTTCTAGACCATGAAATATGTAATTTTTTGGTTAAAATTTCAATTTTCAAAAAATATTTATTAAGAATATTGAGTTTCAGTTCAGTAGTTTTCTTGGCAAAAAAGAAAAAAATTCATTTTCAAGTTCGTCTCTTAAGTTTTTTTTTTTTTCTTTTTTTTTTGAAAATTTGTTTAAAAAATATATTCAAAATCTTAAATTTTAGATTTATCATAAAATATGTATGTAAAAGTTCAAAGGAACTTTTAGATATTTCTTATTTGAATATTTTTTAGAAGGAAAAATATTTTTTTATTCGAATCCTGCGTGCAAGTGTAACTACTATAACTTTATATTAAGCTTATTTTTCATGATTCGCTGAACGCTTATTTTCAATTCATTTGCTAATATTGCTGAACTCCGCTCCGGATTACGATACAACCGACTACGCACTTTGTTTACGTTTTCTCGAGTAGTTGCAGAGCATCGTTGGCCTCCGCCATAGCGTTTTTTTATGCTCCGATTCTCGTCGAATCATTTAATCGTACGATACATAAACTTTTCACTCAAATTCATGTGATTTAACTCTCTCCGAATTTCGATGTTTGACTTGTGGGAAGATATTTCCCAACTTGAAATTAATTAAAAGAATTTTACTAAGTTAACCTCTCTAGCCGAGAATCTATATTTTTCTAAAACATTTTTACAATTCTTTTATTTTTTACATTTTTCAAAGGTTACTATTTTAATTTAATCAAAAATATGAAATTTACAATTAAGTAGTTTTAATTTCAAATGCCTACTTACTAACCAAATTCCAACCAAAAATAACATAAGGTGTAGCACTCTACAGTACTCCCCTTTTAGTTGATACTAGGTAGGGTACATAGTTCAACGTAATATTCATTATGTTATTTTTAATTAAAATTTATATTAAAAAACTTATTCTAAAAAAGTACTTTTCAATTAGGGTTTAATATACACTGGTCTTGAAATCTGACTTGTTTTCTTGATCTGGTATTTGGATAAGCTGATGGCTGTGAAAAGCTGTTGGCTTTTTGTAGCGAAGAATTCTTAACTTCGGTTGGTGAAGTGGTGAAATGAGCTGCTTTTAATCGATCGATAGTTACTGTGACTTCCTTGTTATTAACTAAAAGTTTAAAGAATTTTTCGCCTCGGTGAACAATTTGAAATGGACCATCAAACGGCGGTGTAAGTGAACTACGTACAGTGTCATTACGCAGAAATACATGAGAACACGTTTCTAACTCTTTCTGCACAAAAACTTTTTCTTTACTATTATTTGAAGTAGCTGTTGGACGAATAGATGTCATATGATCTCTTAGCGTCTTGACGAAGTCAGATTGAACAATCTCCATTTTGTCTTCTGTAAAAAATTGACCTGGTAGCATAATTGTAGTTCCATAGACCATTTCAGCTGGTGAACAATTAAGATCTTCCTTAAACGATGTTCGTAAACCTAAAAGTATAGTTGGTAAAATGTCATACCAATCCTTAGTCTGATATGCCATAATTGCTGCCTTTAATACTCTATGCCAGCGTTCTATTAACCCATTTGACTGAGGGTGGTATGCAGTAGTGTGAATGTGTTTAGTTCCAAGGGTCTTCGACAATTCTTTAAATAGTGTAGATTCGAACTGTCTTCCTTGATCTGTTGTTATGCGTAAGGGTACGCCAAAACGGGCTATCCAGCCAGACATGAGTGTTGATGCTACTGTTTCTGCCGTTATATCGACCATTGGAAATGCTTCGGGCCATCTTGTGTAACGGTCAATACAGGTAAGTAGATAACGATAACCCTTAGACACAGGTAATGGACCAACTATATCCACATTAATGTGTTCAAAACGCTTATTAGGAAGCAAGAAAGTAGAAAGTGCCGTTTTGTTATGTTTGTGAATTTTTACTTTTTGACAGGAAATACATCGGCGAACAGTCTCAATACAGTCTTTGTTGATACCTGGCCAAACAAAGCGCTGTGTAATTAATTTAGTTGAGGCTCTACTACCTGGATGCGAAAGCTCGTGAAATTTTAATATTATGTCTTCACGAAATCTTTTTGGTATATAAGGTCGAATAATGTCATTTGTAATGTCACAATAAACCTCTGAAGATGAATCAAACATTTTAAATAATTTTAAATTTAAAGAGTGTTTACCGCTTTTAAGTAAATCACTTAGCTCCGGATCACTTTGTTGTTCAATAGATATTCCAGGATAATCAATGATGATGTTTTTACCCACAGTACTAATCCTAGACAAAAAATCTGCAACTACGTTGTCTTCTCCCGCTACATAGCGGATGTCATGAGTAAATTGACTCACAAAATCTAAATGTCTTAATTGCCTAGGTGATGCTTTGCCAGATTTTTGATAAAAAGCGAATGTAAGTGGCTTGTGATCAGTATTGACATAGAAATCTCTGCCTTCCAGCATGTGACGAAAGTGTTTAATTCCTAGGTAAATAGCCAATAATTCACGATCATAAGTACTGTATTTATTTTCAGCAGAAGATAATTTCTTGGAAAAGAAACCGAGTGGCTGCTGAACGTTGTCAACGTATTGATGTAAAACAGCACCAACAGCTATATTTGAAGCATCAACTGTTAGGGATAATTGTGCATTCGTTGCAGGGTGAGCCAGAAGCGTCGCATTAGCTAAATCAGCTTTGCATTTTTCGTAAGCTACAACTGCTGCTTCATTCCATGCGATCCTCGTATTGTCATTCTTCTTGTTGCCAGGAATTAAATCTTGTAGGATCATTTGGTTATCGACTGCATGAGGAATAAAGCGACGATAAAAGTTAATCATTGCTAGAAAACGCTTTAATTCCTTAGCTACTGAAGGCTGAGAAACATTGTGAATGGCTTTAACTTTAGTTTCAAGTGGAGAGATGCCGCTCGATGTAATATGGTGTCCTAGAAAATCTAGCTCTGGTTTACCGAATTTACACTTCGAAACGTTGATTGTTAAGGCATGATCTCGAAGACGTTGAAATACTGTTCGCAACTGATGCAAATGTTCTTCAATATCTCTTGAAGCAATAATTATGTCATCTATATAAACAAAAACAAAATCTAAGTCAGCTAAAACCTCATTGATGAAGCGTTGAAATGTTTGGGCCGCGTTTCGAAGCCCAAATGTCATAAACTTGAATTCATACAAGCCAAATGGTGTAATTATAGCCGTCTTCGGAATATCATCTGGGTTAACTGGTATTTGATGAAAAGCCTTATTTAAGTCTAATTTTGAAAATATACTTTTTCCATGTAGGCAATGGGCGAAATCTTGTATAAATGGGATAGGGTATCTATCCGGCACTGTAATAGCATTCAGTCTCCTATAATCACCACATGGACGAAATGAGCCATCAGGTTTTGTAACTAAATGTAATGGACTGGCCCAACAGGAACTAGAAGCTTGACAAATACCCTTCTTAAGTAAATGCCGGAATTCCTCTTGGGCTGCTTTTAGCTTATCTGGCGGTAATCTTCGTGGTCTAGCAAAAACAGGTGGGCCTTTCGTTTCAATAAAATGTGAAATTTTAGACGATTTAGCTGATAGTGTATCAGGATTCAATGTTGTAATTTCTGGAAATTCAGCCAGTAATACTTCGAATTTATTTCGAGAATTATACATCTTTAACGCATCGACGGTAGCAACGGATATTACTTTACATTGTAATGCAAGCTGCGTCTTAGCGTCAATTAGCTTATTACGTTTAATGTCGACTAATAAATCATAATTCCGGAGAAAATCTGCACCCAGAATTGGTATATTAACGTCAGCTACTATGAAAGTCCATTGAAAATTTCGTCGTAATCCCAGATCAACATTGATTGTCTGCTGTCCGTAGGTTTTTATGCGAGTACCATTGGCCGCATACAAATCTATTGGAAAAGAAAATTGTGATGCAATTTGCTGTGTTTTTTGTTTTGCAGATGGTGGAATGGCGGAAATGTCAGCGCCAGTATCGACTAAGAATCGTCTTCCAAATTTTTCTCGGTAATATAAAGTCGATTCACCATCTGCAAGTTATTTAGTTTTTTGATTCTTGTAAAAATGAACAAGGCTGGTTACACTTAGTGGCATTCTGTCCAAACTTATAGTGATACCAGCATAATGGACGGTTGGTTGCTTCATTAGTTGCATTGTTTGTTGGATTATTAAATTGAGTTGTAGTTCGGCGTCGTGAATTGCTTCTCGCACGAATTTGAGATGACAGTTCCCGAACTAAGGTTGTTAATGATTCAACATCCTTCTTTAGATCAGCTATTGAAGGATCTTGTACAGTTGAAACAGCATTAGTTGATTGTGCTGGAATGGGTTGATTGCTGATGCTAGAAATGTCTGCAACTTCGACAATCCTGTCAGCTAATGTTGCTAAAGCCTTTAAGTCGAGATCACTAACTGACAAAATTGTTCTTGCTTGGAGTGGCAAACACTTTAACCAAATCGCCTTCAATAGCTCCATTCCTACCTTATTGCCACCTAACTTTCTCATTTCATTCAGTAATTGTGTGGGTGTACGGTCGCCCAACTCTATTTCAGAAAGCAGTCTTTTAAGCTTCCTTTGTTCTGATTCCGAAAATCTTTCTATTATCTGTCTTTTTAGATTCTGATACTTATTTTCAACAGGAGGGGTTAAAATTGCTTCACTAACCTGAGTGAGTATCCTACTCTCAATGGCTGCCACCACTGTATTAAATTTTGAAACATCTGTTGTAATTCCTGAATTTGAAAATTGACTCTCCACCTGTGCAAACCAGATCTCAGGAGATTCCTCCCAAAATGGTGGTACTTTCACAGCAATGCGAGTAATCTCAACAGTTTCCTTACTTGGTTCGGTTGACATATTTTTAATTTCTTTACTAAATTAGCACAAAAAGTTCAATGTTTCTGTTTCTATAAATTTTCACACTTTGGTTCACAAAAAATTTTCTTTCCAATATTATATTATAAATATAAATATTATATTTCAGTTTTGTTCACACAAATTTAAATACACACGCGAAACCGTACTAATGTCATTAAATGTAACACATATAGAGAGTTGAAAATTTCTGTTTAGGGAACAAAATATTGCGTAATTCTTTAAAAACTAATTCTTGTAATTTTCAAATTAGCTAGCAATACAAGAATCAAATATATATTTCTCCAAAAAAAAAATGGCGTCAAAGTCTCTTTTTTCAGTGTGAAAATCGATTTATTCCGATATAAATTCACTTTTCACTAGATTAATTTTGCCGTAAAAAAGAACAAAAAAGATCGAGAAAAATTAAGACTTTTACACGAAAGAGCTTTTTTAAAATTAACGGATTCTTATCGGGGTCACCAATGTGGGAAGATATTTCCCAACTTGAAATTAATTAAAAGAATTTTACTAAGTTAACCTCTCTAGCCGAGAATCTATATTTTTCTAAAACATTTTTACAATTCTTTTATTTTTTACATTTTTCAAAGGTTACTATTTTAATTTAATCAAAAATATGAAATTTACAATTAAGTAGTTTTAATTTCAAATGCCTACTTACTAACCAAATTCCAACCAAAAATAACATAAGGTGTAGCACTCTACAGACTTTCCAATCAAATGAAGGGAAACAATTGAATTGCTGAAAAGACTCGTTCTTACAATGAACTAAAAACTAAGAATGAGTCTTTTCACCAACAAATAATTTTTACTACTGACAGACAATATGCGAAGCAACATTCATGTTTAATTTTAGTATTGGAAAATGTGTGGTTTACATTTGACAACGATTTGAATTAGATGGGCACTTCAATTGCCGGACCAGGTAGTATTATCTAAAAAAAAAGGTATTTTATTGAAAAAGTTAAAAAAAATTGTCTGCCCTTCTAGCTAGACTTTATCCGAAATTCTTGCCAACCAACAGTCTAGCACGCAGAATAATCATAAAGCCTTTGACTAGTTGGATAAATGAATAGAAATTTGTAAAATTCAAAAAGCTATATCACATGTTATTATTTGCGCATGAATGTTTGGTATGCGCTGCAAAGCGCGCCTTCTTTTTAATAGTATTTGCAAAAAAGACTGGAAATACATGCATTTTTATATCACTCTGCTATTAATGAGATGGCGCTTGTAGACGCGTCCAAATCAGAATCCGAGTTGGAAACTCTCATTATTGTATGCTTTTTGATTATACATATATATCAGATTACATCTTCTGGCAAGCTGTTTCAAAACCTTTAAACTTCGAAAAGAACTTGCCATATATTTTAATGTAAAATTAAAGCAAGTATATGTACATAGACCGAACAGAAAAAGTCCTGCGTAAATGAAGGGAAAATTTGCTGTGTTAAAAAAAGGGCCACGTAAAAAAGGAACCACGTAAATCGAGGTTCGGATGTAATATAAAAATGTAAAACTAAACAAACAACGTATACAAGATAATTAATTTTAAATGTCACATCTGTATGTTTTTTTTTAAAACAAAAATATGTATTTTGGCCACCCATACGACATGAATATAGTTTTGACATTAATATTTTAATAGTATAGTATACAATATTCTACAATATTCATTTATTTTCATTGTACTTGGTTGCCATGAAAGATCAATCATTTTAAGATTAAGCAAAATGTATTTATTTTTAACAATATTGCGACAATAGTAAAAAAAAAAAAAAAAAAAAAGGAAAGTATTACATTAGATTTTGAAAAGAAAAGAAAAAACAAAAAGAAGAAATTTCCAATGTAATATTCCAGCTAGTTTTTTTTTGCAGACAGAGGAGCGTCTTTTCAGCCTACACGAACAAATATAATTCTTTTTAAATAAATAAAAAAAAAAAAGTTATACCTATTAAAATATCACAACAATAACATATTAACATATGATAAATAATAATGTATTATTAAAAACATTTGTTAAATGATAATGTTTCATAAAAAAAAAAAAAATTATTAAAAAGGTGAGAAATCAGTGTAAAAAGACACCATCTTGCAATGACATTAAAGAAATATCCAAAAATAAATCTTACGCAATGCATTTCTGCAGAAAATATTAGGTAAATTTAAAAGAAATGTCATTAAACAAAAACTGTTAAATACAATATTTTCCATCGTTATCTATGATCCTTCCCTTCACAGAATAGCCAGTTTTTTCATATAACTTTCGTGAAATTCTGGTAACTTTTCATTAAAACGACTGCAAAGTGATTTTTTTTATCTCGTAGCTAATGTTCCATCGACTTAAAAAGCCTGAAGATACAATATATCAGGTGAATATGGTGCAGATGTTGCAGACTTTCTAAGAAACGGATCGGTTTCATATCTGGACAATAGAGATTAACAGATGGTTATTCGTTATGAAGATTAAGATTAACTTTTAGAATGTTCCTGTATTGCGACCTTTAAGATATTGTACCCCTTTCCTTTGGTGCAATAGTTAGGTTAACTTCCTATTCTACAGCACCTCCTCCAGGCCTATATCTCTTAGGAATTTTAGTATCCGGAGTGCGTTAAGAGATTGCATTTCACTTGGGGAGAAGCAGTATGCCCCCAGATATTTTCTTCTCCTACGGAGTAGTACCTCACAATCGAAGAGAATATTCATTGAGGTTTCTTAGTCCTCCTCGCAGAATCTGCAGGTGGTATCTCGTTCAAGTCCTAGTTTTTTAACTAGGACTTGAACATTGTTATAAGGGCGTTGAAGAAATTTCGTGCAGCATCCAAATTTCTTGTTTATTTTTGATTATTGATCATGGACAACCGAGATCTTGTGACAATTCCTTGATAATTTAATGCGGGTCGAACTCCATCAATGAGTTTATAGTATCATCATCGATTTTAAGAGATTTCTCAGATTTTGGTTTGTCCTTTAATTACTTATCAGCACTTTTGAACTTTTTAAACCATCATACAATACTTTCGAGGATTCAAGATGTCTCCATAAATATCACAGACATTCTGGGTAGCTTCTTTTGCATCTCTTCAATTTCTGACCTTAGCATTTTTTTTTACTATGGCCAAAAAAACAGAGCTTCAAAACGATACCAACCGTGAGAAACTAGTTTCAAACTAACGCAACAAAAAAACGACATTTCTTTTCGCTTTACCTTATATTAAATAATTGAGTTTATTAAATATTTTTTTTCATTTCATTTTGAGATATAAAATTTATATAAAAAAAATTATCAAAATTTTTGGCTAAATTTGCTAATAGAAAAACAGTTATTGGATTCGCGGATCATCAACGTAACAAAAAAAAAAAAGAAAAATTGCAACATTAATAATAGTTTAAACTTGAAGAATGGAAAAAAAAACCTTCAGAGTTTTGGTATTTTTTTTTTTTGTGACTTTTAAGGTAAAACAACTTTAACACACATAAGAATATATTAGCGATGTATTATAGTCTTGGGATTGTGTCAACGTCTTTAATATGTTTGTCGTCGCAAAAAACTGAAGAGGCGTTGTCTTTGAATGTTAAACTTTAAGCGTTAAATTGTATTGCATTTTCGTTGCACACAAAACGACGACATTTCTCATTTACACAAAAATATAAAATAACATTTTAAATAATATTCAAAAGAAAATTTGCAAGCTTAAAATGAAAATGTTGTCACATATGGGTCATAAGAAGGTGGTAAAAAAGTTGTAAAAAAAAGTGTCCATAAATGAAAGTATTTATTAAGATACAAAATTCTTAGTTTTGATGCAGTTAAAAAGAAATATCCAGAGAATTAAATATTCATGATTTCACCACAAATTAGGAATATTTACTGTTTCCAGAGAATTTGGAATTCTAATTAAATAAATTCTTCCAAAATTAATCTCAAGTTTAGGAAATCCAATTCGATTTATAGTATACGATAAATATATCGGGTCCGCCTAATTCAAATCGCTGTCAAATATAAACCGTACATCTTGTAATACTAAAATTTGACATGAATGTTGTTTGACATATTGTCTGTCAGGAGTAAAAATTATTTGTTGGTGAAAAAACGTGTTCTTATTTTTTGTACAATCAAAAGAATTACTTCGTATACGCTCGCTCGTGTTGGTTTACCAAATTTCGTATTTTCGGATGAGAAAACATTCTGCATTGAACAATTTCTCAACAAACAAAATGATCGTGTTTGGTTAAAGAGACGAACCGATGACAATTCTGAGCATTTGTTAGTCACAAGAAAACCAGGCGAAAATGATTTGATTCATGAAGGGAACCGTTTAAGCCAAGACATCGTGCGAGCATTGTGTGCATATGTTTTAAAAGGAGATTTAAGCTGGTGGTTAAGACAAAAGGTGGTTACATACCATTCGAATAATTATAAAATTAACTATTTATTATAAACTATCATTTCCATAAATGTTAATTAAACCGACCAATAAATAAAAAAATTACAAGGTTTTTAAATCCACTTCAATTGCCGGACCCGCTAGTATAGGTATTCCCTTACAATTGTAAAATGTGTTGTATCATTGCATCGCTGTATGATTGAGTATTTTTCCATATAAAATCTTATAAATCTTATAACCGATACAAGAATTCATCACGATTTACATCGGTAAGGAAATACCCAGGACTGTACTGGCCTTCTAAGCTACCGGGAGTTTCCAAGAGGGCCGTACCGAAATCCTTTGTCTGATAGGTAAAAATAAAAGATTTTCCAATTTTGATGTACCTAATAAGTTAATAAAAAAAATAGTATTCTTAAAGAAAAAAATTAATTACTTTTTGTATTGAAATCCGAAATGTTGGAAAATCCCGATGCTAAATTCATTTCCAGTCCAGTCCTAGTATATTTCAGGAAATTTGTTAAACCATGTAAACAAATCCAAAACCAAAAACAATTGGAACTGATTGGATTTTCTTGGCCGAAAGCGTGTTAATCAAGAATCGTGTAAAAAGAGGGTCAAGTATATAAGTAAATCCAAGAAATTTGAACCATAATTGCATGTCTAATGAAAACTTATTGTCTTTAAAACTATGAAAAATTAATCAATTATTGAAAATTTCCAGTATTTTATAATTTTTCTTTTAACTACAAAGAAGCACATACTAGTTATTATTGATTCCATAAGACCAAGCAAATCGCGTAAAAAACCATCTGTCCAGGAGAAAAAACACATAAATTCAAAAAATTTTTGCAATCAATGAACTTTATGCTAAATTAGGTGACTTTCCATTAAAATATATGTTTCATTTTTAAATCTTTATTTTTTTTTTTCTTCATTTTAAATAGATTTTTGTTTGATTTTAAAATATGTGTGGGCCAAAGTGGAATATCAGTCATTTTTACTTATTTATTTTATTATAATAGATTCCACAAACATTCATATAACACCAAATATGTGACCAGAAAAAGATTTCTAATTTTTTAGAGTCGTTTTTCTTCTTACCTTTTCTTTTTTTTTTTTTAGTTTTAAAATTATATTTAGCATGAAATTTAATAATTAAAGAAATAAAAAATTTTCTCCAATTTTATGGTTATTATTTTGCAATTAAGAGATTTATGATTTTTATGTAATATAATTGTTGAACAAATGAAAGTTTCAAATAGAAAATAAATTATCTTAAAAGTTTATATGTTAATTAATTTCTTGAGCATTTTCCTAAATAAAAGATTTAAGACGGAAACTTGAAATGCATTTTGTATGTTTTTTTTTTCTTCTTAAAAAATAACACAACAAACTAAAAAAGGAACGGATTTAAACAACTTTATTTAAATGTTTTAATTAATTAATATTAATAAAAAAAGAAAAAAAACTATCCATTCACCTGATTTTTATCAAATTAAAAAATTGAATTCAAGATCATCTACTTTTTTTCTGTGACATTTTAAAACTCTTTTTCGCAGCAAAAGATTTTGTCCATAAAAACTTTGTATCTTAAATTTTTTGGTTATAAACTTTTAAAATAAATTGGCTTAATTTAAACTAAATATAATTTATTATACTAAAGACATATTATCAGAGATAATCTAGATTATCTCACGATTCTCGATTAAAATTCGATAATAGACCAGATTTTATCAATTATTGAGGATAGTGAACCGAGTATTTTCAGCTCAATTATTGAATAATTAAGAACTTTTCGCTCTTTTCATCTGGTAATGCCGCTCATATTTATTGATATAAACCTTCAAAAAAGAAAAAGTAAGAATAAGGCGTAGAACAAAATAACAGATTTGAATTTCGCGGCTCCAAATGTTCTTAAATTCTTTTTTTACTTATAACTTTTTTTTAAGAGCCGTCCAAATGCACAGGTTTTTACTCAGTTTTACATGCGCAAATCAGATTTGCGCAGGCAAAACTGAGCGTCTGGACAAGTCACAGGTCGTTTGCGCAGGCAAAAGGGCGGCCCGTGCGATTTCAGATCGTGTCTGAAAACTAACTGTAGTACGTGCATGCAAAACGTAGCATTAAGAAGTTCCAAAGAAAACTGCGTAAAAAGCATGGAAAAGACGGTACCGTGTGGAAAATTTGCGCAGGCTTTCCCACAGAAAAACTGCGCAAACTACGACTGACCAAAAAGACTAAGCGTCTCGACCGTACTTTACTTCCAAAATTTTCTAACCACAAAAAAAATTATAGAAAATTTTAAGAAATATCAAAAAATAATTGAGAATGACTTTTAATCCAGAAAAACAGAATGTGTCGCATGATCTAGATTAAAAATAATCGACTAGATTAAAGAGTGTAGTATGTCTACGGTATTAAACGTTTTAGGGTAGTTTAATTTAATTTTTCTTTTGGTAAAATAAAATAATATTTATATTAAATAAATTGAAATGTGTAATTTTAAGAAAAACTAAAATAAAACGTAAATTTTATAGCCACCAAAAAAAAAAGGTAGAAATTTTATAACCACACCAGAGATAGGTATGACATAGTTCTTAGTGTACATGGGATTTCAATTTATAGTAGTAGATAACCTCCAGAAGAAACGAAAATAAAAAATTAAATATAACTAAAATGACAAAAAAAAAACGCTAAAACCATAAAATAAACTAGTATGTCTTTTTTATTAAGATGAAAATCAAAATTGCGGAACTACTTAGTTGTTTTCCATAAAAGGATTTCATGTACACCTATAAAATCTCTTGATTAGTGTCAATAAGTCATCAAATATAGGAAAATATGAAGTTTTAGAAGAGTCAATTGTCATACTACTAAAAGAAGCGATCCCAAAAAAAAAAATTAAAGACTTAAAAATAAATATTATATTGTATGCCGAAGGTCATCTTTTTTTTTAAGACAAAATACTACATCGATTGAAGTGACTCTAAGCTGCACGGTTCAAAAAGCGCGACCATCACAAAATCGCGGTAATAAAGCTTAAATATTTTTCTTTAAAAAAAAAGAAAAAAAGAAACGCAAAATTATACAACGAAAAAAATAAGTTTACGTGCAAATTTTAAATGAACGCAATCTTCGTTCTTTCAATCATCTTATTGAATTTTCAGACATTACATTTACAGTAGGGTCATGGTAGTTTGAATAGGAATAGGAATAGTCATAACAAATTATAACAAGTGTGTCTCTTAAACGGAAATTTTGGTGAAAAAAAGCTTGATTCTCACTTAACTTTTTCACAGGTGTCAAAACTATCAACTAGAAGCTCGCTAAATTAATTTTATATATGAATATTTGATTCAAAACAGTTCTATTCCTTGTAAATATCAGAACTGCATAAAGTCTATTAAACCGTTTTTTGCAAGACAATTATATTCCTATCAAAAGTTCTTAAGATCACGACCCAGGGAAAGGACCAAATGGTATGAGTATGGTATCTTCGCATTGGTTATCAAAAAAGGCTTCAGATCGAATTTTCTAATTCTAGGCCATTCATATATGGATTTTTGCATTTAGTAGATACAAGCAATGACTGTCATAATTGAGGCTACAGGAACAATTTTTTTTTTTTTTTTTTCAAAATATTCTTGTTCCATGACTTTCGACATTCAGAAAGATCTCTCCGCATACATTTTGGAGATATACTACACTACATTTCTAGAAAAACATAGCAGACAAAACACACATAATTAGTTAACATTAATTGTAAAATAAATTAGAATATTTCATAATTTTTCTAAAAAGAGAAATATCATGAAATATTACACAAGAAAACACAGCAACAAGTAATCACAACATTTCAGTATGACAGTTCTAGAATTATTTCAGTTTTGAATGCAAGTAAATTCTAGAAATGTTGCCCATTCCGAGTTTAAGTAAGTTTTGAAACATTTCCATGCGGGTATATGAGATCGAAACAACGTAATGCAAACACACAGTTCAAGTTGAACCTCGGAAATGATTGTTCCGAAGTAAAGTTGTTGTAGATTAGATTAGGTTTTAGGGTGTTCCTGTATTGCGACCTTTAAGATCTATTGTACCCCCTTTTCTTTGGTGCAATAGTTAGGTTAACTTCCTATTCTACAGCACCTTCTCCAGGCCTATTTCTCTTAGGAATTTTAGTATCCGGAGTGGGTTAAGAGATTGTATCTCACTTGGAAAGAAGCAGTATGCCCCAGATGTTTCCTTCTCCTACAGAGTAGTCCCTCCCAAGAGAGAATATGCATTGGGGTTTCTTCGACCCCCTCGTAAAATCTGCAGATGCTATCTCTTTCAAGTCCTAGTTTTTTAAGGTGTGCAGTGTCCTGTTAGTATTCCTGTCAGTACTTTTATATTCTTCTTATTGATGCTGATAAAGACTTTAAATCTATCGGGGGGTTGTACTCCCCAAGGAGATCCTTGGCCTGCCTTAGCCCTGGTTGTATTTCCCAGTGTTTGGATCTTTCTGCCGCCTCTTCTTTTATCTCGGATTGTGTATGGTCCGATTCCACACAAGGGTTCTGGACCTATGAAGGTTGTTCCTGCTCCTTGTTTCGCCAGTTTGTCGGCTTCTTCGTTGTTCTCAATACCTATATGCCCTGGTATCCAGTACAGGGTAACTTGGTTGTTTGTGCTTAATTTTTTTAATTTGGGCACACATTCTTCTACCATCTTAGAGCAAATTGTATGCGAGCTTAGTGCTCTGATGGCCGCTTGACTACCTATGTTGAAGTTGTTGTAAATTGAATGGGTATTAATACTACCGTCACTATACTGTATTATAAAAATATTTTTTTCATATCTCATAAAACAGAAAAACCAAATAATAAATCATATTCCCAAATGATTTTTAAAGTCCGAAATTTCACACATAAATTTCATTTCATTAAATTCATCACCAAATCACAAATCTGATACGTGACGGATATTAAAATGTTATAATTTTTATATTTTTAATTAGATCTTTTCTCGCTAAATTAAGATTTGTGTTTGTTTGGTGGTTTTTGGCACGAGTAAATAAAAAAGTAAAATCTCTTTATTTATATAAAAGATATATATGAGAAAAATTCATTTAGTTCGTCGTAATTAGTCATAATTTAGTAATGAATTAATTAAGAGTGGACGACAAAATAACAATCCGGAAAACAACATTTTTTATTTTATTTTGCGTTATATGAAAAAAAAATGGAGACACTTGAACTGGTTGGTCATTGACAAAACCACCTTAGAAGTGGTGTTCACATTTATGGAGTTATGATGAGATTTTTATTGTTTGTTATTCAAATATGTTACATCTTCATTGTAAATGTTTGTAGATAAAATTTAAACGGTGTGAAATAGGCATATTTAAAAAAAAAAAAGTGTTTATATAAATAAAATGAATAGAAAATTTGTTGTTTTTTTTTTTTTTGCTATTCTAAAAGGTAATATAACTATATTTGAAAATTTTATTCAAGAATTTTTGTATCGATGTTTGAGAATTGTTTATTTTGTTTTGCTATGTGGACGCGATACTAATTGTATCCTCGCTTAATGAACATCAATGTCAGAGATTGAGAAATCCATATTTATATTGTTTATAATAAAATTATTTTTCTTTTCTATGTAATTAACGCATGTACTGAAGCTTTACAAAGCTTTAACCACCCACTATAGAATTTGACAACAAAAACAGAAAAATGACAAATATATATATGTTACGTATATATTTTTTTTACTAGGAATTTTGTTTAAGGTTAAAATGACATGAAATCGATAAAATTTCCTTGAACTAATAGCAATAATAATAATAATAATAACCAGTCCCGATCCGATCAGACATAAACTTGCATTGCAGTAGCTGCAATTTAATTACCTCATACAAGGCATACATACGTCCATTTCCCAAAGTCCCCCGAACAATTTTTTCTAATAGTCTGCGTCTGATAGTAATATTGTATTACGATTGTTTACATTACCAATTATAAACTTGCTCAACTTATTAGCATCTTCATTAAAGCTATTTCAATTGACTTTAGAACCGACTACAGGACAAAATTTTAGTATTTAAGTTATATACATTTACGTAAGTCCGAGTAAACATAACATATACTTTGAGATCCTGGAAACTATTTCTATTTTAGGAAATTAGTTACGCTTTTTTATCCCAAAATAATAGTCACTTTTAGTATTCAAATTTTGTCCGAAATTAAGTAGTTGTAACGTTTTTAAAAAGAATAATTGAAATACAAATAAAATCTAAATCGAAACAAAAACTTATATTTACTAAACAACGACTAAATATTCAACTTAGACAATAAATAAAGATTGCTTTAAGATTGCATAATTATCATATTTGGAAGACACTTTTTTCGACATATTGAGCTTTTATGTCGTATACCTATATAGATCTTAGCAACGTTTATACGATTTTATATGGTCGTATCAGCGTCGTATATGACATATAGTAAAAGCTCAAAAATACTATCAGGATAGTTTTTCCTTTTTAATATGTATTATTTTGTAATCGTTACTTTCCCAGACTCCCAGACTTCATTACTCTTTCCATATATCGATAAAAGAAAAGACGGTAACTTTAGAAGTACGTTTCCATGTTTGAATGAAGATTCTAGAGTTTCCACGATGTTTATATAAGATGAAAACGCTGCTAGAACAAAACTGTTGCAGTTAAACTTAGAAAGTGATTGTATCAAAGAGATTTGGAAAAATGGTTAATTTGTGATTTGTTTACACACAGTGAAATATTAAAGAGATTTGATAGAAATAAGTAAATTAATTAGTAATTTCTGGAAATAGTGTTTTTCCGTTGTAAATAATTTGTGATAATTTAATTTAGTAGAAATTAATTATTGATAGGCAACAAATATTTTTAAGACTAATATTGTTAACGCAAAAATAATTGTAAAAAATACTTTATACATCGAATTCACATAAATAAAAAGTATTATTATTTTTTAACATCGAACCAGAGATAGGTAACATGTCACAGTATTATAATATCGAATTTCGTTAAAACTTGAAGAAAAGCTAAACATGATGATCTCCTTTTTTGATTTGAAGAAAAACCTCTTTTAATCTAACCATCTAAATCCTTAAAAATACCTTAAAATATTCTTCATTATGATAATCCATATAAGGACTGCCAAGATTGATTTTTATATCATGAAACTCCTACCTAATATTTTATATAATCTCTATAACATAAAAAAGAAAAAAATCATATTAAATTTTAATGCATGACTTAATATAAAAACATAAATAATTACTATACCTTTCTTCATTTTTTCGCATTTAATTTCCTGTTTATTTCAATCATCCAATATTTTATAATGGGTTTTATTTCTAAATTCATTCAAATATAATATTGAACTTTATGTTTTAACGATATAATATTAAAAACATGCTTAAAAACTGAATGAAATCAATAAAACTAAAACAAATCTATAATCTAGCAACGGAAGTAATAAACTAAAAATCTTATGTTTAAAATTTCGAAACCTTCTCTTTTATCTAATATCAAAATAACTAGTTTAAGATTAAGTTAGCATAAAATACATTTTTTGTTTGATATCTTATTATAACATTATTTATGTATAAAAGAAATAATTACGTTTATTACACGCAATGATAATGATACATATAATAAGGTTTTTTGCAAAATAAAATATATAAAATTAGACACTAAATGGGTATAATACTTGTAAAATCTTAATTGGTTGTAGGAGTTAAAGCTAGTGATGAAGAACCTGCACAAATATTTATATCGTGTTGGAAACATTTTTAATTATTACTTAATTATGTATGAAAAGAAAAATACGCATGATGTGCAGTACGACTCTTGAAAATACATGTAATAGGCGGTTCAGTAAGTCTGGATATCGATATTATTTTTAATATCTGCCATCTTTTTTTTTCGTTTAATTGCTTACTTCAACCGTTAGAATTATATAAAAGCTTCTTTAAATTGATTTTACTAAGACAGAAATCGAAACTTAACGAGCATTTATATTAACTGCACGAGAAACTGGTTCGTTTTTCTCATAATCCGTTCTGTGCTACAAAATTTTAAATAAGTCCACAGACCTTAAGGAACGCACAATAATATGTTGGACAAAAACAATATCAGCCACCTGACGTCAATTTTCTAAGGATTGCAGGTCAATCAGTTTTAACCTATCACAGTACGGGGGTAGTTGGAAAGGGTCATTCCAAGGAAGATCTCTTAATGCAAAACGTATGAATCTACGTTGTATAGACTCCAATCTGTTAATTAGACTTTTATGATAGGGATACCATACTTGACTGGAATATTCCAAAATAGGTCTAACCAAGGTAATGAAGAGTGCTTTAGTTATATGAGGGTCCGAGAATTCCTTCGACTATCTTTTAATAAAGCGTAATTTAGAGTTAGCTCTATGAATGAGTGAATTAATATGTAGCTTGAAGTTAAGTTCACTGTCACAAATCACTCCCAAATTTCTAATGTTAGACACTCTACGTCTACGTACAATGACCGTCAACGTTATAGTCATTTTCAGCCAGTATTTTGTGAGTTACTGTCATTTGAACTAATCAAATTTTGTTTCTTTTAACAATGAAAAAAAAGTGAATATCGCGTCTTGACAAAAATATTGTTTTTTGATGGGAGAAAACAGCATCCAAATCAAACAATGCCTTGATTCTTCACTGAAATCAACCATAATTTATTGGTTTTGCATACAAGCGTTTATAAGAACGGACGTCTAGCTCAGCCAGTTAAGGTGACCACTGAAGAAATTGCCAGAAAAGTGTTAAGTGCTCAGAAAATGAAAGCTGACACTATGGCCGTCTCATATAAATTTATTTGGAACAAACTAGTTTTTTCAATGTTTCCCCATGGACTTATTGAACCGTGTAGAGTACATGTACTACATTTTGAAAAGCACATGCATTTTTAAACTTTGTACGATATGGAAACGATGAAGCCTTAATTCTTTGGTGTTCCTAATGGGAGAAGAATATTTTCAGTTTTTTTTTTGTTGTGTTAAAGGTAGTAAAAATCATGATCTAAAAATTTTTTTCCTTCATATATCTAGTTTTAATTAAAACCATTTTTAATCTTCTTAAAATATATAATTATCTTGAAATCCAGTTGAGTTTTAATTCCATATTTAGGTCCGAAGTGACCGTTAACTATGATATTGCATTCATGAGAATTGTAACAAGTTTTGATGTGGATTTTTAGGTAGGTTTATATAAAAACGCAACAAAAAAAAGAAATTCCATATATATCTTTTACCTTTAAAAAGAAAAACGTCAGTAAAACAGTAAAGGTCGAGATAAATTTAAAATCATATTAATAAAATTATGTATGTTGCAAACAGTATGTTATATATGTGAGAAATATTGCCTTCCATTTGGTGTATATGGCGTTTTTTGCCGACCTCCCATTATGACTTTTGCAATTCTTAACTGTTAAAATAGGTTTTTTTAAAAAAGATTTATAACAAGACAATGTTTAAAAGTCATTATAATTATATTTTTTGGGTTCAAACTAGAAAACTGTAAAAAGGTTTGTTAATTTTGATGACGTTAGAATTGTTATTATATGCTATTAAAACTTTATCTGTTTATACCACCCTGTACATTAAGTTATAGGAATTTTTAGAAGATGTCAATCACCCTTTTGGCATATTTTCAACCATATTTAATTGATGCAATTATATTTTATATGAAAATCAAGTACCTACTACAAGATACAGTTTTAGCAGTCTTTCGTATATCAGTTTATGACTTCAAGGTTTGAAAAATAAGAATAATAAACAAAACAATATTATTCTTTTAATTAAAAGCAATTTAGTGGTTGAATTTATATGAAATGAATTACATCCTTAAAACATTGATCGACAAGCTAATTACTTACAGATATGTTAATGTTTTTGTTCTGTGGTTTCTTTCTGCAATATTTTGAGATATCAATGAATTTTTTATTTCATGTTAAATCACATTCTATAACATTATGTATGAATTCAATATCCTTCGTATGACCACCACGGGCACATTTGCAAAAATCCAGTCGTTGAACACAATTTTCGACCACTTTTTCGCATAAATCGGCCGCTTTTGCAGAAATTTCCCTTTCAATATTTGCTCTGAGCTCTTCAAACGTCGCCAGCTTATTGGTATAGACCAATGAATTCACGTGACCCCAAAGAAAGAAGTCGAGAGGCGTCAAATCGCATGAACGATGCGACCAATTGACGGTCCATTTCTAGAAATAACACGCTCACCAAACTTACTTTTCAATAAATCAATTGTAACGTGCGCTGTGTGGTAAATGGCACCACTTATTGTCCAAGTCCATATAACGCCATTCACTCCAAAAATAATCAGTTAGCATGGTTTGATAGCGATTTCTATTAACTGTAACGTGGCGGTTTTCACCATCAACGAAAAAATATGGCCTAATGGCACCTCCAGCATGTAATCCACACCACACAGTTATTTTTTGGGGATGCAATGGTATCTCTTGAAAAATGTATGGCCGGTGATGTCGTCCATTAATTGGTCGTAATGCTCTTAAAGTTTCGGCGACTGACTCAGAATTTCGGTAATAAATTTTAATAATTTGTAAACATTGTTCAAGTGTGTACTGCTCCATGATTAAATAGTAACTATTCACGAGCATAAATGTTAAAAGAACAAAAAAAAAAATATTGCGTGGTTCGCCGTCCCTATTGGAAAATATTTGTAGAGTCCCATTTGAATAATAGTTATATATAGTTAAATATTTGTAAGAGTTCAAATATAAACAGTTTTTTAAATCAAAGGCGTATGAAATTTATATCGAGCTTTAATTATAATATATTTAACAGAATCTTTGATCAAATTTCCCAATTATATACAAATTTGTAGTAAATTGTTTCCAGAGAAGCAAGCCTTTGCATCTAACCCGGCAATTAAATATAGAAAATAAAGATCCAGTCTTAAATGTAGAAGAAAGAAATGGGATTATCCAGCTGAAGTAGTTAGAATCAACTTTTTAATTGGTAGCGCTACTTAAAAAGAAGTAAAACGAGCTAATTTTAAATATTCATACAATTCGATATCCTTCTTTAATTTCTACAGAAATTAGAATATACTAAAACAAAGCTACTCCAAAAACTGACTAGTCAAAGAGTTCATCAAATTAATTTTAATATTCTAGAAAGTTTTCTACGTATGAAAGTCTGTACTGGCGCTGTTAAAAGCTATATGAGAATCGGTTTCAAGCGCCGGAATACCATACAAATAGTCAGTCTCAATTGCCATGATACCTATTGGTCTAGGTTTATCGATTGATTTTCTATCGAACATTATTTCCAATTTATAATATCCCAAGGATGTAAGCATCACAATGATATTACTTGTCGTATCAATTTCAGATTATAATTCGAAATATTAAAACAAGGAATACGATTTAATCACACAACATAATTGCCTGGAATTTATATTAGTCTTATTGAATTTGATTAACCAAATTAATAAACAAAATCAATAATTTCCGTCTACATAATAAATTAATACAGAAAATAGTGATCTTGTAATAAATTGAATTGTTTATGTTTATATAATGTATACAAAACAATTTGTTTAGTGATTAAGCTGACCAGTATATAAAAATGTTCACATAATCGTAAACAAGGTTCATTGATGAAGATCAATTTGTTAATCAATCACATATTTAATGTCATATATTGACATTTTGAACGAATCAATCAATTCAGTTTAACTGTTAAAAGATATAGTTTAGTAATTAACGAAATTAATTTATGACACACAGCATCATCACATTTTCCTTCAAGGCAATGTAGAAAATTGAGAAATTTAAATGTCCAAAAATAGAAATTCTTATAAATTTAATTTTTAATACCCTTTGGGAGTAAAAAATATAATTAAAATGAATGTAAATTATAATTTAAATTTATTCAAAATTCCTTGAAAACTAAATTGATCATATTAAAAATTTTAAACGAAAATATACTATATCTATTTCAAAATAGCTCTATAGCAGGAAGGTCGATCTTTTTCGCACATATATTTTAGTGCAGGTGAATTTAGCAAAAATTATTTGAATGTGAATTTGTTTTTAAATTAAGAAAAATGCCTTTCCCAAAGTCATAAAAATACATTTCTTTCGACCACTTTTTTCATAAAGTCATATCTTTAATTTAGATTTAAGAACATCACAAAAATTAATATTTTTTATCGCGTTTCATATATTTTTTCTATTGATACTCCAGATCCGGGTTATTTTGACCAACATGGATGCTTTGACCGAATAATGACAAAAGGAATTCTAAATTTTTTTTTAGTTTTAACATGTAACAGAAATATTAATTATGTTGCGTATGTTGTTATTTATTTGATTCCAAATTTTTAAGAAACCCAAAAATCGAAAATTAATTAAGACAATGTGCCAGAGTTATCTATTTGTTCATCGTACAAAGAAAATTAAAATCATCAATAGTAATGGATATATTCATTAAATTCAGGGATATTCCTTAACACTTGAGATAACAATAATCTTTTTGAATATTCCAAGAAGTTATCGACTATACTTGGATGCAAAAAAGTAAATAAAGAAAATAATTTCTTGAAAGATAGCAGATCAAATCATAATTAATGGAATTCATAGACACTACTAACTCTTTTCTTAGTATTTGTGGGCGAAAAATTCTTGTAAATTTAAAGTATCCCAAAATGTCAGGCAAAATATTTTCAACTTTCAGCTTGTAATTGAACAGTTCAGAAGTCAATGCAAAGTTATCTCGATTTAACTAAATTGTAGTAGAATAAGTAATATTTTCTTTTAACATTAAAAGAATTTACTTATTCTTTAGCCTCTTCTCCGTCAGAGAATCTTTTATTTGATGGATTCAGAAGATTTTCTATAAATATTTCAGAAGCCAACTTTTTTAAAAGAGCCTCAATTATCAAATCGGCTGAAATATCAAATCACTATATGCTAAACTCTCATTTACTAAGGTATAACCTGAGCTATAATTTCTTTAACTTCAATAATAGCTTTGCTTACTTCAGGCTGGATGATGACGCGTATTTGCTTTCCCGTTTGGCTTGAGCTATGTTGTTGATAGTAATATTTATATCACTCGGTAATGCTAAGTTAAGCTACCCTATATATTTTTATATACATATTCGTTGCTTGCAATTAACCGATATCTGAAGCTTTACGGCTTTAATATTCTTAGTTTCTATTTAAATAAAAGAGCAGGCCTAAATTATATCAAAGTATCCTCGATTTATGGTACTAATTAATTAAAGATATAAGCCATAAAAATTATATCCCAACATTTCATTATATTCAAATAATAATAAATAAATCCATTTGATTATATGGGAAAGAAAAAGTAAATACGTTTACAAATGAATGGCGTTCGAACGTAGATATTTCAATTAAATAATAATTTTAAATACAAAAAAATTGAATTCATTATAAGTACTACCATATTTACGATATACTATAAATTCACTTAAAGTGAAAATATAATTTAACAATACACTTTTCATAAGTTAAAGTAGTTTGATCTTGATTCATTCTGTTGTTTTGCTTGGTTAACTATGACCGGAATTAAAACTATATATAATATCTAACTCATTTTTTAAGATAATATCATTTGTTATATTAACTTGTAAAATCATATACTATTTTAGAATGTGTCCTTTAAATTTTTTTTTACACGCTTTTTTAATTGTACGATACTTGAATAAATTCATTTGTAATGTATATCAATTGATAATTATCTGTAATTACAGAATATTTTATAGTTTATATTGTATACTACAAGGTGTATGTCAATTTCATTTTTCACGATTTTAAAATAGTAAGAAAAATATATGATGACTGATTAAAAATTGAAGTAACCTAAATTAGACCTGAATTTGATCTACTTGATTTTTGAATAGATGAAATTAATTTTGCTTCTGCTAAGGATGGGCTTAGCTTACAGAAATCCAATATATACGTTCTTAGTGTTTGCAAGTTTAACTAAACAAGAAATCTGAACAATCTTATTTAAATCCTTAACTCAAACCTAATATTTAAAAAAGAAACGAAATTCATTCGAAAGATTTATAATGTTCAAGTGTAAGGATGTCTTATTTCTGGAGCACTGTAAAAGTTAACTAATACCCAATTTCACAGACAGAACTTAAATATAATTTTCAACCAGTGCAGTGACAGGCCAAGGATTTTCTCGGAAGAGATTTAAAGCCATAATCAATACAAACAAAAACAATATAAGAATACTAACAGGAATACTAACAGGACACTGAAAATTCGAAGCAGAACTAGGGGTATACTGTTTCTTCCCAAATAAGATACAAACCCTTAATCCACTTTGGATACTAAAATTCCTAAGAGAAATAGATCTGAAGGAAGTGCTCTAGAAAGGGAAATTTAACAAACTACTGTACTGAAGAAAAGGGAGTACAATAGATATTAAAGCTCGCAGTACAAAAATACCCTCGAGCCCATTTAAGTTAAAATTAATTTATTAAATAATTTTAAAATTGTGAATTTTTATTCTTAAATTAACACAAAAATTTCCTAATATTTTCTCTGTCAAATTGAGTTAAGAAAAATTTAAATTGTCAACACAAAAAGTTTAAGTTTTTCTTAAGTTTTGACCAAAGATATTAATAAAGAGAAGATGTGGAAAGTAGCATTTATTTAACATAAGGAATTTACATTGGGTCTTACGACAAAAGCTTTAAGCTCATAAAAGTTCCTTGCATAAGATCTTTTTAGAATTTTACATATCTTTACTCATTTATATCTTTGCCTCGACTATGAAATTCGTTTTATAACTTAAGCTTCCAACTAAACTTAAACTCTCAGTGTGAAATGGCGAATTAGTACCTTTATAAATTTTTCCACTAGCATTTTCCTTTAGACTTTTCCGATTTTCCATTCCTCTCAATGCGTATACCATAGATTATTATACCTAGATGTAAAAGCCAAATGAGCAGAGTGATGTTCAGTGTTGTTGTTGTAGGTGAACTTAAAGAAGCATGGATGAAAAGAAGTTTAATGTGAAAGAAAGAGAAGAATCTATATTGTACCGGGATATCACTGTACAAAAAGAATCAGTTGAATGCACAGTCGTTGGAAATCTTTATTATTAGTCTATGCCTATACTATAATACTTTAATATTCATTTATTTATCTACAAATAACAACAATTTTTACAATTGTTCTTTTACAAAATTTAGCTACACCCTGTGTACATATGAATTTCAATTTTCATATTTGTACTACGATCTTAAAACGATAAGTTTTACTTTTAAAATAATGAATTAAATTACATTACTTTTCAAAGATAGAAATTTTAAGATTTGTGCTTATGGACTTGAGGCGATTTTCAGTAGATCTTAAGTTTTCCTATATGAGTTAACTTATTACTTTTACTAAATCAATTCGTTCGTGTCAATCACTTAGATATAATGATTTATTAATTTCTAGACGCATTAATTATTTTATTCGATGAAATAAAATATAATTTTACCATAAATCTAAAGAATTTATAATATTCCGGACGACGAATTAAAAGAAGTCCCGATCAACCGGTTTACTTAAATATAATTTATTATTTTATGTGAATATATTTTACATAATTGTAGAAAAATACAATTTTAATTAAATGACAAAATAAAACGTTTCGAGATTAAGAAAAACATCAATTTTTAACATATGATTATTAAAATTAATTTTTATTAAACACGAATTGTTTCATTTCGCTTTTCTTTGCATATAGAAATCATCGTGACAATCTTAAGAAACTCTTTTATAAATATACCGAAACTAAACTGTATAGAACCATAAAACATTAAATCAAATCACGAAAAATCATTTGAATTAGTCAAGGAAAAATCAAGTTAAGCACAAATATCGTCCGGCTAGTATTTTAACCACGTTTCAAAACTATGTACTCCCTCTGTCCCAAAATAATGATATATTTAAACTTTATTTAAATTCAATTTAATGATGTTTTAAGGGGATACCTTTAATTTCGTTGGAGCTGCCGGAATAATTCTAACGCTTTCATTTTCATTTTCATTTTATTTGATTAAACACTGGCTTATCTCTTTTATCATATTGTTTTTTTTTTTGGATCTTTTTCAAATTCAAGAAACAGTTAAATGCAATTACACCGCGATTAAAATTGTTACCAATCATTGATTGCAGCAATACCTGGTATATGGCATTTCGCTGATTGGCCATTAAATCATTTTTAATTGTTGTCTCTAGTATTGAAAGCACAATTTTTTAAAGCCATATGAACGGTTTATTTTGAAAGTGCCCTAAGTCCACTTTATAAAAAAAAAATAGTTAAGCGCACTTGTTCAGAACTACTTTCAGTAATCCTGAACATGGTTAACAACGGCTTCAGAACCACTGGAAATACACATGGACACATACACACATTTGGAGGAACATGAAGACTGCCCTTCAAGAAACATTCGACAGACGCGGTTCACAGTAGATTTTAGTCATACATTGGGTTATCAATAAATCTATACAAGTCAAGTCATTAAGGGTTTTTACTCCATATAAGGCAATTCAATTTATTAATTGTTCTACCCCAAACAGCACTATAGTTTTATAGATATATAGTACCTTCTTTTGAAACAGTTTAATAGTCAGTTATCTATCGCAAAAACGACGAAAAAATTAATTATATTTTAACTGTGTAGTGCAATTTGTATTGCAATCATTTTACCAAAGTGGTCATAACTCGAAATCAAAAAAAGTGGACTTAGGCCACTTTCAAAATAAACGGCTCAAATTTTCCTTATTGTCATTGCAGAGTGTTATACTTTAAATTGCATTTATATTTTTATACAATATAAATGATAATAACCATAATTTACCTCAAGAAACAAAACAATTAGTAACAACGTCTATTACACATCAGACAAGGGACTTCATTTCAGACACTAGACTTCCAAATCTAGTTAAATTCGCCACTAATCCAGTTAGATTAATCATAAATCCTGAATTTATAAATCTTATACGTGGCTGCAGACTAGAATTTAAATCTAGTTTAATTAAAATCTTGATAAATTATCCTAGTCTGTCACAACTTTAACTTACCATAATCAAAAAGTGTTACAGAAATGTATTTTACCATAATTTGGGACTGACGTAGTAATATTAAAAAATGTACATATTTAATATATATTGGCGTAAAACATGAATTCGAAATAAACGAGTATAACATGTACTAAATAGGATTATAAAGAAAAAAAAGAAATATTAATTTCATGACTAAGTCGCGTGCCCTGCATTTGAGGGCATAATAATAGTTATTTTTTATGAATTCAAGGAAATTGTATACAAAAGTGCATCTCGATCTATTGTCAAAGTGCAGTCTCAATGAACGATATAAATTTTTTTTGAATGGACTAAAATACGATATAGGTATATAGCACACTCCGCTCACTTTTGTTACTTTTAAATATATTTTAATATATTTTTACTTTTCAAAATAATATTCCAATGGCCTGAAGAAAAATCGCATATTATAAGAAAAAAAATGTCGTTTCATATAAAACTAGAGTTGGTGGTTGATTTTTTGTTATATATTTTTTAAAAATGCAATAATATTATAAAATATAGAAAAATCTACCCACTTTTTGAAGTGTTTTTTGTATATTTTTCGAAGAAAAAAAATAAGAAATGAATTATAAAACAAAATTTATTAAAGTTTATTGATATGCAATAATATTTAAGACAAAAATAGTGGGTTTTATAATAATGCATACACAACAACAACAAAAAAAGGCCTGAGTTTTTTGGGGACATTGCGCTTTTTGATTTATGGCACGCGATTATTTTGAAAGCAGAGCAAAAGAAACTTTTTAATATGACATAAAATATATATTTTGTATTTTACGTAAGGTTTTCTGTTTATACCATATACTAAATACAATTGCCACTTTTTTCGAAGTATATATTTATATACGATTTTGAATTAGCAAAGTCAAAAAATCGAGAGTGCAGCAACAAGAAAACCTGGGCTGGTAGCAACTTTACTATATCGCCCCATAAGAGACAAACAAGAAGAAAAACTAACTTGGTATAATGCAAAATTATTATTGGAAATAATACACCAAGATAACAAATTATTTTACTTAAATATTTAGTTTACAAATTTTCATTCAAATTGCCTCATAATATGCTAAAAACTTCTGCTTTGCTCGACAACTATGATCCAATTCATTTTCTGATCAAATTTTTATTGAAAAGTGTCTTATCCTATCAAAATTTTAATTCAAACAAGAAGCCTGTCCCAGTAAATTCTTTAGTTAAGAAACTTTAGCATACTTTTTACATACATATACATTTCTGATAATCGTCTTTACTTATTTAAATTGGGGAAAATCTTCACATCAAGATTCCAATATTAGTACCACATGTAATCATTTCTATATAAATTGATGAAACGTTTGCAGCGCTGCAAAGACTGTAAATACATGAAATTTTATATCACACAGAGTCATTTTGACAAATACTATTAAAATGAGGCGCTTGCAGACGTGCCCAAATTAGAAACTCTCATTATTGTATGCTTTTTGATAGTACCTAATTTTTCTGACAAATATAGCTTTTTATGAAGAAAACATACACCAAATTTAATAAAAATTGATTCATAAATAACACTGTAATATCGTCTCATACAACAAATTGTATCAAATCCATCTTTAGTTAGAATTATTCTTCTGTGGAAAAACATTTTCGTAGAATGATTTTAATTCAAAAATTGTTTCATAAATACGCGGTCGCAATTTTGTTGACATTCGAAAGATTCAACTTAGATAATCTCAAAACGTGGATCTACAAGAGTATACAATGTCTTATATAGTAGTATATATATTGTTCATCTTATAGTATAGAAGGTAAAAAGAAAAATTTTATAATATAGAAATTATGTTGATTTTATGATTTTAAAAGGATATTGTTATCGAAATGAACTGAAAATTTTGTATTTTTTTTGCATAGATTGATAAAAAAAAAATACAAACTTTTACTTTGATAAAATGCCACCAATGAATATAAAATGAATTTTATATATTATTAAAAATAGAATTCAAAGAAATTGGCAAATTGGAAATTATAATCAAAGATAAAGGCATTAGTGAAAGTATATGCATTATGAAATGCCAATAATATAAATTGATTCTTTTTAATATTCAAAAATTAATGAAATACAAATCAAAAAAAAACTTTTGATGAAGGCAACTGACATAACTGGCAATTTGCCAAAAACCAAAAAAAACTTATATTGTTATTCTTATTAAAATTATATATTCAAAATTTTCAAAACAGGCACATGATGCAAGTTTTAGTATTATTATATAATACTAATTAACATCAGAAAGAAACATTTCATAAGAAGATCAATAATACCAGAGAATATCATCAAACGCACTTTATTCCTACTTTCAATATTTTCAGAGTACGTAGCGACTTGTAAAAGGCCACCAAATATTCAAATCTGCAGAACGCGTTCTGAACGTAAGAAGAAATAAATGCTATCTTCGGATTTAATAAATATTTCCAGTTTTCACGCCCTGGGATTAAAGATGTTACCACCTTCTACATATGAGTATTCTTGATATCGAGAATTGATAGAGGTGCATTTTGCTTTGATTCATTGTTCACAATAAGTCGAGTATTTTTAAAAATAAAAAAAAGCCATGGCCAGATATAAAGACCTCAATTAGAAGAATATAATAACTTGTTAATTTTGTAAAGATATACTGAGAAATTCCAAATTTTCCTATGCCTTAATTTTAACATTTCATAAATAAGTTAGGTTAGGTAGAATAGGGGTTCTGCGAGCAATACCAGGCACGTTATGGGCCCATTGTGATCCGTACGAGACCAAGAGTTATCCGTTTGGGTACCTATTCTCTTCGAAGCATTTGATTTTCCAAGACCGACTAGATTCAGGATGTATGGAAACATCTTGTGCATAGTGCAGAGCTACGTCCTGCACGTAAAACTAGGTAAAACACAGGTACCCCTGCTTTATACTAAATCTTACGGATCTCAAAGTCTTATCCGATCCGTGCTGAAGGGATGAATGGCAGTAGGGATATACTGTCATGAACGAAGACCTCAGATACCGGGAAACCTCTGAGTGTACAAGTGCCTTGCATCGGTAAGGGAGTTCTGCTGAAGTGGACCAAAACATGAACATAAATAAGTTAAGTGAAATTCCATTTTCAAAAAAGAAAAATTAGAGTCTCACTATGGAAAATCTACTATATTCGTTTAGGGATAAATCCCATTTGATATAGTAAATATTAATATAGCATAAATGATACAGGAAATGATCTCACAATCATCATAGTACTACGTCCCTTTTAGAGACTTGTCTGCTAGAACAATCCCTCTTCAGTTATTTTGGTCAGTAGCTCTTCTCCTCCAGTTCCTTATGTTTAGATCTAGTTCCCCATCATCTAAGCATATATTTCTTGGGCACCTTTCTCAGCGCTTGCCCTCCACTTGTTATTTATTAGGTGGCTTCGAAGTTTTGATTTATCCCATGTGCTACATGTGTATACAATGCATATATTGAAAATCTTGAATATTTCTTATAGTATAAACTCCATTTCATATTTTAAAATTCATTATTATCCATCCGTCTCATCGGATCAATGAAAATTTTTTTAAATAATAGATTAGGAATTTTCAATTTGGGAATTATTTAATAACAATATTATTTAATATTTGTATAATTAGTGGTGATCTTAATGAAATATCGACAAAAAAGAATCAAAAATCTGCCACTTTAATTTCCATTAAAGATTTCATTTTAAGAGGATTAAACCGCCACAAAAGTACTTCATCTCAAAATGCAAATGATCTCAAGAAATATCTAAAATTCAAGGCTATATTACAATATGAATATCGTATGTGGTACTACATACTTTATTATATGCGTCTTCTTTCTGCATGACTACAATAATTCGCAGAATCACGATGAATTAATTAAACATTTATTTTTTTCAAAATACGACGTCTTTTTTGGATTTATGATATGGAACCCGAAAAAAATATATACGAGGAAAAAAAAACTATAGAAGAACTCTATATCGAAATTTTAATGGCTTAAAAAGCATAATCATAATATCATCAAATAAAAAGAATTACTAATATCATTTTTATTAATTATGAAAAAATTAATATTACCAACAAAATAAGTGATTATTTCATAAAGATAAATGGTAAGAAAAAAACCAACAACAAGAAAATATTAATCGAGATGAATATATGTTAAAATTTGACCACGGCGGAAAGTTAATTAAAACATGTACAAAAGAGATTCAACTTGAAAATCATGATACTACAGCAGACCTTGAATAATCTTAAACGAGTATGTTATACAGTCTATTCACGAAGGTAGTTTTACTAAAAAGCATACAATAAATAGAGTTCTCAGCGCGGATTCTGATTTGGTCACATTTGTAGTCTGCAAAACATGCCTCCTCATTACTAGTATAGTATAGTATAGTACATATTTGTTAAAAAAAAAAACTATGTGTGATATAAAAATGCATGTACAGTCTTTACAAACACTATAAACAAGAAGGCATGCTTTGCAGACTGGGGATATGACCAAAAATTAATACACATTGAGAACTCTATTTAGCACACTCTGTGCTTTTACATATTAATTCTATTTAATGCTAAAATTAGTAATACTCAAAGAATCGAATGGCTATGTAGTAGACATACTAAACATTTTAATTAACTTAATTATTCTTCATTTAAAATTTGTAACGTGTAACTTGTAAAAATTCAAATTTGTTATTTTATTATTGCTTCCAAGTTTTAACAAATATATGAAAAATATACGACGACAGAAGGGCTTTCGATAAGTTCTAAGCAGGGCCGGATGACCGGTGAGGCATTCCGTGGATATTTCAAATTAAAGTAGTAATTTCTTCGCAAAATTATTTTACCCCACGACTTCATTAGACTTATTTTAAGACTTATTTTCAGTCGGACTGAAAAAAAAGTCCAATTTTTCGAGTCTCCACGAGACTTTTTTTCAGTCCGACTGAAAATATTACTCAGTTCTCAAAACTAGCCAATAGCTTTACAATTTTCTGTATTATTATTACTATTTTTTTATTTATTATAATTTTCTGTATTATTATTATTATTATTATTATTATTATTATTATTTTCTGTATTATTATTATTCTAGTTATTCAATTTAAATTGAAGTATTCTTAATCTTCCTATGATTGTGCCTAATGGGGAATGGGTAGCCTATTACTTACGTACGAAGACTATTAGTTACACTAACAACTAACCTTTTTCTTTATGTTGTTTGCTTTAATCATATTTGGTAGTACATTTCATAGTTTTTAATAAATTTGTTCATTTAACCCGGATAAACTCATAAATTACTAGATATCCTTCTAACTTGGACAGAATTATATAACCAGTAGGAGAATTGATAGAGAATGGTCTATAATTCGATCAATAGTACAGGTGTATTTTCAAGAAACATCGGATGTGCATTCTGCATAGGCCAGCATGAAAGATAGGATATGTTATCACTCGGTGGGGGTATGAAAGGACCAAAAATAAAATAACGTCCCAAATCCTTGTAAATTTTCATCAAATTTTGGAATATACTTTCTAGATAGACTAACATGAAAGATAGGATATTTGTTCACTCAGTATAAGATCCGGGTAGCCAAAACAAAATTCTGTCAATACTTAGAATATGAATTCTGGATAGGTCGACTTAAAAGATATGTCTATATTCGATAGCACCAATATAAAAAAATCGCTTTGTGGATGAACCATGAAATGAAACAAACCTAATGAACAAAAATGGCGTGCTATCTAGATTTGGTACTACCTTTAGTTAGCTATATTTGTGATAATATACACTATACATGAATATTATAATTAAGGTTTTCTTGCCAATTCCTGAATAAATCCCGGGAAAATTTTTTCAATAATATTTAATTCTTCGCTTTTTAGTTATACGAGTAGTAATCTCCTGTAGCAAAGAAATGTGGAATCAGTTTACTTTCTTATAATCATAGAACACTTTATATTTTAAAGAAAGTTTTTACTTTTTCACACGATAATATTTATAGTTCTGTAATTTGAAAACTTTTACTTTTTTGTGTTTTTAATCAAAAGTTTTTCTTTTTAACCTTTTTTTTCCAATTTCAAATCAATTTCAAATCAATTTCTAATTTTATTCAACCATACAGTTTTTCAAAAATCAAACGATTGACGTTTTATAACGAATTTTATTTTTTTATTAATTGAACATCAATATTCTCACCAGAAATGAAAATAAGTAACAATATCACGTTTTTCCAATAGATTTTGTAGAAATTGAAATTGAATGTCATCGGGTTGTTAACATGTTTAATAAAATTTTTACTTAAAAAGCAAAAAACAAGTGACATTCTGTTATGTCACTTGTAATGTCGTTTTTTCCGACTTTGTCGTTATTAGTGTTTTGTTAATGTTGATGAACGTGATAAGAATTTATTCTTATGGATGTCAATAATTTGCACGATTATTTTGTATATAAGAATTTATTGAAAAGAACAAATGAACACTAAATTATAATGTTTTTGGAAAAATGTTTTATTATGCTAAAATTTTGTCAGAAAATATTATAAACAATTTATTATTATTTTAAAGGAAGAAACATTTAACTTTAAATTTTACTTCCTGATCTTTTTTTTTTCTTTCGTTGGAAACCAAAGAAATTCAAGGAAATCTTGTATAACTAAATATTATCGAACGAATTTTTTTTACCATTCCTAATTAAAGTCATTTTTCAAACAATAATTTGTTAAAAACCAATTTTTTTCTTCTCATTTTTAAAAAATGAGTTTTTGCAAAAAATTGGATACACGATTTGGGTTTTTATTTGCTTTTAAAATATTTGTAATGGATATCTGCGTGGTGGCGGCTTGGTCTGATAAGTCAAGAACTTGTTCATTGGAATACAAACTTTAATTTAACTAGTTTTAACGTGAAAACGATATTCCAGAAGTAAGTTCAAATTGTCTAATTTTCTGATTCGTGTCAATATTTATTTTTATAATTCTTTAATGAAAAACGCACTGCCATTTATGCATAAACAATAAGCTAGATTCGAACTAGTTTCTAGTGACATAGACAGAAAATAGCAATACTCGCCAGATTTTTGTACAAATCTCTGCGACAACTGAATTTTAGTTGTGACAAATAGATTTTTGTTGTCACAATTAAAATGTAATTGTTACAAACAACATTCAGTTGGAGCAACTAGCCAATAACTTCACAAATTTTCTGTGTGTGTACTCGAAATGAAATCAATTATAAATGTTTTTCATTTCAAGATCCTGATAGAGAAAAACAAAACGAAAGACTTAAGTCAGAAACTCTGTTTTTTTTTCTCGAATCAATAAAAACAAACACAAATCAAAGGCGAAATATTTCCATTTTTGATTTAATTATTTGAATACCATAATTGGAGCCAAATACGACTGTTTTTTTTTTGCTTTTATATTTTGATTTTAATTTATTAATTTTATTTCGTATGTTAATTAAAAATGCATAATTTGACTATAAATTTAATTAGACGAGGTTTTTTTGTAGGTGTTACTTATTTTTCATAATAAAAATACCTTCAAATGTATTTTTTTGTTTTTCGATATCAATAAAAAATAGTGACTTTTTAATAAGCTTTATAAATTATTAGGTGCAGAATGTCAAGGCATTTAATTTAAAGTGAAATTTTTAGTTAGAAAAAATTTCCGATTTTATTTTATTTGATTTTAAAAACATAAAAAAAATTCAATTTTTTCCATGAAAAATTTATAAGAATTATGAAATTTCTAATAATTTGTGATAAAATTTGGGTTTTTATGAAAAATTTTAATAAACCTTTTTTTTGGTTGTAAAACAAAATTACGTGTGAACATTTTTAAATTTACACTTTTATATATGTAAGTAGATTATTAGGGTTAATGAGATTAATCCATTAGAAATGACAAAATTAAATTAAATCCGTAAATTTATATTCGAAAAAATTAAAATTATACTAAAAATTTGTTAAAAATGATTCCCAAGATTAATTCAGGTAAATATTTGATTAGATAAAATTAAAAAAACGAAATATATTAATACATATATTGTGTGGCCCAAAAAGTCATTGCGTTATTGATCGAATCCAATTGGCGTTTTTAAACGAAACGAGAGAATGTTAAAAATCTTCACATATCAAAAAGAATCATCGAGAGTTAAAGAATCACAAAAGTGTTGTGTTTCATCATGATAACGCTAGTTTAGTAACTCGTCAAAGATCAAAAAAGCTTGTCTGGGAACTTTTGACGCATCCACCACATAGCCCTGACCAGACCACCTACAGAGTACTATTTGTTTCTACAAAACTCTTTTAAAGGTGTAACTTTGAGTTTAAAAGATACCTTTGAAAATGACTTATCCCGGTTTTTCACCCAGAACAACCCAAAAGTTCACAGTTACGGAATAATGGTCATGACAAGAAAATGGCGAGGGTTCATCGACTAAAATGGACAATATATTGTTTAAAAGTTTTCTTTTCCCCTTCATTTACACAGAAAATGACGCTATGAATTTTGGGCACATCCAACAAATTGATTCATAGTATGAGGGGCCTGAAAGTTGCTACTATGGCCAAGATATCCTCATATCATATCCACTAGTATAACATTTGTACTTTAAGATCTCATAGGTAACAGCATAAAGAAACATATCATATAAAATAAGTAATCAGTTAAAATAATTATAATTAGAAGACGTAGTGGTTGAGATGTGAATGATTATGATTGTGCGGACTGATGGATTTTGAGTTTATATGCAAAATAATTCCCATACAAATTGCGTTTTGGCATTTATGAGAGAATTGATTTAAAAGAAAGTCCTATTTACTAATTTTTCACAAAATTTCACTTAATCCATTGTCCTAATTATTAGTACAAATCAGAACGCAAAAAATACCGCATATAGTACGTATTTGAAGAGGAATTATATGAACTCAAAAATATTTTTTGAGTCATAGTTTAAACTAAACCAATAAGGCAAGACTTGAAATATTGATTTAGGGGTTATTTTTGAAATCGATTTTTATTGTAATATTTGAAAATAATATTATGACGAATCATTTGAAATGACTGTTTGTATTCGAAGACAAGACAATGGTATATAAATACACGGTCTTCCATTTCCACACAAATAAATTATCACACGAATTGAACATTTTTGCACGTAACAAGTGTTTATCGATTACAACGAATTTATTCTAATTTGGTTATATTTTATACTGAATTATTGTAAAAAAAAAAATAATATGAAAACATTATTCTAAGAAAGTTTACCACAAAAATTACCGAATCCGAATAATTCTCATCCAAATACAGAAGGTAAAATTGTTACGCCCGCCGCACACTTGAGCTAAGCGAGCTAAACTACGTAAGCTAAGTTTCTCGCTAAAAGTGCAAAAATTCAGCATTTGCATTGGTTGTCGCACACTTCAGCGAAGCTTTGGAACTACATCGCCTAGTCATAAACAACATGAACTAAGCTCGTTCACCCAGTTCTGGCCTCAACTACGCGAACGAGCTTCGCTGGCACCGCTGACATACGTACTTTCGGCATTATATAGTGTAGAATCGATGCTTGCAAAAATGTAGTATGTCTTTTTTTATTTTATGGTAGTATCTTATCGACACAAATGTGTAAGTGTCAAGTGGAAAAGGTCTAGTAATAATTCATCGATACTGTACTCGCACATTATATATCTCCGACGGCTCAAATAGAACTGATGGCATGAATTTACTAAAAATATCGCCGCGTAGCTTAGTTCAAGTGTGCAACGGGGTTAGCGAGCTCAGCTAAACTATGTAACTACAGCAAAACTCGCCCGCATAGCTTGGCTCAAGTGTGAAGCGAGCCTTAAGATTGGCTACCACATCGTTTCCCTCGTTTACATAAAAAAATATATTCGGGAAATCGTAATTTTTGTATACTTTATACTTAGCCATGCCCAGACTGGAATTACGGGTATAGCGCATATATAGTATATCCGTTGGGTCGGTAACATCCGTAAGATGGTTTTGACCTGATGAACACTTATCCTAAAAAACCGTGCAAAATTGATTTTATTTCGATCAATATTTTCTTAGAAAAATTAATTCCAATTTAAATCTTTTTTCAGAGAAGGTAAGAAGATGTTAGCCCCTTAAGATGTTGTCTTTCAAAATGTTCATCAATTTCTTTATTATTATTATAGTATATCGAATAAAATGTTATTTTTAAGTAGTTATAGAACAAGGTTTCATTTTCGCGGTTGATTAAACAAGAAATTAATTTTAACGATTTTTTTTTTGTAAAAATTTAAGAAATAATTTTAAATATCAGATTACCAAAAAAAAACAAAATTGTAATATAAGTATGTAAGATACTCAATTCTATATGAAAATCAGTACATCACAATATTATTGTGTTAGCTTTTTTAAGTCTTCAATCAAATAATATCATTTTAACGGATACCAATCTTATTACAAATAGATGCTTAGTAATGAAATATGATTAACGTTTCATTGATACACCTGGATAAATATCAAAAAGTAGCTGATCATGTTCGTTAAAAGATCATTGAACATTTTATACCCGCGAATATTGTTTTTTGTTTTGGCTATTGTAGAGCTGTTTTTTTTTTTGTTGCTATTATAATGATTTTAGTTAATTATGTACTCGTATAAACATACGTGTTTATTTTTTTGTTTCAATATAATGATTATTGGACAGCAACATTTCACAGAACTTAATTATTTGTCGTCTTCATCAAAAAAAGATCAATCATAATATTTTAAGTAAATTAAATTTAATTTTAATAAAAAAAACATGTTTAAATTGGAAATTATTGGAATAGATTTCACTAAGAAAAAGCTGAATGAAATATTTATATAAAATAATAATAATAATAAAATAAAATTCGTATTTTATATTTTTGGTGGTTCTCGAAACCACCAAACATTCTAAGGAAATAAAAACTAACCACTGACATTCGTCCTGGAATTTTGACATTCCAGAAATTCGCAGAAAACACGTTTGCATGCATGGAAGAACATTCTGGAGTTCAACAATTACTACATAAAGTGGAAACAGCGTAGGTATCGACACAGTTCAATTCAGAACTTGACCAGTGATAATCAGAGAGATTTCTGAAAGCGATTAGAACAGTTGAAATCAAACAGCGAAAGTGTTTACATCAGTCAAATATTAAAGTAATAAGAAATTGATAGTGTTTTCCATTGTAAATAAATTGTGGATAAATTAATCTTGTATAAATTAATAATAATTGATAGATAAATAATTTTAAAGACTAATTGTTAACGCAGAAATAATTGTAAATAAACTTTATTCACATAAATAAAAAGTGTTATCATTTTATAACATTCGAACCAGAGGGGTAGCACGCAACAATATTAATGATATTGACAAATTGACCGATAAACTGGAATCAGAGTAAAATGTACGAAAAGGGATGCAGCTATCTACATACATAAATCAACTCATTATATTTCCTGGCATCACTACATCCAATCCATACAGGGCTGCAACAACGCCTAGTAAATGAAAGGCCTTAATGCAATGGGTATCAATTTGAATTGAACATCATGAATAAGATTTGAATGTCATCAACTTCAATAGAATGTCATCAGTTTCAAATGAACGTCATTAATTTGAATTGAACGGTGACCAAATTCAATTGGACTACATCAGATTGAATTGAACGTCATCAAACTCATCCAAAAATCTACACTTTTTGTCATCAATTTTTTGAGTATTTTTTGCTACATGTAGGCCCTAACGAAATAGACGTTAGCTAGAGTCATCATTTTCCAATTTCAGTTCAACGAAAAAGGAAGATTGTCCACCAATGTCTCGTCCCGAACAGACACAAACTGAAATGCGACGATCTTGTATGAATTGTGTGTTACAATCAATTAGACAACATAATCATTTATAGACCACTAAAAAATAAACAAATATTTTTATGATGCTAATCATAGGTCCGGTCCATTAGTCAAAACCGTTGACTGGAAAATCTAAATTAAATTTTCTTTTTTAAAAAAAAATGTTAATAAAACGCTTATTTTAAAAATTCCGATTTGCACTGGTACAAGAGAACTTCTTGTTTTTCTGCATTAAGAAACTTCCGTAAAAAGAATCGTTTTATGGGTCCTAATAACCTTCATATACATATTCAACAACGGAAATTGTTTATGCCTACAGTTTTCACAACATTCAAATATGGTGAATTCAATAATTTCAAGTTTATCACAGTTTAACAAAATGAATAAAAAATTTAATTTCGTCGTGTCGTAAAAATTTGGTATTCCACATTGTTGTTAAGGAAGCATGAATGATATTTGTAAAAAGTCTTTATTCATCTTTAACAAAAGAAAGTTTGACATTAGTTTATAAAAAAATTATTAACAAGATGAAGGATATCGATTTCATAAAAGCGCATTGGTCTCTGTAGACCTAAAATATTTGCATTTGAACAAAGTTTTCTTCATGAAAGTTTAAATTAAGTTCAAAAATATGTTTGTATTTTTATAGAGCGTGTGGGTTATACTTGAAAGCCGCATTTGACCGACTTTTATTTATTCGTATATTGTACCTGCAGGGGTACGCAAAAGGGCTGCGACACAAAAATTGTACGTTTTAGATATTACAATTTTCAAAATACATTTAAAAATACAGAACTTCAATGTTTTTAAACTATTTTTTTTACTAACTAGACTATTTTTCATTTTAGAACATAATAAAAAACGAATTTAGTGATGAGAGTCAAGGTGACTTGAGACTATCTGTTTTGTCATATGACTTCTCATAAATATTGTCATAAATTAAAGACATTAAAGATATATATTTTTCTAAACATTTCCAATGTCAAAAAAAGCACCAAAGTGTCCCAAAGTGTTCTCTGTAAGTCTCTATGAGTTCACACTGTAGAACTACGTCCGGTACACTTTACTATATATGTGTATCGCAGTTCTACATTAAACACTATTAGAATTGTTAATAACTTGAACTAACTAGCTCTGGCGCCCTTACAAACGATAAAGTTCGAACGTCGTCTTTGAATCCTCAAATGAGACTGCTCTCCACTACATATTCGACCCCCGTTATCATCAGAGCTAGCTGCACCCTCTTCTTTTAGAGGCAGAACACATCTGTGATCCTGGCTATATGTAACATATGAGAAGGGATTTTATCTTATGTCATATAACCGAACAGGATTTTTTCGTTCTACAACACTATCTGAGTGGACATTTTTGACAAAACTTATACGAAAAGTCATATGATAAAACAGATAGTTTGAAGTCATCTTAAATCAATTTTTTAAGTTGTCTGTCTATTGCAAAATCATACGATATATATATATGGATGTCTGACCTTAAGGATTTACTCCAAAAATTTAATTTAATTACAGTATTTATAACTTATTGTGTAATTAATTAAGGAAAACCTTTTTTTGTTTTGTTTAAAGTTACAAGACTTCCATATTAACCGTGTCTAATAAGATTTTTTTTTGGTCATTATCTCTAGTTTGGCGAGTATGACATGACAATAATAATATAAATTCTGTTTTTTTTTTCTGTTATGAATATTTTAAATATATTTACATTATTATAATTCATTAATCAATGTTAAAAATCACGCAGTAATAAGAGTTTTTGTATTCTTTTAAGTTTAATATTAGAAAAAAAAAATAATACTAACTATAGAAATTGTTGGTACACGATTATGGAAGCATAATAAATATGATTAGTTCTGCTCATATTGATTTTTTGGGTGGGTATTTCTTGATTTATGAGAAATAAACTCTAACTTGTAGAAGACGAAAGAAAAAAAAGCTACAAGATTTTTAAATACAGAAGCAATATAATTTTTATAAGACGTTATTGAACTTAAGAAAAACAGGCGACATATTTGGTTAAACCTTTTATTTTTAATTTCAACATTAAGGGTATTCATGAAACGTGGGAATTTTACCGATTGCGTAAATGTATATTTTTCCGAGGAGTGTTGCATGAACGCACCTTAAGGCTTTCGTGTATAAACTGTGTAAATCTTGTCTCATAAATATAATTTTGTCAATTTAATTGTTAAATTTGATTAGTTTCGACTTAACTCCGATATTTTTAACAAAAAATTAGTAGTATTTCTTTAGTTGTCCAAAAAAATTCTCTTTTCCTCCTATAGTAATTGCAAAAGTAACATATGTGTTAGTTTACGAGGTTTTTTACCCACCAAAATTGTCGCGGAAATTTCCCAGGTTCGTGTATTGGAGTTTCCATAGGAATTTTGACAGTTCATTTACGAGGTGGGAAAATTATGCAGTTTACACGATTTACGAGGGATTTACGCGTTTTCATGAATACCCCTATTTATGAAATTGTTATTGAATATTAATTTCAACATTATGAAATTGTTATTGAATATAGTACACGAAAAGGTTTCTGTTTTTTATTTTGGAGGGTTTTCGATAAACAATTTAATATTTATACTTTTCCTGTATTATATTTAATTACCTTGAGAAAATCTGTTTTTCTTTTTTAATAAATACAAATATTGTTGTGTAAATTTACGCTATTAATTTCTTGTAGAAATTAATTTGTACAAATTTGTTACATTCAATCTTTAAAACTCAATGATTTTTCTTGAAGAAAAATCAATTTCTACCATAAAATAAAATCTGGGTTAAAATTCTACTTCTAAAAATCTTATTTGTAACACTTTTTAGTATAATTATATTTGCTTTCTATATAAAAACAATAAAGATATATATTTTCTATTGAAAGTAAACCGTTAGTACAAGTAAATTAAGTTAATTTAATTGTTAAATTAGTTTTATGTTTTACTTATTTGTTTAAAACACCTTAATTTTATATAATCACACTTAAGAAAAAAAAAGGGTACACCTAACTAATAAATAAAACAAACAAACTGAATAAGAAAAGTACACCTAATTCTGGTTATACATGATTTTGATTTAATTAGAAAAAATATTTCAATTATTTTGATGTAAGATGTTCATCCCAAATTCTAAAACAATAAATACGTTCAGAAATCGATCAATTATTATAGTTGACAAAGTTCTTAACGAAAATAAAATAATATGAGCTATCCTATGAGACTCCTGATCCCAAATAACATAGTAATATAATGACAAAGATTATCCTGGCAGATTTAATTAAAGAAGGTTTTAAACTGGCCTATAAATTTGGTAATCAATTTGTTAAACATAATCTTAATGAGGAATTAGGAAAATTTTTCAACGTGATCTGAACGAATTAATATAGCATCTAACTGGCCTAGCCAAAACATAAAGTGACAACGAATATAATATTATGTATAACTTTTTTCTAGAACCAGACTTGCTTCACTGAGTGCGTGTACCCTGAGTAAGGAGGGGCTAGCTAACTTGGACCTAAATACTGTTCTGACCTTTATTAGAAGAACAAACCGATTCGGGAAAGAGATCTAACCTATCTACCAACCTTTTTAAGAGGAGGCACAATAAGCCAGTTAAGCCTACGTGCTAAAGCCCGCAACTGTGCGTGCCCCTCCAATACAATACAATATATTATATTACCTAATTTTTGTATTTATGAATAACTGGCGTGTTTTTTCATTTATATTAAAATGATAATTTCAGATTAAGTTAAAAGTTGTTCTTGTACTGCAACTTCTGAGATATATTATACCCCAAAATGATAATTTAGTTTATATATAAGAAAAAAATTACAAAACATGTAAAAAGCAGGACTGTGGAGTCGTTGAAAAAAAGGTCCCATTCCGAAATTATCAAAGTCCAACTTTGTCTTTATCTCTGACTCCGACTACAACTCTGATTCTGCTCAAGCAGTACATTTGGTGTATCATATATAGGACTAACTAACGCCGTTTAATAACATAAAACACAGCCGTAAAGGAATAGTTTCGTAGACAAATGTGCTGCTTGGACGGTTTGAATTGTCGACAAAAAATATTCTAAATTCGACTTCGGTCGAAAACGGTCCTAACCTGAATTTTAATATTATTTATTGTATTATTTTTGCTAAATTTTATGCGTCTTGACCAGTAATCTTCTCTTTTTCCATTTATATGATATTTTTTTTAATGAAATTTTTTTCCACATTTTCTTCAGGAACATAATATTCTATCGTGTAAAAATAGAATTAAGTGTACAATGAAATAATCCACATAAAATTATAAGAGAAAAGGCAATTTTCTTTTACTATAATAAAAATTTTGTATTTAGTAATAGCAGTGAAATCAAACAATTTCAACTTGTTTCGTATATAAAACAATTCGTTGTTTTGTTTTTTTTTCTACATTTTAATTGCAATTACATGGAAGCAATCCTACAAAGAAACTACCATGGTATAGAATGGCAGCATAGAGCACAGATAAAAACAATTGAAAATGATAGATAATTGAAGATTACGCATAAGAAAAAATGTAAGACGATAAATATGGGTATTTTAATAAGAAACTTACCTGAAAATGAGTAAAAAAAAAAAAAAATGAGAAAGACAAATAAATAATCACACAAAGTAAAATCATTAAAAAAGAAATTTTCTTTTACGTAAAAAAACAAAGGTAAATTGTTTTGAAACAAATATTATCCATTAAATGTATTTAAATAAAATAATATATAACTTTTTTAACGGAAGTAGTAGCATCACAAAACACCAAAAAATAAAAAAATTTCTATTTATTTTAAAACGATTAAAAATACCAATTTTAAAATTGGCAAATTTTAAAATTGATTAATGGGGAAAGGGGTGAAGCACTAACGAAATACACTTATTGTTTTTTTTAATGTTCTTAAAGGTGCCGTATACCCAAACGAGATTCAAGTGAAAACTAAAAAAGTAAGAAGGCCAACTCTCATATGGAAGCTAATAATACTACTACCGGCCGGCATATTGATTCGTTATACATTATTTAACATTTTAGAGAGTATTAAAATGTTAATACAAATTAAAAATGAAATTAAGAAAAAAAAAAGCGTAGATCATTTTGTATTGTAATTATTAGTCATTCAAGAACAGATCATTTCAAAATTCCAAAAGAAAAGAAAAAAACAACATTCATTTGTATGTTTTTGAATCAATCTACAAAGTTTATCTCCCTCGCAAAATAAAAATCTTTAAAAGTGCTACCACCTCTTTAAGACTTTGAAAAAATAATTTCTTTTACTTTTTTTTATATACTCTTTGGAATAATTTCGATGGTGATTGCCTGCTTAATGAAAAGACATTGCTCTCGCGGGTATAATATCTCCTACACATTTAGTACATATATAGGATTGATTTGGTATAAAACATGTTGTATTTTTTTTATCTATTTCGTTATTTTTTTTTCTTGACATATTGGAAACTCGCCTTCTACCCACTAAACTTAAAATCTATCCAAAAAGAAAATTTCAATATTCTTTTGTCTTAGGCCAAATATACAAAAGTAACAAGTATGTATATGCTTTTTTAATAATATTAATAATATTATATAAAATAAACGCATTTGCAAATTTATTTCTGGTGAATTAAGTAAAATATCATTTTATATGTTTAGCTTTTTTTAATATGAAAGTTTGCAATCAGTATGCGGTAATAAAATGAATATATATGAAGCAATAAACCGGCTTTGACCACTGACATTTTTTTTTATAACGGTGGTCGGTGTCACTACCATACCACATAATGCTTTAATCTTAAGAAAAACAATACAGAAATCCAAAAAAACTGCCGAGGTCAACTTATTTTAGTTAAAATGCAATTAACAGTCGGTTATAAAATGAATGGGATTTAATAAAATTTACATTTTGTAGAAATGAGACTCGTAGTTAGCACAAATCTATAGTTCAATGAATTAGATTAGGTTTACTACAAGTATTACTTATCCTATTGTTTTATAATTTTCATACAAAATAAATTTAAAGTACGTACCCATGTTGATCAACTGAAAGAATCCTAACATAAGTTATCGAAAAAGCAGCTACACGGGAATGTTGTTACGCGTTCAAGGGATTGATGACTCGGCCCGGTGTATGTTGTGTTATCAGCTACATCCATATGGCTACAGTACCAGAAAAAATCGTTATATATCAAACAGAATCTTTTGACTGGTTTCGTCAATAGATGACAATGGCTACGTTTACACCGAGACTTAAAAAGAGACTTAAGTGCTTAGGTCGACCTAAATATGACGGTGTAAACACGCCCAAAGTAACTTAGGTTAGGTCACTTAAATTGCAGACTTACCTTAAATTTAAATCGACTTAAGAACTTTTGACAGATAACAGCTGATTTCTTGATATCTATGTTCTATAAATGTTCACATATGACGTTGTTTTAGACTTAGGTCTAGTACGGTGTAAACACGTCTAACCCAAACCTAACTTTTAGTTAGGTGACCTAAAAATTTGTCGGTGTAAACGTAGCCAATCACCAGGTTTATGTGCAAACCTAACCGAAAAAATCCGCGGACCGTACCGGACCAATTTGGTCCATTAGTTTGGTACGAACAAAATGAAACCGAACTGGTATGGCGTTGGCGCATAAACTGCTTTGGACCAAAACAAAGCCGAAACATAACCTAACGTTTTATTATAAATGAAAAAATCTTACTGATGCGATTTTTAAGTTTTTATCAACAAAGTGCCTTAATTTATAATAAAAAGTGAGGTTAAAATAAAAGCGCGCATAAACTTAACTGCTGAAAGGACCGAACCAGTCCATGCGTACCAGTTCGGTCTGCACATAAACGTGGTGAGTGATCCGATAATATACCAGATAGTGAATGCAATTTGTTCCTTTCCAAATCGATAATAAAAGTAGACTTCTAATAAATCCATGCTTTTCGACATACAATGTCACTTTATATATTTCAACAATGAATGGTTGCTTTCTTGAAAATTTTATACTTGATTCAAAACTATCTATGTTGACTTAACATTAATATTTCTTATCCTGTTGTGAATGAAATTCTTACAAGAATTTTTTCATGTCTCCATTTTAATTGATTTCGAAACCTGAAAAACTGAAAATAAATTCATAAATAAAATATATGACAATTAAAATTTGAATTGTTTTACCAGATATTTTCGAAAGAAATATTTAAAAAAGAAAACAAAAAAATAAAATGCTAACCTAACATTAAAATGGCGGCTTTTTCAGGATGAAATAAAAATAAGTCAATTGTAAAGTTACAATCCGCTGCTGATATTTTAGGAAAATGAGAAATAATAGAATAATTTAACAGCATTAATATTCTTAATGTTAATCATAATTTGATTTTTATTTAAATACAATAAATATTAAATAGAAAGAAGAAATACCGGAACTCCGCAAGACAATTGATAATTTGCCGGAAACTGAATCTGAATTTCTTCTTCTTCTTTTTTTATATCAAGTTATTATGCATGTATTCTATTCAAAACCAGATGTCTCTCTGTATGTTCTAGCCGGCTGTCAAAACAGTAACGTCATAGAATCACACCGCCTTGACCGAAGAAAATTACAAAATATCACGAAATAAATTAATTAATTAATTAATAAATAGTTTTTATTAAAAAAAAAGAAGAGAAATTAAGAAAAAGTGAAATGGTTGTCCGTCAATACAATGATGAATTGAAGTACTTGGAGAAAATAAGTGATCATTGCTGGCGAATCAAGAAAGGATTTCAACCCAATATGAACGTTGAAGGCTGCTTTTATGTTAATGCTCGACTAGAGAAATTAATGTTGGATGAATTACGAAATGCATGTCGTCCCGGAATGGTAGGCGGTTTTTTACCGGGCGTAAAACAAATTGCAAATGTTGCAGCACTTCCGGGTATAGTTGGCCGATCAATTGGTTTGCCAGACATTCATTCTGGTTATGGTTTTGCCATTGGAAATATGGCAGCTTTTGATGTTAACGATCCTAATAGTATTGTATCACCAGGCGGGGTGGGTTTCGATATAAATTGTGGTGTACGTTTGTTACGAACAAATCTATATGAAAAAGATGTCAGTCCGGTTAAAGAACAAATTGCACAATCATTATTTGATCATATTCCAGTAGGAGTCGGTTCAAAGGGTATCATTCCAATGAATGCACGCGATTTAGAAGAAGCTCTAGAAATGGGAATGGATTGGTCATTACGTGAAGGTTATATATGGGCAGAAGATAAAGAACATTGTGAAGAATATGGACGTATGTTAAATGCAGATCCATCAAAAGTTAGTATGAGAGCAAAGAAACGTGGTTTACCACAATTGGGAACATTAGGTGCTGGAAATCATTATGCTGAAATTCAAGTTGTTGATGAAATTTTCGATAAATGGAATGCAAGTAAAATGGGAATTGAAGAATGCGGACAAGTTTGTGTTATGATACATTCAGGAAGTCGTGGATTTGGTCATCAAGTTGCTACCGATGCTCTGGTACAAATGGAAAAAGCAATGAAGCGTGATAAAATTGAAACAAATGATCGTCAATTGGCATGTGCCCGAATAAATAGTGTAGAAGGACAAGATTACTTAAAAGCGATGGCAGCAGCTGCAAATTTTGCTTGGGTAAATCGTAGTTCAATGACATTCTTAACAAGACAGGTAATAAGAATATTGAAAATATATAAAAAAAAATATATAATAATTTGATTATTGTTATTCTATTTGAGAAAAGGCATTCGCCAAACAGTTTCACACAACTCCAGATGACTTAGATATGCATGTTATCTATGATGTTTCTCATAATATTGCAAAAATTGAAAATCATATTGTAGATGGCAAAGAACGTAAATTATTAGTTCATCGAAAGGTAACAAGTTATATCGTTTTTTTTTTATTTTTGTTTCTACGTGAATATATCATTTCTAAATATTTGTATTTAAAGGGATCAACTCGTGCTTTTCCACCACATCATCCCTTAATTCCAGTAGATTATCAATTGACTGGACAACCAGTTCTAGTTGGAGGTACTATGGGAACATGTAGTTATGTTTTAACTGGAACAGAGCGCGGTATGAATGAAACTTTCGGATCAACTTGTCATGGCGCTGTATGTTTAATTTATTTTAACTATTTAGTACTTGAATTAATTTCGGCTGTTCTCTAAGAACTGGCTTTAGTCATATTATCTGTATATATTGTTTATCGTGAAAGCTACTTTGTAATTAGTAAGGTGAGATGTATCAATTTTTATGCCAGCAACACAACATTTCGTGCATTCAATCTAAGGAAAAGTAGCACTGAATGTTATCTGAAATCACTTGTACAGATTGGTTTAGAAATGACAAAAATAATTATTTTGTTCTTAAAGACAAATAACGTCCTGGTTGACCGAGAAAATTTGAAGATATAGAATTGGAAGCATTACTTGGGTGAAGATTCATGTCAAACATTTGACAAATTGAACAGAAGCACTAAATAGACTGTTGGCAAACGTTAAAAAGTAATGAGGACGCAAAAAGACATGATTTCTCCACATTGTAAAGGAAATGTTAAAAAAACACTTGAATGGGATATTTTATCTCTCACCCGGCAGGCATATCCACATATAGCGATTTTATCATTTGTTTAGATAGATGCAACTACATCTTTCTGAGCAGCACTCCAAAAACAAGCTATAGTGAAAAACCACTAATGAAACTTCTATATGTATGCTCAAATCACATTACCTTCCAAAAGCCTTTCTAAAAGAAAGCTTTATGAATATGGAAATTCAGAGTGAATGTGGTCCTTAGTTAATCACAAAATTTGTTGTGACAGACATTGGATTGAATCTTGGTGTAAGATTTCAAAAAGTTTTTTGCAAATTTACTTCAGCAAAAAACCACTTCCTTCTCCAGGACCTGTATCCTTTCTTAGATCCTGGCAAGAAGCAAAAAATATCTATGTCTACGTACAACCAATGTACTAGCCAAATTTCACTAAAATCTGGTAATACGTTTATGAATTATCCTAACTGCAAATTATGAAGAAAATATGTAAGCAAAGTTTGAAAATCGTATCATTTCATACAAAAAAATCCGAATTTTGTTCGGCAGCTACCCGAAGTTGTAATCGGATTCAATTGATTTTTGGACACATTATTCTTTCATTGAAAAAGTGTCTCATGCCAAATTTCATTGAAATCGGTCCATAAATAACGTTACAATACCCTGTAATGTAAAAACACAAGAAACCGAACTTTTGTTCGACGGCTACACGAAGTTTGAGTCCGATCAAACCCAACTTCTGATAGAATGGTTCTCATGAGGAAAAAACCGCTCTTACCAATTTTCATGGAAATTGCTTCAAAAATACGGCCGCAATCTTGTACACGACAGGCAGACCGACAGACAGACATTGGATAAAAATGATTGCAAACGATTTAGAATCTTATAAAACGTGGAGATTTTTTTTCGATCATGATTCCAGTAACTTATATACTTCGTATAGAAGTTAAAAATGGTTCGATAAATAGATTGATTTGCTTCAAATCAAGAATTTTTTTGTTTATCACAGAATCCATTTCTTGCCCGACGAAAATGTAGCTAACGATGATCAATACTTTTACAAAAACCTTTTATCTTTTAAAGGAACAGTCAAAATAAATTCAAGTACTTGAATATATAAAGTAAAATTTTAAAGAAAGCAATAATAATAAACTTACATATTTGTTTTTAGGGTCGTGCATTATCTCGTGCCAAATCTCGTAGAAATTTAGATTATTTAGATGTTCTTGATAAAATGAGAGAAATGGGAATTGCGATTCGTGTAGCATCACCAAAATTAGTTATGGAAGAAGCACCAGAATCATATAAAGATGTAACCGATGTTGTCAATACTTGTCATGCTGCTGGTATCAGTAAAAAATGCATTAAACTTAGGCCAATTGCCGTTATTAAAGGTTAAACACATTTCGTAAAGTTTAACATTTACGTTTTATCATTTAAGTTCTTTTTCTTTTTCGTGAATCATGTTTTTTTTATTTCATTGTTTTTACGCTTTTTTTTTTAATGAATTTTCTTGAAATCAATCTCATATGACTGCAATTTTTTATTTGAAATTATTAAATTGCATACCAAAAAAATATTCTCAAACTCATAATTTTAAATTATTTAAAAATTTTGCATTTTTAAAATTAATAAATTACTTAAATAAAATGAAATTAAAACAAAAAAAAAATGTTTTTTTTTTTTTTTTCGTTTTCATTTTTTCCAACGTTGAGAAATACAATTAATAAATTCAATAAATTTAATTATACTCTAATATTAGAGAGACAAGAGAAAATAATGGCAAGAAGAAAATAATCCTTCCACACACAAAAAACAATATAAATTCCTTTCTTTTAATTATCCGTTTTTTTGGTTGCCGACCAATGTAAATAATTCGGTTGGGTGGCTGCTTCATATTCTTGTACAAGACAATCGACAACATCACGAGATTCATCCAATTCAGATAGATCATCTTTAAATATATCCTCACGTTTAAATTGATCTAAGAAAGCTCCACGTTTTCGTAGCTTATCATATTGACTTAGAGCACGTTCAAATAACGAACAAATACTGGTGTGATTTGCTAACATTAAACCGGATACACGATGACTACTCTGTATGTATGGACTATTTCTAGATAGTGCCACTTGTATACTTGTCGGTCCCCATGGTATGAATTGTGCTAATTTACGTTCACGAATTCTTTGTAATGATTTGTGAACTTGTGTTGGATCGACTTCACCCTAAAAATTAATATTTATTTGTTTTAGGAATTTCCAAAATATGTACATTATAGAAAATTCATACTTGAATTATATTTAAAATTGATATGTAACAATGATGATTAGTTTTATCAGGTCCCGTTGATACCATCATATTTTTTGGTTGCAAAAGACGACGCATAACATCCAAAACAGTTGTTTTACGAATGTTTACAGTTTGCTAGTTTAATACAAATATTATATAAATTAAATACATATAAACAGAAGAAAAAAAAACGTTCAGACATGTCCAAATCAATCGAGCGAAAAAGACCAAAACAAGTTGCTTGTGGACGTCTCGATTAGCACGAACAAGCATGCTTTTGTAAGCTCTCGATCACTGCTGCTCGCTCGATAGATTTGAACGAACTTTTTTTTAACTTACATCATTATCTGTTGTAAGCGGTGTATAACCGGTCATCAAGAAATGTAATTGTGGTGTCGGTATTAATGGTGCAGTTAATCCAATTAAATTATTATTCATATAAGATGGATATCTTAAAGTAGTTGTACTAACTGACATTATTGTCGAGACCAAAGTATTGATTTGTGTAAAACTTGGATTTTGTATATGAAGACGATCAGTGGCAATACGATTTAATGCAGTATTATCTAAAACAACGACACAATCGGCACAACTAGTTAAACGTCTTAATGTTAACATCGAATTATATGGCTGTACAACGACATCACTGATCTCATCTTGATTTGGAAATACACTATACGTTTGTATTAGTTTCTTTGGAAAACGATCTGATAATCTTTCCATAATATATGAACCCATTCCAGACCCTGTACCACCGGCAATTGAATGACATAAAACAAATCCTTCCAGAGAATCACTACCATCAGCTTCACGATCGATAATATCAAATATTTCTTCTTGTAATTTATCACCCTGACTATAGCCGGAAGCCCAATTATTACCAGCACCACCACCATGTTTTGATAAATAAATATTTTCTGGATTGTATAACTAAAAAGAAAGAATGTTTATTTTGAAAAATTTCATATACTATATAGCAAAATTTAATTGTTCTACCTTCGCGTATGGTGAACTCATAATTGAGTGAATTACTCTCGGTTCTAAATCGAGTAAAACAGCTCTTGGTATATAATGATCATCATCAGCCTATAATTAAAAATTTTAATTAACCTAAATACCAAAAAAAAAAAAAAAAAATCATTTTTCTTTTACTTGATAGAAAAATACATCCTTCCGGTCGAGACCATCTGTTGCAAAATCTTCCAGAACTCCTGTTGGTGATATTCCGTGTTCTAAACAAAGTCGTTTCCAAAATTCAAAACCAACTGAAAATTATACAAGTATATAAATAAAATTATGATTTATTTCATAAAAAAAAAGGATAAATAATATATTTCAAATAATTTTTTAGGTTATTTTTAGTGTTTTTCTTTTTTTCTTACTTTGATTGCCGCATTGGCCCAATTGCAATGTTATAATTTCACTTGGCATTTTATATAAATCTTTTTTTAGTAATTTCTTTTAATAAAATGAAATAAAATGTATTTTATAATGAAAAAACTTGAAAATATCTTTTGTTTCGAATTGGAATTCAACGGACATTTCAATTAATTGTTGCCTCCAAGCATTCCGAAAATTCAAATGTCAAATGAAAAGAACAAGAAGAAGAAAGACTATACAAAGAAAAGCATCCTAATATAACGTTGGTAATTTAATTTAAAAAAAAAAAAACTTATTTTATTATGAAACGTAATTAATTATTTTTTAAAAATTATTTTTTTAAATAAAATAAATCTATAACAAAAAAAGAAAGTAATTACTATTTATTCTGTGTACATTTCGTAATTTTATTTGCGCAAGCCGGCCAAAAAAAAACAGTCGATGAACTGTCAAAATACTGTCAGCAAAGAAAAATCTTTACTTCAAAAGTTAAAAATTTTAAGAAAAAAAAAAATACAGAGATAAAAAAGAATCTAACGTTTTACTTATTTTTAAGAGAATCTATTAATTACAATATAAATAAAATTAAAGTGTAAACTGGCTTAAAAGAAAAACAAAAATAATTTGCATTTCATAAAAAAGATAAAATATCTCGAACGGGAGGAAAAGTTTTCAAATCGAAAAAGGAGAAATAAAAAAAAGTTTCAACGTCTAGAAAAAATGGATCCTCCGCATTTCCATCCGTGTGATGAGGCTGTAATTGCAACAAATGATGACGCCAGCGAATGCAAAAGAAGTGCTGTCCGACTTGGTTATTGGAAAGATGATTACATTGGATTTTTCGTTAAAAATCCCGAAAGAAAAGCCCCAGAAATTAATCGTGGATATTTTGCTCGAGTAAAGGGCGTGGAAATGTGCGTTGAGAAGTTCCTTAAGGTAAGAAGTCCTTGTCCTTGATAATTTTTTCCGTATCCTTGATATACTTTTTTTTTATATAATGAGAATTTTTTTTTGGTTGTTTTTGTATGCGTCAAATTCTATTTTTAATAAGAAAAAAAAAAACAATGAATAATTTTTCTTTATCAAAAATATATATTCTTTATTTTTTTTTTTGCATATTTTCTAGAAAACCGATGATAAATGCCAAATAATAAATTTAGGTTGTGGCTTTGATACACTTTATTGGCGTTTAAGAGACTCATCGCATAATGTAACGAATTTTATTGAATTGGATTTTCCAACGGTTACAGCACGTAAATGTTACATGATTAAACGTAACAAAACCTTATTGGGCCGGATTTATGTGGAGGACGGTGAGGTACGTTTAAGTCCAACCGATTTGCATGCACCTAATTATCATATAATGGGTGTCGATCTAAGGAGTACCGATGAAGTTGAAAATAAATTGCAACAAGCTGAAATAGATTTCAAAATGCCGACAATATTTTTGGCCGAATGTGTTTTAGTTTATATCGAATCAAAAAATTGTCATAATTTATTAAAATGGTTAGCAAGTAAATTTGAAACAGCTGTATTTGTCAATTATGAACAGGTATTATTTAGTTTTCTTTTGGCGTTTTCATTTCTCAACAAAAAAAGAAAACATTCTGCATTTTATATCAGTTTTTCAAGGCAACGGTCAGAATTTTTTCGGCTTTGGCCACTCAAAATTGTCATTTTCATTTACTTTTTGACGATGCAAGAAATTCTAATCTTAAAATAACAACTTGAAACAATAAATTGAGAGTAGAAGCAATAACAGCTAATAACAAATGGTTTCTACTTTGAAAAAGAGTCAGAATTCATCAAGAAAAATGCGGAATCCTTTTGCAAAATTAGAGAAACGAAAACGCCATTTTACATGTTCAAATGAAAAATTATTTTTATATATAAATATATATTTTTCAACCCAAAAACATATAAAAAAAAAAAACTACAAAGGTAAACATGAACGATAGATTTGGTGATGTTATGCTAAGTAACTTAAGAGCACGCGGTTGTAGTTTGGCCGGTGTTGAATCGTGCACATCATTGGATACACAAATATCAAGATTTATGAATTGTGGCTGGTCTGGTAGTAGAGCATGGGATATGGTACAGGTTTATCAAAGTTTATCAACATCCGAAAGGCAACGAATCGAACGACTTGAAATGTTAGATGAAAATGAATTATTAGTACAACTATTTCAACATTATTGTATTGTTGTTGCATGGATTGGTGAACTATTTCAGGATATTGAAATAACGTAAGTTAAATTTGGTTTTTTTTTCCTTCGAAGATATAAAAATGAGTAAAGATATGTAAAATTCAAAAAAAATAACTTGAGAAAATTTCTTAATTTTCAGTTTAAGACTCAGCTTTTCATAAGTCTTTTTAGATACACAATTTTCAGTTGAAAAACAAAGACACAATGTGCAGCTTTCGATCGAATTTATAAAAATGTTTGGTCGCTTTTTGTTCATCTTTTTATATCCGGCTTTGAGCTCTTACAATTGGGAAAGCAAATGCTAAACATATCTATTCTGTGCTTAAATCTTAGAAAGTCACACTATATCTACTAGCCACTTCTGCTCTTTTTTGATTGTCAATTGTCGCGTTTTAATTGGACGGATCTTAAAAGAATCTTGCCATAAGACCTAATGAAATTTACTTATGTATATTAAATACACCTATACCTCGCTATAAGGCCGCTCTTTATACGACCTTTTTTAATTATGGTACTTTTTCGATTTACGGCCCCCAATGTTTCATTATACGGCACAAAAAAAAAATGCTTC